>BQMI01000285.1:1777500-2377500 GCA_026005395.1 Asobara japonica
TTAATTTTAATTTTAATTTTAATTTTAATTTAATTTTAATTTTAATTTTTAATTTAATTTTTAATTTTAATTTTAATTTTTAATTTTTAATTTTAATTCAAAAAGTTTTTGCAGTTTCCATAGCCCTCGAAATTTTCTCAAAGAATCATCAATGAATTAAAATACAGGAAATTTCTATAATGACTAGGTGTTTCGTATTTCAATTTTTTTTTTCATTTTAGAGATATCAAATGTGGCAAATATAAAGTTCTTGAAGATGATTGGTATCTCGGATGGGGAATCGAATAGGGTCTTACATGTGGCATTGAAAGTTTTGAGCTAATTTCCGTTACCCCGGTGCAATCACTTTTTTTGAAACAAAAAAAACAAATCTGAAACGAAAAGAAAAAAAGTAATCGCTTACGTGCAAAGGGCCGTGGTAGGCGGAAATGCGCTGGAGTCTTCAACGTCAGTTTCAGAAAATGTTAAAACTCGCTTGATGCTATTTATTTAGGTATAAATTCCCCTCCCCTCTTCCCCCACCCACCGAGGGAGAACTAGAAACTTGGCTGAAGAATGTACAGAAGTTTGGGTTTTTAACATTGCCTTTTTATCTAATGCAACCGGGGTATGACTGTAAGTTCTCCTAAAAGCGCTTATATTTCGCTGGGCAAAATGAGGAGAGCAAAGTTACCGGTTTGGGACAATGAACGGCTTGTTAGTTGAGAAGATACGGGGAATTGTGCCAACTTTTCAGTGCTCAACGTTATTTTCAACATTTTTGTGTTTTTTTTTTTGAGGAGGAATGAACGAGAGTTTTTAGAGTAATAGAAAGGAACAGGATGTGCAATAATGCCAGGAAATACGCACAAGTAGTCCACATTCTGACAGGTTTTTGCATTCTTCAGAAATTTTTCAACGTGATTAACATTTTTAACTTCCCGACAAAATTATTTTTCAATATATCTCAACGTTTCATGACTTTCTGACCATTTTCGACCATCTTTAACAAGGCATATGTATGTGTGTGGGTGTGTCTATGTGACGCTGTATGTATGATGACAAATTCTTTCTCCAACGATTTCTCACCATCAAATTATGCGATCGAGATGCAGTATGGCGCAATCGAACCGTCTTTGTGGCTTGCAAAGTTGAGTAGGTTTTGGTTTCCATCAGTTTTGTAGTTGTTTCATATTTCCGAAAATACTACCGTTTTAGATAAAACAAAGGAGAAGAATCTTCCCGTTTTAAATAGTTTCTATTTGGAACGGTTCTGACAACGTATTATTCGATTTCGAAAACGCTTTTATTCCGATTTTGTCAAGTTTTCCGGAAATATTGACAAAACAAGTTATCAACACAATTTTTTTAAATTGCGCGCTGCGCAGTGTGATTGGTCAATGCGTCACGTGACATATTCGCATGTAGCGACACCTGTCGTATTCTAGTATTCCAAATTTCATGATTCCTATTTTTTTTCCCTGAAAGCAGTCTTTACACATTTAATTGACGTGTCGGCAAATCTGGGAATGGCGAACTGCAATTACAAATCGGGAAGTTTTGTTTGTGCTCCCAACACGGGCAGACACACTTCGATCCCACTAGTTTATCCTTATATAAAAAGAATAGGAAACAATCGACAGGAGAATCGACAGATTGATATGCAAGTCGATTAGATGCGAGTAAACGATTGTTTTGCGAGTGACATCGAGAAATCGATACAAAATACATGAATTTTCATGAGCGACACTTGTGTAATGCGTACGCACAATTTGCGATTGAGGCTTGCACAGAAACATTTTTGCTTCTGCGCATCTGCAAGGCATGCGTACTGTGGTCCTGCGCGATAGTTATGTACTCTGAGTGTCATACCCGTCTTTTCGTCCAGGCACGTCCTCGACTAAACGTGTTGTTTGTGCATCGTCGACTTCATCTACCACTAATCCTTCCTAAAAATGGCCAACCATGTCATGGCAGCGGCCATTACACTAATTTAAATTGTCATGGGCTGTCATATGGCCCGCCATACTATTTTCGTTCATGTTCAGTCTGATTGGCTTTGAAATGTACACCGCCATGTTCCTCTTCACGCGGGATCATATTTTAAATTCAAAAAATTTACAATTTCATTTTTCCAATTCTTAAATTCAATTTCACGTTGAAATTTTTCTTTTCGAATTCAAATTCAATTCAAATTCACATTCCAACGCAAATATTTATATCTATTTTTAAATTCAGTTGAAAAAATCAAAATCAAACTCAAATTTAACTATTACAAAAATCGAAAATCAAAATACTTTAAATTTTATTTCAAACTCCAAATCATTTAAATAAGAAAAAAGTTAATTTGAAAAGTTGCTCAACATCCCGGCCGCTTCCTCTTCAGAGGCATTGAAGAGGAAAGATGAAAAAAGTGTGGTACGGAAAATTGAACTAGGCCTGGATTGATGAAGAAGATGGTTGAGCGCTAGGTTGGACTATAACATTCCGCGCGCCAACGATAAGTGATACTGGAAAATGCAGGATGCTCTCTACGAGTTCAGGTTTATAATCTAGCTCAGCATAAAGGGGTAACATGCAATACCCTTCGTCACCCGATCCGTTATCGCTACGAGCTCCCATGTAGAGGACTAGCACAATTCGACAATAGCACGTCATGCACCGGCAAATGTATAGGGATAGTCAGTCGCAGGAAGTCACTGAGTTCACGTAATGCAATGAGGAGCTTAGATCAGTCAGTAACGAAGCGGCGGCATCAAGTCGGTTTTGCGTTTTGCGACGTTGATTGGCAAATATTCCGATATAGAAAACACAGTTTCTGATTCCATTAAGGTCTCTACGAGAAATCTTATCATCGACCAATCACTCTTTCCCTTAGATTGCCAACGAAAGACTACTAATGAAGCATGCCTAATAAAAAATTACCAGTAAGAGATTAGCAATAAAATATTACTAATACAATCAGGGAAATCAGAGCCGACTTAGTGCGATTGGCCACTTCGGCGCTTACTATTGCGTTTTTGTCAATTGCCTTACATTAGTTATATGTTTACAGATAACAGATGTTACATCTGCTAAGCATGATCTATATAAATAATTGAGAGCTTCGACCAGGAAAATGAATCGATTATTGCATTCGAAAACTCGAAAGTCGAAGAAAAAAATCTCGATGATCGATCACACAATCGGAATCGAAGTCGAAAAGGAACAAGTAAAAGCATGTGGCCGCGTAGCGGCCACCGGCTAGGAACTAGTATATATAAATGTATTGAAATTTGTATATGCTAACGGCACCCCGGCCGCAAGCGGCCAGGATTGTTGACCAACTTTTCAACTTAACTTTTTTCTTATTTAAATTAGTTGAAGTTTGAAATAAAATTTAAAGTATTTTGATTTTCGATTTTTGTAATACTTAAATTTGAGTTTGATTTTGATTTTTTCAACTGAATTTAAAAATAGATATAAATGTTTGCGTTGGAATGTGAATTTGAATTAAAAAAAAAAATTTCAACGTGAAATTGAGTTTTAGAATTGGAAAAATGAAATTGTAAATTTGTTGAATTTAAAATATGAGTCCGCGCGAAGAGGAACATGGCGAGTCACATTTCAAAGCTAATCAGACTGAACATAAACGAAAACAGTATGGCGGGCCACATGACAGCCTATGACAATTGAAATTAGTGTAATGACCGCTGCCATGACATGGATGGTCATTTTTAGGAAGGATTAGTGGTGGATGAAGTCGACGATGCACAAGCAACACGTTTAGTCGAGGACGTGCCTGGACGAAAAGACGGTTATGACACTCCGAGTACGTAACTATCGCGCGGCACCACAGTACGTATGCCTTGCAGATGCGCAGAAGCAAAAATGTTTCTGCGCAAACGTCAATCGCAAATTGTGCGTACGCATTACACAAGTGTCGCTCATGAGAATTCATGTATTTTGTATCGATGTCTCGATGTCAGTCGCAAAACAATCGATTACTCGCATCTAATCGATTTTCATGTCGACCTGTCGATTCTCCTGTCGATTGTTCCCTGTTCTTTGTATATAAGGATAGTCTGATGCACAGTATGCTTGGAGTCCGCGCTCTGCTGTAGTTCGTAGAGTGTCTGCTTACGTCAAAAGAGCTCGTGGTCGGCCTTCTCAAAATATTGTTATTATGAAAGATCGTCCCATCGATTTCGACCGATAGCAGGAACATTTTATGTGTGCCATCGGCGGTAATCACTGAAACAGACTGCAAATCCGGATTGGAATCCTGACGGCCGGTGGGAGGGAGCGCGGAGGCGGGGGTGGTGGTGGTGGTGCTTTCACAGGCGTCCGCTATCATATCGCAGAGGTTTTCTGAGTGTTTTACTCTGGGATTAGAAAATATGATAGTTTGAACCCCAATTGTCGACCCTAGTCGCTTCGGATTAGTACTGGTCTCTGCAATATTCACCGCGGTAGGCAAATACGATCAATGCTGAATAAGACAAAATGCAACTGAATAAAACGTGAAAAGAAATCGTGCTTGAGAGTGCGAGCTGGGTATCTTAATCCTAAATGCTTAGCAACTGAGACGTGTAAACGCATTTTCCTATTAGCCCTTAATCAGGTCAGTCGTCAAGTTAGTTTCCTACTTTAGGTAGTTAGATCCGTCTGAGCTATTCCATCACCTCCGTAGCCGATCGGGGCATCGAATACCGAGTTTCGAGCAGCGGCCATCCACGGACCTAGGTCTGGTTTAATACCTACGAAGTTAAGTTAGCTTAGACGATTCGACCAAGAGAGTCGTAAGATCCAAATTTGGAGAATTCTCGTTGAGGTGGCGCGAAAATAGAGGCGGAAAAGATCATTGAAATGAGACAGAGCATAGTGTGTGAGAATTTGTAGGTTTTGAATGTCCGAAAGTGCTAGTATATAAATGCACCTTGAATTGGTGCAATATATATATATATATATATATTGTTAAAGACAATTCCAATTGTTTGTACGGCTCTACTGCATAAACTGTCAGAGCTATCGCGAAATTTATATAAGAAAAGTTATTTGTCGTATGAAAATACACATTTTATGTGACACGACTTTTTTCATAATTTGCATAATTAAGGAGGTATGGCCGTCTGACGAATTATGTATGGAATAAGTGAACGAATGAAACTAGCGCTGTCATGAAGGCCGCAATCGTAGCATTTCCACGCAGAATCTTTCACGTGTAAAGATGAATGTTTTAGGCCATATGACTTATCATGCTATCTCGCATAATTAGTGAGATATTGCAAATTTTTACTAAAAAAAAATCGACAAAATTAATCGGTTTTCGGAAGGAGCCGATCTACGGGTGCGTCTCTGTGTGTGCAAAATAAGTAGCGAAAATATTCCAATGATGTACAATCGAAAGCTATCGGGAAGTTGTTGGTATGACCGGGTCTACGGGTCACACTCACGGTTTCATAAAATCAACACACCATGTAGACGATGAACACCTCCTAATTTCTTCTTGGGTTCAGAGACATGTTCCTTTACCTATTACCACCAATTATCATGGAGTCTATTGAGCTATACCTACAGATAGACATCACCATGATTCCAAGCTACCTGGTGCCTAAGCATAGGCAGACATATAGGTTGTGTTTTAAGTTTTATCTCGAACATACAAATTTTCTACTTCAGTCCTAAAATTATATGCTCTCCGCAAAAGATGTCCCGTGCTGAATCAATTTAGTTGCAGATACTTAGAGAAGTTTCCACCCAAAACTTGGTAATTTCCATGGGAATAATTGTTTCGGTAAGACAGTGATATGCAATTCAATTCAACGCTGGGAGATACAAAGATCCCGTAACAGCAATAATTAACTCGGCGGGAGGGGGGGGGGGGCGTTGTCTACGGATGGGTTGTTTGCGGGCGCATTGGAGTGGGAATAAACCGTTGAGGCTCGCATCAGAAACTTGCCGAGTTTGTTAGAATACGTAACACCATTGAACTGATTTTGTCCAAAATTTGATGCGATGTAAGTAGTGCAGCTTATAGAAAATTTCACGTTAATGCAGACATACGCTTCTTCTAAAATTAGGGAAAAAATGTGTTTTATTTACGTTCTTAGGGAGCTATATAAATTTTGATAAGTTATCAATAAGTTGTTAAATTATTTAAAATTCTTAAGATTGGAAAAAAAATTGAATGCAACGCCATGCGCCAATTTCGATTGATAAGAAAAGCATGAACGTATCCGCATAAAAATCGTTGAACAGCTTGAATGAAGGGTGAGGAGTATGAGACAGGTAGTGGAGAACGCGAAATACCATTTGAGGGGCGGGAAAACGATAGAACCGTGAGGAAAGGCAGCAAAGTTTAATATCGAGACAATTGACTGGGGAAAGGGTCCGGAGGGAGGCGAATCGCGCCACTCCCAACGATATGATGGAAACGAGATAAGAAATATATGGAGGAATCCATTGTGCCTCTCAATGCCCATAATTGCATTTTTTAAAGTCAATTTTTTTTCTTTATTGAATTTGATTGTCGCACGCGGAATTGATTTTCGTGCCAGGGAGGATTGAGTTTTTTTTATTTATCGAATTATTAAGAAGTTTGTTTCTAAAATTTGTCAGTTCCTTTTTTTTTTGGGTTACACACATTTTGGCATTTTTCATATTTTTTGGAATTTTAAATGTTCTGAATTTTCAAGATGTTCAGATTTTTTTTTGTTTCTTGCAATTTTAGGTTTTCAAGATTTTTTGATTTTCCGACCTTGGGAGGTGATTGTAATGACTCCGAAATTGAAAAGTGTCCAAACTCGGAAATTTCCACTTTTATCGACGTTTGACAGACAAATGTGTGTATGTGTATGGGGGGGGGGTATGTGTGTGTATGTTCGTATGTGAGTGATTCTTTGATCGAATTGAGTTTTGGTTTCCAAATAATGACTTTCGCGGTTCTCCAGGCCGCAGAAGATCGTTGACCTTGAAAAACAATCACTCTAAATTGAACAGATTGAATTGTTTGAAGGGCTCTACCATGAGAACGGTTGAAGATAGGAGGAAAAGTGTGTAATAAGTGTTATTCCTTGCACAAAAATACACATATAATGTTTTATAGCTTTTTCTCATAAGTCTCATAATTAACTTCCCGATTATTCGGGAAGTTATTGTAATGACCCCGAAATCGATATTTTTCCTTTCATCCTGTGACTGGGGTTTTGAGTATACCAAAATGATCCCCACCAAATTTTGAATCGATGTCTCTGTGTGTGTGTGTGTGTATGTCTGGATGTATGTGTGTTTCCGAAATTTTAATCCTAGGCTTCTCACGAACGAATGAAGCTATCGAGACCGTCAATATTGGAATCGAAGCATTTTCATGTAACTTAGAGGGGATTAGATTTTGGGTGAAATTGGGTAACTCTAATAAACTATTAGAGTTAGCGCAAAATTTATATGTGAAAAGTTGTTCCCCATAAAAAAATGCGTATTTTATGTAGAATGACTTTTCTCGCAAATTTGCATAATGAAGGAGGTATGACCGTCTCAACAATTATGTCTTCAATGTGTGAACGAATGAATACAGCGCTGTCATGAACGTCTCAATCGAAGCATTTCCGTTCAGAATCGATCGGATTGCATTTTGGATGACATTCGTAGAGTATATATGCAATGTTATTAACAATTGCAATTGTTTATACGATTCCACTGGGTAAAATATTAAAGTTAGCGGGAAACCTATCTCAAGAAAACTATTTCTTATATGAAAATACATCTTTTACGTAAAATGACTTTTTTTCATAATTTGCATAATTAAGGAGGTATGGTCGTCCGAGCAATTTGAAATACGGGAACGATGCATATCACCAGGGTCGTTCCTTATACAAAAATGCACATTCAGTATGACTTTCTTCAATATAGGTTAAAACATATCGCGAGTTGAACTAGAATATACTTGGCGAATGAATATGTCGACAATTGCGGGAAGCATGTCAAAGAGCGGGATAATTAGGAACGTACAGAGATAGAAAGGGTAACTAGACGGACGAATTCCAGTTAAATATTTTTATGCGGCTTAAAAATCAAACTAAATCCATCGCGTGCAGTAATTATTAGTCACAAGTTCAATTATTGATATCACTGATGAGTTTGCTCATCACCATGGTTGCATGCTTATGCTGTGCTGAAATACCAAATCGGGAAGTTTTGTTTGTGCCCCATATGGGGCACACACATTTGCACACCACTAGTTTAGGACATGTAATTGGTTGAAGCTGCGCGGGTTCAACGAGCGCATTCCCCCCACCGTTTTTTGCACGCACACACACACACGTATACACACCTATCGGGGTGTTAATGATCTACCCCTTTGAACAAAACAATTATTTTTCAATCCCATTGCCCTGGTTAAAGCGTATCGTCCGTGGTATACATTATTGCTCTCGGCTATTGATTGATTTTTTTATTTATTGAAGTTTTATTAGTTGCCCGGAAATACCGAGAAAAAATGTCGATTGAAAAGTATCGATGTGTTCTGGCGTGTAATTAAATGTTTGGTTCAATTACAGCGGACCCTTCTGTAGAACGAATATATTCACATTGAAAAAAAATATTAATACTTTTTTTCTCATATGCATAATATGGATCTATATACTTTTGTCAGACTTCATGGAATGAAGTTTGTTATTTATAAATTAGAAGCTAATTTTTATTGCATACGGTTCTTCCTCGTTTCGAAGATTTCGAACGGGATTGATATTCGAAATGTCTAAAATTTGTAGAAATTGTAACCACTTTTCAATTGTTGAATATTAAAATAATAATAATAATAATAACGTATAATTCATACATTTCTTTATTTATGAATACTGATGAAATTCGCTTTAATTTTCAAAGTATTGAAAAACAGAAAGTTACGGAAATTTATTTGACTTCCAGAAATGTAATTTTTCTGTCAAAAATTTGAATTTTTGACTAAATATCGAATCTTTGGCACATTGAAACTGTCTGGAGTTCACATTTTTTTCTGCATCGATTCGCCCCGAATTCGACAAATAAACTTTTCGTCAAATTTTCACGTTTCGATGCATTTCCAACAATTTTAGGTTATTCCCAGAGAGAAATACAAATAAAGATATACGTCTGGATGTGTGTGTGTGTTTTTTTTTTTTTTTCTTCGTCATTGTATTTCTAAACACAGGGTAAACCTCCAGAAACCCCTGTGCTACGATGGCCTGCGCCTATGATGGAACCCACCCCCCCCCCCCCCCCCTGCGTCGGGTTAGGTTCCCGCTCGGCCGGGCGGTCTCATTTTATGGGTACCGCCGATAGCACACACGGAAGTTCCTGCATCGGTCGGAATCCATGAGAAAAATATATTTTTTTTTTTTTAAATATTCTCCGGCGGCCGGTCGCGAACCTAGGACCTTTGGAGTAGTAGGCAGATACCACTACGCCAAAGCCCTCACGACAAAGGATGTGTGTGTGTGTGTGTGTGTGTGTGTGTGAATGTTTGTATGTGTGGGTGTATGTGTGTGTGTACGTAGGGAGGGGGAGGGTTTGGGTAGGGCTGTGTGTGTGCGTGTTTGTGTTTGTGTGTGGCTGTGGGTGTGGGGGGGGGGGTGTGTGTGTACTCGGAGGGGATGAACTTTTTCCTAAAATGACAGGTTTGAAGTTTTGGATGCGTCGACTTTCTCAATTTTTCTGTTTCCAAAGTTTTCAGTTTTTTTTACACGAAAGGCAAAATGAACGATTGGAAGTGATATAAATAATTTGGAAAACGTGTGCGAGAGACACATTTCCAGTATAGGCGGCCACCTCAGTCGGATGGGTGGTGATATTTTACATTTGGAAAAAAAGCCGGGGATTTATGCGTCACACCGACGAATCCATGACGCCAACGGCTCGGCTCTTCGTCACGCTTCAAACGCTTTTTTTCCACCCTCTGGTTTTTTATAAACTCTATTTTTTATCAACTCTAACGATTTTTTCATTCACTCGGCTACCGTGTGTCGTCACATCCGGTCAATCTGGACTACTATATATGTATACGTGCTATCGCAAAGGTATAAAACTTCAACGAAATTCTCGTTTTATTGAACGGGAGATTGGATTGAAATATAAAAGGTTGGAAGCATTCCGAAACTTCAATTTCCAAAATTTCGGACATTTGCATGATGATGAAGGTTTTTGCTATTTTCGAGGTTGAAAAACTTAACTAAAATTGACAATCATTTATGGAATCTTTTTAGGATATTAAAATTGGAGAAATTTGAGAAGGTTTATAAACTTTGAAAGCTGTGAAAATTTTGAGATTTAAAAAATTCGGAAAATTTGAAAAATTTGGAAAATTCGGAAAATTGGAAAATTTTGGAAATTCGGAAAATTTTGGAAATTTGGAAAATTTTGGAAATTTGAAAAATGTTAGAAATTTGAAAAAATTTAGAAATTTGGAAAATGTGGAACATTTTGGAAATTTGGAAAATCTTGGAAATCTGGAAAATTTTGGAAATTTGCAAAATTTTGTAAAATTTGAAAAATTTTGGAAATTTTGGAAATTTGGAAAATTTTAAAAACAGTCGACCAACAAAATTGCAGTTCAACTTCCATTGAAGAGTTGTAGCTTCCACCCATGAAAATTCTGTCCACACGGTATTTCTTTACCCTCCTCCCTAAATTCTAGATTTCCCCTCCTATGCACTGGGATATAGAGCGAATTTTTCGTCTGAAAAAATTCAGTTTCCACGAAAAGCTTGAAATTCCCTCAGGTTTTTTTTGGTACATCTTGATCAAGATTAATGCCCCGGCACGTCTTGTACTCCAGATGCTCTCGACTTGGGCCAAAAGTCTTCCCCGGAAATTGACGTTGCATGAACAATGGCACGCAGTGACCGGATGTAGTGCAACAACCGCGTCGGTGGGATAATGTATACCAAGGTGAATTAGCGGATGAGATCCTCGGATATACGTATATGCTTCTAATGCGGCTCCTAGGATTACAACGGCCCAGGCCAATGGCCCGCCAAGCGCACAGAAGCCACTGTCTGCATCTCCGTCCCAAATCCGCCCTACGGTCAATACAGAGGATTTAATTATGCAGCTGCAAAATTTCACAGCAATTTCATCTAAATCAAACAAAAGTTCACATCGAGGTTTTCAATTTGAAGTCACAATATCTTTTCCAAAGTTGAAGATACTATTAATCATTGATTCCGAAAAAATGAGACCTTTCAATTTTCCAATTTGGCGCAACCATCTTTTGCTTTTGCTGTAATTATCGTGTACATATAAAATTAGTCAACACTGGACAGAATATGTAAAACACTCGAAACTTAATAAATTAACAGAAGCGCAAAAAATATTCTGTGTATATAATTTTCAATAACTACATAAGTTATAACAACTTGAACAATTGTCATACTTTTGAAAACTAAACCCGAATCGATATCCCAAATATCGATGTTTATCGACGCAAACGCGATTACTAACCCACTTACAATGTTATCTGACTAATCTGATCAAGCAATAAATGAATCACGATTCAAAAATAAATTATGACAGACCAATGAGGAATGGTCTCACGACTTTCGACTCTGACTATGTTCATTTTTGCGTATGCGTTTTCTCGAATAGGAGTCATGAAACCCCTCAAACTATTGAAGTTACAAAATTGAGGAGTACTCGGTTCAATCCTAGAATCATGCAAATAAATATAATTTATAGATACAATCCTATGAGTGGACTACGAACCGAGGGGCTGCTCACTCCCCATTTTGGTGGTTTAGTGACTTCCAAGACTACTCATTTTTTTGTCATTTCTTATGATTTCTGAGCTGATTTCCGCGATTTCGAAATCAATCTCGGAAGTCGCGATTTCCTCATCATTGCTCATGATTTCCGTGATTTCTGTGATTTTCAATGACTTCTGATAATTTCTGAATTTCAAGAAATCATGATTTCGGCATGTATGCCTCGAAAGAACCACCATATAACTCGTCTCGGTCCCAACTGCCAGCCGGTGTTTATTTTGATTTGGGGGATATATGCAGCAATTTTAACGTGCCGGTCCGTGTCTGTTTTGTTGACCGATCTTATACACGAACCGATCTTATACACGAACGAAAAACTATATGTATGGCGTAGGGACTACTGACGTCTGGAATTCTCTGATTTTTGTGGGATTTCCAAAGACTTCCATTGATTTCCAACGACGTCCAGAATTCCTAAATAAAAATAGAAATCAGTCGATTTCCAATGACTTCGCTAATTTCTAGTGATTTCTTGTGATTTATTTTATGATTTCTAACTAAGTGGTTCAATGACTTCCAGAGTGAGCAGCCCCTCGCTACGAACCAAATGAAAGAGCTGAACGGGAAAAAAATTCTGGACACTCTCAGAACTTGTACAATTTTATTTCTCGTCCATATTTCTCTTCCCCAAGAAACTGGTAATGAGATTCGCAGACGAGCATTCAATATTCCAGAGCTTCATAGGGCTGCATTTGCAAGTGACAATATCATGAGCGAACGAACGTCTTGCATAATAACGTTGTTATTCCCGCGCAAGATGAAGGAAAATTGTTGAGTGACATCAACTAGTTGCTGATATCACGATCTCCATGTGAAAATCTTGGACGGTCCAGGGGCTGGAACCGCTAATCCAACTAGACTCCGCTACAATGTCTAAGCTTTAATTATTTTAAGAGCGCCAGGAGTCAAACTTGGGTTAAAAGAAAGTGAGGCGTCATGGAACACTTGGTAGATGTGAAACGTGGAAACACTAATTTTGATCTAAATTGATCCAAAATTTTTGACCATTTCTCGAGAATTATTGGAAATTTTCACATACTCAGTTCTTTTAAATGTTTGAAAAGTTTTTCCAAAATTTCACAAAGCTTTCTCAAATTTAAAAAAAAATTGCAGATTGTTTAAAAATTGTTCCAAACTTTTTATAATTTTTTCCAGTTTTTTTAAATTATTAGAATTTTTTTCCAATTTTGTTCTAACTTTTTTCAAGTTTTTTGTAAATCCTTCCAATTTTTTTTTTTATTTTTCCACAGTTTTTTAAAATTATTAGAATTTTTTTCCAATTTTGTTCTAACTTTTTCCAAGTTTTTTGTAAATCTTTCCAATTTCTTTTCAATTTTTTAGGAAAGTGCTCCAAATTTCTTCAAACTTCTAGCAAAATTTTTTCAATTTAAAACAAAAATTGCAATTTTTTTCAAAATTCTTCTGAATTCTTGCAAAAAATTTTCCATTTGTCAATTTTTCTGTAAGCTTTTGCTAACTTTTCCAAATTTTTCTAAAATGAGCCGAATCTTTTCTAAAGGGGATTTTTTCCCCCACTACGCACGGGGCATCAGACACGGGCGGGCGCTCTAGAGTGGAAGCGGCATTAGGCTACCCAGCGTTTTGTTTACAAACGCGTGAGGGCACAACGTCACAATGAGCGGCGTAGAACAAAAACGGCCCGTGCGCGCAGAGAGGCGACAAGCGGTAGCTCTCCCGGCGGGGAAATCAAAGCCCCGAAAGTGAAGAGCTAGAGCGAGTCCACTGTCTTGAAAAGAAGAGAGGATGGGCCTGTTATCAAATCAACACCTTTAGGACACAACTGTTATGATTACTTTATCGATTTTCATATTATCTTTACAAATATATGCGGGAAGCTTGTTAATGAGCTATCGAGCTCGTTAAGGAAATCCCAAGGATACTTCAATATCGATGGAGAAGTTATTGGTCCAATCCTTAACGAATCTCACTTGCATCCAGCGTATTAGCAATTCAGGGAGACTCTCCCGCAACGAAAAGCTGCTTTAGCAAGTGGCTCTTCTATGCTCCTTATTGCAAGGAGGTAACATTTTGAAGACTGGTGGGTTGAATTGTGAAATCGATTTTCGAGAGAAATTCAAAATTCCTAGAATTATTTTTTTTTATTGCATTTTTTAAGTATTTTTTTTTTCATTATTTATAAATTTGGGGTTGCCTATACAATCCGTAGTTTCGGAATATTTCATAACGGGCGTGGTGGGTTTTTCACAGTATATAAATATATGCACACCCATGTAGATATGTCTGTAGTCATATATCCATACACAGACACACATACTTACCTGAATAAAAATGTCTTACCAGCAAAATTGCAGATTTTTTTATGAACAATTGACAATATCACGAAATGCCGGTGATGAATTGTGGAAGACTGGACGAATTTTCAGCCTAAAAAATGATATCGGTTCGGCGCACAGTTTATATTTTGCTCCTAATTCTGTCAGTCATTACATAATAATCTTTTGAATTATGAAAATTATACAAAAAGTCATAAAACATAAAAGGTGTATTTTTATATGAGAAACAACTTTTGTTGTACAAGTTTTTCTGTAACTCTAACCGTTCGCCCAAGACAGCGTTATAAACAATTGAAATTGTTCATGACAATATATATGTCAATATATATATCAGTGGGGGTAAATCAGTCGCAACGATAACTCGTAAATTTGAGATTTTCAAACTGACTCATTCATCAAGCAAATGATTACGAACATTTGAAGGCGCATGGCTTGCGTGAGAATGCGACTTGTGCGCGTCACTGCAGTGGGAGTGAGACGCCAATAGGAGTGCGGCCGCTCGAGGGGTAAACCCGTTATACCTCCTTAATTATGATAGTTACGAAAGAAAGTGATAAAAAATTAAGTGTGCATTTCTACCTGCTGAACAACTTTTGTTAAATACTTTCTGCTGTATCTCTCACCGTTTTTTCAACAAAGCGTTGTAAACAATTAAACTGTACACAACAAGAAGACGGATCCAATCTAAGATCACACATACACACACATTCACTCAAAATTTCATGAGGAGCATGTTTGTATCCTCAAAACACCAATCACAAATAAAGAAGAGCCTAACACAAGAAATAAACCAGAAGTCTTCTCAATTGTCTTCATCAAGCCTGAAGAACCTACTCCTTTAGAATCAAGTGCTTGGCAAATCTACACATACTGATCAATACTTGGACGTCACTTACCCCTATCGCGCAACGCAGAAAGACTCAATAATTAGTTCATTAATGTACAGAGCTTCTCTAATTTCCCACCCGTCTACCCTTGATGATGAAGTTAACGAGAGACGCTTGTGAAATTTCAGAGTCTTTAAGTGTAGGAGACGATGCTAAGAGCATTTGATATCAATTGATAATGCAGAAGAAGATGGTACAAAGTAGACCCAGTATTACCATATTCGGTGAGATGAGATGTCTCATAATTTGCGCGTATGCGCAATTACCACCTTCATCTATATTCCACCATAACCAATCCGAACAATTCCACTGGAACAATTGAATTATGCAATTGAAAAAAAAAACGTCCATCGAATCTTTCCAATCGCAGTATATTTCTGGATGAAATTCAAGAAAGCACAGTCTAGGATATTTATTAACACGTCGTATCATTTTATTCGATTCCATCTCATTCATCTCCATTTACATATTCACTGGGGTCCCTCGCCATTCTCTCATCATCACCCTCCACTCCTATTGTTAACGATAAAAGGCGAGAGTGAGGGTGGGGGGGGGGGGGGGGGGGGTTAGCGCTTTCATCGTTCTTCGATTGAATCCGCGAACGTAAAAATTGCTTCTGGAGGATGTTCGTGTTGCACTATCGCTGGAGCTGTTCCAGGGCAATGCACTAAAGCCCGAAGAACGAGGAAAGACGGCTTCTTTCTTCCACCTTATCTCTGCGTATAGTAGAATAAATAAGTGTTTATCTTTGCACACGATGTCGCTTGTCTCGCTTAGTCGCGATGTGGATGCTCTTGGCTTCTCCATTTGTATTGATTTATCATGGGAAAAAAATCGGTTGCCATTGAGGGCAATATTTTAGGCATCGCGGGATGTGGAAGACTTTTTGGGATGCTGGAACAGCAGTTACAAAACTGATGGGCAGAAAAAAATGACCGGTCACTTTACCGTCAGTTTAGCGGTATGTTACCGGTCATTTACCAAGGTGGGATTACTGACCATTTCTGGTCAGGAAAAACATGACAGAATGTGGTGTTACAAAGCTGATGTGCACGAAAAACTGACCGGTCACTTTACCGGTAAATGACCGGTAACATACCAAGCTAGGACTACTGACCATTTCTGGTCAGAAAAAAAATGACAGAATGTCGTGTTGCAAAACTGATGTGCACGAAAAACTGACCGATCACTTTACCGTCAGTTTACCGGTGAATGACCGGTAACTTACCAAGCTGGAATTACTGACCATTTCTGGTCAGAAAAAAATGACAGAACGTAAAGTTGCAAAACTGATGTACACGAAGAAACTGACCGGTAAATTTACCGGTAAGTTACCAGTAATTTACCAAGCAGGAATTACTGACCATTATGGTCAAAAAAAAATAACAGAATGTAAACTTACGATACTGATGTGAGACGAAAAAACTGACCGGTAAGTCACCAGTAACTTACCAAGTTGGGATTACTGACCATTCGTGGTCCGAAAAAAAATGACAGAAAGTCAAGTTACAAAACTGATGTGCATGAAAATACGGACCGGTCACATGACCGTCAGTTTGCCGGTAAGTTACCTAAAAAATTTCGGTAATTTCGCATATCTACCCAAAACTCTGCGTCTTGCCAGAGCATTACTCCCATGCTATAGAATAGCGATAGCGTCATGACGGGGGAACACTGTGGGAAAACTCAGTATAGATATAATGGAGATAGAGGCCTGAATGAAAAAATTAGAAGGTATGGAAAATGCAAAGTCTAATCGGATCAACGGTACTATTTGCCAGAAAGGAAGTAAATGAAGATAGACGGGCACATTACCAAAGTATATATATTTCCAATTGATGAAGACAAGGACAGACGGTCAATGGATACGCAAAGGAAAATACATAACATAGCGATCATTGTGTCAATAATTATCAGGTTGGAATGATCAAATTATCATTATAGTATGGTAAATTTGATGTTTGGATAGGTATCATGTGCTAAGCCTGATTAGCTAACTCAGAAAATGACGGCTAGACAAGGTAAACACATACACCGCAAGCTAAGGTAAACCCGGGAGTAAATGTATCTAATCCAGTAAGCACATTACTAGCAGCCAATTCTACACCTGCAACAGCATCGGTAATACAACCTATGGAACCAATGAAATCTGCTATGAACTCTAATCGGTCAGACGCGAGTTCGTCCGATAGCAGAGCCTGTGAGATGAATATTGGTGGTAGGCAGGATTAACAAGGGGATTTGACATAGAGAAAACTTGCAGCAAGTCCGACCAAATTCTGCATGATTCCAAAATTATACAGTTAAAGATTGACAAATAGTCAGGATATCATTTCCATTAACATCATTGACAATATCCACTTGAGATGGAGATGGCGGGAAGTATGAAAAGTTCAGTGGGTGAGTGTGGGTGGGCGGGCGGGTGGGTGGTTGTGAGTGAGTGGGCGGGTGTGAGTGGGTGGGTGGGTGGCTGTGAGTGGGCGGATGGGTGGCTATGAGTGGGTGGATGGGTGGGTATGAGTGGGTGGATGGGTGGGTGTGAGTGGGTGGATGGGTGGGAGGTTGTGAGTGAGTGAGCGAGTGTGAGTGGGTGGGTGGGTGGCTGTGAATGGGCGGATGGGTGGCTGTGAGTGGACGGTTTCGAGTGAGCGGGTGGGTGACTATGAGTGGGTGGATGGGTGGGTGTGAGTGGGCGGATGGGTGGGTGGGTGTGAGTGGGCGGATGGGTGGGTGGGTGTGAGTGGGCGGGTGGGTGAGTGGGAGGGTGGGTGAGTGGGCGGATGGGTGGGTGGCTGGGTGGGAGTGGGCGGATAGGTGGGTGAGTGACTGTAAGTGGGTAAGTGGGTGGGTGGATATTTTGTGCAAAGAATTTTCACGATTCTCCAAATATTTCCCATTTCATATAGTGTTTCCCATATTTTTTGCGCGACAAAAATCCATTTACGTTCTTTTGCGCTTCTTTGGCGTCCATTGTACCTTTGATGTGATCTTTCATGTGTACACTCGAAAATTGAACCTGAGTTTTCTCGGTTGAATGTTACAAAGTTAATTAAACCTTTGAGCTGTATCCATGTCAATGGATCGACTCTGCTCTCACTATGTGCTTAATTATTCGATGATTGTTGTATCCAAAAGATAAAGTCCATTGTCGAACCGATAGTCAGTTAAATCAGATTCCCTGTACAATTGAAGGATGATACTTTAGGAACAGAAAAATATTTAATGTGATATTCTCATTGGCGATTGAATGTTTTTTTTTCATGATGATTCGAATTATTTCACAGTTTTAATATGTGAAATAACAATTAGCAGCCAGATTTCCCGACACGGAAATAAAATACCCAAACATTGTTTAATATTGAAAAAACAATTCAATTCTTTACAATTTGGAAAATAATGATCATTTTAAATAGTTTCCATAATGTGGAAACTGTCAAGCCTTCCAGGAAATTTTCAAAACACACAACTTGCCAGCATTTGGAAATTTCTACGAATTTTAAAAATCGAATATTTGTAAAATTTCAAAAATTCCAAATTACAGAATTTTTCTTGTAAACATTTTTAAAATAAAAAATTGCACAATGTTATTCATCATTACAAAATTTTAATCGAAATTATCAATCTCGGCTTGCATATCGTACTCACAGTTTCCGCTATTAAATCAGCGCATTCCAATCCTTCGATATTTCACATCGAGCTCTATCATCCACTAATTACTCCCGCGCCCTAGCTACTTGATTAATCCCCAAATTATTCAATAATTTTCCATCGATCTACGATTTTTATGATTTTCCATAAATCCGTCTATATCACGTGATGTTAATTAACGGTTAACAAATAACCATGGTTGGGGCGCTTGAAATTTGTCCTTTTATCATGAATCTACCAATGGCGAAAATTATTGTAATCATGCTGAAAATGGAATATCTCGAACCCATGATTTTTTTTATTTTTCATGACCTCGAGAGATACGATGTACCTCTGTGTGGGTGGGTGGGTCGGTGTGTGGGTGGGTGGGTGGGTGGGTGGGTGTGTGGGTGGGTGGGTGGGTGTGTGGGTGGGTGGGTTGGTGTGTGGGTGCGTGTGTCGGTGTGTGTGTGGGGGAGGGGGGGGGGGGGTGAATGGGTGTGTGGGGGGGGGGGGGGGGGTGTCTGGGTGTGGGGTGGGGGTGGGGGTGTGAGTAGGTGAGTGAGTGGGTGGGTGGTCGTGTGTGTGGATGGGTGGGTGTGTGTGTGACTGGGTGGGTGGGTGTGTGAGTGGGTGGGTGGATGGATGTGAGTGTACGTCTAGCCTATCGGGAGGTTATCGGTGTAATCCGGAAAGGCTCGCACTCACATTCCATTTATACATTTATACATTCATCCATACATATAGGTTGAAAAGGGCGGTTGAGTTCAATTGACGAATGGCAAAGCGCTGAGGCACCACTGGGAATCGCCAACCGTGATAATCGTATTACGATAACTCCGGGAAACGCGATAATAGCATTAACGAGTATCCACATGGCTCGAGTTACTATTCACGCCCTTTTGGTGAGATCTGTATGATGATGGCTCTTCCGAGCTCCTTTGGGTCACACCTAAATATTGCGAACAATGTACTGTTAATGTCCACCAATGTTTATAACATGTTTCGTGGATGACGCGAGTGGAGTAAAAATGAGCCCCTTGGTGGCGGGGGAGGGGGGGGGGGGAATTCCGCGAGATGGGATGACTCATGAGATGGTTCACCCACCCACCTACTCACATCCACCCATCCACCTACGGATCCATCCACCCACCACAAACCCAGCCACCCACCTACACCACCACCCATCCGCCCACTCACCTACCCGCCCACACACCCACCCACCCACCTACGAATCCATCGACCTACCCACCCACCTACCCACCTACACACCCACCCTCCCACTCACCTACACAAAATCTCTCCCCATCAATAAGGTTAAAAACATTTTAATTTTCAAGATTTAAGAAATGAAGAAACTAAGAAACCCAAAAAAAATTTGCACAATTCAAAAATGATTTTTAAAAATCTGTGGATACAGTTGCCTTTCCAACTATTTTCGTTTCTTTTTATCAACCATTTTATTAATGGTTAATACTTAATCAAACATTTGAGTCGGTTGAATTAACTATTTATTCGGTTTTTGCTGAATCATGCACTTTGATGTGCAGTGAATAATTCATGCTTGAATTTGAAGCGTTAATCGTTGCAGTTATTTTGTACAATCATAGTAGCCGAACAATGATTACACTTGTCAATTACGATTATAATTTTAACTAATTTTGCTTCCGGATGAAGATGCTTCTGAAAGCTATCTATAGAGTGCTCATTATGTATTCACGTATTTTCATAATTGAGTTTAATAAATTATTAACAATTTTCAATGGTTTCAGTTCAGTAAGTATCGGCCTTTGCTCAATCATACGGTCCGATTTGATACTGGAACATTTTTAAAGCTTGCTGTAAATGTTTGAATTAGAGGGAGTAATTATTCACAATATTCTATACATTACTCCAAAAAGTTCAAAATTTTACAAAATTGTTCATCACCTTTATAGAGCAAAATGGGTTGATATAAAGTCAATCCTGTGTGTGTGTGTGTGTGTGTGTGGGTGTGTGTGTGGGTGGGTGTGTTTTTTTTCTTTTTTTTTTTTTTTTTTTTTCTACTCTTGCTCTATTCGTATTCACCCACGTAACCGCTGTTAGGCATTACTTCATGGGCAATACTACGGATGAGTACCCACCCATTGCGGCTGGGGCCGACTTCGCCATTTCAGCTCATCGTATTTCTAATCACAGGCTAAACCTCCAGAAACCCCTGTGATACGATGGCGGGCGTCTACGATGGAACCCTCCCTCCCCCCCCCCCCCCCCCCCCCCGCGCGACGGGTCGCGTTCGGTCCCGGCTCACGGTCTCACTTCATGGATACCGCCGATAGCACACACGGAATGTTCCTGCCATCGGTCGGAGTCCGTGAGAAAATATTTTTCAGAAAAAATATTTGCAGTGAGCGGGAATCGAACGCGGGACCTTTAGAATAGTAGGCAGACACTCTACCCACTACACCAAAGCCCCGTCACTGTGTGTTTGTGTGTGAGTGGGAGGGTGGGTGCGTAGCTGGGTGGGTTGATGTGGCCACATGATGTGTTAATAACAGACGTGTTTAAATTTTCAACCTCATATACTCCCATTCGTTCATGATCATCGATGCAGTTTTCTCTCATTTTCTGGATTTACATTGTTGCCATTTTCCTCCAAATTTTTAATAAGCTGTTTTTAATTTTACCAATTTCCGAAAGTTTCACATTTCTTAGCAATGTATTTCAGTTTCAATGCTTGGATTTTCATGCTAAACAGGGAAATTTGTAAATGTCGAGTGCATTAATTGGGGATCAGTGATTTTCATGTATTTTCGGGGGGGGGGGGCACGCTCAACGAACCACGCTGCATTAAGGACATAATTTTAATGATAAATTTGGGCAAATATGCCGGCATTAATACACAAATTGTTAATAATATGACATGGCGAAAGGATGATTGTAACTTTGTACAAAGGATTAGGCAAGGATTTTACTGTGGTATTAACGCCCGAAATTTGTAATTTCGATATCGCGAATTCGTGAAATTGCATTGGGTGTAAATTCAGCGAAAGGACGTGACAAGATCAATAATCGAATTATATTCCATGGATGTTCATCTGAAAAGGCACAATGAAATTGACATTAATGAAATTCGTCATCTTTCAGCGTGTTGAATCACGAGTTTCATAAAAATGTGTGTGTGTGCGTGTGTGTGTGTGTGTGTGTATGTGGTGAAATGACCAAGGTTTGGCTTTTCATACTGACATGAACCGCATGTGTGTATGTGTGTGTGTGTGTGTGTATACCCTTCCGCACATATGGGAAGCCAAAGTCTGACTGGATATTGAGTAATTCCACTGAAAAATAGTGTTAAATCTTTTACGATCCCCGCATATATATATATATATATATTGTGCCCAATGTTGCTCGGTTCAGGTCGCTAAAAAAAAATACCGTAAGGGGTTGATTTCCAAACTTCAGATTTTTCCCTTAGTGTAGAATAATTCACCCTCGACCCGGCAGGTTCCCCGTGGAAAAGGAAAAAGCCCGGAAAAATAAATCTCACGTGTAATATTAGATGATAACCTGGCCAGCACCGGTGGCAGCTAATCTTGACGTTTCTTTCGCACCCCGTGAGTATCATAGATCCATTGGACCATGAGCCCTCCATGGGAGGTGGAGAAATCATTGAACCGGAAGGGAAGTTATGACACTGGGCAAAATGAATTTCCGAAGGTTCGGGGCGCTGCTACGGACCTGAGAAAAAAGGGATATCATGTGTGTCAAACATGCACCCAGAAAAATGAAAATGTGAATGGCGACACGAAAATCGCCCACGGATCTTTTCAGTTCTACATAGAACGTTATGCGTCCGTCTAAGACGCGTGTGTGTGTGCCCGAGGATGGGTGGCTGCGTGTTGGGTGGGTGGGTGGGTGGCTGGCTGTGTTTAAGTGGGTGGGTGGCTGTGTTTGGGTGGGTGGTGGGTGGTGGGTGGTGGGTGGTGGGTGGTGGGTGGTGGGTGGTGGGTGGTGGGTGGTGGGTGGTGGGTGGTGGGTGGTGGGTGGTGGGTGGTGGGTGGTGGGTGGTGGCTGGGGGTGGTGGGTGGGTAGATGGGTGGGTGGTGGGTGTTTTTGGGTAGATGGGTGGGTGGGTAGATGGAAATTTTCATTAAAACCCTAAACGCTATAACGAAACTAAATCTTAACATCCCATTTATTCCCCATTTCCTGATTTTTGAAGGGTTTTTTCCGCCCCATTGTAACCACCCCCTCAATCCGGAAAAAAAATCTCGCGGAATTAATTCGACTTACCCCAGCATATTCCCCCATTGTTGAAATAATGAGTGCGAAAAGACGAGAGTTCTCGACGAGTGTTTTTTCCCCCTCCGCAACACAAAAAAAAAGGTAAAAAAAATAGCGAGACTTGTGTAAGTGGAGGCACATTGAATAAGAGCCCTATAGCCTTCTACCTAATTCATCACGAGAGGGCGCGCCGCTCAGGTGAGGCTGATTGTGAGAGACAGCGCAAGGGGCGACGCGGTAAAAAGACTTGGTTTTTTTTTTCTCTCTCACTTTTTTTACCCTCCCCCGTTCTCTCGCCAATGGCGTCGACGGCTAAAACGGCGCTTTCGTGTTTATCCCGTCGAGAGTGACGCCGAATTGATAAAGACAAGTGGCAGTGACGAAAAGCCTCGGACCTAAGTGCTGGGTTCCATTCACCAAAAAAAAAAAAAAAAAATCCCGGGGTCAGTGCGCAGAAACGACCTGACCTTAGCCAGAAAAATTAGCAGATTTTTAGGTGGACAATGTAGGGAATATATATTGACGTATGTAGATTCAGGAGTGCATTGCAGGCTTACGTGGAGATTCAAGGGATGTACTTGTAATTGTTATGTATATAGCGGGTATTCCGTGGTAATAGACGCTTTGCATTTCAACAACTCGATTTTGTACTGGGATAATCGATTTCCAGAATTCTTTTGAATTTTTTGATGCATTTTTTTATACAAATTTTCGACGATTCTGAAATTAATCAAATAAAGTCAACCTCAAATGAATTTCAAAATTTTTGGAAATTCAAATTTTGCAAAACGGTTTAATATTTCTAAAATTTCGGAATCTTTAAAAAATCGCAAAAGTTTCAAACATTTGGAAAATTTTGAAAATTTTGAAAGTTTTGAAAATTTTGAAAAATTGCTGAAGTTTTTAAAACTTCTAAAAATTGCTGAAGTTTTTAAAACTTCTAAAACTTCTAAGAATTTCTAGAAATTTCTAAAATTTCTAAAATTTCTAAAATTTCTAAAATTTCTAAAATTTCTAAAATTTCTAAAATTTCTAAAATTTCTAAAATTTCTAAAATTTCTAAAATTTCTAAAATTTCTAAAATTTCTAATCTAAAATTTCTAAAATTTCTAAAATTTCTAAAATTTCTAAAATTTCTAAAATTTCTAAAATTTCTAAAATTTCTAAAATTTCTAAAATTTCTAAAATTTCTAAAATTTCTAAAATTTCTAAAATTTCTAAAATTTCTAAAATTTCTAAAATTTCTAAAATTTCTAAAATTTCTAAAATTTCTAAAATTTCTAAAATTTCTAAAATTTCTAAAATTTCTAAAATTTCTAAAATTTCTAAAATTTCTAAAATTTCTAAAATTTCTAAAAATTCTAAAACTTCTAAAATTTCTAAAATTTCTAAAACTTCTAAAATTTCTGAAATCCAGGAACCCGGAGAGTATCATAAACGGAAAATATTCAAAATATTTTAGTGAAACTATGTTCCCGATTGAGATCTCCTCGAATTACACTGATAAATCGCCGAGCTCAAACAGACCCCTTAAATTAATTAAGTAAAGGAGCGCCAAATTTATAAGTCTTGCCTGCCAAAACAATTTCAAGGGCTTTTCGAAGTTCGTAAGAGAAGAAAGCACATCTGATTCTCCACGGGATCAAAGAAGAGCCCCCGTGAAATTGCTGAAGCCCCAGTACTCCACTGACTCTGTGAAATATATCGTGCTTGTCGAAATGAAATAAAAATTCTCAGGATCCTTCTCTCTCTCCCGACATCCAGACAGAGGACAATAATAACGACTATTTATTTTGAGACAAGAGGGGGGGAGAACAAATGAGAAAATTGATAGAAAATTCGTCATGACCCAACGGGACAATCAGAAGCTTCAAAAATTAAAAACCAAAATAATTTTGAAGTTTGGAAATTTGAGAATTTTTTCAAAAATAATTTTATAAAAATGAAAATTTCAGACCTTTGAGGAACCTGGAAAATTCCAAAAATTTTAAGAGGTCTCTATAAGTTTTTTTTTTCAATTTCAACAAATCGGAGATTTCATAATTTCGAAATTAAAAAATTTTCTGATATTTTTCAAATTCGGATAAAATTTGAAAGAATCCAAAAATGAGGAGAAAAGTATACAGGAGAGGTTCAAAATTTAGACAATCTGACCCGTCTTCGAAATTGAAAAAGAAAAAATAAATTTCCTGCGCCATAAAACAAGTAAAATAACGCTAAGACTTCAAAAAAACCGTCCGACAAATGGCTGACGTATTCCACTGACTTCATGAAATATAGCGCTGTCTACAAAATGAAATAAAAATTTCCAGTTCCCCGACATTATGACAGAGGACAATAATAATAATGATACCTACTTCATAAAAAAAGTGGAGAGCATTACGGTAGCGCACGAAATGGGATCACATGTGAAGAGAAAAATAATGGAAAATTTGATAAAAGAGCAAATTTTATACCTTCGAAAGGATCAAGGATACAAATAATTCTAAATCATTCGACACCCACGCCAATATACCATTTCTGATTTGCAATATTTAAAATGCCATTGTATTTTTTTTGAATATTGGCAAAATATTGGGATCCCAAATTTTCAGAAAGGTAATTCCTTGCATTTGATGGGTCAAAGTTTTATTGAGGGTTGTGAAAGTACTTCTGTAGAATGATTTGAAATTCGGTAGAAAATTCTAGCGGTTCATGGAGGGTGGAAAAGTGGGTGGGTGAGACCGAGGGTGGAAAAGCGGGTGAGTGGAAGGGAGGGTGGAAAGTGAGTGGGTGGGAGGGTGGGTGAGAAGAAGGGTAGAAAACTGACTGTGTGGGAGGGAGAGTGGAAAAGTGAGTGGGTGGAAGGGAGGGTGGAAAAGTGGGTGGGTGGTAGGGAGGGTGGAAAAGTGGGTGGGTGGGAGGGAGGGTGGAAAAGTGGGTGGATGGGAGGCAGGGTGGAAAGTGGGTGAGTGGGAGGGAGGCAGGGTGGCAAAGTGGGTGGGTAGGAGGGGGGAGTGGAAAAGTGGGTGGGAGGGAGGGTGGCGAAGTGGGTGAATAGGCGGGAAGGTGGCACTCAAGGTGGGCGTGAGGGTGGAAAAGTGGGTAGGTAGGGGGGAGGGTGGGAAAGTAGGTGGGTGGCTGGGTGTGGGAATGGGGGTGGGTGTAGGTCTATCAAAATGCACCTTTCTTTTTCAAAAAGAATTCTCAAACATTGTCAAAACTTTCAAGCCGTTCTAAATACTCAAAAAAAAACATTGCAATTTCAAGAAGATTCCTTCGGCAAAATAGTGAGAAGAATACGATTTTTGGAAAAAGGGAAAACAAGCATCATCATACACGTGAGTTGGGCTTGAATGGGAAATTCACTCGAATAGCTCCTGGCCCTACGGCTCCCACTTTCAGTTTTTTTTTTTTTTTTTTTTTTTAAAGGGAATGACACGAATATTGAACACTGAAAGTGGGTGGGGAGACAGGGGAATGGGGGAGAGGCATGCTACCTGAGATACGGAAAATTGTTGTACCTCGTGCGTGTGATTTCGCAATTATGCACGAGACTTTTCATTTTCCATTGAGGTCATTACATATTTTTTAATTGATTGAGTTAATAGATTAAGCATTCACAGAATAAAATTACAAGCAATGCACAGGTAATTGGGGTAGTTATTTGGAGTTCCTGCATGCATTATTTCAATGCCGTGCAGTTTAAGAGAACCCCCTGAAGATTATTGAAAATATGGGCTTTCTATGTTCGGGTCAAAAGGGGGAGAGGTGGGGGGGGGGGGGGGTAAATCCGAAGGGTTAAAAAAACATGCAAAATTAATATTTTAGTGGACGACATTCGTATTGTATTTTCTGAGGTTCTTCAGAATTCCCTATTGTTACAGGAATGCTTTCGTGTGGGTCATAACTCGTGTAAAGTAATGAAAAAAGAAAATAGGGTGAAGGGGAAACTCGGAACTCGTAGCCGCTTTTTTTGTTAATAAACTAAAATGAGTGACAAGGGTTTATGAAACACTTGAAGTACATGGGACGTTGAACATTCAATTAGCCAAGTTGAAATTTTGATGGCAGGATTTTCTTTGGAAAAAAAATTATAAGGAAACACTTATCACACTATATTGCTTCCGTTCTAATCGGATGTACTATAGATTGATTGACAAGGGTCTTTACGTTTTAATGACTGTTCATCGAAAGTTTAAGAAGCTTAGAAATTCCAAAAATTGAACATTTGAAATTGTGAAATTTTGAAATTTTAAAATTTTGAAATTTTGAAATTTTGAAACTTTGAAATTTTCCAAATTTTGAGATTTTGTAATTTTAAAATTTTGAAATTTTAAAATTTTAAAATTTTGAATTTTTGAAATTTTGAAATTTTGAAATTTTGGAATTTTGAAATTGTGAAATTTTGAAATTTGGAAATTTTTGAAATTTTGAAATTTCGAAATTTTGAAATTTTGAAATTTTGAAATTTTGAAATTTTGAAATTTTGAAATTTTGAAATTTTGAAATTTTGAAATTTTGAAATTTTGAAATTTTGAAATTTTGAAATTTTGAAATTTTGAAATTTTGGAATTTTGAAATTTTGGAATTTTGAAATTTGGGAAATTGAACAATTTGTAGTTTTAGAATTTCAAAATTCTCTCATTTTGAGAAATTCGGAAATTTGATAAATCTGAAAATCTAGAAACATTGAAAAGTGCCAAAAAATCAAAATTGTCAAAAAAATTCAAAACTTTTGGAGAATTTCAGGAATTTTACGAGCTCGAAAAGTCCAATTTTTCCATCACAAGCCCCTGAATTATCGTCAATTTCCACTAAGCAGTAGTGACTGATGGGGTTGGAGATTAAAAAACATCAGAAGAGTGGAAACTAAAAAATGAAGATCTGAAGACAAAGGAGTCCTCCGAGTGTTGCGAAATAGAAAAGTTGTCGCTTGGTAGTCGGTCACAGAGAAGACCCTAGTGTCGGCAAATGGGTAAAAAAGGAACATGGGGGGGGGGGGGGGGGGAGTAAGACTCGCGGGAAGCGGAGGCGCGGAGGCGCGGAGGCGCGGGGTGTGTCATCTACGGCAGGATAAAGGATTTCATCTCGTGCGATCCTTTTGCGGCTGCTTGGAGCCTTGGGCAGAGAGTGAAAAAGGAATTCATTTCCGCTCGGACGAATGGCTGCAACTGAGAGAAACCAGTGCGAGGAATAGTGCAGAATGGAAAATCCCTATTCTCGGCTAGAACCAATTGTTCCACTGTGTTATTAAAAAAGATATTGAAAAATATTTCCAGACACGACCGAAAATTTTTCCAGTTTTTTCAACCCACTTCTAATTTTTGAAAAAATTCGTGAGTATTTTTTGTTTGTACTGTAAGACACTATCAATTCCCCCCCCCCCCTCCCCCAAAAAGAGATATTCAAATTGTTATGCGATTAATTTCGCGGGAGATCGTAGCCACGACAGTAAAAAAAATCAGGAACAAATTGGAATATCTCGAGAACGGAGGGAGATAACGAAAAAAAGTTGAAACAAATTTTGTTCCTTACGTTGAAAGGCACTTTTTATGTTTTATGACTTTTTTTCTTACGATGATATTTTAGGAGCGAATCTGGGTGGGAGCGTCGCGGATGCGTGTGATGCGTACAATGCGCCTGCGCGAACTCCACAGTCTTTTTTTTCGCAAAAATGAATAGACATGGAGAAAAAAAATCATACTATGAGATATTCAGCAGGAGAAAATTCTTCTTTAATTTCAACCTTCGGAAAAATGATTTTTTTATGACATTGTAATTATGTGAATTTCAGCGAAAAATCTCTTCCACGCGAAAAATAGTTTTTGAGAACCGCTTAAACGCACTGAAACATTCAGATCTGATATGCCCCAAGGACTTTTCTCCCGTTACTTCCACTAAATTCGAAACTTTTTCCCGCAGTGAACAAATTCGATTCGCCCCTCGGGATTCTCCCCAAGAATTCCCAAAAATAAAAAACGATCCCACTACTGAAATACAACTCGAGGGTGGTAGACCGGCAATTACCCTTTCTTACGTCCTACGTGAGAGAATAAATAGCGTAAGCAACTGCGTCTAATGTCGAGGTTGAATTTAATGTTAAAAGTGGCCCCAGGAAATAGGTATTTTGAAATCATGGGTGCAGTTTAGAGCTCCTGAGGCTGGAAATTCTGAAAGCGATGGGATGGGTTACATTTGGAGGAGTTCTTCCTAAAAATATATTCAACTGAAGTAGCTTTTTGGGTTTTTTTCTTCGTTTCAATAACTTGGTAGTTTGTGAGAATATGGGAAATCTTTAAATAGATTTATTGTGAAACACATACACCCAGACCGACCCACCCACTCACCCACCCACCGTCCCCCCTCGCCCACCGTCCCCCCCTCGCCCACCGTCCCCCCTCGCCCACCGTCCCCCCCTCGCCCACCGTCCCCCCTCGCCCACCGTCCCCCCTCGCCCACCGCCCCCCCTCACCCACCTACACCCCCCATCCACCCACACCCTCCACCCACCCACTCACACCCACCCACCCTCCTACACCCACCCACCCTCCCACACCCCCCCCCTCCCCCCCCCCCCCCCCCTCCCACCCCCCTCCCACCCCCCCCCCCCCCCCCCCCCCCCCCCCAAACCCACCCACCTTCGCACACCCACCCACTCACCCACTGACACCCGATCACCCACCCACCCGCTTACACCCGCTCGCCCACCGACACCCACTCACCCACCCATCCACCCACTCACCCACCCACTCACCCATCCACTCACCCACCCATCCACCCATACCCACTCACATGCGAAACATGTGAGTATGGAAATTAAAACCTTGTTCATTTCACCATAATCGTCTATTCAAGAAGGCATAGCTAATTAACGCCCATTTTCTACGTTCATCTTAATCATTAAAAGCTTCAAATTCATCGAATTATTATGTAAATTTTTCGAGTATCAAAATTGTGAACCAGTCACATCTGAATGAGAATTAACTCAACAACCAACGTACTCGGTGATAGAAATGTGGTAATCATAGGTGTTACTTCTATTTAACTGTAATTAAAATGAAGCGAACTGTATATAGCCCATTATCATTTTACCGAGATTAATATTTTAAAAACTTCATAAAATTGCAGTGAACAAATTGAGATTAATTCAATGTGCGTTTCCCTGGACAAATATATAGCGAAAGGTCATGAAATAAATTGCTGGATCAAACTCGACGTTCCGTCATGTATTATAAATGTGTGAAATTAAAGTTTTTTTTTCAAAACATTTAACGCATGTTGAAAGATTGAGTTAATAAAAATCTTTTTTTTTGTTTTATTTCAATAATGAATTTTAAGCCTCAAAAGAATTCAATGTCAATGAACATGTGAGGATTCGGGGAAAATATAAAAAAAAATACATACTAGGATTTTTTTCAAAAATGCTAAAAAATATTGGGGTCACAGGGACCCCATGTGGCCAGATAAAGGTAAAGGTGACTGGTCAAATACTGCATATATTCCACGTAGCTCTGCTCCGAATCCTGACTGCAAGCCTGACCCAAATCTCTCCTGGTCTTGGCCCAGATCCTGTCGGGCCTTGGTCCTAATCGAAGCCTCGTCTTGGTCTACGTTGAAACCTGATTCAACCCGACCTTGGTCCTTGTCACAGCTGACCTTGGTCCTTATCTACAACTGACCTTGGTCCTTATCTACAACTGACCCTGATCCTTATCTACAACTGACCTTGGTCCTTATCTACAACTGACCTTGGTCCTGATCCACACCTAACCTTAGACCCGACCTAAACCTGACCTTGGTCTTGATCCAAATCAGATCTTGGCCTTGATCCAAACCTGACGTGGGGCCTGATCCAAACCAGACCTTGGTCCAGATCCACACCTGATCTTGGCCCTCACGCAAACCTGATCTTGGCCCTCACCCAAACCTGATCTTGGCCCTCACCCAAACCTGACCTTGGTCCTGATCTACGCCTGCTCTTGATCCTGATCCAAACCAGACCTTGGTCCTGATCCAAACCAGAGCTTGGTCCTGATCCACAGCTGACCTTGATCCTGATTCACACCTGACCTAAGTCCAGATCCAAACCAGACCTTGGTCCTGATCCACGCCTGGTTTTGATCCTGATCCAAACTAGACCTTGGTCCTGGCCAGACCAGACCTTGGTCCTGATCCAAATCAGACTTTGGCCCTGATCCAAACCACACCTTGGTCCTGACCAAACCAGACCTTGGTCCTGATCCACGGCTGGCCTTGATCCTGAACCAAACCAGACCTTGGTCCTGATCCACACCTAGTCTTGGTTCTGATCCAAACCTGATCTTGGTCCGCGTTCAGGTCTGAGCTTGGTCCTCGCCCAGCCCTGACAATCATCCCATCCTGAAACATTTCTACATAATATCCATTACATCCTTAAACTACAGAAGATCTACGTGAAACAACAATCGAAATTGTGAAGCGCACTTTAAGCCAATTCTAAAAATGCTACCATGGCTCACGAGTCTCGTGAGACCTGAGTTTCTCCTAGGGGATTAATGCATAGAACTTGTATCTTTTAAGAAATCCTTGAATATGTAAACACTTTACACAATTCTGTGATTTGCGCAGTTAGTTCTTTCTATTTTTTTATAATTTCCAAGTGCCTGAAATTTCCGCAATTCTTTTCAAATCCCACAGAATTTTGAGATTTTTAAAATCAAAAGCTAAGATCTAAAAGTTCTAAAGACTACCGACATTTTGCATTAAAAAGAATGAAATTCAGTTTGATCAAAAGATTCTTGTGTTCAGAATTTCAGCCCTTCTTTAGCCCAAGAAAATTCAATTTTTAGTTAATTTCATGAAAGCATTTATTAGATGCTTAAGTTACTTAAAACTGAAATGCATGAAATAATTATTTCCAAGATGCGGAGCGCAGTTTAGGCCAGCCCGAGGGCTGAAAATTCTGGAAGCGCTAACATGGGTTACATTCACGATACTTACGCGAACTGAGTTTCTCCTAGTTGGAAGCCCAGAACGGGTGGGTGGGGGGGGGGGGGGTGGTTAAAGTACGGAGGCTGCATCTTTGTAGAGATCCGTAGCGCGTTGACGACTAGTCGAGCAAACGAGAGGAAATGGAAGGGTAAAATAAAAATGAAAGAAAGTGAAGAGAAAGCGAGAGAGAGAGAGAGAGAGATAGGAAAGAAGGACCTCGCGGAAAAGTGGAGGGGATGGGTCCATTCTCGTCTCCATTTGTAATCCAGGAAAATAGCGGAGAAGTCCATTTTGAAAATTCTTGGAAGGTTTTTGAAGGACTGAAGGTATGGCAGGATTTTGAAGGGTTCGCTTCCTTAAGGATATTCAATCGGTATAGTCAAAACAAAAGTTTATGACCCTTTCTATAATTCGTTATATTTATCGCCAATAATTTTCAATTAATATTTCAATGCGTTAATTAGTTGAAGTGATAGCTATAGTAAATTATTACATTGTATTTGATTTTGCGAATCAATATTATATCGTTTAAACAAATTAATGAAAAAAAATCTTAGTCAATCGTCATGAAATTTTTACCATCGTTTTATATCTGCTTCAATAGTAAATTTTCAAAATTTCAACAAATTTGTACATTTTGAACTGTATTTACAGAAGTTTTGATTTTTCCCATAAGAGGCCATGTTAATTGAGAAGTTTGATAATTAATAACTACAAAACGGTGAATCAATCTCAAAATTCATACAGGCATCTGTTATCGCTTCGAAAACATTATGTCAAAATTTCAAGCAATTCGTACATCTTCGCCAATATAGGTGGAATATCCTTAAGAATTAGGCACCTTGAGAATTAGAAACTTAAGAATTAGGAAGCGATCGGAATTTTTTAACTTCTCGATATAGGAAGGTTATTGTAATGACCCCAAAAATCAAAAGTAGAAATTTCATCATATCTCCACGTTTCAAAGTCTCTCTAATCATTCTAGAGCATCTTTAACAAAATGTATGTATGTGTGTATGTGTGGTTACGCGTATGTATGTGCCCACAATTTTTGGACAACGATTTCTTGCAAACGAATCACCCGATTCGATAATTTTTTTTTCTAATCGATGCGTCTGCGCTCGCAGCTGAGACCTGATTAGATTTTGGAAGAAATTCATGCACTAGTTTCCGGTTTTTTTTTAAACATGGAGCATGAAAATCGCCTAAAGTTTTAATCAATCATTATTTACGAAGGAAAGTTGTGATCAAGCTAATCAATGTCGCAATTGGAGTCTCTCGGCGTACCTTAGCTTCGCTCAAAATTTGACTCACTTTCATGTAGTGAATTATTAGTTATTGGTTGATTTTGAGTGGCGCGAAATTTTAATGACTATTCAAACTTTTATATTCGGTCTAGATCCGAAGTTGTCTGACTACCGACGGCGCATGCGTGTTTGCCCGCATTTGCACAGGAGAGTCTGAATGCGCGATGCGCAGTGTGATTGGTCAGTGCGTCACGTGACATAGTCGCAGCTAAAACCATTCTTTGAACATTTAATTGACGTGTCGGAAAATCTAGGCATGGGAAACAGAAATTACAAATCGGGAAGTTTTATTTGTGCTTCCAACGGGGGGGCAGCACACTTCCGTCCCACTAGTTTTTTTTATCTGACAAAATTTTGATATTTCTAAAATTTCAATTTTCAAACATTGGGAAATTTTTGAAAATTTTGAAGTAATGGGAACAGGAGAGCCCTAAAAGTGAACTCTAGGGAACGGACCTTGCAGAAAAGCAGAAATTGTGGGAGGAGGGGGTGGCTCCATTCTACCCCCTCCACCCCCCCCCCCCCACGACCCCACCCATCCATTCTTAACGCAAAGAAATAGCGAATGTGCGCCCGAGCTGCACTTTTCAGCCGCCTCCAGACTGCATTTAAATCTGAATTTACGTTTTCTGTGTCTATTAACTGCAGAAACTCCGTTTTTCCTCATCTCACCGTACACTCATTTAACCAGTTTTGTTGCACTGAACTTTCAACATATTTTTTTACGATAGCTTCAATACCAACGCCAGTTCGATTCCTCCGTTACACGCTGTTCCGAGCCTTCTTTTTTCTTCTTTTTTTTAGTGCTTGATTCTTAGTTTTCTTTGGAAAGCCCTTCAGCTTTATCGCGATATTTCAGACGTAATGAACGGCTTTGAGCATGTCTAAGATTTTTTTTCTTGATCCATGGAAGTTGAAATGACGTAAGAATGGAAGCTGATAATGGTGAGCATTGGTATTGGCGGCTTAAATTTTGTTTTCATCATTTTAATTTTTTTCATTTTTTAAGTTATTCAATTTTTTTTTAATTTTTCCCATTTTTAGGGATATTTGAATTTTTGAAATGACGTTTTTTTTTCAAAGTTGACATAATTTGTGAATTGAACATTGATGTGTGTGTGTGTGTGTGTGTGTATTTATGTGTGGCCTTCGAGCAATTAATATTTCCACCACACACACGCGCGAACACACACACACATACACATACGCATATGACGGGGCTTTGGTGTAGTGGGTAGAGTGTCTACTATTCTAAAGGTCCCGCGTTCGATTCCCGCTCACTGCAAATATTTTTTCTGAAAAATATTTTCTCACGGACTCCGACCGATGGCAGGAACATTCCGTGTGTGCTATCGGCGGTATTCATGAAGTGAGACCGTGAGCCGGGACCGAACGCGACCCGTCGCGCGGGAAGGGGGGAGGGAGGGTTCCATCGTAGACGCCCGCCATCGTATCACAGGAGTTTCTGGAGGTTTACCCTATGATTAGAAATACGATAAGCTGAAATGGCGAAGTCGGCCCCAGCCGCAATGGGTGGGTACTCTGATCCGTAGTATTGCCCATGAAGTAATGCCTACCAGCGGTTACGTAGGTGAATACGAATAGAGAAAGAGTAGAAAAAAAAAATATACGCATATACTTACGCATGCACATACACATACACATACACATACACATACACATACACATACACATACACATACACATACACATACACATACACATACACATACACATACACATACACATACACATACACATACCCATACACACAGACACATCGAGTTGAAATGCATTGAGAATTATTTTGATATAAATTATTTAAATTAAAAAAACAAAAAAATTTTATCAGAAATATTTTGAATCAACTTCTCCCTGAAATATTATTTTGAAGATATGATGCTGAAAAAAAATTGTTCGAGTTATGGGACACGTTAAAACTTTAAAACTGCCGTTCCCAAGTACCCAGGCGCGCTCCGTGCAAAAGCCATAGAATTTAAAGGGAAAATTATTTTTTGTATTGAATTTTTTTCTGCGTCTTCTAGAAGGGTTAAGCATTTTTTTAACGTGAAATATGGCTTTTTTTCATTCTACGATGAAATTATTCCTGAATGGTACGAACAAATCAGATTCCAGGCAAATGCTTGCAAGCTGGAAGCAATTTAATACGGGTCTTTAAAATTTTATGGCACGAGAATATTTTGAATCTTGGGGAGAATATTGATTGATTGAATTCTATCAGTGCGGAGGGAAAAGCGGAAGAGCAAAAAAAATTTGAAGAAAAAAGGAACTCTCATGAGCATGCAAGTAGATCCTATTCAAGAGAGCGCATACACAGAAATGAACATTGTCAGAGTCGAAAATTGTAAGACCATTCCTCATTGGTCTGTCATAATTAACTTCCCGATAGGGGAAGTTATTGTATTGCCCCCGAAAATGAAAAATCGCTTTCCCATCAGATCTCCACGTTTCATGGTATTTCTGACCATTTTAGACTATTTAAAACGGAAGGTCCGTATGTGTGTGTGTGTGTGTCTGTTTTTTTTTCTTTTTTTTTCCTCCGTCCCTCTCATTTGTACGCCCCCGGTAGCGGTATGCATTCCTTCAGGGGGCGTACCGGACACCCACCCATGCGGCTGGGGCCGACTTTCGCCATTTTTAGGCCATCGTATTTCTAAACACAGGGTAAACCTCCAGAAACCCCTGTGCTGCGATGGCCGGCGCCTATGATGGAACCCACCCCCCCCCCTGCGTCGGGTTAGGTTCCCGCTCGGCCGGGCGGTCTCATTTTATGGGTACCGCCGATAGCACACACGGAAGTTCCTGCATCGGTCGGAATCCATGAGAAAATATTTTGAAAAAATCTTCTCCGGCGGCCGGCCGCGAACCTAGGACCTTCGGAGTAGTAGGCAGATACTCTACCACTACGTCAAAGCCCCGACTGTATGTGTGTGTGTATGTGTGTGTGGGACGATGTATGTATGTGGTCAAAATTAATGATTAACGATTTCTCGTGAACGAATCATTCGATCGAAGTTGTTGATGACTCAATCGAAAGGGTTTTATGTAACTTAGACCGGATTAGATTTTGGATGGAAATGGTCCAGTACTTATATTGTTATTAACAATTTCGATTGTGTATAACGCTATAGTGCATGAATTATTGGTGTTAGCGGAAAATGTATATAACAAAAGTTATTGCCCATGCAAAAATACACATTTTATGTAATATGTATTTTTCATGTAATTTGCATAATTAAGGAGGTACGGCCATTTGAAAAATAATCTATTTATAACGTACACGAATGAAGCCATTGACGTTACAAATGCAGGAATTGTGGGTTTTCATGTGTGTGTGTGTGGATGGGTGTGTGTATGTGCGTGTGCGTGTGCGTGATGATGTATGTATATGGTCAACATTTTTGGCCAACGATTTCTTGTGAACGAATCATTCGATCGAAGTTGTTGATGACTCAAACGGAAGGGTTTCATGTAACTTAGACCGGATTAGATTTTGGATGGAATTGGTCCAGTATGTATATTGTTATTAACTATTTCAATTGTTTATAATGTTCTACTGCATCAACTACTAGAGTTAGCACAAAATTCATATCAGAAAAGTTGTTCCCCATACAAAAATACGTATTTTATGTGAAATGACTTTTTTCAATAATTTGCGTAATTGAAGAGCTATGGCCGTCGGAACAATTATGTATGTAATGAGTGAATGAATGAACCCAGCGCTGTCATGCAGGCCTCAATCGAAGCATTTCCGTGCAGAATCGAGTGGATTACAGTTTGGATGGCATTCGTGCAGTATATACAATGTTATCAACAATTGTTTATACTGTTCCGCTGGGTAAAATATTAAAGTCATCGTTTGTGTTGCGGCCGCATCTCTATTGGCAACTTACACCCACTCAAGTGCCCCGCATAAGTCGCATCCTCATGCTCACCATACGTTTACTCAAATATTCATAATTATCTGCTTCATAAATGAATCAGTTTAGAATTGTCAAATCTGCAGCTGTTTATTATGTCACATTGATGAACCAGGATATATTGGAAAAGAATAAGTTTAGTACGCTGCGCTGAAATACCAAATCGGGAAGTTTTTTTTGTGCCCCGCATGGGGCACACACATGCTCACACCAGTAGCTTATTTTTGGGATATCGATTCGGTTTTAGTTTTCAAAAGTATGACAATTGTTCAAGTTGTCATAACTTATGTAGTTATTGAAAATTATATACACAGAATATTTTTTGAGCTTCTGTTAATTTATTAAGTTTAGAGTGTTTTACATATTCTGTCCAGTGTTGACAAATTTTATATGTACGCGATAATTACAGAAAAAGCATAACATGGTTGCTCCACAATGGAAAATTGGAAGCTCTCATTTTTTTCGGAATCCATGACTAACGGTATCTTCAGCTTCGGAATAGTATATTTCCAGGTTGTCATTTTGGGGATTTTTGCTCGCGCAAAGTTTGCGAAGCCGAGAGCAGGCAAAGGCGCGAGCAAAAAATCTAGTGACTTTTACTTTTCCAAGTTCGGAACAGGGCTAATACCAATTCCCGAACGAGGAAAATTACGAGGCGGTACGGAAAAAGATATTGTTACTTCCAATGTCAAAGTGTAATTCACCGCGCATTCGGGCTTACACAATGTAAGAACACCGTACCACAATTTTTTGGAAAATCTCATGTTCTATAAATTTAAACCAAAATTTTTTATTTCCTTCACGTCAACATGAAAATTAAAAAAAAAATACATGGAAATCGAAAAAAATCCAAATTTCCATTACATAAAAAAAATAAGAAATTTATCACTAAATTATCATATTCTTTATTATTTACTGTTTATGCGTGGGTGGTTTTTTCCCTTCCCTTTTCATATTTTCTTCTGTGACGCCACGGAGAAAACGAATATCAAGGATTACCAGCAAATGTAGTGGAAACTGGAGCTCATAAAGTCGACAATCGGTATAAACTTGTGAAAATCGCAGAACTTTTTAAACTCAAATTTTAAAAGTGAATTTTTAAGGTGTAATTTAAAAAAAAAAATTAATCCCATAAATTTTCAATAAAAAAAAAACTAAGCTCGTGGACTTAATATCAAAAAATTGTTATGTAAACAAGTAATAAAAAATTCTTTTCAGAATTGAACTTTGGAATTTTGAAAATTATCAGAATTTTTTTTTTAATTCAAAAAATCCGAAATGATAAAATTACATAATAAATAAATAATGCACTATGTATTCCACGTTATTTTATTGTTTACCCGTTTTGTGGAGCTCGTTCTTTTTTTTCCTCCCCTTTTATGTTTTTATTTTGTGACGCTCGGGAGAATGAGAATATCAAGGATTACGGACAGTTGTAGTAGAAGCCGGGAGCTCATAAAGTCGAGGATCCGTGGGTGAGGTGTGGGAGGGTATGATGACAGCCTCAAGGTGGATTCTGCTGACCAGCTGACGCGATATAACACGTAGCCCAAGCTTTCTTCATCTCGGGATGGAAGTGGAGATGAAACGGCACATCTTAGGCGCCGCTCGTTCTGACTGGAAAAGTGGATAAAATAATTCAGCGATACGGCAGGGGAATTTCCCAGCATTACCGCAGCTGTAAACGTTTGTTTTATCTTCTGATGAATATCGTGGATTTTTTTACGGGTTGGGTAAGACTTTACATTCACAATTTCATCATTTTTTGATATTCCTACAACGATCATTCCCTAAAATTTTTTCCAATTGGTGAAGTTACTCTTTTTTCAACCTCTAAGTGCACCTCATCATCAACTCGTTTATCTTCCCGTCAATCTGTGCATCAACTCCTTCATCAACATTTTCAACCTCTCTATCAACCAATCCGTCAACCTCTCCGTCAATCACCCCGTCAACTTCTCCATCAACCACATTCTAAACCCGTCCATCAACCAATTCATCAACTCTTTCATCAACCACTCCATCAACCTATCTATCAACCACCCCTCTGCCTCTGCCTCGCGCAGCTGGTCAACTTCTCCCCCAACGACTCCGTCAACCTCTTCATCAACCACGAGGTCACACTTTTCATCAACCACCCCATCAACCTCTCCGTCAACCAGCCCGCCAACTTTTCTATCAACCACCCTGTCCGCCTCAGCATCGCGCACCTTATGAACTGCTCCATCAATCAGCACGGCAGCTTACCCATCAACCTCTCTATCAACCACCCGCCTCTGTATCGCGCAGCTTATCAACTCCTTCATCAACTACACCGGCAATCTCTTCATCAACCACGGGGTCACACTTTCCATCAATCAACCCATCAACTAGCCCGGCATCCGTTTCAGCATCGCGTACCTTTTGTCAACTACATCAATCAGCACGGCAACTTGTACATCAACCAACATGACAACTTCTCTATCAACCGTATTGTCAACTTCTCTATCAACCACCCCGTCAACTTTTCCATCAACCACTCCGTCAACCTTTCCATCAACCACCCCATCAATATGTCCATCAACCTATCAATCAAACACCTCGTCAACCTCCCCGTCAACCTTTCCATCAACCACCCCATCAATTTCTCCATCAACCTCTCAATCAAACATCTTCTCAACCTCTCCATCAACCACTCCGTCAACATCTCTATCAACCACATAGTCAACATCTCTATCAACCACATGGTCAACATCTCTATCAACCACATAGTCAACTTCCCCATCAACCACCTCGTCAACCTCTTCATCAACCACCTCGTCAACCTTTCCAACAGCCACATCATCAACCTTTAGATCAACGATCCTATCAATAATCTTCTCAACTCGATAATTGGACAAGGAGGTTGACGTGGAGGGCGATGGGGATGTTGCCGGCAGGTCAATAATGAAATGTCTACGCATGGATCACCCATCATTTTTCGTTATTTTTCTTGGTTTATCCCCGAGAAAAATAGTGAATTACTCCAATTTTCGATGAAAGTTAATTTTCAACATCCTTTACAAAAATGTTATCCGAATCCTCATGATTATTCGACTGAATTACAGACCACGTGAATTCATTCATGTTCATCGCGGACCGAATGGAGGATACTGACGAGTGAGTTTTGCAAAACTTGCGAACTCACACACTCGCTCTCATTAAGTTGCAGCCATCCATTCATTGGGTTCGTCTCTTTCAGGCCACGAAAATCGGAGGAAAACTTTGGATGAGTATAATTACCTCAATCACATGAGAAAAATATATATGTAAAAAAAATATATACCTCCCTTACACTCGCATATATATGTGTTACAAGGAGAACACTCAAAGTATATATAAGCTTCAAGTATGCTCTCATATGTTATGTGATATAATCAACATACACATAAAAAATATTTCCGCAAACACATATAACATGGTTATGTGATAAATTTTTTCCATGCTACTCCCTAGATCCTGTAATTTCCACCGTGAAAAAACTAAAGGGATGGAATCCTGATTTTTTTTCCGGGTTAGTTAATTATAATTTATTTAATTATTTTATCATTTTAGTTAATTGACCGTTGTTATTATTGTTTGGTTTGGTTTAATTGGCTTTTGGGTTCAGTATTTTTATACAGTAAAATTATAATTTTTTTGAAAGACTGTGCGCAAAGCAACGTTTTTGATACACTGTGCGCAAAGCAGCGTTTACCGCACGCTGCGCATGCGTAAAACCGTACCCACGTACATTGTCTCAAAAAATATTGTTGGACACATGTGCAAAAGTAAGTTTTTTGAACACTGTGCGCGAAGCAACGTTTTCCACACGCTGCGCATGCGTGAAACCCTGCCCACGCACAATGTATCAAGTAAATATTGTTCGACACATGGGCAAAAGTGTCTTCTGTCGCCTGGGTTGCAAAACTCACCTTCGGCTCGTCTTGCAAGCTCACAGTCGCTAGAAAAGCAGCGTGCGGAAAACGTTGCTTTTCGCATACTGTGTCAAAGATATTGTTTGACACACGGGCGGAAGTAACTTTTCTAGTTGTTTCCGCACTTGTGTCGAAATGTACTATTATTGTAACGCTAGTGCGTAAAACAACACTTTACGCCCAGTCAACATATAAATATAGGGCAGATATTTTCGTTTCTGCAATACCCGTCCAATGTTCCCCTGAATGAAGTCGCTGTTGACCGCAAACGGCGCGCAAAGTGCAGGGCGCATGCCCAAAACAAAAAAGAGTGCGTGAAGCTTTGCGTGTCGCTTTGCGCACACTTTCTCTTCTATTGCGCATGCTCTACGACAAGTAGCTATCTTGCGCACGCCAAACTGAGAGCGTCGCCTGAAAAGGAGACCGTTCAGTTTCAGACCTGTCTAACCCAAATGGCACGTCTTCAACGTTCTTTTCCGTATACCCTTTCGAGTTTTTACGGTTTGTTCCCTCCCCCCCTCCCCCCCCCCTCCTGCCCCTAAACCCCCCTGTACCGCGTTCGCCGAAGGACGAGGGACAATTTTTTATCTCCTGATCCAAAACCTATTTGAATTATCTAATTTTAAATTATTTAATTTTTCGAATTACTTAATTATATATGTTTTCCGAATGTCCCGGGTTAATCTATTATCAGATCATTGACCTTTCTCGAAGTTTTGCTAATTTGAGATTAATCGCAGACGCCTTATAGCCTGCAGCAATGGGCGTAGAAGGGGGGGGAGTCACGCGTCGCCTGAAAAAACGACGCCTCAGAGATGTGCTACGCGACGCGAATTGCACATCTCAGGCATTTCTTATTTTGACTAGAAAACTGGGAAAATAATTCAACGATACAGCAAGGGAATTTCGCAGCACTACCGCAACTGTAAACGTCTGCTTTATCTCCTGATGAATATCGGGGATTTTTTACGGAGTGGGCGGAACTTGAACGCGCTTCCAGAATTGCGCGAGGTGAGATTTGTGGGGGGGGGGCGAGGAGGGGAGCAGGAGGTAGGGGCGACTTTCATCAGGTGAAATGTGAAATTTTTAGGGGACAACTCCCGTTTGCGACAATCGCACGACGATTTATCCGCTTTTTGGTGGAATGTCGGACGTGAAAATCTCGTCAGTCTCCGAACATTGAATTTCCACGTTTCTCGCGATTTTTTTAGATAAGAGCGGGTGAAATGGATGATAACAAAAAAAATTATATTTCCAAAACGTGCTGATTTTTTTTTCATAATTTTTAGAGTGTTTGGAATTTATTGTTCACAATCTCACCCTACTAATCGTACATAATAATTAAGTTGCTTTTTCAATCAAAATTTTTTCTGCACGTCAGTTTTTTTAGATAATTCCAATCTTGCTACTTTCTTTAGAGTGTTTTTTTCAAAATTTCTACAGCTCTTCATTCTTGAAATTGATTATATAGTAAAACACTTGCTAGTAAACTTGCCAAATTTACACACACGCACACACAAACACACACCCTCCCACCCACACACCCTCCCAACCTTCCACCCGTCCACCCACACAGCCTCCCAACCAGCTGCCCACACACCCACCCACCCACACACACACACACCCACCCACCCACACAGACGGGGCTTTGGTGTAGTGGGTAGAGTGTCTGCCTACTATTCTAAAGGTCCCGCATTCGATTCCCGCTCACTGCAAATATTTTTTCTGAAAAATATTTTCTCACCGACTCCGACCGATGGCAGGAACATTCCGTGTGTGCTATCGGCGGTATCCATGAAGTGAGACCGTGAGCCGGAACCGAACGCGACCCGTCGCGCGGGGGGGGGGGGGGGAGGGAGGGTTCCATCGTAGACGCCCGCCATCGTATCACAGGGGTTTCTGGAGGTTTACCCTGTGATTAGAAATACGATGAGCTGAAATGGCGAAGTCGGCCCCAGCCGCAATGGGTGGGTACTCTGATCCGTAGTATTGCCCATGAAGTAATGCCTACCAGCGGTTACGTGGCTGAATACGAATAGAGAAAGAGTAGAAAAAAAAACACACACACACATACCCAAATCAACGGCAACAGTTTTCATGAAATATTTTTCTTCCCTGAAGGAAGTGATGTAACCCCCTTGAAGAAGTCGCTTAAAACCTGAGATATTGACTCAGTTATTCCAACAATGGTCTTTTCGAATTAAATACTATTATTTGTTCCGATTTCATCCGCAGCTATTGAACAATCAATGACGATTGACATGTCATCTTCCATCGTTCTCTCGAGCCGCAGAGCCACTCGATTTATTTACACGGCCCTCTTGGAACCTCTCAGCTGGGGATTCGCCCCTTTTCGCTATCCCACAATTCGCCCTCTTTTTTTTTCCTTTGCCTCCTTTTGCGGATCGTTTATCGAGTTCTTCCTTATCCGAATTGCGATCCCCGAGGCTCGGTGTGCCACTGCACAGCTTCAACTTCGGTTTGAAGGATACATGTGAAACCCTTTCAGCGGATCTTTTCCGATAGCTTTTCGTGTATTTTCGTTGCACTCTGATACATTCGAGTGATCGATGGGTTAAATGCGTGAAACTTGGGGAAATAAATTTGTTAACGTTTTACTAGCCCCACCTTGTGACCCGATGATAACCACTGTGCCGCCTGTGTGTGTGCTGTGTGTGTGTGTGCGTGTCCACACACCATTTGTGATTGGTACCATGCCCCCAATTGGAAATTAGTACGCTGTCTCTAATTAGTAACCCGTACCATGGCTGAATTGGTGATTGGTACCCTGTCCCAATTGGTGATTGGCACCGTGTCCCAATTGGTGATTAGTACCGTGTCCCAATTGGTGATTCTCACCGCGTCCCAATCGGTGATCAGCACGGTGTCCCAATTGCTGATTGGCACCGTGCCCCAATTGGTGATTGGTACTGTGTCCCAATCGGTGACTGACAGTGTCCCAATCGGTGATTGACAGTGTCCCAATTGGTGATTGGCACCGTGTCCCAATTGGTGATTCTCACCGCGTCCCAATCGGTGATCAGCACGGTGTCCCAATTGCTGATTGGCCCCGTGCCCCAATTGGTGATTGGTACTGTGTCCCAATTGGTGATTGGCACCATGTCTCAATTGGTGATTCTCACTGCGTCCCAATCGGTGATCGACACCGTGTCCCAATTGCTGATTGGCACCGTGTCCCAATTGGCGATTGGTACTGTATCCCAATTGGCGATTGATACCGCGTCCCAATTGGTGATTGGTACCGTGTCCCAATTGGTGATTGGGACAATTTTACAATTAGTAATTGGGACAATGTGCCAATTTCTGATTGGGGCATTGTCCCAATTAGTGATGGGGACGTTGTCCCAATTGGTGATTGGGACAATTTTACCATTAGTATTTGGGACAATGTTACAATTGGTAATTGAATAAGTGTCCCAATCGCTAATGGGACCAATGTTCCAATTATTATTAGCAACTATGTCCTACTTGACACAATGTCCCAATTGGCAATCGGAACCATGCCCTAACTGGTAGAATGTCCCAAGTGGTAATTGGGACCCTGTCTCAATTGATCACTAAGGCAGTCACCCAATTACTGATTAGGACTGTGGCTCCATTAATAATTTGGGTTAACATCGCGAATGAACTTCCGGAAAAATTCTGCCGGATAATTGAATCATACCGATTTACAACCCCATTTGTATCAGTGTAGGGTAGATAAGCTCCTTCTATTATCATGTTTGGGGCATTGATCCCATCTCGCGATTGGGATCTTGCCCCGTGTCATATTTATTCCCAAAAAAATCGAAAAAAAAAATGTTCAGACATCAAAAACATATCATTCGTATATATACACATACATATCTATATATATATATATCTATATATATATATATATCTATATGTATATATCTCTATATATATATATATATAGAGATATATATATATATATTCTTGATATTCGAATAATATCAGTTTATGTTCCCATTTTTGTCAGTGGTGGGTGGATTAGCTTCTTCAGTTATCACTTTTTGATAAGTACTTGATGAAATTTCTCCTTGAGATGACCCATCATTAGGTATCATCGGCTCCTATTTCTAATAGGATAAGGAAAATTTTATTTATTAATGGAGAGTCAGAAAAGTTGGAATTAATCCGGCTCTTATCCCTACGCTTAAGCATCCGGCGCTTGAAGAACTTGGAGGCTCAAGCCAAGTAAATCTCCCTAGGATTTCACCTCCCCCCTTCCCCCCGCCCCCCCCCCGAAACGACTGTGATACGCTTGTCGTATATAGAATGTCAGGAGTGGTCTATACACTTTTTCCGGCTCTTTTTCAGCTTTCTCCTCTGTGAAATAAGTCCGTTAGGATACGACACCCACTCGTCTTTTCCCTGGCACCGCTCCATTGCTGATGCAATCGAATGGTGGAGATTTGGAAAAGTTGAAAAATTTCGGGGGACGCGAAATTCCGAAGGCTTCATCATTGATATCAGTGATAAATTTTTGTAAATTGAGACTTGTTAAAAAATTTCCGCTTCTTGATAAATATCAAATAGTGTTTGCCCCCGTGGGAAGTACAAATAAAACTTCCCGATTTGTAATTTCTGGTTCCTATTCCTAGATTCTCCGACACGTCAATTAAATGTTCAAAGACTGGTTACAGAGAAAAAAATAGGAATCATGAAATTTTGAATACTGGAATACAACAGGTGTCGCTACCTGCGACTATGTCACGTGACGCACTGACCAATCACACTGCGCATCGCGCATTCAGACTCTCCTGTGCAAATGCGAGCAAACACGCATGCGCCGTCGGTAGTCGGACAACTTCGGATCTAGACCGAATATAAAAGTTTGAATAGTCATTAAAATTTCGCGCCACTCAAAATCAACCAATAACTAATAATGCACTACATGAAAGTGAGTCAAATTTTGATCGAAACTAAGGTACGCCGAGAGACTCCAATTGCGACGTTGATTAGCTTGATCACAACTTTCCTTCGTAAATAATGACTGATTAAAACTTTTGGCGATTTTCATGCTCCATGGTTAAAAAAAAACCGGAAACTAGTGCATGAATTTCTTCCAAAATCTAATCAGGTCTCAGGTGCGTGAAGACGCATCGATTAAAAAAAAATTATCGAATCGGGTGATTCGTTTGGAAGCAATCGTTGTCCAAAAATTGTGGGCACATACGTACACGTAAACTCACATATACACATACATACAGACATTTTGTTAAAAAAATTCGAAAATGTTTTCAAAAATACAGAAACTAAGGTTTGAAAATTTGGAGAAGTTGGAATTTTCTCTTCCGCTTCTTTTTGGGCTCTGGAACATAACTCTGTTAGGATCCGACATCCACTTGTCTTTTTGCTGGCTCCGCTCCACTGCTGATGCAATCGAATGCTGAATCCTCGCGAAATAAAATGAGTGCGCTCAAGTCCAAGAGGCACTCGCACGAGTTACGGCAGATATTGTTGAGAGGAAAGTTTTATAATTCTGGTAGACAGATGATATAGAAGTGGTATTAATCGTATCTGACACCGTTGGACACTCTTCAGAGATAGGTTGGAGGAGGCCTTGGTTGAGGTTGAACTAGAGAGTTATTGAGATATTTGGAGATTGTCGAATTTGGAGATTTGAAGATTACCGGAAAGGGCTGGTATTTTGGTAATAGTTGAAATTGTTAAACAATTTCGGAAATTTCAAGGGTTTTAGAAATATAGGTATACCATCTCCGGAAAAGAGACTTGAACTTCTAAAAATTTAAAATTCGAAAACATTGCAGATTGAAAAACTTTTAGCCAATTCAGGAAAACAATTAAAATCGGTGGAATTTAACGAAATCTTTTATGAACGATTTCACAACGCTGACAAATTTTGAAAATTTGAAAAGATTTCAAAATGTGAAAAGATTTCAAAATGTGAAAAATTTCAAAAATTTCAAAAATTTCAAAAATTTCAAAAATTTCAAAAATTTCAAAAATTTCAAAAATTTCAAAAATTTCAAAAATTTCAAAAATTTCAAAAATTTCAAAAATTTCAAAAAATTCAAAAATTTCAAAAATTTCAAAAATTTTAAAAATTTCAAAAATTTTAAAAAATTCAAAAATTTCAAAAATTTCAAAAATTTCAAAAATTTCAAAAATTTCAAAAATTTTAAAAATTTCAAAAATTTTAAAAACTTCAAAAATTTCAAAAATTTCAAAAATTTCAAAAATTTCAAAAATTTCAAAAATTTCAAAAATTTCAAAAATTTCAAAAATTTCAAAAATTTCAAAAATTTCAAAAATTTCAAAAATTTCAAAAATTTCAAAAATTTCAAAAATTTCAAAAATTTCAAAAATTTCAAAAATTTCAAAAATTTCAAAAATTTCAAAAATTTCAAAAATTTCAAAAATTTCAAAAATTTCAAAAATTTCAAAAATTTCAAAAATTTCAAAAATTTCAAAAATTTCAAAAATTTCAAAAATTTCAAAAATTTCAAAAATTTCAAAAATTTCAAAAATTTCAAAAATTTCAAAAATTTCAAAAATTTCAAAAATTTCAAAAATTTCAAAAATTTCAAAAATTTCAAAAATTTCAAAAATTTCAAAAATTTCAAAAATTTCAAAAATTTCAAAAATTTCAAAAATTTCAAAAATTTCAAAAATTTCAAAAATTTCAAAAATTTCAAAAATTTCAAAAATTTCAAAAGTTTCAAAAATTTCAAAAATTTCGAATATTTCAAAAATTTCAAAAATTTCAAAAATTTCAAAATTTGCACAATTTCCTAAAATCCCTAACGTCTCAAAATTTCCACCGATTTTAAAAATGTCAAAAATTTTCAGGCTTTTAAAGATTTTCAAAAATTTTCAAACATTTCTAATTGCAAAAATTTCCAATATCTCCAAAAAATCAAAATCTGACCAATACCGAAATTTTGAAAATCCTATATCTTTAAAAAAATTCTTTATAAAGCTAACAGGATCCAACTCCAAATAAGCACCACACAATTGAATCAATCAAACTGTTTTGATTTATGCGTTTTTCGGAGAAAGCGCAAAATTCAATGAAGTTCGGGTATTGATCCATGTGCGCGAATCTAAATATAAACAGTGTTTTGAAATTCGCGATTGAGTTGAAGAAGTTTGCGCTGCTCGCGGTGAAACTTTGAAAAGTGTTTCCGAGGGTAACGATGGGTTTTTAGAGGAGTTAAGCGAACAGAGCTCCTTCAAATCCTCAATTATCCAGAGAACCGGTATAAATCGTGTTTAAAGATTTTTAAGAATCATTATTCACTCGAGTGGTGGTACGAAAGTGACTTACTTTTCAAATATGAACAAACACAAATTACATTTTACATAAAAAAATTCTAAATTCTAACAATTGAAAAAAATTGAAAAATTGAAAAAATTTAAAAAATTAGTAAAATTGAAAAAAATTTAAAAAATGAAAAAATGGAGAAAATCGAAATAATCGAAAAAATTGACAAAATTGACAAAATTGACAAAATTGACAAAATTGACAAAATTGACGAAATTGACAAAATTGCCAAAATTGACAAAATTGACAAAATTGAAGAAGTTGAAGAAATTGAAAAAAATGGAAAAAAAATAATAAAATTGAAAAAATTGGAAAAATATGGCGGAACTCCTTCCCTAGATTCTCATCCCCTCTTTCCCCACGTCATAATGGGAATAAATGTCCTATACAATTTTTTCAGCGTCTAGACTTCAACCTCTCCTTTCCTTTCAATTTAAAACCTCCGAAGTTACCATTCAAACCCAGCCCCCCCCCCCCCACCTACCCCCCTCCCCCAACCGCCACTCAAATAGTGATCTGCAAAAGTTGATCCCAAGTGCCTTAAAATCATCTGACACTTCAAGTTTCGCCCCGGCGAACCCCCCCCCCCCCCCCGCCCCCCCCCCCAAAATTATAGCAAATACTTGAATTAAGCCCACCTCCCGTGTGACATTCCCTGCCAAACTTCTTTATGAATTGGTAATTGCACCCCACATTTCTCTTTAATCTTAAAGCTGAGCTTTCACGACCAAAATCGCGAAATTGCCTCGTAAAACTCGCAGAATGTTGATCTTGGGATGTTACATCATCCACTTGTCTCAGAAATTTCGAAAAAAAAGACGATGATACCATCAGCAACCCAATTACCGGAGAATTGACGAGAAAAAATGAGGGATTCGGGGATAGAGAGCCCTCGTTTCTGTGGATGTCCCTGAAAATCATATTTGTGTTTCGGGGGTAGAATATCTATTTTTTTTCCGCATTCCAGGCAAGTAGTATCCCCATCATTTAATTCCCAAAACGGGGATATTTTATCCCCTAGTTTTAGATCCCGGATGAAGGATATTGATATTCTCGGATCGGGGATGTTAATATCCCGGGGTCGGGGATGTTGATATCCCGGGGTCGGCGATGTTGATATCCCGGGGTCGGTGATGTTGATATCCGGGGGTCGGGGATGTTGATATCCCCAGATCGATGTTGATGATGTTGATGTAACCAGATACGTGATGTCGATATGTCCGGATTGGGGATACGGATATCCCTCAATCCCTCGGCGCTATCAATATCCCCGGATTTGGGGATTTTTATATCCGCGGATAGGGGATGTTGATACCCCCCAATCGGAGATGTTGATATTCTAAAATCAGGGAAATTGATATGTCCAAATCAGGGATGTTGATGTCCCCAGGCCGGCGATGCTGATATTCCTCGACCAGGGATGTTGATATCCCGCGATTGGAAATGTTGACGTGCCCGGATCGTAGATATTGATATCCCCAGATTAGGGATGTTGATATCCCTCGATCCGGTAACGACAACCTCAACAAATTTTATTTTTGATTAAATTCCAAAATATGGAAACTTCTGAATAACTAAGAACCTTTAGGAATATGGGAAATTTTGAATTCTGAGAAACCAACAATTCCAAAGAAGTTGTTAATCTCAAGGATCTATAAAACATGGCAAAATCCCAACATATCTCAAACTGGAAGAACCAATACCCAAGATCGATACACCCATGCCTAGATGTCATCGAGGCACGCGGAATTTCCCTCAAATGGCCCCTCAAATCGCAACAGTGTCTATATCGGCGTAAAAAGTCGGGCGAGAAAAAAAAATGAGTGAGGTGCGTGTTCTCGAGCTTGCGAGAGGAATGTTGAAGCCACACGAAAACGTCCAAGAATCAACTTTATATCCGCATGGCCTCAATAAAGACGAGCCCCCGGCGTCTTATCGTGGCCACTTCCTCTCGCTGGCCCCACCCTACCCCCCCCCCCCCCCCCCCCCCCCACTGGGTGAGAGAAGAGCCCGAACTCGTCTTATCTCGCTTCCGTTATTTCTACTGGGCTCTTGAAGCACGTACAGACACGAAAGATCTAAAAGACGACCGCAGTTGGCGATCCACAGCATTTACTCGGGTTACGGCCCTAGGATAAAGTCCGAAAGATGAGGCAAATACTTAGGTCTAGCTGAACGAGAAAGCGTTAAACGCTACTCGAATGATAATAATAAGCAAGTAGTGTTTCAAGTATGTGATCCATTAGGGCTACATAGCAACCTTCTGGATTTGTATTTTCTGGGGCAGGATGAGGTGCATAACGGGTGAGTGGTATAGTGGGCCAGTGATATTGGGACATGTATATTAGGACATGCATATTGTGACATGTATATTGGGACATGTATATTGGGACAAGTATATTGGGACATGTATATTGGGGCATGTATATTGGGACATGTGTATTGGGACATGCAAGTTAGGACATGTGTATTGGGACATGCTTAGTGGGACATGCTTATTGGGGCATGCTTGTTGGGACATGCTTATTGGGACATGCATATTGTGACATGCACATTGGGACATGCACATTAGGACATGCACATTGGGACATGTACATTGGGACATGCACATTGGGACATGAATATCGGAACATGGATGTTGGGATATGGGTATTGGGACATGAGTATTGGGACATGAATATTGTCACATGTATATTGGGACATAGATATTGGTACATGTATATTGTCCCACAGGGATAGTGCGACACGAGTATCGGTACATGTATATTGTCCCACAGGAATAGTGGAACACGAGTATTGGGACATGGGTATTGGGACATGTATATTGGGGCATGGACATGAAGACATCCATATTGGAGCACGTATATTGGGATATGGGTATTTGGATATGGATATTGGGACATGAAGATTGGGACATGAATATTGGCACACGAGTATTGGGACATGGGTATTGGGACATGTATATTGGGGCATGGACATGAAGACATCCATATTGGAGCACGTATATTGGGATATGGGTATTTGGATATGGATATTGGGACATGAAGATTGGGACATGAATATTGGCACATGTATATTGGGACATGGATGTTGGGACCGGGATATGGGGACATTCATGTTGGGACATGGATGTTCGGACCGGCATATTGGGATAGGGATATTGGGACAGCGATAGTGGGACAGGAATACGGGCACGGGTGCCTAGTGTGACAAGGATATTAGGAAACGGACGCAGTTGGACACGGACACGGTGAAACAAGTGTATAGTGGGACAGGTGTATGATTCGACAAGGATATAATGGGACATGGACACAGTGGGACAGGGGCACGGTGAAACAAGTGTATAATGAGACACATGGGACATAATGGGACAAGAGTGCGAACCAGCTTAAAAATTCGTCTTAACGCTATTAGCCACTGCGCTGCTTAAAATCATCCACGTGCAATTAGCCTCCTATTGAAAAAAATAGATATCAATAACGCAAAATTTGATTATAAAAACTCATTCCATAAGTGAATGACGAATGAATGCTATTACTTACGAATGTAAATTTCAATTTCTGAATGAATTTTCCAGATACCTCTTGTAGATCTAGCGTGATTACTATTTCCGCTTCTGCAATCAATCGTTTCGGCATTTCAGTTGAAGCTTCACTTTACATATCGAATTGTTATGCGCATATAGTGAAGTGGTATCACGCAAACTTATATGGATTCAACTCGAGTTCATCGGAATTAGGCCTTCTCAGATTCCTCCTGAAATAGACCATTTCCGCTACCACAATTAAGCGTTCAGGGGTCGCGCTATGATATCAGTACCGCTAGTGTTCAATTTCTCGCCGAAATTATAACTTCCCGATGTCTGCGTGTGTGTGTGTACGTGCTTTCCAATGTCTCATTTGTGTCGCCATAGAGCCCTCCAAATGATTTCAATTGTTCATAACACTCTAACGCCGAAACGGTTGAAGATACGAAAAAAGTCAAAGGACACAAAATATGTATTTTTTTATAAGGAACAACATTTATTCGACACATTTTTGCGTATCTATAATATTTCGTGAGATACAGCGTTATAAACAATTGAAATTGCTAATGACAATAGAAACCAGGAGACATATATGGAGCAAAAACTCATCAGCTCTAAGTTAGGGCAAGACGCTTCGATTGCGTCATACAGGACCTTGATCGGATAATTTGTTCACGAGAAATCGTTCCGGGAAATTTTTGGTTACATACGTACATCGGCATACACACACACACACACACATACAGACATTTTATTTTGAATAGTCTAGAAAGGTCAGAAATACCATGAAACGTGGAGATCTGATGGAAAATCGATTTTTCATTTTCGGGGGCAAAAAGGTAACTTCCCTTGCCCTTCTGTAGTGGAAAGTTGAACGGTTCGAATTGATCTGAGTAGATCCTGGATGGGCCAATTTATGTTTGTGAAAGGAACAAAAAATGGGGTGGCTGAGTTGACATAGAATGCTCCATATACTTTTGTCTCCCATCTTAGATCTTTTTTTTGAGCATATCCATATGACGTAATGCGCCTTATCGGGAATATATGACTCATATACTGATGGAGGAAATAGCTTTGATGTGAGGAATACAAGTTTCAGGTTGAAGAAACTGTGTCATTCGAGCGGTTTTTATTGAGATGATGCTTCAAGACTTTGAACTGGAGGATAGAATGCTCTATCAACATATATCTCTGTCGTAAATATTGAATGATGCTCTACGGTAACGAACGTATGGCCGTAATAGAATTGATTTGGTGCTTTGGACTTTTTTTGGAGCTCATCCATTGGATATTCTTTATGGAGATAAAAATACTGGTAATGTCAAAAATAAATGTGCAAAAATTTGAAAAAATTCTGAAATTAAAAAAAAATATCTATGAAGCTCCTAAAATCGAAACAAAAATTCCAAATTTTGGAGCTTGATGTTGCAAATTACAAAAAAAATTAGGATTTTTTTTCTCGAATGTTGCAAATTTTGGAAATACTTGAAATTTGAAGAAAATGGTAATGTCGATTTTTGAAAATTTTTAATCATTTTGAAATTGTAAAAAAGCGTCTAAATTTAAAGACAGTGAAAGTGTTTAAAAATGAAAAAAAAAATTGAAATTGGGAAATTGAAAATTTCTAAAAATTTGAAAATTAATGAAACAAATTTGATTTTAAAAAATATTTTTTGATTTGAAAAAACTAAATTTCAAATGGTCCAAAAAATCTTGGAATTTGGAAGCTGGAATAAAACTTCGGGATTTTGAAAATGCATTTCTGAAGTTTATGTATTGAATAGGACGAAACGTATTATTGCATATGTGGCTACCCATAGAGATATATTTACCTTTCAACGGATATCGCCTGCAACAGCCAACAATTCCCTAGTCCCTTAACTTTGTTGCCAAAATATGGCGATGATCAATGGACTAAATTTACAGCGTCAAAATTCCTCTTAATATAATGGACCGCTTGCGGCATCACATGACATTGCGACACCGTAATTCGATAAAATATGGAAGAGTTCGTAGGTTCCAAAAACCTCAAATATTTCAAGAATATGAAAAAATGTCAAAAATTCCAGAAATTAAGAGAATTTTAAAAATCTCAAAAATTTCCAAAAATTCAAAATTTTTAAAAATTCAAAAAATTTCAAAAATTCAAAAATTTTTAAAAATTCCAATAATTTCAAAAATTTTAAAAGTTCCAAAAATTTCAAGAATGCCAAACAATTTCAAAAAATTTTGAAAAAATTAAAAAAAATTCAAACCACTTCAAAACATTTCCAAAAATTCAAAAAAAAAATCTACGAATTCCAAATTTTTTATAATTCCTAAAATTTACAAAAAAGTAGCGAAACATGTCCCTAGTCAACTAACGCTGTGACCCAAACCTGTGAATTACCAATGAACTGAATTTACGGTGTCACAATATCCCTTAATTTAATGAACCACTTAAGACATCCCAGGCCATTGCGATAAGATAACTCGGTCGCGTTTTATAGTGTAGAATCAGCTGATTGCTAGCGAGGTTAATTGCAGGAATCGAAATTGTTGAGGGTGGATATTCTGATTGGAGGAATTCTAGTGCTCAATTATTCCGATTGATTTTTTTTAGATACGCAACCCAGTTTTTCCAATTATAACTTTATCGAACTTTCAACATTTATTCATCGACTACTTAATCTATCGAAAATGATTTTTATTTTTTATATCTTCCAATATGATAAATCACCGGATATACACATGATAAAAATTGTTTTCGAAATTTTCATTTTTATTCCTCCTATTCCTGCAGCGAATCAAAATGATGGACGCGCATTCATGCGTGACCGCGGTTTTCGGCAAATATTCCAAGATCTAGAGAAATTGAGGGAATCTTCATAAAAACTTTTTTGTAGCTCTTAATTTCCTCTACAAAAAGTTTCCTATGAAATTTTTACCATATCTCCTCATTTTCGAGATATTCCCCGGAAACGGTCTTGAAAATAAGTCATCGTACTCCGAATTTTTAAAATTTTATTTTCTGACATATTTTAACCTTTTCAAAAAATTCTAAATTTCTGTAAATTTCAATTTTTTTAATCACACAAAAATCTACAAAAAAATTAAGATGCGTTTTTCATTACCTAGTATCGAGAGAAAAAAATATATAAACTGAATTAGATAAGGTCAGGTTTCAAAGTGGTAAATTTTCAAAATGGGCAATGCCCCATATATATATATAATGAATATAAGCATATCCAAATTTATGGGTACTGCCAACAGCACACACGGAATGCTCCTGCTATCGGTCGGAATCCATGAGGAAATATTTCATCATGTGAAACATTATCTGGAGGCCGAGAGCGAGTCTAGGGCCTTTGACGTGCGTGGTCTGTAGCTGTAGATGTGAGTAGGCGGGTGTTTATGTGGGGGTCGGTGTGAGTGGGTGGGCGCGGGGGTGGCTGTAGATGCGGGTGGGTGGGTGTGCAGTGGATGGGTGGGGGTGGGTGGGTGGGTGGGTGGGTGGGGGTGGGTGGGTGTGAAGGTGGGTGTGGGAGTGGGTGGGTGGGTGGTTAATGGGAGAGGGTGGGTGGTTAGGTGGTTGTGTGTGTGTGTGTATCTGCATAAAGCTGAAAATGTCATTAATATCATTGAAAAATAAATGGAAACTTTTTCCATGTGCTGAAGATTGATCTATTACATTCTGAATAGGATCATTAGCTCCCTTTAAAACGTCGATCGGATTTGTCGTTTTATCAATTTTTTTTCTGCAGAAGGATTGACCGAGAAATGCTACTGGATTTAGCGTTAAAGGTGAAGGAATTTGCTGAACAAAGTAAGTGGAAATAAAACAAATTACTCGCTGTGTATCTCTCCTGTTTCTCAGTGTCTTAGAGTTGCCAGCTTTTTTTTCTTCGTTTCTTCTCAACTCCCCTCGAGAAGGGATGAAGAAGACAAGCTGCAAAGCAAATCCCAGCCATTTGAATTCAAACGTATCTTCGTGTATCTCTGTTACATAAACTAAATAATTCAGCTGATGGAACGGGGTCATAATTTTTTTGGAGATGTGGAAAGCTTTGGAAAATTTGAAGAATTGGGAGAATTCGGGAAATTTCAAAAAATTGGGAAACTTGGAAAATTTGGGAAATTTGGAAAATTTGGAAAATTTGGAAAATTGAGAAAATTGGGAAAATTGGGAAAATTGGGAAAATTTGGAAAATTGGGAAAATTTGGAAAATTTGGAAAATTTGGAAAATCTGGAAAATTGGGAAAATTTAGAAGATTTGGAAAATTTGGAAAATTTTGATAATTTGGAAAATTTGGAAAATTGGGAAAATTTGCAAAATTGGGAAAATTTGGAAGATTTAGGAAATTTGACAAATCCGGAAAAATTTTCAAATATTGAAAATTTCGTCACTCCAAAACTGTTTGAAAATGTGAGAGATTCGAAAAATTGGAGCACTGCAGTTTTCAAAAAAATTGCATGTGAAAAAACTATAATCTCTCTAATGAAATGGAGTGGTGGCTTTCGGCTCAACCATAAACTTTAATGTAAATTTGGCAGGGCTGATCGTTTGCAAATGTACGTAGCTCGACGAATCAATCATCATGAAATTTAATCGTTATCACAGACGACGTTTAATGTTGTGTTAGCACAAATATGGAACGTGCTACGAGGAACTAAATTCAAAATCTAAAATTATGGCCAAATAAATTACCATTCCCCAGAACCCGCAAATAAAAAAAATTGGAAAATCGTCAAAAAATTCGAAAAAAAAAATTCATAATTGAGCCAAAGGAAAAGTTTCGAAAAAATTGAAAATTGAAAAATTTCCAACGAACTTGCGCGATAGGATTCAGCAAATTTACACAATTCAACGAGTCAATAGTCATAAAATTTAATCATAATCACAGAGGAATTTTCACGGTTGAGTTTGCACAAACACGGAATTTCATTTCGCATTGATGTCAATACCTGAGAGATATTGACTGAGTGATAAAACGGGACACGCCACTGGGAAATCCGTTTTGTGTCACGTTTTTCTATTTATTCGCACTTCGAATAAACACGACATACAGTTCACCAAATAGACCAAAAATTCTTGGGGCCATAATTTTTTTCCCCCGTTTCATCCGATTTCGATTTTTTTTTTTAGACTTTAAAGGTTCTCCATTCGCTCCAGGAAAAAAAATATCTATAAAATTGAATTCCCAAAAATGGTGTGTGTGTTTGTGACCGAAATTTTGAGCGCGCTCTCCTCACGAATGGAACGTACGATTGAACCGATTGAGGTCGCAATCAAAGTGTCCCGAACTCCCGCGCTCATTAAGTATTGATTGAAATCGGTACATTGCATTAATTATTATGACCAGTTTTAATTGCTTATAACGCTCTAACTGGAGAACCGTTGGAGACACAAAAAAATGTGTATAACAAAAGTTGCTTGTCGTGTAAAAATGCATATTTTAGGTTTTATGACTTTTTATGTTACCTCGCATAATTACTGAGATATTACCAATTGTTGTTGAGAAAATTAGTGATGCCGCAAGAGCGCAAGAGAAACAAGACAAGACAAGAGAGCTGCTGCAAGAAGCAAGACAAAAGACAGATTTTCCTCTTGTTAAGACGAGCAAGACAAGAGAGAAGGTCGCAAGCGGCAAGAGTAAACAAGAGATATGAAGCAAGAGAGGAGATAATTAATTTAAAATTATGTCAACACGAAGGCTTTGAATTCCATAATATTAAAATATAAGAAATTCTCAATTGTACAAATTTTAGGATTGACGAGTTTTAAAGGCGTTTTAAAGGGCTGCGTTGTATTATTTTTCACTCATGACTAATAATACGTGCGCAGCTATATTCAGAATTTTTGTCAACTTTGTTTTTCTTTCAAATGTTCATTAGCTATCATGTCATGTTTTTCCTCCTCAGTGTGAAATAACCTCAAAGAATTCATGAGCTCGGTTAAGGATATTCAACCGGTATAGTCAAAACAAAAGTTTATGCCCCTTTCTATAATTCGCTATATTTATCGCCAATAATTTTCAATTAATATTTCAATGCGTTAATTAGTTGAAGTGATAGCCATAGAAAATTATTATATTGTATTTGATTTTGCCAATCGATATTACATTGTTTAACCCCTCAAGTACGGCACCCATAGCGCGCGATGTGTCCGCATCGGCCGGGGGCCTCCCGTCGACTCCAACGCGCTCTTCAGTAGACGATAAGTTCTATACATAACAGCAGAAGATTATAAGTAAAATTTAATGATGATCTTGACCCTTCACCAAAAGTCGTTTATAGTACGGTATTTTTGTACTCATATTTTTCTAGAACTTTTAAGACCTATTTTAATTGAATATTGCAACTGGTTACCGAGATCGGCGATTGTTAGAATTTTTTAAACAATAAATCAGTGATTCATTAAATCCAATTTTGATTCATTTCATCTGACAGAGGGACTTGGAAAGTATGCTTGGTAAAAATTTCAGATTTTTTTATGAAAATTTCCTCGATAAACGAGAAAATTAAATGCATCTGACATGAAAATTTATTTTTTCGTAATGTTGTATTCGAAAAAAATAGAAAAAAATATTTGAAAAAAAAAATTTAACTGCATTGTATTGACAAACTCATGTACTTCATGGGATAACTTTCAAAATTTCGATATCTACCGTAGTAAGGGAGAAAATTAATTTTTATGAATCACGGGGTCTATATGCCATATAGGACGATAGGACGAGCTCTATACGATAGGACCACTCAAGTCCCATACCACATATAGACCCCGTACTTGAGGGGTTAAACAAATTAATGAAAAAAAATTTTAGTCAATCGTTATGAAATTTTTATATCTGCTTCAATAGTAAAGTTTCAAAATTGCAACAAATTTGTACATTTTGAACTGTATTTACCCAAATTTTTATTTTTCCCATAAGAGGCCATATGAATTGAGAAGTTTGATATTTAATAACTACAAAGCGGTGTTGTGAATCAATCTCAAATTTCATACAGGCATCTGTTATCGCTTCAAAAACATTATGTAAAAATTTCAAGCAATTCGTACATCTTCGCCAATATAGGTGGAATATCCTTAATTCGGTAACGTGCCTCAACTACTGATTCGTTAACGATTAGCAAATAAAACATTAGTCTCAAAAAATTTCTAGCCCCCAATTGAATCGTTCGTTAATTGTTAACGAATATTCGTTTGGTCATATCTAAATACACCAATCGTTTATAGTTAGCGATCCTCGTCTGGAGCAATTGAATCCTTCTATCAGTGTATTAGAGAATTTATCATGAGAAAAATGAGGCAAAGTGGAGCCAAACTGACCAGTAGAGCTAAGTGACGGTGAATTTCCATCTTATTTTGCAACGATGGCTCTCTGGAATTGATAAGATGTATGAAACTTATTCATTTCACTGATTTAAAAAATTAAATTGTTAAAGTGCCAGAGCACGTAAGAATTTTTTTTTCTTGCTGATATTGCGCAAGACAAGAGATAAATTTTCTCTTGCAAATTGGAGCAAGACAAGACAAGAGAAAAACCCCAAATTTGCAAGACGAGACAAGAGATACGTCATTCTTGTCTTGTCTTGTCTTGCAGCATCACTAGAGAAAATCGGCGAAATTAATCGATTTTTGGGTATGGATAAAATGAGTAGGAAAAATATTGTTAATTTTTTTTTAACTATTTAATATTATTTTATTAGAATCCTTACTTACCTGATAAAAATTACAGCTCATATGGGACACATTTGTATTTTTTTTTTGCTCTGCAAAAAATCTGGTTATTGAATTGGCGGGAGAAATATTAAGTGTGAAAAATGCGTTATTCACATAAATGATTTATTTTATTTCGTTTCGATAAAGTACATACTTTTTTACAAATTTTCTGAAATGTTCAAACAATCATCCTCAATAGATTTCAGAATCACACTGGGGAGAATCCCCATATAGTATTTGGGCAGTTCCACTTTTTTGTCTATCATTGATCCATATGCCCATCCAAAAACTCAGTTAGTGTGGGCCCATTCGAGTATTACTCGGTACTTGATTCGAGGTCTTCATTTGAGATTTTCAAAACAACTTTAGTTTTAGGGAAATTTAAAGAATTTTGAAAATGTCAATGACCATAACAAATTTAAGTATTTAGACAATATAAGATGTTTTGAAAGTTTCAAGAATTTTCAAAGTTTTCAAAATTTTCGAAATCTCAAAATGTCACTAATTTGCAAAAATTTCAAAAATTGTCAAAATTTCAAAAATCTTCAAAATTTTAAAAATCTTCAAAATTTCAAAAATTTTCAGAATTTAAAAAATTTTCAAAATTTCAAAAATTTTGAAATGTTCAAAAATTTTCATAATTTCAAAAATTTTCAAAAATTCAAAAAGTTCAAAATTTCAAAAATGTTCAAAATTTCAAAAATTTCCGAAATTAAAGAAATTTTCAAAACTTTCAAAATTTCAAAACATTGAATTTTTGTTGTACTGGGATGACCTCCTTAAGACGTTCACCACCTTAAATTAAGTTAGCTTCCATTCGGGTATGGCCCCCGGAAGTCTCCCAAGATCAGCATATTTTCATACTTTCATCCGGACATTATCCCCGAAACGCTAAAATCCCTCCTAAAATTGATAGCCCCCCATAAATTCATAAGTCTCGTATTTTGTTGATCGTTAAGGGCGCAAAATCGTAATAACCATGGGGTGCATCTTGGGCCGTAAACCATCGGGGCGTGATGGTGATTTATAATGCAAGTGGAGAAGCCCACGGCAAAAATGCCGTGCGTGACAACGAGATAAAGTTGGTTGACGATCCTATCGAGTGGTTGGGCTTCCTGCAGTGTCTTATCTGCAGAAACCGCCCCCACCATTCATGGTATTCATTGCCACCCCCATTTACCCGACACTCCACCTCCCAAGCAAACTTTGGTATACGCTTTGGTTACGATTCTACATATATTGTAGTCCTGTACAGTATTGCCGATTTAGTGATTCTGTCACTGCATCTCGTGTTCCACATACATACACACAGAGCAATGGAAGCATGATTAAACATCGTGATTTGCGAAGTGACTAGCAAAAATCACTGGTTCCAAAAGTGTGATTCACAACTGGAAAATCATGATTCCAAAATCGTGATTTCAAAAGCGTGGTTTCCAAATGGTGATTTCAAAATTGTGATTTCAAGATTGTTTTTTCAAAATCGTGATTCCAAAATCGTGATTTCGGAATCGTGATTTCAAAATCGTGATTTCAAAATCATGATCTCAAAATCGTGATCTCAAAATCGTGATTTCAAAATCGTGATTTCAAAATCGTGATTTTAAAATCGTGATTTTAAAAGCGTGATTTCAAAATCGTGATTTCAAAACCGTAACTTCAAAATCGTGACTTCAAAATCGTGATTTTAAAATCGTGATTTCATGATGAACTAACGTAATGAACCCTTCATTCCAACTTCGCAAGCTTCCAGAACAGTGAATCACATTTTAAAAATCGTGATCCACAATTGCAAAAGATACAGTCAGGACTACCTTATAGTCACGCTTCGATCACCATTTTCCAAATATTGCAGTCCTGCACAATATCGTCAATTTAGTGATTTTGTCCTTAGATCTCGTGTTCTACATACACACATTCTTTTTGTAACATTCCAGACACTGAAAATTCCCGATGGACTAGTTCACAGAGAATCCCCGAAGTAGAAGATGTACAGGATGTTTCAAAAAAAACATTTGAGCAAATCTACATGGATCAAGAAAGGTCCATAAAGCCCACCAACAGATTTCCAAGTTAAAATTTATTTTGAAACATCCTGTATACGTTTTCAGAAAGGTTTATACGCCCAGCTAATGCCGAAATTTTCGAATTGTACACAGTAACAAATTTAGTGATTAATTTTAGTGATTCAGTGGCATTATCACTAAATACAGTCTCTTCAGCCAACTGTTAATAAACATCTAATATTATATACAGTAACAATATGATGTGAAATGATTCGATGAGACAACAGACTTTGACTAAGACTCTCACATATTCAGAATAACTCAACAAAACAAATTTCGGAACGAAAAATTAACAATTACATGGGGACTTCACTCGTCGAAGTTCCCAGGCCAGTAGACTGTACCGTTTGGAAAACGTCACTTAGCATCTTCAGAGCTCCGGATCGTACCACTTGGGAACTGGCAGTCTTCATCCTCGGATCTATACACACTGGCCCACAACTGCCCACTCTAAATTTGGGGGTGGAAAGAGGGTGAAATTCCGGACAGAAAGTTCCTCTTCCACTTTTCTCTCCGAGCCCTTCTTGCCAAGTTATTCGCTTGTCAAAGTGGGCCAATCAGAGCGCAGCTTCGCCCCCTCGGCGAGTGGTTCTCAACTTGCTCGTTTCAAACTGAGAGCGCTAACCTTGAACACGGAATACTTCCATCTCTGGACAGCTCAGGTCTTGACCTTGAGCCCTAAGATCCTTATTCTCCCCATTTAGAACGCTCAAATTGAGAACCACTGATCGAGGGGGCGGAGCAACGCTCTGATTGGCCAACTTCAAAACTGAATAACTCGGCGGGAGAGCCTCGGAGAGAAAAATGGAAAAGGAACTTTCGATCTGAAATTTCATCCCCCGTGCACCCCCAAATTTACATAGCCATGAAATATTTGTGACACGCCAATGAGTGCCTTCAGAACCATGAACTGTAACGTTTACTCAACGTATATGCAGTGGTGAAAACTACGGCATCCATCCAGAAAATTGTATGTTTCTCCACCACCAGAACCACGGGAGCTTCGAATGAACCATTGTTAATTCTGACATAAATAAAGCTCCTGGCCCCAGGAATGACATCATACAAAACTGATTCGGCAACACTGCTCACAACGGCAACACACTCACTCCAATCCTGACACACTCGTAGATCTTGGCCCGTTGGTTACGATAAGCAAAAAAAATAGTGCCGGGGGTTGGCTGTTCCGGAATGTTTATGCGATCCGCTTCAGTGGCGATGGTTCAGGAAGGCCAGAAGACTCGCCAAAAATATCACGAAAGGCGGATTGCCTATTCTCAGTTGGCCACCATGCTGCATGGCGGCCGGGTGCTCGCCTTTGGACAAATAGAATGGGTGGAGTTGAAGTAGCTATATTTCTAGATAGGCAAACTACGGTTATCAGGGATCAATTGTCACAGTTGAACAATCATTGGGGAAAATGAGGATAAAATAATCAAAATTGAAAAGTATTTTTAGAATTTGAGGGAAAAAGAGTGGGAAATTTTTGTGGAATTTTCACTCAACTTGAGTATTATCTCTTCACTGTGAACAAGGTTATAACCAAGGAAACAGACTCACCATTTAAAACGTGCACCGTAACGCTCTTTTCATTGGCATTACTCGGATGACAAGTGTAGCTTCCACTGTCGGCTGTTTGGGCCCGCTGTACAAGCAGATAGGACGTGGTAATCTCACCCTTTTCCGTGATCACGGAGACTCCACCCCTGGGGCTGTCGTAATTAATCTCCTGCTCATAATATCAAACACAAGAGTTTCAGTCTGTGTGCCCAGGACGCTCCACTGGAGCTAGGTTAAACTGGTGGAGAATTCGCGAAAGGCTTTCGCCAGACGTGTATAATGTCCCCCGAGGGCTCAATGGGGCCAGTGGGGTGGGGCAGTGTTAGGAAACTGTTTAACTGGCAACCTCCATCTATATGTATTTTAAGTAACCAGAAGGGGTGGGGATATTTTAACCATCTTGGGAATTGATCATGATTTTTTTTTCGAAAATTTGGAAATTTTTGATTTTTGGTAACTTTTTTTCATTTTGGAATATTTTTGTTCATTTTTTTTAAATCGTCAGAATTTTTGGAAATCACTCATTTGGTATTGACGAGTTTTTTGCGAAATTTTAAAGGTTTCAAAATTTTCAAAAATTTCAAAAATTTCAAAAATTTCAAAAATTTCAAAAATTCCAAAAATTTCAAAAATTTCAAAAATTTCAAAAATTTCAAAAATTTCAAAAATTTCAAAAATTTCAAAAATTTCAAAAATTTCAAAAATTGCAAAATTTTCAAAAATTTCAAAATTTTCAAAAATTTCAAAATTTTCAAAAATTTCAAAATTTTGAAAATTTTGTAATTTTTTAAAATTTTTCAAAACATTTTAAAATTTTCAAAATTTTCAAAATCTTTAAAATTTTCAAATTTTTTAAATTTTTAACATTTTCAAAATTTTCAAAAATTTTAACATTTTCAAAATTTTCAACATTTTCAACATTTTCAACATTTTCAAAATTTTCAATATTTCCAATATTTCCAAAATTTCCAAAATTTCCAAAATTTTCAAAATTTTCAAAATTTTCAAAATTTTCAAAATTTTCAGAATTAAAAAAAAAACAATATTTATAACATTTTTTTTTAATCTTTGAAATTTTTACAGATTGTTGAGATTCTTAGAAATTTTTAAAAATCCAAAAATTTTAAAATTGAAGTTTTATTGAAGAGTATTGTGTGAAAAACTCGGAGTTCATAGAATAGTGATAGCAAATACAATTCAGCAGTCGCGGTGATAAGGAACGCGTTTATTCCAGTCATGCAATAACTGCAGATGGTATAGAAAAGCCCTCAGATTTTTTTCCATTTCATGAAATGTTCGCATTTAACTGATTTTTCTTTCTCTGGAAAATTTTGATTCTAATATTGTGGATGAAACTCGTGGAAATTGCGCAAAAGGCGAAATCGAGGCGTGCGTAATATGCCCGCGGGGCTAAATGCGGCCAATAGGGTGGGGCAGTACTGGTGGTGGGCGGCGGGGCGATATCCGGAGTCTGACATGTCTTTTATAATTTTTTAAATACACAAAATTGATTATTTTTTTTTATTGTTTTACGTTGTCAAAATCATTAAGACCTCAAAAAACTCTGACATTTTTGAATATTTAAAAAAATTTTAAAAATTAATTTTTTTTTTATATAAAAATTAAAAAAAAAAAAGAGATTGCCAGTTTTTCTCAAATTCAAGAATTTATTATGAAATTCGGAAAAAATGGAGCAACACTTTCGCCCGGCACTTATAACGTCCCCTGAGGGCTAAACCAGTTAAACGGTGGAGGGGCGGGGGGGGGGGGGCTGGGTAATGTTGGGAAACTGTCTAACAGGGTGTGGGCCGGCATCGATATCCATTTTACGTGACGTGAAACGTTGCAAGGAGAGTTGGGGGGATGTGGGTGGTCGGACAAATTTCAACTCACCTTGTCGTTATGGGTCCAATAAATGGCCGGCGGTGGTTCAGGGCTGTGACGGACCACGCACGTCAGATTCATGGTGCTACCTCGGTTTATATACATTTCCGGCTCACCGACAACCGTCGTCACGGGCTCTGTAAAATTTTGAAGATTCATATAAATGGACTTCAGGCATGTTGAAAGGGTTTGCATATGTCAATTACACGGAGAGAAATCCTCAATACAAGTAATTAGAATTGGTATAGTACTTTCCAAACACAGTGTTTCGGGAGTTATGGTGGTTTAATAAGAATTCGTATTGCATGAAATAAGGAAAAAATTGTATTGCGGAAAGGAAGTTGACATACACACACACACATATGTTTATGTTCATCATCCCCGTCATACGCGCATATAGATAATATTCCGAATGTTTACAAATCATTACGAGTCATGGTGCACCGGCAACCATTGCAAACCGCCAACCGTTGCAACCGGTTACAAATTACCAATCGTTGCGAACTGCCGACCGTTGCGAACTGCCAACCATTGTGAACCGCTAACCGTTCCAAGCCGCTAACTATTGCAAGATGGCTAGGGTTGCAAACCGCCAACCGCTGCAACCCGTTATAAACTACCAATCGTTGTGAACCGGCAACCATTTCAAGCCGCTAACTATCGCAAGATGGCTACCGTTGCAAACCGCCAACCATTTCAAGCGGCTAACTATTGCAAGATGGCTACGGTTGCAAACCGCCAACCGCTGCAACCCGTTACAAACTTTCAACCGTTGCGAACCGCCAACCGTTGCAAACCGCCAACCGTTCCAAGCCGCTAACTATTGCAAGATGGCTACCATTGCACACCGCCAATCGTTCCAAGCCGCTAACTATTCCAAGATGACTACCGTTGCAAACCGCCAACCATTGTAAACCGATAACCGCTGCAAATCAGCCACCGTTGGAACCCCGTAACTGTTACAACTTATTGCAAGCCGCCAACCGTTGAAAATCGATAACCCTTATTAATTATTCCAAATCCCCAATCGTTGAAAATCGGTAACCGAAAGTTATTGCGACCGCTGCATGTTGGCAACGGTCACAACCCAGCAATGGTTCCAACCCACCCAACCGTTATAAATCATTGCAAACCGCTGACCGTTGACCATCGACAACCATGACAAATCATCTTAAACCGCTAACCGTTGAAAATTATCGGAAAGGGTTGCCAATCATCGTAAGTCATTGGAAACCATTATAAAGTATTGAAAATATTTGGAAACCGCTGCTAAACGTCGCAAATCGTTGGAAACCGCAACAAAATATCAGGAACTAATGAACATATACAAAATACATATACGCCCAGGTGAAAAGGGACCATCTAGGCGGCTGTAAACTATGTATACTAGTCATTTGACGTGATTACGCACATTTTTAAGCAAAAAAAATGCTGGAAGCACGCTAACCGACGACGCTGCATAAGATCAAATAAATAATTGAACGTTGGATTAAATGAGAGTTGTGAAGTGAAAACCAGGACCATCTCTGGAACTGAATTCCCCCAAGTGGTCCCTTTTCACATGGATATATTCACATATGTGCATATCTTCTGCAAACATATATATGTAGTGTCACTGAGCAAATGCATCTTCCATTTGTTACTATTTGCTGACTCCATTAGTTCCACTTTTATGACTCATTAAGGGTTGAAGGCCTGGTGTTTTCGGTTTTAGTAGTTTCTGCTTTTCTTTCGGCGAAAAGCAGTTGAGAGGATCGGATTTCCCCTTAATGGGAGATCTATGAAACTTTTGCCCAGTGAATTCGTAATTTTTGGAGTAAGGTCCTCCAAGTTGAGGCAATTCAGAGTTGGTTTAGTCAATATTAATTTTTGGAGCAGTTCTTGGGTGAGTGTAAAAGTGTTGTTCTGCTTTCATGTTAGCGCGGTCGAATGCTCCTGGGGATGGCCAATTCCAACATTGTAGATAATTTGCACTCATTTACGACTGACTGTCAACGACCAGTGCTTTTGGCAAACAAAAAATGGGACAATCACAAATTTTACTTCAATTGAAAATATAACTTTGTTTTCAACTTTCCAATTGAGCTCAGAGTGCAAAAATCGTTGTTCGACCACATACAGAAATGAGAAATAGCATTATATATTTAATACTTGATTCCAGCATTTTATACTTGCTTCAAGTATATGGTTCTTAACTAAAGTATCCACTACTTGAATCAAGTATCCATTACTTGAATCAAATAACCACTACTTGAATCAACTATCCACTACTTGAATCAAGTAGTCAGTACTCGAATCAAGTAGTCACTACTTGAATCAAGTAGCCAGTGCTCGAATCAAGTAGCCAACACTTGAATCAAGTATTCACAACTTGAATCAAGTATTCACTACTTGAATCAAGTATTCACTACTTGAATCAAGTATTCACTACTTGAATCAAGTATTCACTACTTGAATCAAGTATTCACTACTTGAATCAAGTATTCACTACTTGAATCAAGTATTCACTACTTGAATCAAGTATTCACTACTTGAATCAAGTATTCACTACTTGAATCAAGTATTCACAACTTGAATCAAGTATTCACAACTTGAATCAAGTATTCACTACTTGAATCAAGTATTCACTACTTGAATCAAGTATTCACTACTTGAATCAAGTATTCACAACTTGAATCAAGTATTCACAACTTGAATCAAGTATTCACTACTTGAATCAAGTCGCCACTACTTGAATCAAGTATGCGCTACTTGAATCAATTACCCACTACTGGAATCAAGTATGCGCTACTTGAATCAATTACCCACGACTTGAATCAAGTATCCACTACTTGAATCAAGTATCCACTACTTGAATCAAGTATCCACTACTTGAATCAAGTATCCACTACTTGAATCAAGTATCCACTACTTGAATCAAGTATCCACTACTTGAATCAAGTATCCACTACTTGAATCAAGTATCCACTACTTGAATCAAGTATCCACTACTTGAATCAAGTATCCACTACTTGAATCAAGTATCCACTACTTGAATCAAGTAGCCAACACTTGAATCAAGGATCCACTACTTGAATCGAGTACCAAATATTTGAATCAACTCGAAACGATTCGACTGAGAACCACTGGTCAAAGAGGCAGCGCTCTGATTGGCCCATATGAAAATCGAATAGTTCGAGTCGGGGAGGGCTCAAAGATAAAAATGGAAGGGAAACTTTCGACCTCAGATTTCACCTTATTTCCATCCCCAAACTCCGGATTCGCAGTTGTGAAATGCCATGTATATAATGCCAGTGCTGGGAATAATTTTTTCTCAATTCCACAAAATTATATTATTATGGAAAATTCTATTCCAAAGATTAATGTTTCGGAATATTGTAATTGGCTCCGTGGAATGTAGGATTCCGGGATCTGAATTCTGGGATCTTATGTGTCGAACCTGAGACTAGTAAATTAATACGGAATATTTTATTTCACATTCCGTAAACTTTTGTTCCTAATTTTCCTTCGTAATCTAAAATATTTTCCAACTCCGGCATAATTTATTCCTGATGCCAAAATATTTTATCCTCGACACGAGAATACTTTTTATTAGCCGTCAACCTGCTGGTTTATTCCTTTATCAATTGGGTCGATAACAAATTTGTCGCAGTAATTTATTGTGGTTTACGTTGTAATGAATTTTCATTATTTATGTCTGTTTGCACCCCCCGACCGCCTGGCATCTCCACTCTTATTACACTCCTCCCATTTTCCTCGAAAATGGCGCATCACTCCCCCCCCCCCCCCCCAACCCCCCCCCCCCCCTCCCCCACCTCCCCGGAAAATGGAAGTACATACACAGACGGACAAATAGGTTTTTCGGTGAGAGTACTTTTACCACTCGAGTTTTGCACTAGCTGGCGGCATGTCAAGCCCAGAAATTTCGGTAAATACGCGTTTTCCGGTGTGTTGAAATGTCGGCGCTGTCTACGTCACCCCTTTCCGACAGTTAAATACGCAAGTTGAAGGGTATGCGCTTTCCAAACACAAACGATGGGGAAAATAAATATGCAACCTCACGTGCGAGCTAATCGAATTATCATTCGTGAAATTTTTCAGTTTTTCAAAATTTCAAAATTTTTGGAAAATTTTTAATAATTCCATTTTTTTTTTTTTTTTGAACCTTCACAATTTTTAATGTTTTTGAACATACCAAAGACATATCTACATCTTCTTCATACCAAAGATATATATATATATATATATATATATATATATATATATACATATATATAGCAGACTATATATATATATATATATATATATATATATATATATGTATTTGTATTTTTGCCAAATTTTGCAAAATATACAAAAAATTGTACATTAAATTTTTTTTTTTTTTTTTAATTTTTGCACTTTTTAAAATTGTCAATTTTATGAAAATGAAATGTGCAAAATTACAATATTTTCCAATTGATTTTTTTGCAGCCTGTTGAAGCATAGGCTTTATTTCTCTCGGACAGCTGAATATACGAGTTGAGGTGTATGCACTTTCAACACTCAACCGACAGCGGAGAATAAATATGCAACCTCACGTACAGGCTGATCAAATTATTTTTTCCTCTAATGGAAAATGAAATACGCTGGAGATGAATTGCAGTAGAAAATTGGGAAAATGTTTTTTGGATAATTTGAAATTTTTTAATGTTCTTGAGTTCTGAGAATTAAATATCCTTGGGCAGAAGTGTTTGAAAATTTTCGGTAAGTCTCGCAATTTTTTACTGATTGAAATGTTTCCATTTTTCCATTTTTTTTTCATTTTTTTAATACTCGAAATTTTTGAATTACTATGACTTCTTAGGATTTTGATAACAATTTTCGCTCTATCAGATTGATCACGATATTTCGAATTTTTGAATTTTTTTTTTATTTCGATTTTCTTTTTGAAATTTATGGGATTTTTTTTTGTTTTTTTTTTCGAATTTTAAATTCGGAAAATAAGATTAGCGCATTTCTTTTTCATGGATGACCTCAATTTTTGAGCCATGGGAAACCGAACGCAGGTTGGAGTGTGTGCTTTCAAAACTCACCCGACAGCGAAGAATAAATATGCAACCTCACGTACTCGCTAATCGAATTATTTTTTGGTCCAAGGGAAATGAAAAAGGTCCGAGGTCAACCGCAACAAAAAATTGTAGGGGCAATGTGTTGAGAGGATTTGAGTGTCGGAAAAATGACAAAAAAATCTGGATTCTTTGTACTTTTCGAAAGAAGCGAATTTTGCAACTTTCATTTTTTGTTTTTATTTTGATAATTTTGATAAGTTTTGAAAATTTTTGAAATTTTTGAAATTTTTGAAATTTTTGAAATTTTTGAAATTTTTGAAATTTTTGAAATTTTTGAAATTTTTGAAATTTTTGAAATTTTTGAAATTTTTGAAATTTTTGAAATTTTTGAAATTTTTGAAATTTTTGAAATTTTTGAAATTTTTGAAATTTTTGAAATTTTTGAAATTTTTGAAATTTTTGAAATTTTTGAAATTTTTGAAATTTTTGAAATTTTTGAAATTTTTGAAATTTTTGAAATTTTTGAAATTTTTGAAATTTTTGAAATTTTTGAAATTTTTGAAATTTTTGAAATTTTTGAAATTTTTGAAATTTTTGTAATTTTTGAAATTTTTGAAATTTTTGAAATTCTTGAAATTTTTGACATTTTTGACATTTTTGACATTTTTGACATTTTTAAAATTTTTGAAATTTGCAAAAATTGTGAAATTTTTGAAATCTTTGGAATTTTTGGAATTTTTGGAATTTTTGGAATTTTTGGAATTTTTGGAATTTTTGGAATTTTTGGAATTTTTGAAATTTTTGAAATTTTTGAAATTTTTGAAATTTTTGAAATTTTTGAAATTTTTGAAATTTTTGAAATTTTTGAAATTTTTGAAATTTTTGAAATTTTTGAAATTTTTGAAATTTTTGAAATTTTTGAAATTTTTGAAATTTTTGAAATTTTTGAAATTTTTGAAATTTTTGAAATTTTTGAAATTTTTGAAATTTTTGAAATTTTTGAAATTTTTGAAATTTTTGAAATTTTTGAAATTTTTGAAATTTTTGAAATTTTTGAAATTTTTGAAATTTTTGAAATTTTTGAAATTTTTGAAATTTTTGAAATTTTTGAAATTTTTGAAATTTTTGAAATTTTTGAAATTTTTTGAATTTTTGAAATTTTGGAAGCTCTCGAAATTTAACAAAAGAACATAAATTGACAATTTAAAAAAAAACTAAAAGTTCCGGGTTCTCATAAAAAAACAGAGAATAGCCCATTGATTAAAGATTCTCGAGCATAAAAAACAACGACAAAAATCGAAAAACAAATATGTGAGACTAAAAACCGATGGGTTTTCAATATTGAAAAATCCTGTTTTCCCCTCAAAAACTCTCAATTAACCGACAAAAAAGAACAATTTTCAATTTCTGAACACACATGTCAAACCCCTAATCGGAATTCGCGCTGCAAAAATCTAAAAATTCATTCGTTAGCCCAAAAAATTAAATCCTGGCTGATCTCTTCAATTTTCCCGGATTTTTTGGCAATATTGTTAACGGGTTCGTGTCACTCCAAGGGCAAAAATAGTGAGTTTCAGGGATTAACTCAGCCTCCACTCGAATCCGACATTTTTCCAATTTTTTTTTAACGAAACAAAATATTCACGTCAGTATTCACTATGCAAATAATCCACACTGTCAATTCATCACGATTGACAATATTAACTCATCTAAAGTGCCGTTATGATACTTCCTCATAGCAAGATTTTCATATCCTACCCACATCCATATACCCACACACTCACACCCACATCCACACACCCACACACAGACCCACCCATCTACCCACCCTCACCCATACCCACCCACTCACCATCTCTCACCCTCACCCCCCCCCCACTCTCACGAACACCCACCCACCTACCCTCACCCCCCCCCCCACTCTCACGAACACCCACCCACCTACCCTCACCCCCCCCACTCTCACGAACACCCACCCACCCACCTACCCTCACCCACCCCCACCCACACCTAGCCACCCACCCACCCACACGCCAACTCTCACCCTCACCCCCCCCCCCACTGTCACGAACACGCACCGACCTACCCTCACCCACCCCCACCCACTTACCCACACCTACCCACCCACCCACTCACCCACACACCAACTCTCACCCTCACCCCCCCCCCACTCTCACAAACACCCACCCACCTACCCTCACCCACCCCCCACCCACCTATTCACACCCACATACCCACACACCCGCCATCACCCACACCCAAAGTTAGTAGTCTACAATTAAATAATTCGAAAAACTTTCAGAACTTTAAAAATATCCGTTTCGGAAATGTCAGTAACTATTCAGTACTTCTACAAACATGCTTACCAACGACTGACAGTTGCATCCAATGGCCGATGGGAGGTGTCGTTGACACTTGACACTCATAAGTGCCTGAGTCCCGACGCTGGGGATATTTAACTTCTAATGTCCAGTCCTCGGTTCTCGGAAAATGCGAGGAGATGAAACGCTGGTCCGATGTATAGGTGTCCACGCCCACCGTCAGCAGATGAATGTCCCGATGTCTCACCCACGACACCTGATGTGGTAACCAATAAAGAAGATTGAGGTGAGGAACGTCAGGATTTTTATTTCATTTGAAATGTTTTGAAAATTAGGGAAACTTTACAATGTAAGAAAATTTGACAATTCGGAAAAAAATTTGGACAATTTAAGAATTTTGGGAAAATTAAAAAATTAAATTTCTAACAATTTTGAAGATTTTTCAAAATTTCGGAATTAGAAAACAAAACTGAAATTTCACAAAAAATGTTAAATGTTTACGTCAGCTGTCAACAAATGAATGCCCTGTTATTACACCCAGGACATCTGACGTGGGAACAAAAGCAGATGAGAAACATTAGCGGCATGTCATCGAGAGCATAACGGGCAATATTTTTTTGTCCAAAAAACAATAAACAGGGGCAGGATCGGGGATAATCGCCGGATCCGTTACGAACATCGATCTCAATTTATCGGCATTGTTGCAGGTGATGTGCGAAGGGTGCGTGCCAAGTGTAAAAACGCGGCTGGCACTACTGGACTTGGTGAGCAAAAGGGTACGCGAAAGGTCCGCCTCTCGATTTTTTTCTACTTTTGCTCTTCCAAATATTTCAGTTTTTTGCGAGTATTAAAATTCATGCACTTATTCATAATGAGTTTGACATTTTCGATTTTCGGGAAGTCACAATAAGAACTCTGATGCCAACTTCTGTCATTTCGACCTCTGACTCGGGTTTTAATCAAACAGAAATGCTCCCTAACAAATCCGGAGTCAATGTGTGTGTGTGTGCGTGTGTAGGTGCGTCGGTGGGTGGGTGGGCGGGTGAATGCGTGGTTGATAGGGTGGGTGGTTGGAGGAGTCAGTGGGTGGTTGGGAGGATGGGTGAGTGGTTGGGAGAGTGGCTGGGTGGGTGGGTGTGTGGTTGGGTAGGCGGGTGGGTGGATGGTTGGGAAGGTGGGTGGGTGGTAGGGTGGGTGGGGGTAAGGGGGGGGGGGGGAGGGGGAGGGGGGAGGGTGGGTGGGTGGGAGGGTGGGTAGGTGGGAGGGTGGGTAGGTGGGAGGGTGGGTAGGTGAGAGGGTGGGTGGATGTGTGAGAAGATGTATGGGTGGTAGGGTGTGTGGGTGAACTCATTACTATGTCCGTTTGCTCTCCACCAAATGTACAATTCTGATGAATTTTCCTTGACAGGTAGAATCCTATGGATGCTTCCCTCCGCTTTTTTTTGCGCACACATCTGAGTTTTGGAGGTACAAACTGAGGCGAATAACAAGTTTCAGAGTATTTTCCCTGAAAATATCAATTTTCTCTCAGTCCATGCAAGGAGCTAACGTAAGGCTTCCATACGGACGCAAAAAATCTCCGAAAAATTTCGATGGGTAACAGTCAGGGATATTGAATGGGACTTTCGTACACGCATCGGCACATTCATACGCTCGCCATGCATAACCCACAGTACATACGGTATTCGCACCTCCGATTGTTGTCGATGGGCAGAATTAATCGAGTGAAATTCTCCCCCACAGATGCGGTATCATTTTGTTCCTAGGCGTATCGAATGTTTTTATCCGCGATCGGGGGTCATTTACACACTTTTTTTTCGCATTCATTTGAATTGACACGTGGGGTGTGTCGTCCAAAAATAGAAGAATATTGTTTTGCATTGGACTAGAAATTAGTGGTCGGGGTGTACACGGTCCATTGCTATGAATGCATTAAGGGAGTACACTTTTTGCGGACCCCAAAAGTATTCGATGGAAAATTTCGCACGTTTTTTTTACCCCTTTTTTGGGTTCGAAAACACTACAGACATTTATTTTTCTCCAACATGTAAGCCCACAGTTTAAAACATTTATGTTTTTTTTTCTTATACGAAAATGAATTTTTCCAATTCCGCGACTGAGTTCGCGGGTGAGATCACATCCGGTATTCAAAAAAAAATTTTACATACGCAAAATTGTATGAGTAGATTTTGCGAATTGGGGGTCTTTCCATATAGAAATTTCCCCCAGCAGAAAAAAAAATAATAGCTCAAGTGTATTTTGTTTATTAAAAAAAGGGATAGTGGGTCGTTTCCCCGTGTCTCGAATTGCAGTTCAGATCTTTTTGCTTTGTAGGTTTTGCCTGTAGTATTGAGTCGCGAATGAGAAAATTCAATTGCTGTCAACTTTGCCAGCCACATGGTCCCTGTCGTTTTGTAGAATAAATATATGTCAAGAATTTTTCTTTGATTTTCCTGTCGAAAATGGTTGTTTCGGAGAATCCTCATTTTGTGATAAGCGCATCTGCAGCGAAATTTTTTTTGAACTTTTGAACTTTTCCTTTCTTTGGTGTCCAAAGAATCCAAAGAATTTAAAAAAAAAGTCGCAAAATTTTTCACTGACATTTTGCCCCCCTCCCCCCGCGACAGATCATGAGTCTGATACGCGATACGCCTATACCACTTTCTCCAAGTTTTGTTCGGCTTTCCCGCTCCGTATCTTTTAAGTTATCAGAGTTAAAATAAAAAGTCATTAGATATGAAATGTGTAGTTTGATGTGATGAACAATTTTTGATTAACAGTTTTTTCTATATCTCTAATAGTTCTCTCGCTAGAGCGTTATGAACGACCAATCTTATGAGAGAATTTTTTTCCAGATTTCAGAAAGTTTGGGAATTGTGAATTTCATGGATTTAGAGGTATTTTGACAATTCGGAATATGCAAAAGAACATTTTTTTAAATTGACCCATTGTGTAGAACATAAAAGGAATTGAGTCAATCCCCGGGAATTGACCCAGTGAAATTTAACTATAAAATGAATTGTTCTTTTTTTTCGGGGAAGTCTGCAACATTGCCTCCATTCGGCTAACATATGTGTTTTTGACTGATATCTGAGATTTCAGGGGAGATTTTGATCTAGATGGGAACAGAAGATCCATAAAGCACATTGCCATCAAGATTTTGCGATATGGAAATGTTGATTCATTTTATAGGTGAATGTGATGAAGTTTGACCATTCAAAATAAATTAGACTTTTGGTTAAATTTTCGTTGAATTTCATCGGTTAACAATCTGTGAGAATCGAACAATTTTGGTAATTCCAAAAATTGCACACATTTGGAATTCCTCTAAAAGTGCGAATATTAAAAACATTTTCAATTAAAGTTTTAGCATATCCAAAAAAATTGAACATATTCCAAAATTGCAGAGGCATGTCGAAAAATTTGCAAAACTCACTGCTTTGATTTTTTTTTTAATTTTGAAAACGATGGAACTTTTGCATATGTCGAAATTTTGACATCGTTGTAAATATTTATTTTTCGGGTTTGCCACAGCCGTGCGTGGGTGGGTGGGGGTGCGTGGATGGGTGTACATATAACCATGTGTTTGTCAGCGAATTCCACTTGCTGAACCGATTTTCATTTCAAAGTAACGATTTTTCAATTTACCGCGTTACCTAAGCGACTTACCGAAAAATGATAACAACTTCTTTTGTCGGCAATTCAATTCTCTACAAAACATACCGTATAAAATTTTTGCATAAAACCAATCGTTAACGAGATAATCAACATTTCCGGTTGATCCCCGTCTCGATGCTACCTATAAGATTCGTCAGAGAAAATACATACACACGTCAATATATATATATGATTCCTTCCGTTGATCGAGCGTTATTAATCCTAAAATTCAAAAAGTTTTGCTTTATTTATCCCGTCCTGTATACCGTGTAAGGCGAACAGGAAAAACGACTTCTTGGTGGATATGGCAAATACAATTTTTCCGATGTTTCCATTGCATTCTCAATAATATAAAGGCGTAGGAATAGTACCGGAATATACGATAAACATTTTTCCGAATATCCTTGTTGAATATTCCCTATTTTGCGTTTACTTTGATTCGAGTTTATGCTTTCAGGAAGTTGAGATTTTTTTCTCCAATGTAATGCAACTTTTAACATCAGAAAAGTTGGAGGGAGAATGGGCTTCGAGAGCTGACCCATATATAAGCCTAAATATTTGATTGAGCGGAAAAAGTGCACGAGATTTTACATTCATGGCTAACATGAGGTTTCGACAGGCCCATTCAACTTTTAGATCTCAATGGACCCTGTACAATATGGAGTGCGAGTAATTGATGATTTATTGAATGGTTATCAGTGCGTTCGCTGATTTATGTGTTTTCCGCGGTTTTATGTACATCGTGAATTGATAGAGTTTTTGAATTTTTTTTTCAGAATTTTTTTTGTTTCTCATTTTTCGAAGATTTTTGAAATTCTTAAAATTTTTGGGAGTTTGGAAACTTTGAAAATTTCGCACATATTTGAAATCTTTGAAATTTTGAATACTTCGCAAACTGAAGATTTTGGAAATGTTGGAAATTTTGGAGATTTTGGAAATTCGGAAAATTTTTGCCATTTTGGAACCTTTGGAATTTTTTAAAATTTTGGAAATTTCTAAAATTGTGGGAATTTTCAAAATTGTCAAAATTTTCAGAATTTTGAAAATTATCAAAATTATCAAAATTATCAAAATTATCAAAATTACCAAAATTATCAAAAATTTCAAAATTTTCAAAATTATCAAAATTTTCAAAATTTGCAAAATTTTCAAAATTTTCAAAATTTTCAAAATTTTCAAAATTTTCAAAATTTTCAAAATTTTCAAAATTTTCAAAATTTTCAAAATTTTCAAAATTTTCAAAATTTTCAAAATTTTCAAAATTTTCAAAATTTTCAAAATTTTCAAAATTTTCAAAATTTTCAAAATTTTCAAAATTTTCAAAATTTTCAAAATTTTCAAAATTTTCAAAATTTTTAAAATTTTCAAAATTTTCAAAATTTTCAAAATTTTCAAAATTTTCAAAATTTTCAAAATTTTCAAAATTTTCAAAATTTTCAAAATTTTCAAAATTTTCAAAATTTTCAAAATTTTCAAAATTTTTAAAATTTTTGAAATTTTCAAAATTTTTGAAATTTTTGAAATTTTTGAAATTTTTGAAATTTTTAAAATTTTTGAAATTTTTGAAATTTTTGAAATTTTTGAAATTTTTGAAATTTTTGAAATTTTTGAAATTTTTGAAATTTTTGAAATTTTTGAAATTTTTGAAATTTTTGAAATTTTTGAAATTTTTGAAATTTTTGAAATTTTTGAAATTTTTGAAATTTTTGAAATTTTTGAAATTTTTGAAATTTTTGAAATTTTTGAAATTTTTGAAATTTTTGCAATTTTTGAAATTTTTGAAATTTTTAGAATTTTTGAAATTTTTGAAATTTTTGAAATTTTTGAAATTTTTGAAATTTTTGAAATTTTTGAAATTTTTGAAATTTTTGAAATTTTTGAAATTTTTGAAATTTTTGAAATTTTTGAAATTTTTGACATTTTTGAAATTTTTGAAATTTTTGAAATCTTCAAAGTTTTTTTTTCCATTAAAGCACCAAATCTTATGATTTATACAGCTCAATATAAATATAATTACATTATGGAAGTAAAGTCATTCGGTATTATGGTACGACATTTGGTTCGTCATATACTATACATCGATCTTGCATGTGCTCAGAAAGTTGGTAATAATTTGGATACATTTCAGATTGAGATTTTTCAATAGCGTTTGAATATCGTAGGGCGGAACCATTTCAATTAATGCTAACGCTTGGTACATGTTCAATCTCTGTTGATTGTATTGCGGGCAATCCCACAAGACATGGTCTAATGTCGACAATAATTCAATTTCAAATATTGGAATGTTTGAAATATATTCAATATTGATTACAATATAATTCATCCATAACGACTAATGGATCCCCTACGATGAAACCCAAATTCAACGAATTTCCATATTCCCCAAAAATGCACAAATGCAACTGGAAATGTATAACATACACAATGACAATATTTGTCCATTAAACAATCCATCGCCAGTTTTAGTGAATCCCTCTCAACTTTGAACTCCGCTGTTGTATGGCGAGTGTTGACACTACTGCATTTAAACACGGGGATTTTCATTTGACTTTCAGTAACCTCTGAAATTGTAAAATATATCGGTAGATGAATGTGCAATGGATGGTGAAGTTAATTCATGATTAACAGTTTATGATGTTTCAATATTTGATCATCCATTGGACAAAAACGATAATAATCATTAAAAAGATTAATATCTGGCCAATGACGTATTAGCTTCCAATATTTCATAAATATGCATTAATCTATCAAATGTAAGAATTCAATGCACATTTCAAACAAATTCAGTTTAATGCTGAGTTAACAATTTCGTTCAATTTCTTCTGGTCAATTGGATATTTAATATCATATTCGGGTGAGTTCATCAATGATGCATAACCTCTCCGGTGCGAGAGTGTGTGTGTGTGTAAGTGGGTGGCTGTAGATGGGTGGGTGGGTGTGAATTGGTAGGTGGCTGTGGATTGGGGGGGGGGGGGGGGGGGGGGGGGGGGGATGGGTGGGTGGGTGTGGATGGGTGGGTGGGTGGGTGTGGATGGGTGGGTGGGTGGGTGTGGATGGGTGGGTGGGTGGGTGTGGATGGGTGGGTGGGTGGGTGTGGATGGGTGGTTGGGTGTGAATCGGTAGGTGGCTGTGGATGGGTGGGTGGGTGTGAATCGGTAGGTGGCTGTGGATGGGTGGGTGGGTGTGAATCGGTAGGTGGCTGTGGATGGGTGGGTGTGAGAGGGGGGGGGGGGGGTATGGATGAGTGAGTTAATGGGTGGTTGTCGGTGGGTGTATAAAGGGGGGGGGGCGGGTGTATGTGCGTGTGTGTGTAAGTGGGTGTGACAAGGACTGTGTACCTGTCTGTGTGTCTATGTGTGTATGTACCTGTGTGTGTGTGTGTGTGTGCGTCTTTCAAAGTTGACACCCCTTTCCGGCCTAGAGTACAGCGAAAATCAATTTCTGAAACACACACACACACACACACAGACAAACCTACACAAACCCCCACAAATGATCTAGATGTATCATAACCCCACCCATGTCACCCCCCGAGTCTATCTAAGAAAGCGAAAAAGTGCAACTAAAATGCACATCGTACTTTTGTATAACCTAAATAATACTTCCCATCAATTTCCAACTGCCCAAAAAAATTTTCACCAACTTGCCTCCCCTAAATACTCTCCCAAAATTACTACCCTCAATTAACGTGTTGTCCAACTCGGACTAATGAGTTCCCTCGATTCGATTCACGAATGTCGCAAGCAGTGACCGTGAGTCTGATAACTGCAGGTCCATTTCTACTGAGCTATGGTCCGTCTGCGCTGACACTGCATTACACATCGTTCCCATGGGGCTGTTGGACCACCATACTCATGTCGAGTACCACCCACCGCCCATGTACTTCACAGTGGACTGGCGCCACTCGACGTTCCATAAAGTTCACCGCCCCCCCCCCTGCCCCTCCCCCCGCCACCCAAGTGGGTTGCAAGCAGTAGTAATTCCGAAGAATTGAACATGGTAAGAATTCTCGCGGAATGCTCATGCTCAAGCATACATAGTTCATCATAGGCCCCCTTTCGCCGTTCTTTCAAGCTTCCCCCCTTATCAATTATCAATCTGTTTTTTAACTTCCCGAGAGGGGGAGTTATTGTTTTGCCCCCGAAAATGAAAAATCGATTCTCCATCAGATCTCCACGTTTCATGGCATTTCTGACCTTTCTAGACTATTCAAAACAAAATGTCTGTATGTGTGTGTGTGTGTGTGTGCCGATGTACGTGTGTAACCAAAAATTTCCCGCAACGATTTCTCGTGAACAAATTATCCGATCAAGGTCCTGTATGACGCAATCCAAGCGTCTTGCCCTAACTTAGAGCGGATTAGTTTTTGCTCCATATATGTCTCCTGGTTTCTATTGTCATCAACAATTTCAATTGTTTATAACGCTGTATCTCACGAAATATTATAGATACGCAAAAATGTGTCGAATAAATGTTGTTCCTTATAAAAAAATACATACTTTGTGTCGTTTGACTTTTTTCGTATCTTTAACCGTTTCGGCGTTAGAGCGTTATAAACAATTGAAATCATTTGGAGAGCTCTGTGGTGAGAAAAATGAGAGATTGGAAAGAAAGTACACACACACACGCGGACATCGGGAAGTTCCTCTAGTCCCTACTATCTCAATTTTTCACCAACTGAAAAATTCATAAACTTTTGCCCCACCACACTCATCTCCAGTACCAACCAGCGCTCATCTACTTCAAAGTGTAGACTGGCGTTTGTCAACCTTTTACAAAGTTCACCCACAAGTTAGTTACAAGCTCGAGCAATTTCAAAGAATAAAACAGGGTAGGAACTCCCACATAATGCACATTCTCCGTGATACGCAAGCCCCATACGAAGGTTTGCATATGATTATTCCACCTCAGCGTGCACTACCTGCACCCTGTACGCCAGTCTTTCTTCCTTATTTAATTATTCAATTATTCCACCGGGAATAACCCAGCTACACCCCCCCCCCCCCCCCCCCCCCGGCATACCCGATGATATACCAAAACGCTTTTTCATAAAGTTACAGCCTTTACATCCTGTATCTTATGATATAATTTTACCTGAAAATTCTCCATATGCGGAGGGATGAGAGATTTAGGAATTTTTCGAAATCTTTGAAAATATTTGAAAGGTCCAAAATATTTAATTTCTCAAATTTTTGAAATTTTGGCACATCTCACAATTTCTTTAATCGATTTTGAAAAATCTAAACTGTTTTTTCTGTGTGTGTGTGTCTGGGTATGTGTGTGTGTGTGTGTGCATGTGTGGGTTGGTGGGTGAGTGGATGTGGGTGAATGTGTGTGTGTTTGTTTTTGTGTGTGTGTGTGTGTGTGTGTGTGTGTGTGTGTGTGTGTGTGTGTGTGCTTTTGTGTCTATTTCATTTTTCCAGCAATTAGAAATCTGGTAATTGTAAATAATTTTAAAAATAACTGCATATATACTTTGCATGTATATTTAGCTCCATCTGAGCACGATCTCTCTTTCTTATTTAATTATGAAAATTATTCCGACGGAAATAACCGCACAATCCCCCCTGGAATACTTGATGCTACCGAAGTGGTTTTTCATGAAGTAACCGAGTTTACATGGTGCATGGGAACTCGTGAATTAGTGGATTGCGCGTTCAATATGTTGGATATAGGGGAGGGAAGGGCGCGATGTATGGGGAAACACGGGATTTCTCTGGGGAAGCTAATGAGATGATATCAGGTGCAGAAATGTGTCATCCCTAGTGGTTATCAGCTGCCTGACTATAATTCTGGTGGCAATGGATATTGTAACTGAAGAAGTCGATTTTTCATGGGTTATCGAGTAGCAAGTCAGCGGTATAATGAGGCATTTTTTGAAAATGTCAAGACATATCATTCGAGCAAAAATGACGGAAATTTCGAAATCTGCGGTTTTTTGAGATTTCCAAAAATTCTAGAAATTTTTAACCGATAGAGAGAAGTTATGGTACTGGCCCCGAAAATCAAAAGTGGAAATTTCATCATATCTCCGCGGTTCAAACTCTCTCTAATCATTCTAGAGCATTTTTAACAAAATGTCAACGGAGCAACGGAGGCCTGATTAGATTTTGAAAGAAATTCATGCACTAGTTTCCGGTTTTTTTTTTAAACATGAAGCATGGAAATCGCCAAAAGTTTTAATCAATCATTGTTTACGAAGGAAAGTTGTGATCAAGCTAATCAATGTCGCAATTGGAGTCTCTCGGCGTACCTTAGCTTCGCTCAAAATTTGACTCACTTTCATGTAGTGCATTATTAGTTATTGGTTGATTTTGAGTGGCGCGAAATTTTAATGACTGTTCAAACTTTTATATTCGGTCTCGATCCGAAGTTGTCCGACTACCGCCGGCGCATGCGTGTTTGCCCGCATTTGCACAGGAGAGTCTGAATGCGCGATGCCCAGTGTGATTGGTCAGTGCGTCACGTGACATAGTCGCAGGTAGCGACAACTTTTGTATTCCAGTATTCAAAATTTCATGATTCCTATTTTTTTTCTCTGTAACCAGTCTTTGAACATTTAATTGATGTGTCGGAAAATCTAGGAATGAGAAACTGAAATTACAAACCGGCAAGTTTTATTGGTGCTCCCAACACACTCCAACTAGTGAAATTGTTCTTCATGTACGGAGCAGTCGAATATGTTTGAAATTAAGTTTTTTTCTTAACTTTTTGGGGAAAAACAATTATGAATTTCGGAATATTTTAAAATTTGGAATTGTAAAATTATAAAATTATAAAATTCAATTGAAAAGAACTTTTTCTTGAACAAATCCGCAGGACTTTTATAATAATGAAGTTTGAAAAATAACTGATACTGATTTTTTCAGGAGAAAACTTTATTCATAATTAGTTTCATGTTCCATTAGAAACTCGATTTTTATACAAAAAATTCAATAGAAAATTTATTACATGAATGTTAAATTAATTAATTTTATCTTCTCTCCATAAAAGAATCTTGGAATTTAATCTCAATTTGCTCCTAGAAATAATCGGAAACTTCTTCATCCCTCCAACTTTATTAATCCATAAAAAAGTTGCCCATAATCCCCTGTACATTCACCCCAACAACCCCATCCTCTGTGTTCATTCTCTCCTTTGTGCTCACCTCAAATATCCGGAAGCCCTATTCAATAAGTCGCGTCGGGAAAGGGCTGAAAAATGGTAATGCGATACGTGACTACACCGATTATAATCACCATAGCTGCTGGAGAGCACTAATCAATCCACTGCCATGGTTGTGCAGAATTCTCGTTCTGCTTTATTTTTGAAATATTTAACATTTATGATTTTGTGAAGTTTTGAAAAGTTCTTCCGCCGCGGAATTGGTTCGTTTTTTGTATTACTTATAAATTTGAGGAAAACCATAAATTTTCCGTGAGAACTATTCGAGACTTAAAATGTTTGTCATTCTCCGGTAGCATCATAAAATATTATTATTCATTTTGTCGCAAATACTGTGAATTTAGAATCATAAAATAGAGGTTCTAGATTATTATCCTTTTGAAATTAGTTGAGCTTCATATTGGAAGATTTCCTTAATCCGCCAATAGCACGTCTATATATCTCAATTTCATTACATTTTTGAAAATACGTTTCCGTAATTAAGGGTCCGTGAAAACTTAAGAAAATGGTTCAGCAACATAAGAAATTTATGATTTGATTACGGTCTAGTCCTTAAACATTTCGATTTTTTTCGAATCGATTTTTTTCTTTTTGATTCACAACTGATATTTGAAGTACCCTTAGGACCCCAGGTAGTGATCCTTTAGACCCCAGGTACCCCAGGTAGTGACCCTTTTGGCCCCAGGAGCCCCAGGTAGCGACCCTTGGGACCTCAGGTAGCGACCCTTTTGACCCCAGGTAGTGACCCTTTTGACCCCAGGTAGCGACTATTGGGACCTCAGGTAGTGACCCTTGGGACCCCAGGTGGCAATTTTTTTTATAATTTCGAAAATTGCGCCAATGTTGGAATTTCCTAAAAAACGTTAAATCTCAACATTTTCGCATTTCCTAAAGTTCCCCCATACTAAATCAGATTCATCCAAAGTTTCCGATATCAGAGTTCCCAGGCACGTAAAATTTCTGAAATTTTCCAACTTCTCCATATTCTTCAAATTTAACCAAAAAAAAACATTTCGTGTGCATTTTTATCTCCATTCAATAACCCGTGTTTGCAAAAGCCCGAAAAGTGGTAATGCGATACGTGACTACACTGATTATTATAATCTGAGCGTCTCGAGAGCGTCGATTAGCCCGTATCACTTCCGCTATGATTACAGCCCCATTACGAACTACCCGAGAAGGCCATAAACGATGAAACTCCTATGTCGAACGCTTCTTCTACCGTCCAATGCTCCGGGCTAATGCTAAAAGTCGCCTAAAGTGCATGTCACAGTGCAGAATTTTCCTTCCGTGACATTCAGTTACAAAAAAGGGGCAGAAAAAACGTAAACGACCTTAAAGTCTCAACCATATGGTTAAAATTTAAATGAACCGTTTCAGGTGCTATTTTGCATCATGTTTTCCTAACTTCGTGTGTACCATATGTATTTTTTTTTTAAACTATTTTACAAGTTTCGATTTTTTTTCAATTTGTCAAATTTGTCAGAATTTCTTTTGCTCATTTCATTTTCCCAAATTCATTCTTTTTCTCACATTTATAATTTTTTTTTATAAATAATAGTCAAATAGTCAAGAGAGTTAAATCACTCCGCGCATTACTTATCACCGGATATCTCAAAACTGAGATGAGATAGCGGTATTTTTGAACTTACCTTTTTTATAGAGCAGAATAAGATCTACAAGTTTCTATTTAAACTAATTTCGATAGCTCTTGTAATTTTTGGAATATTCAACGAAAACTGACCGCAGAGTAAAACTCACAGACTTTGGGGTTTTAAAACTCGAATTTGTGACATTTGAAAAACAATTTTTGATTTTGACATTTTTGAATTATGGATTGGCAGAAAGAAAATTGAACAGAAAAAATTTCACCTTCAAATAAAACCACTGAGAACGGAATATTTTGGTCTCTCCTCAAAAGATTTTTGTTGAGGTGCACCCTTCAGTTAATTAATAGAAGGAAAGAAAAATTCATGAATTAAATATCAAATAATTTCCTTTTCAAAATTAAATCGAATATTTCCACTGCGAGTGACTTAATCTACTATTCTCAATTCCTCTCTCTCATCCAATTAGATATTCCTCGAGATGAAAGTCGATTTGTACCCTCCCACTCCCCCACCCACCGCCCCCACACAACTTTTATCCCGCCTCCGTATAATCTCGCGCATTTTCTCAGATAGATTATGCCGTTTATATTTCACTGCAGGAATCTATTAACGTTAATTAAACCATCGCCGCAGGATGCAATGGAGCCCAGTTGCATAACCCTCGGTATTAATATTTCATTTCAGTGGTGATACATTCATACGAAATCTTTTTAGAGCATCGCTAATTGACTGGAGTATCGATTTCCCCCGGGTGTGCTTTTTGCACATTATGATTATTTTTTATTTGTTTGAAACTTTTGGAATTTTTCTGAATTTGGCAACTCCTTGAAATTTTTAAAAATTTTGAAAGTTTTGAAATTTGCAATTTTTGAAATTTTCGAAATTTGTAATTTTTGAAATTATTGAAATTTCTCCAATTTTTAAGATGGTCACAATTTTGGGAATCATTAAATTATTTAAATACTTTAAAAACTTTGAGATTTTTTTTTGAGAATTTTTTCGAAACCTTTTGTTATTCTCTCCCCCCAAAATCTCATAAGTTTTCAAATTTTTATTTTTTTCTAGATGTTTAAGATCTAAACATGTTAAAGATATTCATTTTTTGGTTCATTTTTTTCCGCAGAATTTTTTAAATTTAGAAAAAATTCCTGTCCAATTTGCTAGAGCAAATAGTCCAACTACGGGCAGCACACTATAATGGTCCTGTAGCCCATGGAGGGGCGGCTGAAAGTGCGGCGGGGATTCCCCCCACTTAAGCGCGCCGGGGGAGCGCTAGCCTCGCACTCCGTGACTCACCGCAAACCAGCGCAAGCGGTCCTCGAAAAGTATATTTTTAGAGCCTCTTCAATAATGCACCACTCTCAACCCGGTCTGAACCGGCAAGTGCGGTCTCTCACTTGAATCAAATTCAAATATAAACTATGTGTGCTGTGTTGACAAACACAGCGCAGACGTTCGTCATCGATTAGCACATCGCCCTTATTTGTTCGCGCTATGACGTGACCGCCGTTATTTTTCCTATTTCCAGGATAAATCGAAGTCCATTATGAATTGTGTAATCAAGATTTATAATATTCTCAATTGACATGTCTGCTATGGAGAAACGAGTCCATGCTTACATAATCGCAGAATAATTAGTTATGGATTTTTAAATAAAGTGCGGAGCGGAGCCAGGGTGGGAATTGACCATGCAATGGAGCTTGATCAAACCTTGGACGAGGCTTGACTAAGCTTCGTCAAAGCTGTGTTTTGAAGCCTCGGTCAATCTGTGCACAACATGCGAATGTAACACCAATCCCAGCTTAGAGAATAAGCTTCGTCCTAGCTTGGTTACGTAGGTTAGTACAAGCTTCGAACTTTATCGTCCTTCAAGCTTCGGACTTTATCTTGGTACAAGCCTCGAAATTCATTTTCGTCCAAGTTCCAAAGTTCCTCGTGGTCGAAGCATCGAAATCAATCTTGTTCCAAGCTACAAAATTTATCTTGATTCAAACTTGGAAGATAGGAACATTGAGGTTGGACCAAGCTTAGTTGAACATTCGTTTCCAAGCTTGGGGTCAGGTGGAGCAGCAATCCTGGATTTATGTATGAATCCAATATTGAGCAGAGTTTCGCTGAGGCCGGTAAATCGAAACTAGGAATAATATGCTTCAATCCAGCTTAGTTCAACCTTAGTTCAGAAGCGTGGGTTTAGATGGTATGAGCAATCCGGGAGTCATGCTTGTTAAAGCTAAGATTCAAAGCTAACAAAGCTGAGCTCGGACCAAGCTTAGCACAACATGGTTTCTGAAGCTTGGGTTTGGATGATTCTGGTAAGCTTGGATGTATGTATGTATCCAATATTGGACGTAGATTGGATTCTGCCTGTGGACCAACGCTAGGGACGCTAAGATTGGGCCAAGCTTGGCACAAGCTGAGCCAACAAACTTTGGATATCATTGATATAACTAAGCTTGGTTTGATCTAGGCTTATACATGGGATGAAGGTATGTCGAAGCTATCAAGTCCAAGATTCGGCAGCGAAGGTCGGACCAAGATTGATCTCATAGTTCAAGCTTCGAATTCCCCACCTGGGAAACGCTGCAGCGCTTGTGTAATTAAAAGAAAACAATCTATTTCGCGGAAAAGCGCGGCGGTAACAGCGCAATCGGAAATACATGGCAGGCGCTTATCATGCGGACTAATACGTCGGGTGGACAGACGCGGACGGAGAAGGGTTAGGAGAAGTTAAGGTAGGCCAAATAGAACGACAGCAAATAACATAAATCGAAACATCTGATATATGTCCATCCCATTTCACCTCGGTGTTTTCCATAAGTGTTTCTCCCAACATAACCCCGCATTATCCCCAAAAGTGAGCGGACTCAACGTAAGCTCCTACCAGAGAGGCCGACCTTGCGGGTCAATTTGACCAGCCCGGGATCTATCTCTCATCGCTGGCGGGTTTGGGTTCACTGGGTAAACCCTCAGAGATAGAATTACCAAACGGTACATGAAAACTCAAAACCAAGAAAAAAAATTCTTCAATTGTTGGAATTTGTGGAATCTAATAATAATAATAAAAATTCTTGATTTTTTATGCACGAACTGATAAATTTCAAAGTTCCAAAATTTCCAAAGTCGAAAAATTTGAAATTTCCGAAACTTTTGGAATTTTCAAAAAATTGCGAATCTTTTCAGACTTTTGGAAACATTTAGAAATTTTTAAAAATTTCGGGAATTTTAACGATTCCAACCATTCTAAATATTTCAAGAGAAATTTCAAAAATTAAAAATTTCACTATTTCATTTTTGCTTCAGTGAAAGGTTTCATAATATTAAATTGTTGGTAATTTTCAATATATTTGGGATTTGTCTGAATTTCGAGGCTGAACCAGGTTACATAATTTTAAATATCAATATTAAATTTCACTGAGGGTATATTCATACAGAATCCTTTCGATCTCGGCGCTGATTGAACCCACCATTAGTATCAATTCCCTTTGGTGTCCATGAAAACATGTAAAAATTCCGCGAACAGAAGTAACGTCGATATTTATTAATTAAAGTCGGAATGAATGATGATGTGTGGATATTAGACCGACTCAGTTTTTTTTTCGTCAAACCAGGCTTAAACTGACGTACTAGGTCTACAAAGAAACCGTGCAAAAGAAAAACCTAATCAGATTTTTTTATAAGGCCCCGCCAAATTTTTTAAATTTGCATTGAAAAAAAACACGAAAATTTTGGGTTTTTTCAGTGTGCCGTGTGCCCATCCTTTGGCATGTGATGGAAATCAGTTTGATTGGTCCGGAAACTTTGTTTATAGGTTAGACTTGAATATATCACATTAATTAATTTTTTCCCGAGCACATAAATAAACTTTCCTACGATGTGATTGGTTTTTGGTTAATAAAAAAATCGCAAAAATTAGCGGTTTATGACGTAAATCTCAAAAACTATAAATGTTAGTGGTTAATATTATAGGACAATATTTGTAGCTTTTGTAATTCTCTACAAAATCGATTTCTACAATAATTACTGTTAATGTCCTCATTCTTATGATATTTACGAAAGAAATGGTACATTTATATTTTTGTCGATTCAGGGGAGCTAGTCTCGCCGCGTTTGGCGATTCACTCACCGTGTTTTTGTCAGCAGAGAGTCGAAGTCACTCACCACTCTGAGCGAGTGACTCTGACTCACCGATGACATAAAAACGGTGAGTCGATGGCCATGCGCGGTGAGACTAGCTCCCCTGAGTCGACAAAAATTGGCGTGTAGTTCCTGGCGCGCAGGGAGAAGTGAAACTTCAGAAGAAGAGTAAGAATTTTGTCTTATCCATTTGAAATAATGCTTTGGGTAGAATGATGAAGGTGTAGAATGGTAGAACATTTGTAGGACAGGAGGAGATTAGAACATTTGATTTTGACTTATCATTGTAGAAAAACCTCCACGCCTTCCCGTTGTCAACCTCCGGCATTCGCCCCTCCCCCACACTTAACCCTCCCCCCCCCCCGCAATCGGCATCCTTCGGCACCCTTCGGACTACTTCGGCCATCTTCGGCACCCTTCGAAATCCTTACGGAATACTTCGGCCATCTTCGGCAACCTTCCCCAAGCTTCGGCACTTTCCGGAATGCCTCGGAAACCTTCAGCAATCTTCGGCATCCTTTGGCAATCTTCGGGAACTTTCGGAAACCTTTCGGAATAATTCGGCATCCTTCGGAATCTTTCGGAATCCTTCGACCCTCGACCCACGCCACCACCCACCCTCGACCCCCACCCCCCCCCCCCCCCACTCTCGACCCTCACCCCCCCCCCCCTAAGTGTCCGGACAGCGTAACAACTTCATATAGTCCCATAAGAAAATTCACTTCACGAACGCCCTCGTCTACCGGCCTTTACCCCCCCCCCTCCGCATTCGACCCTCGCCCCCTTCCCCGCATTCGACCATCACCCCCCCACCCCGCTCACGACCCTCACCGCCACCCCCCGTAAGTGCCCGGACAGCGTAACACCTCCAGATAGTCTCATAAGAAGTTTCACTTCAGAAAAATAAATGTACGATTTCTTTCGTAAATATCATAAGAATGAGGACATTAAAAGTAATTATTGTAAAAATCGATTTTGTAGAGAATTACAAAAGCTACAAATATTGTCCTATAATATTAACCACTAACATTTATAGTTTTTGAGATATACGTCATAAACCGCTAATTTTTGCGAAGTTTTTATTAAACAAAAACCAATCACATCGTAGAAAAGTTTATTTATGTGCTCGGGAAAAAATTAATTAATGTGATATATTCAAGTCTAACCTATAAGAAAAGTTTCTGGACCAATCAAACTGATTTCTATCACATACCAAAGGATGGGCACACGGCACACTGAAAAACCCAAAATTTCCGTGTTTTTTTTCAATGCAAATTTCAAAAATTTGGCGGGACCTTATAAAAAAATCTGATTAGGTTTTTCTTTGGCACAGTTTCTTTGTAGACCTAGTGCATCAGTTTAAGCCTGGTTTGACGAACAAAAAAACTGAGTCGGTCTAGTGTATATATATATATATATATATATATATTTCCATTAATTTTTGTATTGAGTGAAGTTTACTAGAGTCAGGGTATTTATCTGTTTATGCATTCATCATTCGAGTAATTAAGGGGGAGCTATTGTGAAGCTTAAACGGCACGTATAAAATCACAGAAAAATCTCTCATCTCAATTCTATCACGATGGTTCCTTTTCAACTTTTTAAAAATGTATATTGCATGTTTACCATATTGTAATGTCCTTACTATAAACTTGGAAACTTGTACTAAAAAGTTGCTTGAAATTTTATGATATTTGAAATTTGTAATTCTCATTTTTTGTGTTTTTAACGAACACACAACCACATAGACACAAGCACAGACATACATACACACACACACACTGATCCACACACAAAAGAGATCGGAACGTATGCGAAGACACACACTCACGCATACCTACATCCACACACACACATACACACACACGCACACACACACACACACAATAAAGTCGAGGCTTTGGCGTAGTGGTAGAGTATCTGCCTACTACTCCGAAGGTCCTAGGTCCGCGCCCGGCCGCCGGAGAATATTTTTTCAAAATATTTTCTCATGGATTTCGACCGATGCAGGAACTTCCGTGTGTGCAATCGGCGGTACCCATAAAATGAGACCGCCCGGCCGAGCGGGAAACTAACCCGACGCAGGGGGGGAGGCTGGGTTCCATCATAGGCGCCGGCCATCGTAGCACAGGGGTTTCTGGAGGTTTACCCTGTGTTTAGAAATACGATGGCCCAAAAATGGCGCAAGTCGGCCCCAGCCGCATGGGTGGGTGTCCGGTACGCCCCCTGAAGGAATGCTTACACGGCTGCTACCGGGGGCGTACAAATGAGAGGGACGGAGGAAAAAAAACATACACATACATACATACGCCCGTTAGAAGACAGAAGGGCGGAGGCAAACAGACACACAAAAATGTTTAACTTTGCATTCAGAGATCAGAAACTCTCCTCGATATTAAACTTCCTATCTTCCGAATTATTACAGTAAGTCCCATCCCGAAAGTTAGAAAATTCTCATCCATATTATTAATATGCGATTAATTAACAAGAAATCACGATTTTAATCAAAGAACTTTTTAATCCCAGGAATAAATGCGCTCACGATGGCCCATAAAAGTAAAACGATAATCTTTTCTGAAAGCGAGGTCTTTTTTCTCTCTCTTTTTCTTCTTTTTTTTTTGTTTAATCAAGAGAAAAAAGTTCATTTATTACGGGGCCCCTCCACGAAACTAGCAATTTTCTTGAATTAAGCTTCTCAAAGACAGTACAACCCTGCGATAAAGCAAAATTAGAACAATAGAAAGGATGTCTTTATCTCCATTCTTTCAATTCTTCATTTTGCATTTTAGCTGGGAGAATGAGGATTTTTTAAACGGCACTCCATTGCAAACAATAAACATTGTACCGGGACGTTTATTAAATTTGCATTCAGCGAATTTACGGGCCATCCAGACCTTTCAATTGCGCAGAAATTTTGTATAATGGACAAATTACATAAATTTGGAAAAACACAATTATTGCTTTAAATCCCACAAAATTTCGAATACAATTTTTGAAAATTTTATACATTTCAAAATTCTCATATTTTGGATTATCAGGAAATTGTCAGAAAATTTAACGAGTGAACAAATTTGGAAAGCTTTAAAAAATTCGAGAATTTGTGAGCGAATTTTTCCAAATTTTATATACTTCACAAACTTCGTTTTGATATTTGTTTTTGTTTTTTGATATTTTTGATTTTTGATATTTTTGATTTTTGATGTTTTGGATTTTTGATATTTTTCATTTTTCATATTTTTTATTTTTGATATTTTTGATATTTGGAATTTTTGATATTTCTGAATTTTTAATATTTTTGATTTTTGAAATTTTAGATTTTTCATATTTTTAATTTTTGATATTTTTGATTTTTGATATTTTTGATTTTTGATATTTTTGATTTTTGATATTTTTGATTTTTGATATTTTTGATTTTTGATATTTTTGATTTTTGATATTTTTGATTTTTGATATTTTTGATTTTTGATATTTTTGATTTTTGATATTTTTGATTTTTGATATTTGATATTTTTGATTTTTATTTGTGAAAAAAAATTCCCAACTTCCCCCAATTTCAAACTGAAAACATTTTGAAACTTCGATAGCGCAAAAAGTCATAGATCTTAAAAAATTTCAAAAGTCTTCAAAGATTACAAGTGCTCCCCGAAATAATTATATTAAGCCTCTACGTGAATGGGGGTTGCCCGTCTATGCGGTCACTCAAGCGGGGGGGGGGGGGGGGGGGGAGAGCATAGGGCCGATTCTGTAGCAGAACTCTGAATAAACTGAAAAGAAACTAGAAACTTGGGAAACTGCGGGCCCCCAAGGATGTCCCTAACGTGTATGAACCGACACCGCACTGCCTCGCGGAACGCGGTATCGGTCGCAACTGCGAGCTTGACGGCTCGCGTACTTTCCCGTGATTCGTCATCCCTAAAAGGGGAGAAAAAAAAAGGAAAAATTCCCAGAGAAGTTTCGGAAAAATTCTGTTCCGAATTGTACTTCATGAGCGAAGTGCCAATATCCCAAAAATACTTATCGTGACCCTAAAAATTAAGATCGTCGGACATGTAAAATTTACTATACGAGTTCCGTAAAATTTACTGTTCCCAAAAATGCCAATTTTTTTCAATTGTCTACCCTCAATGTCAAAATTTCGGGAAGTCAAGAGTTCTCAGATTTTTCAAAATGTCAGAACCACAATCTTCTGTTGAATTTCCAAGCATTTAATTTTCCACTCGCAAATATTGCACTTCATATTCCGAATTCTCCCCCATTCTCCATTCGCGACTACCGTAGTCGCCATATATTTTTGTCGCGGAAGTAATTTAATCTCCACCAATAAACATCGTAAATAGACGTTTATTAAATCCGCACTCAGCAACTCCACCTAAACGTGATTCCGCCATTTTAATTACGTACGTCTCATTAATGCCATTAATTTCACCAACGTGAGTTGAGTGTAATGTAACGAAAATTGTCCCGTCATCTTTTCTACCTAATGCTGAACATTTTCCTGGGCTCATCTGCATCCGTCTAACGGTCCACGTTGTGTCATTTAATCTTCGTTCCGTACTTTGTGTGTGGCATGCTTAATTCTCACAAAACGGCCGCAAGTTTAACTGAAGGTCCGGGCATTAAGTACTTGGTACTTGTTCGTTTCCAGCGGAAAACTAACCGGAACCTCGAGGGGCGGAAAAACCTAGCATTTTTACGAGTCTTTTTTATTCAACTTCCTGATAGGAGAAGTTCTGATGACATCAAAAATCAACAGCGGAATTTTGAGGAAATTTTCACTGTTTTGAAGTCGGTTTATGATGTGTACGTGCGTCCGTGAATGAGTGGGGGGGGGGGGGGGGTGGATGGGCGGGTGGATGGGTGGGTGGGTGAATGAATGGTTGGGTGGGTGGATGCATGGATGGTTGGGTGGGTGGGTGGATGGATGGTTGGGTGGGTGGGTGGATGGATAGATGGTTGGGTGGGTGGGTGGATGCATGGTTGGGTGGGTGGGTGGATGGGCGGGTGGCTGGGTGGGCGGGTGGCTGAGTGGGCGGGCGCGTGGATGGGTGGGTGGATAGATGGTTGGGTCGGAAGGTGAGGGAATGGTTGGTTGGGTGGGTGGATGGTTGAGTGGGTGGGTGGTTGGGTTGGTCGGTGGTTGGTTTGTTGGATGGGTGGGCGGGTGAGTGGTAGAGTGGGCGGGTGGATGGTTGAGTGGTTCATTGAGTGGGTGGGTGGTCGGTTGGATGGGTGAGTGAGTGGATAGATGGTTGTTTGAGTGGGTGGGCGGGTGGTTAGGTGGGTGGATGGGTGGGTGGGCACTTGCATGAGTGGGTGGGTGGGTAGTTTGATAAGTGGGCATTATCGAAAACGCATGAGGTCGCATGCCTTCCCCAAAAGTAAAAACCGTCTAATTGTGATTTGCAGACATCGTATTTGAATCTGACCATTATTTCACACGAACAATTGACCGCAGAAAATTTTACAAGGATTGAGGGGCTAGAAAAACGTGTTCTGTGTTACTCTACCTCATTTTCTTTTTGAGTTTTGTTTTTTTTACCCCTCTTAATCCGCTCCTCCAAACGCTTGACTGTTCCCCTTCCACTTCCCGCCCTTTTAATTTGAAATTTAATTACGTTTAGTGGACGCAGCGGGGAACCGAGCTAGGATAGTATCTGATGATCACGTTCGTTGGCAACGTGTAACAACGATTCCAATTAACTATTCTCGTATTACGTAACAAGAGAAATTTAACGAAGACCCATTAAAGCACAGGGCTATTCGATTTCCGGGACTTTACAAACAGCCATGCGATCTCATTTATCGCGATTTTTTTCTGATATGCGTAGGGTGGGGGGCGGAGAAGGGGGGGGGGATTATGATGAAATAGAGCAGAAGATTTGGAGTTACCCCAGGCGACGAAGAATTTATTTTGAGTTGACGTGTTTCGATGAAAAACGAAAGTTTAATCATTAGTGCGCCAACTAATGGGATCCAAAACAAACTTCTGGATTTGCAATGCCGGGCTCCCATTATTCACTGCGATGTATCTTCTGAACTATGGCAATTAGGTGAAAAATTTGTATAACATGAATTGTGGATTTTCAGATGAGCAACAACTTTTGTTTAAGAGACTTTTTCCTATCTCCAACGGTTTTTGAGTATAAACAAACCCGAGAACAAATCATTAAAAACATTTTTTGTTGGCGGTGTAGGTTTTGACACACAGACACATTCCCAAATTTCCGAAGTTTTACCAATTTAGAAACTCTCAAAAAATGTCAAATCTGAGTTTAGCCAAATTGTCAAGATTCCAAAAATTTTGAGGGAATCAAAGCACTTTTAAAAATTCGAAAAAAAAATAAAAATTTCAAAGACAAACTGAAAAACATAAAAAAAAATTCAAAGAATTTCCCCTCCAGCCCTAATATTTATGACTCGTTAAATCCTCTTAGTGAGATGCAAGGGTCAGCTGACATGCCTGAGGAAAAGCCCGCAAGCTTACGTCAAACTGACTGAATACCAAATGCGAAGCTCCTCATGTGCACAAGCCGCTGAACTATAAATACTTGCTTTCGGATTTTGTAGTAATTAGGAGGATACTTAGGTAGCCACAGCCATTTCAGTTCACTTTTGCTGGATTCTCCAACAGATTTTGCACATTTGTGGCAGGCACACCTGCCTGATTACTACTTTACTACGGCTCTAACGGCCCAGTACCATCATATGCTCTAATAATTATCATACTTTAAGCTCTTTCTAGGAAACGCTAAAGCTCCCATAAATTAAAAATTTTTCAATCATTTCCCATAAGCCAAGGATAGTCCCAAGAGTTAGCTGAGATCCACAAATGAACGACTAAATTCCGAATTCCAAGTCGGAAAATTTGATAAAGTACATATACTTGAATTAATTATATTTGAGGTAAGGATACTGGAATTAATTCAGTAGCGAATTGGTAACCCCGGGGTGAGTCTGCAACCGCCCAGTGCGTTATATCTGAGATAGTAGATAGCAAAATTTGTATGATAACAACTCTGGAAGAAAGGTTACAAGGCCAATGATACTATCTGCCTCAGAGTTCAAAATTTATACGGCAAATTAAGGTGAGGCGAAAAGAGAACTCGATTAACTACTTCGCTACTACATTCGTACTTGAGTTAAGTACACTTGAATTAAGTGCATCAAAATTAAGTACACTTGAATTGAGTACCCTTGAATTAAGTACACATGTATTACACACATTTGAATTGCGCATGGTTGAATTAACCGCCCTTAATTAAGTATACTTAGATTTAGTACCCTTCAATTACACACACTTGGATCAAGTATACTTGGATAGAGTACGGTTGAATTAAGTATACCCGAATTAAGCGTGCTTTAATTAAATATACTTGTTATTAAGTATACTTGGATTCATTACCCTTGAATTGCATACGTTTGGATCAAGTATACATGAATCGAGTACACTTCAATCAAGTACACTTAAATCAAGTGCACTTAAATCAAGTACACTTATATCAAGTACACTTAAATCAAGTACACTTAAATCAAGTGCACTTAAATCAAGTACACTTAAATCAAGTACACTTAAATGGAGTACACTTAAATCAAGTACACTTGAATCAAGTGCACCTAAATCAAGTGCACCTAAATCAAGTGCACTTAAATCAAGTACACTTAAATCAAGTGCACTTAAATCAAGTACACTTAAATCAAGTACACTTAAATCAAGTACACTTAAATCAAGTACACTTAAATCAAGTACACTTAAATCAAGTACACTTAAATCAAGTACACTTAAATCAAGTACACTTAAATCAAGTACACTTAAATCAAGTACACTTAAATCAAGTGCACCTAAATCAAGTGCACTTAAATCAAGTACACTTAAATCAAGTGCACTTCAATCAAGTACACTTAAATCAAGTACACTTAAATCAAATGCACCTAAATCAAATGCACTTAAATGAAGTACACTTAAATCGAGTACGCTTAAATCAAGTACACTTAAATCAAGTACGCTTGAATTAAGTATAGTTAACTTAATCACACTTGGAGTAAGTACACTTGAATCAAGTATACGCGTTTACGCCTGCTTTTGCCCACGAAACTCCCATCAAGTATACTTTATGAAGCATACTCAGATCTCTTAACAATTCTTGAAAGTTTACAAAACTATGAAAAATTCTTCAAGTTCCAAAATCTTGAAGTTGCCAAACATCATTTAATTAATTTTCTTTTACAAATCACGAAACTTGGTAAGTACAGATTAATTTCAACTGAAAATGCATTGTCCTTGACATATTTATATTTATTCAGCATCATTTCTTCATCTTCATTGTTTTGCCAGGTAAATGGATTTTCTTTGGTCCGTTAACGAGTCACGTTTCAAACTTGAAACTCGAACGTTTTGAATTGAAAGGACTCCTTGGAAATTTCAACTCGGTTGCCATATACCCATCTACCCAGTTCCACCAAACTAATTCTCCATTCATGTTTGTGCAACATCGCTTACTGCAATTCATCGCTGGCTATATCGCATTATCGTAATCCCCCAGCTAGCCAAACTTCACGTGCAATAAGTGGTATTGTACTTGCAAAGTTTGTCATTAAGGGTGGATAGTGGGTTCAAATTGCGATATTATTTAAAGCCCATTTAGGGGAGAATTGGGGCAAATTTTTTTTTTAAATATTCAAATTTTTTGAAGTTTTAAAATTCTTTTAAAAATCTCCACTTTATGACTTTCAAAAGATTTGAGGTTTTAAAATTTTTTTGAAATCTCGAAAATTTTTGACATAGTAGAAAATTGAGGATGTTTAAATTAAACACAAAAGTATATATTCAATTTGCAAATAGTTGAAATTTTTTAAATATTTTAGAAATTTACATTTTTGCTTTCCAATTTCACGAAATTAAGAATTTTTTGTATAAAATTGTACAAAAATACAAACAAGAAAATTTTTTAATCCTCAAAAATCTGAAAAACGAAAAATTTGAGAATTTTTGAAAATTTATAATTTTGGAACTCAATTCAAAAATTCAATTTTAATATTGAAAAACATTCAACAAATTTGTAAGTACAAAATTCTCAAAATGTCAATTTTTTTTTCAAACTGTTAAGAAATTTGAAAACTCGATAATTTTCACAAATTCGAATAGTGGAAGAATTTTAATGATTTCGAAAATGTGAAAGCTCCCTGTGCAACGTTGCTGGTTATATCGCATTATCGTAATCTCCAAGCCAGCCAAAACTTCAGATACAATAAGTGGTATTGTACTTGCAAAGTTTCTCATTAAAGCTTCTACAATGAATTCAAATTGAGATCTCATTCTTGGCCCATGGAGAATCTGGCCATTGAAAACTCAGAACAAAAATTGCGCTCACAAAAGCTTTAACAATTTTGAAAAATTAAAAACATTAGGTAAGTTTTATAATTTTTCATTTACAACTTTGTTTTTAAAAATTAAACGTTATTGACACTCCACGTTCCTTGACATTTCTGACTATTTTAGACCATTTTCAACAAGATGTATGTATGTGTGTGTGTGTGTGTGTCTATGTGACGGTGCTGTATGGCGCAATCGATGCGTCTTTGTGACCTGCAAAGCTGATTAGGTTTTGGTTGCAATCGGTTTTGTAGTTTTTTCATATTTCCGAAAAAACTACCGTTTTACATACAAAAAAAGGAGAAGAATCTTCCCGCTTCAAATAATTTCTATTTGGAACGGTTGTGACAACGTATTATTCGATTTTGAAAACGGTTTTAGTCCAATTTTGTCAAGTTCTCCGGAAATATTGGCAAAACAAGTTATCAACACAATTTTTTTAAATTGCGCGCTGCGCAATGTGATTGGTCAGTGCGTCATGTGACATATTCGCATGTAGCGACACCTGTCGTATTCCAGTATTCTAAATTTCATGATTCCTATTTTTTTTTTCTGAAAGCAGTCTTTAAACATTTAATTGACGTGTCGGAAAATCTAGGAATGGTAAACAGAAATTACAAATCGAGAAGTTTTGTTTGTGCTCCCAACCGGGGGCAGGAACACTTCCATCCCACTAGTTTTAAAATTAGAATTTTTTGTAGAATTCGAGAGTTTGAAAGATTTTAATTTCCAATTTTTATTTTTCAGTTTTTCATTTTTTAATTTTATAATCACATTTTAATATTTTACTGTTTTTATCCGGTTTCATTCACTGCTGATAAATCAAGAATACCCAATCGACAACGGAAATGTGCGTTTCCTCCGGTTACAGTTTTCGCCGAATATCCGCATCCTTCCACTTTCCCCATGAAATCTCTATTCTAGCTCCGGAATAAAAGCGAAGGGAAAAAAATTGGAACATTTTAGAGAATTTGAGTGTTTCACTTATTTCACTACTTATGAAAAATCAAAAATGCAAAAATCTCGACAGAAACTATCGATTGAAGAAAATCAAGTTTTGAAAGTTTCGTATAATTGCGAGCATTCTCATTAATAGAAAATAAGTTTTTAATGATGAATATGCTCAAATTACGGAATATTGAAATATTTAACAAATCCGAAACTTTTAAGAATTTACAAAAAAATGTCGAAACTTTTGGACAATTTGACAAATTCCACAAATTGTATAAATTCCACGAATCCCGAAAGAGATTGCAAACTTGCGAAGAAAATCATTAAAAGTTCTTAAAATCTCAAAATTTCTCAAAATTTCCACAAATATCCAAAATTCCAAAGATTTCAAAATATTTTTAAAAAATTTAATTTTCAAATTTTCAAAAATTTCACAAATTTCAAAAATTTCAAAAATTTCAAAAATTTCAAAAATTTCAAAAATTTCAAAAATTTCAAAAATTTCAAAAATTTCAAAAATTTCAAAAATTTCAAAAATTTCAAAAATTTCAAAAATTTCAAAAATTTCAAAAATTTCAAAAATTTCAAAAATTTCAAAAATTTCAAAAATTTCAAAAATTTCAAAAATTTCAAAAATTTCAAAAATTTCAAAAATTTCAAAAATTTCAAAAATTTCAAAAATTTCAAAAATTTCAAAAATTTCAAAAATTCCAAAATCTTCAAAAATTTCAAAAATTTCAAAAATTTCAAAAATTTCAAAGATTTCAAAAATTTCAAAAAATTCAAAAGTTTCAAAAATTTCAAAAATTTCAAATATTTCAAAACTTTCAAAAATTTCAAAAATTTCAAAAATTCAACAATCTTCAAAAGTTTTAAAAATTTCGAAGAATTCCAAAATTCCAAAATTTCAAAAATTTTAAAAAATTCCAGATTTCAGAATCCAGAAATTTCCAAAAATCTTAAAATTGACAAAACCGCAAAGTTCAACATGCTCCTCCACCATACATGTATGTATTATTCCTTTCACTTTAATCATTAACTCTCCGTTCTAACTCCGATATGACCAAAATAAAGAGCAAACTCATATCGAGATGCAACGATAAATACTGAATAAACTCTTTTAGTCGGCATTCAACTCGTGTCAGTTCCCACGACTGAACCCGAGATATACGATCCCTTTTTTACGATTATATCAGCTCCTTTCCCTGTTTTAAGAACCACCTGAATGATTTCTCACGTAGTCTCAATGCCAATGGCTTTTTTCGTCCCATGAATGTTCTTGTCCGATAGCGAGTTTCACGAGCTACATAAATATTCCATATAAATATTGCATATTTATCCACTCCATTTGATCCTCGAGAAAACGTTAAACTACAAGCCTTAAAGGCCTTTGAAAAAAAATTCCCAGGGATCAGTATTTGTTCTGTATTCTATTCCAGACGCAATCAATAAATATTCACGGCAATAACTTTCAAATTCTGAGAGTTTAAAAAATGCAGAACATTCCGAATTGTAAAATTTGGGAAAATTTGGAAAATTGTAAAAATTCGAAAAAATTGCCAAATTTGACAAATTTGAATAAATCGCAAAATTTGAAGAATTTGGAAACTTTGGAAAATTCGTAAAATTTTAAAAATTTGGAACATTTGGAAAATTTGGAAAATTTGGAAAATTTGGAAAATTTGGAAAATTTGGAAAATTTGGAACATTTGGAAAATTTGGAAAATTTGGGAAATTTAGAAAATTCGGGAAATTAGAAAATTTGGAAAATTGGAAAATTTAAAAATTTGAAAAATTTGAAAATTTGAAAAATTGAAAAATTCGGAAAAGTGAGAAAAATTAAAAAAAAAATTGGAAACTTTGGAAAAGTTGGAAAATCTAAAGAAGTTGGAACATTTGAAAAATCTAAAAAAACGGAAAATTTGGGAAATTTGAAAAATGTGAGAAGTTTGACAGAATTAAGAGAAAATCTGGATAATGTCAAAAGTACAAAAAAAAAAATTAAAACTTCCAAAAAATTGAAGATGTGAAAGGTTTCAAAAAATTGGAAATCCGTGTGCGACATCCAGACCCAAATTCGACCTGTGGATACCCCTTAACTATGCGAGTTATCGAAAATTCAAGATACGTATATTGACGTGAGGAGCATGAGGATTTTGAAGTACGGTGCCATAACCATTTCAGATTGGGTTCAACCATAGAAGTACTGCAGCGACTTTATCCATCCAAAATCTAATCACCTCTAAGCTACATGGAGCTATTGATTGTGACCTGATTGGCCTCAATCACATTATCAGTTCATACGTTACTGTGTGCCAACCGCACATATATACATACACATGCATACAGATACACACAAACACACATACACACAAATACACACACACACACACATACACATACACACACACACACACGTACACAGTTTCGTATCCTGACAAGGCCACATATAATTTCGACTTCAGAGCTGAATGTCAGAAAGTTGAAAAAAAAAGGAATTAAAACTGCTGAAAATTGAAAAACCCTTATACATTAAAAACATCCAATGTGCAAGTTTAATACCTAATTTCATGAGGGCCATAAATATTCCATAGACACATTGGATATTTATTCACTCCATTTGATCTGCAAGAAAACGTTAAATTCAACAGCAAGTACAAGCATTGCAGGGCCTTTGAAAAAAAATTTCCGAGGGAACTCAGTATTTGATCTTTATTTCATGGTAACATATATGCCAGCCTGAGCCGGTTGATCTCGTGTTTTACCCAATAGTCCTCTCTTTTGAGACTATAAAAACCGCTCGAGCTCATCCGCAAATATTTGTCCCGAATAAATGAAAGCGTACATCAGTCCCTTATAGAACCACACGGTGAAACAAATTAAAGTAAATTTATGGAGGTAAAAATTTACATTTTTGACATTTATTCACATCATGGATATTGAAATTGATGAATTTTCCCTCCATGGAGTGTAATTTTTTATTGCCATCTCCTCCGTTTTTCCATGTGAATGAAATTGGAAAAATTTTATACCGTAAAACAGGATTCGCGTAAATTTTTTTCAATAAAAAAATGTGTACACGGTGTGTTGAGTTTATGAGACTGTATCACACCAGCATCTTCCCAAGAGGTTTCGATTATACCGCTCTGGCGCCGAAACGGTTAAAGATACGAAAAAAGTCAAAGAACACAAAATATGTATTTTTTTATAAGGAACAACATTTATTTGACACATTTTTGCGTATCTATAATATTTCGTGAGATACAACGTTATAAACAATTGAAATTGTTGATGACAATAGAAACCAGGAGACATATATGGTGCAAAAACTAATCAGCTCTAAGTTACGGCAAGACGCTTGGATTGCGTCATACAGGACCTTGATCGGATAATTTGTTCACGAGAAATCGTTCCGGGAAATTTTTGGTTACATACGTACATCGGCACACACACACACACACACATACAGACATTTTGTTTTAAATAGTCTAGAAAGGTCAGAAATGCCATGACACGTGGAGATCTGATGGAGAATCGATTTTTCATTTTCGGGGGCAAAACAGTAACTTCCCCTATCCGGAAGTTAAGAATTTCAAAAAAAATTGATATCAGTTCTCTTATCATGTTTCATCTTAAACTCCGTAAGCTGGTCGCGAGTTGGTCCGCAAATATTTTTCTGTACATGAGGCCCTCATAAAACCGCGAGTTCTCTTCTCTACTTCACTCAACTCAAGCATCTACTCATCCACTCGTTCCTTTTCCTGGATTCACTTGGAAAAATCAACGTGCCATTCTCAAACGTAATTTCTTTATTCTAAACTTTTGATTTCTTCACAACGTATCAGTCAGTGAGAAACTTCAAACCCCGCAAAAAAGTGCTTCAAATGGAGAAACTCGCGGGAGCCATTTCAAATGCTACCCAGTTGCGAATTGATAATGAAATCGATTCTACCCCTTTTCCTATAGCAGTACTACTCAAGGAAAATTTCCACTCGGTGGAGGTAAAAGTTTTTTCCAGTTTCCCAGAACTTGCACTGAGTTGTATAAGTAAATTCCACCAGCAATAAAACTCGATTTATAAAAATATATATTTTTAATGGCGAGCTAGAAATGGGGGGGGGGGGGAGGGAATTGAGAGGCACTGCTGTTGATGAAAGTTGGCAGTCTTTGACTTGGGCAATTGATTGAGTTTTGGGAAATTTGGCGAGGTTTGAAAGGTTTGGAAATTTTGAAAATTTTGAAAATTTTTGGAAATTTTGAAAATTTTGGAAATGTTGGATATTTTTGAATTTTTTGAAATGTTGGAAATTTTGGAAATGTTGAAAATTTTGGAAATGTTGAACATTTTGAAAATTTTCGAAATTTTTCAAATTTTCAAAAATTTTGAACTTTTCAAAATTTTTCAAATTTTTGAAATTTTTGAATTTTTCGAAATTTTTGAAATTTTTGAAATTTTTGAAATTTTTGAAATTTTTAAAATTTTTGAAATTTTTGAAATTTTTGAAATTTTTGAAATTTTTAAAATTTTTGAAATTTTTGAAATTTTTGAAATTTTGAAAGTTGTTCAAATTTTGCAAATTTTTTAAATTCTTGAAATTTTTTAAATTCTTGAAATTTTGCAAATTTTTGAAATTTTGGAACTGTTGAAAATTTTGGAAATGTTGGACATTTTCAAAATTTTCGAAATTCTTGAAATTTTCGAAATTGTCGATATTTTCGAAATTGTCGAAATTTTCGAAATTTTTTAAATTTTCGAAATTTTTTAAATTTTCGAAATTTTTGAAATTTCTGAAATTTTTGAAATTTTTGGAATTTTTGAAATTTTTTACATTTTTGAAATTTTGAAAGTTGTTAAAATTTCGCAAATTTTGTAAATTCTTGAAATTTTGCAAATTTTTTAAATTCTCGAAATTTGTCAAATTTTCCAAATCTCTCAAATATTTCAAATTTTTCGATTTTCTCGAATTTTCCGAAATTTCCTCAAATTTTTTTGGCATTCGTAATTTTCTCCACAGTGACTGACATTTCTAACTTTCAAAAATTCTACAACATTCTCTTTCACTTAAAAAATTTTGAAATTTCAATTCCACCTCTTTCCCCATCCCCTTCTACTCAAGCAAAATTTCCACTCCGTTGAACTAAAACTTTTTTGCCAGTTTTCCAGAACTTGCACCGAGTTTCATAAGTAAATTCTACCAACAATGACACTCGATTTAAAAACATATTTTTAATGGCGAAAAGAGCAAAAGAAAAAAATTCAAGTTGCTTATTCTTGCTAAAATTAGTTGGGCATTATAAATTGCGAGTGGTTGCGCCGAAGAAAGTTCAAACGGCTGACTGTTTTTAATTCCAAAAGTATCTAAATATCGAATATTACCGAATGTCCATATAAACTTTTTTTCTAGCTCTCAGTGTGCTCTGCAAAAAACATTTCCATGAAAATACCGCCATCTCCTTTACACTTCGACGTAAGATCCCAATAAAAAATGTGAGCGATTCTCTCAATGCACACCTCAAGAACGTTGGGAACGGCGCGAACAATAACGGGTTAAATATCCCAAAATTCGAGAGATGGAAAAAAATCCATGAGGAACTTTTTGTAGAGAAAATTGAGACCTACAAAAAACTTTTCATGAACATTACTGCACCTCTCCTAGATTCTAAGATATTTACCAAAAACCCAGCCACGAAATAAACTCGCTAACCTCGTTTAACCACTTCACTACAGACTTATATTACACATGAAAATATCACAAAAAAAAACCGCAGTTTTTCCATATCGTGATAGCCATTGGTATTAAACAATATCATGAAGCGAAAATTTATGTTTCCCTAAAACAAAATATGAAAGTTTCTCTCAATGCGTGTCCAAAGAACGCCAGAAGTTTGGCGTGACTACTCGCAAGTCAACTATACTAATTTGCTCATAAGTTCTTACCGTTCGATCACCCAAGTTCCGAACACGACACCTGAGTATGGCGGACTTGCCGACCAGTGCCGTGACATTTTGCGAGGCCGATATATCGAAGTAGGGACCTCGATCGAGTGGCTCAAGCTCTAGGTCCTCATTATTGTCCTCATCGATGTTACAACGGGCGGGTCCTTGGACTGGAACACAGAAAAAGGGCAATAATAATTTTTTTTTTCGAATATTTTTGTTTGTTTTTTATTATAATTTTTTTTTTTTTAATATAATTTCGCGATTTCGTAGACCAATACCATAATTTTCAGAAACAGGACACTCAATTTCATTTCGCCCCCGGCCTAACATTCTTCGGAGGCCGGATGAAACTGTGTGTATGTGTGTGCATGTGTGTGTGTATGTGTGTGTGTGTGTGTGTGTGCTCGTGTGGGTGTGTGTTCATGTCTGTGTGTGTGTGTGGGTGTGGGTTCGAAGAGATGCTGAAGAGCAGCTACCGCGGGGGTCACAAGGGAGAGGAGAGGAGGAAAAAAACACACACACACGAACACACAGCCCTTCGAGCTCTGTCACTCTGTATCGAGTATGTGCCTACTCCGTTCGACGTCAGGCATGGTCTCCGGAGAGTGGGAGACTTGTGATTCCACTGATTTAGAATGTAAGACAGCGCTTGTACTGAATCAAGTGGTATAACCCGAAATAAGTCAGACATCAGAATTTTCCAGCAGGTGGCAATGAAGTGAATCCTTGAAAAGTGTTTATGAAATGTTGGGGACAAATTTCAGTTACTCAAATAGTTTCTATACTACCTTGAATCTTTAATTAAATCATAAATATTCAGTATCAAACTCAGCTGAATTGTCAATAAACTCGAAATTCATGAATGTATACCCATGAAGTTTGCTGTTTTAATTAACCAAAGTTGAAATTTGTACATTTCAACAGATTTTGAAGGTTTTAATTTTGTTGAAGCATTTGACGTTTCAGAATAATTTTCGAAACTTTTCGAATGCCCGAAAATTCTGAATTTTGGTGGATCTGTCAAACCTTTGGAACCTCTCTGCAATTTTTTAGAATGGAATTCTGCAGAAATCTCTGCAGTTCTCCAAAAATTGTTTTTATGAGTAATCCTGGAGAAATTTTTTTCTTAGTTTTAAAGTTTTTTAGACGTGTGTGTGTGTGTGTGTGTGTTTGGCATTTTCATACACGCATCTCTCACTACGTGTACATTTGATTTTTTTTTAATCCATTGGTTATAAAAATCGTCCAATTACTGGACGCAAAATGAAAAAAAAATATCCCTCAATTGCCGGGATAACCCATACCCAATATATAACCATTATGAAGTCCATTTAATTATGAGTAAAAATATGCGCTTCAAATGCAATTCACTGAGCCCAGCTTTGGGTGCTTATACGAATGAATATGAACGATGCTACACAAGCACAAAACATGAAATCCCTTAAAGCTCCCATCATTTCAGCTTCAACCTAAAACGAATTGATCGTAATAGTCCTCCACCAAACAATCGCCAGTAACCCAGGGCCCCATTAAATGGATAAATTTCAAGTAAATAAATTAATACAAGGTTTTCGTTATCATTCAAAAATCAATGTGCTTGGAGCCTCAATTGATTTAGCCATTTCAAGTATGCATTTGTTGACCAACAATGAATGTCCATTTGGGAGATGGTATTTGAACCAGTAAGGGCTAATTATATCATTGCGCTCAAGTATGTCAATTGTATATCCACAATTGAATATTTTATATATACATATTGTCAGGCAGACACGTTGTAAATGATGAGAACATTTTTTTTTAAATGAATAAAAAAAAAAGGTGTTTGATTTCTTGGAATACGATTTCAATCCTCATGCAGAGCCTGGTGCTGTTCCTGGACTGAGTGCTGTACTAGAACCTAGGCTTATGCCAGAATCAAGCCATCTTCCAGAATCTTCTGGTGTTCCAGAATCTAGGGCTAGTGCAGAAACTTATGCTATTACGGAACCTTGTACTGTTCCAGAACCCAGGTCCATTCTAAAACCTCGTTCTCTTCTAGAACTTAGCTCTGTTCTAGAACCGAGTTCTGTTCTAGGATCCAATTCCGTTCTAGAACATAATTCCATTGCAGAACCTAGCTCTGTTCCAGAACTTAGTTCTGTTCCGGAACCGAGTTCTGTTCCACAACCTAGTTCTGTTCCAGAACCTAGTTCTATTCCACGACCCAGTTCTGTTCCACAACCTACTTCTGTTCCACAACCTACTTCTGTTCCACAACCTAGTTCTGTTCCACAACCTAGTTTTTTTCCACAACCCAGTTCTGTTCCGGAGCCACACTCTGTTCTAGAACCGAGTTCTCATCTATAACTTAGCTCTCTTCTAGAACTTGGGTCTGTTCTGGAATCGAGTTTTGTTTTAGAACCTCATTCCGTTCCAGAACCTAGTTTTTTCCACAACCCAGTTCTGTTCCAAAGCCAAGCTCTGTTGTAGAACCGAGTTCTCTTCCACGACCCAGTTCTGTTCCAGAACCTAGTTTTGTTCCACAACCTAGTTTTTTTTCTGGTTCTTTTTCCCTAGTTTTTCCCCCAGTTCTATTCCGAATCCAAGCTCTGTTCTAGAACCGAGTTCTCTTCTATAACTTAGCTCTCTTCTAGAACTTGGCTCTGTTCTGGAACCGAGTTCTGTTCTAGAACCTCATTCCGTTCCAGAACCTAGTTCTGTTCCACGACCCAGTTCTGTTCCACAACCTAGTTCTGTTCCCCAACCTGGTTCTGTTCCACAACCTAGTTCTGTTCCACAACCTAGTTCTGTTCCAAAGCCAAGCTCTGTTCTAGAACTGAATTCTGTTCCACGACCCAGTTCTGTTCCAGAACCTAGTTCGCTTCCACAACCCAGTTTCGTTCCAGAAGCTAGGTCTGTTGTAGAATCTAGTTCTGTCGCAAAACCCAGTTCTGGCGCAGAACCCAGTTCCGTCCCAGAACCTAGTTCTGTTCTAGAACCTAACTCTGATCTAGAACCTAGTCCTGTTCTAGAACCTAAGTCTATCGCCAAGCTCTGCTCAAACGGAGCTTGGTCCTCATTCCAATAATCAACTCACCCGAATCTGTGAGGTTTTTCTGAAATCATCAAAATAGTGATTCTTTCGATTTAGTAACTCATTTTGTCTCAATATTGTTCTGGTGCTCGCCGAATTCTTACTCATGCACGCCTACTAACATCAAAAGTTGCTGTGAAACATCCGGAATTTGTTCAGCCCATAGTTATCCCAAACACGCTCCATTTCATGTACTGGTATTTAAAAAAAAAACAAGGTACAAGTTATTTCAATTTCAACTAAACGAGAATGTTTCAAGCAAATGAAGCTCGAAACAAAGTTCAATTGCGGTAGATCGGCCCATGAAACTGCGAACGCATTCCAAATGGTATGATCGAGCAATTTCGTGGAAAACATGGTGGTAACATTTGGAGGCCGAATTTTTGCAATTTCAGCATGATTGGAATAGCTTCACACAGTCAGTTGGTATGTGTTTAGAATAAGAATATTAATTGTTCATGGAGTGAATTATCCGTTCCCGTGTAATTAATGTATTATGTAAGAGGCAGGGTCTCTAAATTTAGACAATTTTTTTGACAACTTTGGTCCCGAGATATTTTTTTCATTCCAAAATATTTTGTTTTTAAATGTTTATACTCAATTTTTTTTAGTATTCGTAGATTTTTAGTAGATTCGTGATTATGTCAAACTATAGCCTTTGATAATGGAAACGGAGGTCCCCTCTCACAGCACTGAGTCTCGTTCTCAGAATAAAAACACATAAAATGGTGCTAATTTTAAAAGAGTGATAAGTTTTGTGAGGATGTAAACAAGTATGCGAAATTTATAAGAACCGAATGCAGAATTATTTGTATATGTATGGGCGAAAAAAATCATTTTTTTCTTTTTCTTGTACTCTATATGAAAGTGTTTGTGTGTGTGTGTGGACTGTCAAAGTGTAAATAGCGATTTTGAATGTAAAGCATAAAATAAAAGACGTTATTTTATTTGATTCTGTAAGAGTGAAGCAACGGTTGTACGTAAAGCCTGTAAAAAGGAGTAAAGAATATATCATCACTTTACCCAATTTTTTTTTTGTCAATTTTTCAATAAACCTATATTAAAATTTGTAACTTCCCGATCTAGGGAATTGTAATAACCCCAAAAATGAAAAGGGCCAGGTCGATGGAAATTCCACGTTTCTCGACGTTTTACATCATCCTGAAGTGATTTCAGAGAAGTGTCTGTATGTGTGTGTGTTTTCGGCGTATGTGGCAAAATTTTTTGTTTACGTTTTCTCGGAAGCGGATCGTGCGGTTCAATTAATTTTTTTTTCAATCGTTGCGTCTCCGTGTAACTTAGAGCTGATTACATTTTTGATGGAATCCATCGAGTAGTTCCCCTGTTTTTGAGCAATTCATGTTGAGCAAAAATCGAAAATAGTGATAATGAACGTTCATTCACACAAAAATTTTGTAATCCAGGTACTCAATGTCACAGTTGAAAGATATAAGCATATTTTATAACTGATTAAATTTTGAGTAAAAGTGGTCCAGTACTTATATTGTTATCAACAATGTCAATTGTTTATAATGTTCTACTGCATAAACTATTAGAGTTGGCGCAAAATTCATATAAGAAAAGTTGTTTGCCATATAAAAATACGTATTTTATGTAGGATGCCTTTTTTCGATAATTTGCATAATTAAGGAGGTATAGCAGTCTCCACAATTATGTATGTAATAAGTGAACGAATGGACCCAGCGCTGTCGAGACGGTCCCAATCGAAGCGTTTTCATGCAAAATCGAGCGGATCACATTTTGGGTGGCATTTGTGCAGTATATGCAATGTTATTAGCAATTGCAATTGTTTATACTGTTCCACTGTGTAAAATATTAAAGTTTTTGTTTTGCAGCCGCATCCTTATTGGCGTCTCACTCTCACTCAAGTAACACGCATAAGTCTCATCCTCATGCTCACCATGCGTCTACTCAAGTATTCATAATTATCTGCTTCATAAATGAGTCAGTTTGGAATTCTCAAATAGGCATGTTTTCCTTATGATAATAACAGGGGTCACACTGATTAACCGCAGTATATTGGAGAAGAATAAATTTAGTAGGTTGTGCTGAAAAACCAAATCGGGAAGTTTTGTTTGTGCCCCGAGTGGGGCACACACATGCACACACCCCTAGTTAAAATGTTTTTTGGAGCTTAAAAAAAGGACGAAAAAATTTCAATGCTCAGACAAAAAATTAAATCTTACATGGCATATATATACATATATCATAAGGAAAAAATATGAGCATATAGATATAAATCTCCGGCGCTAAAATAAAAAATAATTGCTCTGCTAATAAGACCAGATTCCACGAAGAGGTTTCTGTTGAGTTTTAAAAAAATTTTATTATTATTTAACGTCGCTATATTTATGCTACTTTTAAGTGCTAATCAACGAGGGAAGTTGAGGATGTGTGAGTGTAAACAAGGCACTTATAAATAAATTACATTGGCGCTAGTATCGATTGACGCGGCTTCGATTTGTACTCGGTACGTCTGGGTTGCATAAACGGAGACTGGTGTTTAATTCAGTCCAAAATTATTTGACATTTTTATCTCGCAATTGAATTTGCGCTCAAGTCAACCGAAGGACAATTTTTGTCATTTTTTTTTCGGACATGGAAAATGGGAATGCAAATGCTATTTGTTTGCGAAATGAAGGAGACGGTAATTTTAATAACTTAAACTCTTATCACAACAATTATTTTCCAATTTTTCACTAGTAATTAATTCCTAAAATACCCGATTTTAATGAAGCTATGATCACAGCCCATTAACGTTCATAAACACTGGAATAATCACGAACGAAATACATCAACCCCAACATTATCGTACGCACAATTAAATAATTACCCTCATTTAACGAAATCATTGGAAAAATTCAAACATCAGTGAACTTCACGAATAGCAAATTTGTATCGGGTATTCCGAATTTTAATCAAAATATTGGAAACTGAAAATTCATTCGTGAATATGAACATTAATGGGTGAAATGGAAGATTGGTTGTCTGGAAATATAGAAACTGAAATTTGAAAGGTGGAATTTCGTTGTATGGTTTTTTTGAAAAATTTTCAAGTATTTTCAAATTTTGAATTCACAAATTTTTGGATTTTTTTCAATTTTTCATTTTTTCATTTTTCAATTTTCCAAGTTTTCCAAGTTTTTCCAATTTTTCAATTTTTTTCAGTTTGTTCTATTTTTTCAGTTTTTCCGAATTTCCTTAACAATCCTTTCCCACATACGCTTCCACTTACACTTTATATACAATATCAGTCTTATTTCCACTTGTTATCTTAACCTGTACCTCTGTAACTGATCTGATCGTGAACGTCCGCCTGTGAGTGAGTGAGACTCCGGCTTCCGGTCTTACCAGGCTTTTTCAATTTTTTCAATTTTTTCAACTCTTTCAATTTTTTCAGTTTTGTCAATTTTTTCAATTTTTTCAATTTTTTCAATTTTTTCAATTTTTTCAATTTTTCCAGTTTTTCAATTTTTTCAATTTTTTCAACTCTTTCAATTTTTTCAGTTTTGTCAATTTTTTCAATTTTTTCAATTTTTTCAATTTTTTCAATTTTTTCAATTTTTTCAATTTTTCCAGTTTTTCAATTTTTTCAATTTTTTCAATTTTTTCAATTTTTTCAATTTTTTCAATTTTTTCAATTTTTTCAATTTTTTCAATTTTTTCAATTTTTTCAATTTTTTCAATTTTTTCAATTTTTTCAATTTTTTCAATTTTTTCAATTTTTTCAATTTTTTCATTTTTTTCAATTTTTTAATTTTTTTCAATTTTTGCCATTTTTTCGATTTTTTTAAATTTTGTACCTTTTTTCAAATTTTGTCATTTTCTTACGAAAACTAATGAACTCCCAAAATGAGTGCTCCCAGAAATCAGGAAATGAAAAAAAAACCATTACCAAAAGTGAAAAAAAGGTAAAGTTCGAATTTCATGTCACGGCGATTAATGTTCCTGCCTCGGCGAAAATTTTAATTAACACATCGGGATAATCGCTTCCCGGATCGTCCCATGAATCACCGATAGCGGAAAAAAAGGCCGGAATATTCTGAAGCACAAGCGTCCGCTGACACATTGGGCGTTGGAGTATGCTTAATTAATGAATACCCGGTGTACCACAGCTATCACATTTGCCAAATGGCCAGCGAATCACGAGCGAAATTGATCGGCACTCGAAAGCGTATCGCGTTACCCCCCGCCCCCTCCCCCCCCCCCACCCACCTCCCGCAATAATCATCCCAGTCGGATCCAGTGAAGTGAGTAAATCCGATCTATTCAACCAACAAATACCACTTTCATGCATTCTACAATCATCTAACAGTTTTCCGACTGGGCGGTGGAAGGGGGGGGGGGGGTTGGTACCCCCCACCCACGAATAATAATTGTATTTTCAGTAAGAAGATGCCTACTTTGGATATTTACAATTTACTGAAAACCGACGATTGGATACTGCCTCATTTTCCTTGAGATGTCTTTCCCCCCCCCCCTTCCTCCCTCCCCCTTTTTTTTGTTTGTACAGCATAATGTACAGTAATAAACTACGAATCAATCAATCAATCAATCTCTCTCTTGTACTGACCACGGTACCCGCTTTTCAGCATTTCATCGAAGGGCCCTACCGGACACCCATCCATCTAGCCCGTGCCGACATTCGCTATTTAGGCGGTCGTATTTCTGAACACAGGGTGAACCCCCGGAAACTCGTGTGCTACGATGGTGGGCACCTATGATGGAACCCACCCCCTGCGTCCGGTTAGGTTCCCGCCCGGCATTGCGGTCTCATTTTACGGGCACCGTCGATAGGGCCCACGAAATGTTCCTGCTATCGGTCGGAATCCATGAGAAAATATTTTTTTAAAATATTCTCCGGAAGCCGGGCGTTTGTGTGTGTGTGTGTGTGTGTGTGCGTAACACTATTTTTTCCCATCCAGCCATGCACTATGGTATTCTTATTAGCGGAGAACAAATGTTTCTTTCCGGATAAAAAAGTACCATTCTTTAATCCCACCCCCCCCCCCACCATCCCACCCACCCCACCCTCCCCACCCACCCCACCCACCCCACCCACCCCACCCTCCCCACCCACCCCATCCACCCCACCCACCCCATCCACCCCACCCACCCCATCCACCCCACCCACCCCATCCACCCCATCCACCCCATCCACCCCACCCCCAAAAAAAAGATTGAAATGACTTACCAGCGAACAGAAGACCCAGAATGAAGAGTAAACCTCTCATTTTTCCTCAGCTCTCATTCCGTCTTTTTTCTAATTTCCTCGAACCTCTCCCAACTTGAAAATTCACCGCAATCCCTCAGATTGACGCACCCACGAGACATCTCATCTCTATCCTCATCACCATAGTTCGGATAAATCTCGAATGAAAATTTTACCCACCACTCATTTAAGATAATAAATTCTGTACCAAAAATTAACCCTAAAGGTTCACAATGCAACACTGTAATTTTTTAATTAATTTTTTTTAATTAAATCTGAGAGTTCAGATTCTTGGACATTTGTTTGGGAGGAATTGTCAATTTTTATTTATTTATTTATTTATTTTTGCAGATTCGGGTCAGTTGGTTTGGGTATTGGGGATGTCGATGGTTGTACGGTATTTTTTTGATGGGTCGATTACTGCGAATTACAAAGTTTTTGAGGATTTTGGGAGTTTATACAGAGTTTTATCATTTTGAGGACATTTTTTTTTTATTTGGGGGAGGTTGGGGTTCCAACTAACAACATATATTCACATCGAAGCACATCAGGTTTCCTCTGAAGATTTTCACAATTTTTTTTATTATTGTTATTTTATTAGATTTTTACCATTTTCTAGGATAGTTTGCGGATTTTCGTTTCATTTTTTGGTTCATTTTTCGTTAAAGTGATTTTTTGGAAATCCACAAACTTTAGTCGGGATCTAACAGCATACTGTACCCTGAAAAATGTTAATTTTTTGCAAAAATTGTGAGAATTTCACACATTTTAGACAAATTCGAAATTGCAAGTTTCATCATTTCGATTTCGAAAATTTTTAAAAATAAAAATTTCAAGATGTGAGAAATTTTAAAATTTGTTAGAGAAGCTCAAAATGTTTTGAGCAATTAGAAATTTCGGAAATTTTGAGACATTTTGAATGAAAAAAAAGAAAATTATTTTCAAGTTTTTCAAAAATTAAAAAAATATTTTGTACAATTTTTTTTTTCCAATTCGAAAAATTTCACAATTTTTAATTACAGATTTTGAGAATTTTTATCTCAAAATTTGATGGGAAATTGAGGAGAATGTAATAGATTATTATGAATTATAGTGTTGTGGTCCCGGAAATCTTAATTCTATCAAGAGCTTGTTTTAGTCTCCAAGATTTTTGTGCACCCTCACTTCACCCTAAAAGTTCGACCCGCGAGTTTATAATTGTTTCGAAGTTCCACTGGTACCTTGGAATTTCATTTCTCAGGTACCGAGCACCTTCAATTATTTATCACCCGAAAAATTTTCAAGAACTTTCAAGATTTTGGGAATTTCGACGATTTTAACAATTTTAATATTTTTGAATTCCTCGAAAAATTTGGTGAAATGCAATTTTTTTTTCAATTCAATATTGCAATTTGAAAAATTCCAAAAATTTCGGAATTTTCGAAAATTTCGAAAATTCCCAAAACTTCCAAAATTTCCAAAATTTCCAAAATTTCCAAAATTTCCAAAATTTCCAAAATTTCCAAAATTTCCAAAATTTCCAAAATTTCCAAAATTTCCAAAATTTCCAAAATTTCCAAAATTTCCAAAATCTCCAAAATTTCCAAAATTTCAAAAAATTCCAAACAAGAAAAAATCTAAAAATATCGGATTCGTCACCCAATTTTTTTCAGTATTCCGCCCCCAATTTCATCGATTAAGCTGTCATTTTTCCCCTCAAAATTTCCGGTAATGCCCCACTTCACCCCATGAGTTTGTAATTGTTTCAAAGTCCCATTGGCAACTTGCAACTTGCATTCATGGCTCAGGTGCTCGAGACGTGGGCGTTCAATTATTTTTAATCGCCGCAAAAATGGAGTTTATGCCCCCCTAGGGTTGGCTATTCTAGCCTGGCTTTTTCGCCGATATATTCGGTTAATTGGGTAATGAATTGCGGCTTATCCGCATGAGGGACGGCCAGTCGCGGACTTCTCGTCGAGTCACGCACCTGTGCAGTCGGCATTCGCAAATAAACAGGTGACGTCCGATCGCGAGCTATTTCGCGATAACTGATGGGGGTATGCGGAAATTTATGGGCCATCACCGGGTTATTCCATCATCACCGTTGTCCGAGATGTTAAATATTTTAAGCGCTTTTTAAATTCTCCAAATATTTCTCAAAATTGTATGAATTTTTTGGAATTTTAAGAAAAGCGAATGAATTTTTCCAGAAAATCTCTCGAAATTTTCTAGAGCTCATAAAAAATTTTCGCGCGTTTTTTCAAAAATTTTCCGACAATTCGAAAAAATTTTCTGGAAAATTCCTAGAATTTTTCGGATGGTCCCAGAATTTTCGCGACATTCCCTGCAATTTTTCGGGCGATTCTCGGGAGTTTACGGAACATTTGGGATTTTTTTAAATTTCAATCACACTCGCGAAATTCATTGGGCCATTATCTACAATTTTTTGGGAATTCTGGGGAATTTTCGGAATTGTTTTCCTAAAATTAATTAGAATTTTCGGAAAAAAAATTCTCGTACTTTTGGGAAAAGTGTCTCTCGAAAAGTTGTGTAGAATTTTCAGGTGGTCTGAGAACCTTTGAGAAAATTTCCTAGTATCCTTAGAACGTTAGGGAACGTCCCTAAAATTTTGGAGAATTTTCCTGCTACAATTTAGAATTCGGGATTTTTCTCTGAACTGCTAGATTTCTTAGAAATTTCTTGGAATTTCAAGCAGTTTTCTAGATTTTTGGAAAAACTTAGATTTTATTTTTTTCGAATTCCAGAGTCCGAAAATATTTTTTTTTCGTTTTTCTTTTTGTTGTTTTTTTTTCTGAATCGCATCAATCGAAAAAATTTCATATCCCAATATCCCATTTTCGGGAAATTTTCTACAATTTACTGAACTTTTATAAAAATGTTATTTGAATTTTTTTTGCAAATTTCATGAGAATATAAATTCCTTCAAGATTGCCTTCAAGATAAAATTCAATAGATATATCTACAATTTCCTGCAGCTTCATTGAAATTTTCTAAAAATTCCTAGAATCATTTTTGCCAATTTCTAAACATAGTATTTTTTTACGATTGTCTACAATTTTTTATCAATGTCAACAATGTTTGATAAATTTTCTATGATTTTGGGGAAAATTTATATAAATCTCGGAAGAACTCACTAGGGATTTCCGATGCTGTTCAAACGTTTTTATAATTTGTTTCACCTTTTCGAAAAATTTCCATAAATGTACAATTTTCTGAAAAATCTTAATTTGCCCAAAACGGTCCAGAATTTTCCCTCAAATTTTGATTTTTCGAATATTTTTCATACAATTTAGAATTTTCAAATCTTCACAAATTGTTGTAATTTCAAAAAACTGTTAAAACCGTTAAAAACTCGAGTGAGTCCCCAACTTCTATAGAATCTCGATCACTCCTTGAAATTTCCTGAAAAGAATTTCCGAAACTGTTCAAGAACAAGAATTTTTTTTCTCTGGAAATTAAAAAAAAAAATTCTATGCACTGCAAGAGCATTCAAAATTGATCTTCAAAAACTCCAAAACTTTTCGATGCGTCCCCAGATTTTTTTCGGTGCCCTTAAAAATTCAAAAAAACTTTTCCAAACATTTTCCTAAATTGCCTAATTTTTTTTTCGCCCATTTTTCGTAATTATGCAAAAAAAATTTAACTATAATAGCCTTATAGTTTTCCATAAATTTGTATTTTCAGAGCCTTTTCAAAATCACAAGAAACAAACGCTATAAATCATCACACGTTCCCCGCATAAGCATAATTTGCAAATGAACAGGTGACGTTGAATTGCCAAGTACTACGCCATAAATACTTGAACTATATAACTATACCCGAAACTTATGGCCTATCGGCGAGTTATTGGATGATTAAAATTGTCCCAGTATATTTATGACACTGTCAATGAACACTGGCACATGTCCGGGGAGCCATTAAGCTGGGATGAGCCCCATGACATTGCATAATAGCAGGGGAATCCCCGTGTTGAGGACTCAGGGTGGCATTATTTCACCTCAAAAGTCACTAAACTCACTCGTTATTTCAATCATTACTCTCTAACACCCAATCACATCGCTCGATTCAAAACTGATTTCACAATTAAAAACGCACAATTTTTTCCAATTTTTTTTTTTTTTTTAATTTATTCCGCGTACTTTATTTACATTTTCGTTGTTCCTTTCTGATCTTGTTCGTTGATTTTTTTTTTCTTATCAATTCACTTAAATTGTTGTTGTTTTTTTAGGGCCGCGATACCGGGGTGGATACACAAATTTTGTTTATTCGACTTATCTCGGTCGTCGAACGCTCGAGCGAGACTGGAGCGCGACATTCGCTCAACCGACACCACCCCCCACCTCATCTACGTAGGGGCTCGCCTAGAGAATTTTCCCGAGGGTGGGGGAGCGCATGAGCGGCGAAATTTTCACGCAGCATCCACTGTCTATTGCTGAAAGTCGGTTATATCGGCGTTTGCAGAGGTGTCAGGGGGGGTAAAAAATGAAAAATCGCTTGAGCGGTTTTGGCGAAACAAGAGCTTGCACTTTTTTTTCTTTCTTTTTTTTCGTGTGAAATGTGCTGAGATCAGACAATTTATAGAAGTTTTCTGCGAAATTGAAAAAAAATCGAATATTAAATTTCCTTTCAGTATTCCACAGATTTTTCTCAAAATCTTCAGGGATTTTTTCCAGATTTTCGGAGACTTGCGGTTTTCACCACAATTTTTCTTCAGATATTCGTTTAATGTTTTCTTTCAAGAATTCAATTTTCGATTCGATGAAGGAGTTCAATATTTTTTTTTTTATGAGAATTTCGTAGGTCAATTCGTAAATCACAAACGCGCAATCATACACATGCACACACGCACACACGTCAACCCAGCCACCCACCTGACCGCCCAACCACCGAATCACACACACACACACGTCAACCCACCCACCTGGCCACCCAACCTCCTACCTACCCACACATCGATTCACCCACCCACCGACTCACACACACACACACACACACACGCGCGAACCCATGCACCTGACCACCCACCGACTCACCTACCCATCGACTCACCCACCCACCTGACCACCCACCGACTCACCCACCCATCGACTCACCCACCCACCCACTCACCCACCCACCCACTCACCCACCCACCCACTCACCCGCCCACCAACTTATCCACCCGCCGACTCACCCACGCACCGACTCACACACACACACACACACACACACACACACACACACACACACACACACACACACAGGCGCCAACCCACCCACCTACGTACCCACCCATCCACCCACCAACTCACGCACCCATCAACTTACCCACCCACCCACTCACCCGTCGACCCTGAGTGCCCTTAGAGTGGTCAGCGCATACCGCACAGTATCGAACGATGCTGTGTGTGTCATTGCTGGGATGCTACCTTTTGAAGTGCTAGCGGAAGAGCGTAGGCGACTCTACACACGCAAAACATCAACTGAGCTGAGCTCAGTGGAACTGAGGACAGAAGAACGAAACCACAGCATCCAGCGATGGCAGCTGCAGTGGGACGCCTCGAGCAAAGGCCGGTGGACTCACCGACTTATTCCGAAGCTAGATGTTTGGCTTGACCGATCACATGGACAAGTCAATTACTACCTAACCCAGATGCTCTCAGGACACGGGTGCTTTCGGGAATATCTTCACAAATTTAAGCATGAGGATTCTCCGGATTGCCGAAAGTGTCCGAAAATGAAGGAAAACTCGGAACATGTTCTCTTTACGTGTCCGCGTTTCGACGTCCAACGAGCTGTATGGGAAAATAGCGCAGGCAAACCCATCAACGGTGGAAATCTTGTGGAAGTTATGCTGTCATCAGAGGCAGCATGGAACGCGACAAGCGACTTCGCAATGGAGGTTCTGCAGGAGCTGCGCCGCGAGGAGCAGCTTCGGAAAAACCCAGAGTAAATGGAGGATCTTCTTACCGTGAACGACCGGAAAGGATTCGCTACTGAAGAAGCCGCGGCTGTCGTCCCCTACGCAACGAAGTATTGCTCTGCAGATGTTCCGTCGTGACTTGGGGATACTGGGATATAGAAGGTTATCCTTCTACTAGTGTAGGCCAAGGGGTATTGTCCCTTGTTTTTGTTTTTTTTCCTGTATTTGTACTTTTAATTTGTCAGTTTTTTTTGGTTTGTTTTCAATAAAGATTTTAAAAAAAAAGGGAGGAAAGAGAAAGAAGGAAGCGTGAGGAAGGAGGTTGGCTTCCTTCTTTCTCTTTTTTCTTTAAAAAAAAAAAAAAAAAAAAAAAAAAAAACTCACCCGTCCACCAACTTACCCACCCCCTGACTCACCCACGCACCGACTCTCTCTCACACACACACACACAGGCGCCAACGCACCCATCCACCCCCCGACCCACCCACCCACTCTTACCCACTCACCCACATCCACCCATCCACTCACCCATACCCACCCACTTACCCCCACCCACCCACTTACCCACACCCACCCACTCACCCACACCCACCCACTCACCCGCCCACTAACTTACCCACCCGCCGACTCACCCACGCACCGACTCATCCACCCATCGACTCACCCACCCACCAACTCACTCACACACACACATATCAACTCAAATTTTTTCAGGCATCATTCAAGTATTTCAGGCATCAAGCCCAGTTAAGTAACGCAATTAGAAGTCTCAAAATCAACGTAAATGCAATAACTTCCCGTAAAAAAATCTTGAAGACCTCTCAAATCTAAAACACACCCGAAAACAAAATAAATCTTACATCACGCAAGATTATAGTAAAAATTAGCGTGAGTATCTCTAAAAATTAAATATTTAATGAATTTACGGGGGTTTCACCAAGTCGACGGCGGGATAATTAGTTCTCGTAATTAAGGAGAAAAAAAAATGAGGATTGAGGGAAAAAAAAAATGTTGAAAAGTTGAGGGTGGTACGTAATTATAAAGCCGATTGGAATTCCGTTCAAGTCCCGGGGCTCAAGTAATAGAGTTTTGCTAATAAAGGTGAAGGTGTACTAGGCCAAAAGACGGATGAGGATACCACACTTGGGTCAGTCCTGTGGTGGGTCCAGCGTGCATTGCGGTTTTTATACATGTGTTGGTAGATGCAGGGTGTACTTTCGAACGATTAAAAAAAAATCGGCGGTCTGGGGGAGTGTGACCCAATGACATCACAATTTTGTATTTTTCCTCCCGAAAATTCCAAGCGACCTCTTTTTGGGGGCAGGAAGTTCCCATTGGATTTTTTATTTATTTATTTTTTTTTTTTTTTATTTAAAGCATTTAAACCAACAGGTTTACTCTGCTGTGTTGCCATTGGATCGGCTCATTATCAATTTTATCGAAAACTATTAAAACTAGATCAACTCTCCGAAGAGATTCTGAAAGCCAAAGGTCAAGTTTGTTTGTGCAATTTTTCAATACGAGTTCGGTGGCGCGTGCTGCGCACGCGCATTTCCTTTTCCGGCCGCACTGACAGGTGGCGCGTCTGTTTCGGTCTTACGCTTTTCGATAATTTCGATAAAAATCGATAGTTCCTTTTTTCTCTCATTTTTACTATAGGATTTCTTAAACAATGTTTTCAGTGTTTTTCTTCCCGATAGGGGAAGTTATTGTTTTGCCCCCGAAAATGAAAAATCGATTTTCCATCAGATCTCCACGTTTCATGGTATCTCTGACCTTCCTAGACTACTTAAAACAAAATGTCTGTATGTGTGTGTGTGTGTGTGCCGATGTACGTGTGTAACCAAAAATTTCCCGTAACGATTTCTCGTGAACAAATTATCCGATCAAGGTCCTGTATGACGTAATCGATTGTCTTGCCGTAACTCAGAGCTGATTAGTTTTTGCACCATATATGTCTCCTGGTTTCTATTGTCATCAACAATTTCAATTGTTTATAACGCTGTATCTCACGAAATATTATAGATACGCAAAAATGTGTCCAATAAATGTTGTTCCTTATAAAAAAATACATATTTTGTGTTCTTTGACTTTTTTCGTATCTTTAACCGTTTCGGCGTTAGAGCGTTATAAACAATTGAAATCATTCAGAGAGCTCTATGGTGAGAAAAATGAGAGATTGGAAAGAAAGTACACACACACACACACAGACATCGGAGAGTTATAATTTTGGCGTAGCCCCTTTATCTTATGAATACTAACCACTCGGAGAGTCAATGGTTCACCACTTAGGATGCCGCATGCTTCGGGAAAAAGCCGCTTTCCAATGGCGCTGCTGGAACCAGTCGCGACTAAACCGGGTCCACACGTATACTGAAAAAACCGCAATTATCTCGTTAACGAGTGGCTTGACCAAAAAGTGCTATTCATTATTTTTTGTAGGAAATTTCATTCCGAAGAGAAAAGTCTAATTCCATTTTTGCGTGCACAGTCTTATTCTCGAAATAAATCCGGAAATTCGAAAATTCTCAAAAACAGTAAATTTTTTAATACGTTCAATATTTTGAAAAATATCGAAAAAAAATGGAAGCCGGAAATATCAGCCATTTTTTTTAATTGAGACAATTTTAGAATCCACCCTTGAGGAGCTGTAGAGTCTCACGCCTTTTACTTTAATTACAAACCGTTTAATTATCCTAAACTTCATTCCCATCCACTCAAGTTCTCGCTTTCTCATTTCGTTCTACGTTTTTTATTTTCTAGAAACAATAGCTTTAACTCCAACGAGTCTTTAGCCCGTGATGACTCATTCCAACGAGCAATTAAGAAATTTTTTTTTTTATGTGCGCTTGTACTTGACTGCTCTGAACCCCTAATTCTCCACCAAAAACAATACCCGAACCCAGTGGCTCCAACAATTCTGTTTCCCGTCTCAGTTCAAGTTGCTCCATTGCGCAATGGGAAACTTTCCCAAGTTACTGAAGTTTCAAATGTGACAGATTCCGGTAGATCTTTACGAATTTCAGAAATTTCAAAAGTTGGGAAAAACACAAAAAATTGAAATTTGTTGAAAATTTCAGTTCTGGAATTCTTTTAGTTAATCAATTTAACGTTTAATTTTTTTTCCTGAGATTTATGACCTTGAGAATGTTCAAAGAATTTTGAGAGTTTCTTTGAGAATTATAAAATTTGAAATTTTGATTATGAATTTCTGATATTTTTGAGGTTCGAATTTTTTTTTTTTTGAAACTTGGGTCCTCTCAAAAATCTTGAAAAAGTTGAAAATTTGAAACATTTCCAAAATTTGGGAATTGTTGAAAATTTTGGAACAAGAATTTGAAAGATTTTGATAATGCGTTTTTCGGATATTTCGGAAGTTTAGAAAATTCGAAAAAAACGCCAAAATTTTTTTTCGAATTTTTGAAAAATTTTGAATTCTCCAAAAATGGAAAAAATCTTGATTTTTCAATTTTTCAATAAATTTTTCAATTTGGAAAATTCTTAAAAACGGATTAATTGTAGAGTAAAATATTCAACATTTCAAATATTTGAAATATTTTTGAAGTCCCAACAAATTGGAAAATTGCCAAAAAAAAATCCACTCAATTTTTTTTTTCATTTCAAGAATTCCCAAAACGGTAGAATTTTGAGAATCTGACTGGAAAAAAATTACCGCATTATTCACAAAATTGCAGATCTGTCAAAAAAATTGTAAAATTTTGAAAAAATTCCAAAATTTGAAAAAATTCCAAATTTTAAAAAAATTCCCAATTTTCTAAATTTTGAAATAGCGGAAATCGGAAGTGGATGAAGTCCTGAAGTTTCACACCTTTTTCCTTAATTACAAGCCATTTCATTTCCTTGAGCTTTTCCATCATCCACTGAGCTTCCTGCTTTTCCAAACCACTTCTTATTTTACCTCCTGAAAACAATACCTCTAGATCCTGCAACTTCCCATCCGATCTCCCCGGAAATAACTTCACCGTAAAATAAAGAAACTTCGAAGAATTTCAAAAATTCAAAAATCCTAAAATCAAAATTGCCAAATATTAAAAATCCAAAATATTCCAAAAAATTCCTTAAACCCCTAAAAAAAATTAAGCTTACCAAAAATTCAGGGATTTTCAAAATTCTTGAAAATTACAAAAACTCGAAAAATTCACCAAATTTGAGAAAAGAAATGGAGAAATTCCAAACATATAAAAAAGTTTGAACATTAAAACTAAAATCACGCTTTCTAAAAACTTCGAAAATGAAATATCAAGAAAGTGGGGGGGGGGGGGGGCAGCCCTTTCGAATACTAGAACCATTAGCTGAAAAATTCTGGTAATTTTATTTTAACTATTACTTTGACGCCAAATGTCAATTTTCCAAACACATTAAAAAATTTTTTTTTATATAATTTTAGATTTTTTTTTTTTCAATAATTTCGAAATTTTTTTGATTTTTATAATTTCAGAATTTTTTTTTTTAATAATTTCAGAATTTTTTTTTTCCTCAATGAAAAAAGGTTTGATTGCAAATCTCGCGGATTTAATTTGGCGGAACATAATGTCCATCAAATAGAAAAAAAAATTAAAAATTATGTTATTTCTGGGGGAAGCCGCAAGTTTTTCAAATACGCGATTTATGTGGAAATTTTTTTTACCGATTCAGGCAGTAACTCTGATTTTTGGAAAAAAAAATCATAAAAATAGAAAAAATGTTTTTGTCCCCCATTAAAATCCCATGAACCGTTCAAAAGTTCAAAACGTTTCAAAAGTTTGAACCAAAGCTCCAAAGCATGAGAAACATTTTTCTCCAAAACATTATTCCCAGTCCCGCAATTCCAATAATTCCCTATCGCGTCCCAATCCAAATCACTCGGAGCCGCTATCAGTCGGAATTAACGTTTCGATCTGTATTGCGGACGGCCGCAACAAAACCAGCAAGTTGAAGAGGCCATCACGTAGCGTCCACGATAACGATCGACTTGTTCACTCCAAAATAGCAGTGAAAAAAAAATCTGCTGCACATGAAAGAATGCCCCAGGTTGGCCCGTAATTGTATTCCATCCAAAAAAAAAAAAAAAACAGATTTCCTAAAGCTTCAAAAAATTTGAAAAATCCCAAAATTTTCCAAGCCTTCATAACGTTTTGAATAATTTCATTACGTCCAATTTTTTGCTAATTTTTAAAAGTTGTACCGCTGCCATTGGCGTCATCGCTCGCATGGTGAGCGCCGCGCCGCCCAGTGTATTTCTAAATTTGGAGGAAACTAAAAGTTGGATTCAATTTTATTACTCCTCTATTTGCACCCACTTACAGGATTTGCCGCGAAGTCGCACTTCGCGAGCCGTATTACCGCGACGAGTACCCACCCAATGCGACTGGGATCGACTTTCGCCGTTCAAGCTATGATATTTTCTAATCACAGAGTAAAACTCACAGAGAATCTCTGTTAACGGATCCTCCCACCACCCCTTTCCTCCCGCAGCGGGTGCCTATGATGGAACCCCCCCCCCCCCCCCCCACTCCTCCCGCTCGTGTTGGGTTCGCGTCCCACCTGCACTGAGAGAAATTTCACCTGTAAAGATAACTAATTACATAGGGCTGAGGTCGCATGGTAATGGATACAATATGGTTGGTAACAAATATGATTTTGGTTCAACTTTCATTACTAAAACTGTATTACAATGTATAGGATGAAGCATCACCGTATTTGAGTAGTAACCATAACACGAATACACACTGGACGCAGGACTCAATTTATTAGGACGTCCTGATCACACAATGATTAGTTATGAAACCTACAATTAGACTAGTCCTGGAGTGATGTAAATTCTACTTACATCATTACTAAGTAAATTACTAAGTCATCATAAAACCCTAGTCTGTGGGATTATTATCATGACCAATAAATATATAGTTTCATGATCATTTCTCTCTATTTCTGTTAGCTAGTGAGTTAGAACTCACTGAACGACAAGTTCAAAAAACTGATCACTGTGTGAATGTAGTTGAGGTAACAATTGTGAATTCAGTTGGCAAGCGTATGGATTGATGGTAAAAGTAGCAAAATCTTCGTCACTCTATCTCAATAGTGATGGTAACTGAGGAAAATTGTCAAGGTCTTATTTCACTATATTTTATAGTTGTGAATCCCACATTTTTCTCTCACTGCAGATGATCAGGATCGCAACGGATGCCCACCACCATCTGCACTTCATCTCAGCTGAAAATTTAATCATCGACTTAGTGTCGGTCAAGTGTTGTTAGCAGTTGGACTTCTCGGTACCGAGACGAGGAATCAACTAGTACTGCCCCAAATTTCGACCCAGTTCGCAATATGATTCCGACCGGACTTTGGAGGAAACTGAATACATTGTAGCCCGGCATCACCAATATGGACCGCCTAACAGATGATAGTTCTGAACTTTGCAGCATAGTCTGATTGCGCTTAGAGTTGAAAAATCGGCATCTAATTGCGTTTTAAAGGACAGTTTGGCAGTAAGTGAGGATGTCACAAGTGTCAAGAATTTTCGAAACTTTCCCAAATTTCAGAAACTTCAGAAATTTGTTAATATTGAATGTTTTCCGGTGGGCGCAGCCTCCGTCACCTCAGGGTCGGCCGATACTCCCACACGTTGCTGAGGAGGTATTTTAAGTCCCTGGATTACCAAGGTACTAGGAATAGTTCCAACAATTTTAGAAGCTTTCTAAAAGTTCCAAAGCTCTCAAAAATATCGGAAACTTATCCTGCCATGCCCAACTGAACCAGGACATCACGTACATCGTCAATAACGATGGTCTGCCCTCCCCCCCCCCCCCCCCATATCTCCGTAAAAATAGAACTGGAAAAATCTGCTTCACATCAAAGAAGCCCCGAGAATCCTCCCCACAATTTTCGTTGGTTCGGAAGAATTTTCCGATGAAATAAAACCATTGGCGCAATTATCTCGTTAATGAAAAGCCCAATGAAATTGGAGGGGAAGCCCTTTGTGATGTTAGATACCGTCTGAATACAAAGTAGACCTCAAGTGAGACATGAGAGTGTTAGTCTGATGGAATGAACCCTCTGCCCCCCCCCCCCCCACCCCCTGCCATCGTCTCGCCCACCCACCCACCCCACGACTCGGGTAAATTTCAACCCACGTACTACCAGAAATCTGAGATCTTTTGAATGACCTAAATTCAAAGTTTCTCTTGGAACTGGATTTTGAACGTCAGGAAAATTATCCAGCCCCTCTAAAACTATTGGAGAGATTTATTAGCCGATCGGTGGATCTTTTTGGACGGACATAAAAAAAATGGCATTTTTTGTAAAAATTGAAAACCTCGGAAATTTTTGAAAATGGAAAGTTCGAGCCTCTGGAAAATTTTGGATATTGAACCAAATTTGGGTATATATTCAAACCGAATTCGGGTATATATCGCATCATGGGCTTCGTCGTTAGATCACGGAGGCTTTCGATAACGCTCGCACCCTAGTACACCTCTACACCACCCTGGTGAGGCCTCTTCTAGAATACTGTTCCATCGTATGGTGCCCTTATACAGAGAGTCTCGTCAGCAGGACAGAAAGAGTCCAGCACCAAGAAAGAGTCCTTGAACTTCTGAAATTTATATGCCCCCGGGCAGGCCTACGGCAAAGTCGTATACTTCAAACTTTTAAAACGTCCAAGAACTATGTCTTACACAGTCCTTTGAATAGAATGGTCAGGGTCGTAAATGAGTATTGTATGCTGTTAAATTTTTTTTGATAGCTCGAAATCTTCGTTCACCTCGTCCGTTGAGAGGTTATTAACGAATTGTTGAATTTGGTTCTTCCTTTATTACAAACTATGTGCAACTTTTCATTTTTGCATATTATTTTTTGCTGATTATTATGTATACTTATAAAATATTTTTGGTGTACAAAGCCGTTTGGCGTATATAAATGAATAAATAAATAAATATCTTCAAACCCAATTCGGGTATATATTTGAACCCAATTCGGGGTATACGGCTCATTCTCCCAAATACCGTCGAGGTTCTGACCACTATGTTTTAGTACTGAACTGAAAATCTAACCATCGGTTACCCATATTTAGAGAAGCATTATCTTGAATATTCAAATATTCAAGTCTGTATCATAGAGGATACTTCCAAAACCCCGCGGTATGCTTTGTATGGATGGTGGTCAGCAAAGGATTGTAACACGCAAAATGGTTTAACACAATTTACTCAACAACACAATAATTAACCGGATTATACACTCCTCAAAGAGGTAAAGGAATTTTTGTATTGATTGAAAATTTGCAAAATTTAAGTGGACTGTATATATGAAATTGGACAAGATCAATTTGATGTTGGAATTCTTGATCATTGTAAATTTGAGAGCGCGTCGATCCAACTGTGTCCACAGCACCGATGGCCTGAACATCGTGTAATTTCGATTTTCACAAGCGCAATGTAAGAAAATCATTTCTTAACAAGTTTCGTTCAAAAATTGTGGAGAGTCATTCAATTGCATTTCCAATAATTTAGGGAATTTCAGTAAATGTAATTTATTTCGCTCTGTGCTAGTTGCGAACACAGACTGAAAATTCCACAGAATATGTAAGAGAGTATGTACTTTATGAAATCAAAACCAAAAAAAAAATCCTGGAGACTAGTATCAAGAAAAAGCATTTGTTATTAACAAATAGGATTTGTTATTATAAAAGATGATTCAATCCTAACATTGTAATTTTTTTCGGAAAGTTCAAGGTGTTTGGAGAAGAAAAGTGGTTATGAATTAGACTTGAAATTATAGCTGTGAGAATTAATTAAAAACAAATTGACGAAAACAACGAATTGCGATTACTCAGCTATACTTAGACTTAAATACTTGAAAATTTAGGATAATACTTCTCCAAATATGGGTAACTGATGGTAAAATTTTCAGTTCAATACTAAAACATAGTGGTCCAAACCTCGACGGTTTTTGGGAGAACGAGCCATATATTTAAACCCTATTCGGGTATATATTTTAACCCACTTCGGGTATATATTTAAACCCAATTCGCGCAATTGCAAATTTTTTTTCAAGTAAATCTAAAAGCAAATTGGATAATTCCGGTAAGTTGTGATTTCCGCAATAATGAAGATTTGTGAACCACCGAGACATCTGTTTACAATTCGCTTTTACCCATTTGCACAACTCCTACGGTAAGCGCGGGAATGCCTTTGCCCGCGGTATCGGATTCAAAGGGGTGGGTTTATTAAGATGACGCTTGCACGTGGCTATCATTTGTTAACGTCGCGGGCCGCGAAGGGGTGGTGGGTGGGGGGCTTGCGATAAGGGTTTATAGGGTGCTTGCACTCCTGGGACTACGAGAGATTTTATGGGGAGAAAACGGTAATGCAGATTGTATCTCGGCAATTTTTATTCGGGTTTTAGAATGTTTAAAGTAGCTCAATCATCTCGGAAATTTTAAGACTTAGAAACTGGAAGGAATTGTCGAGAAACTGGGTTAGACTCGCAATTTCTTCTCACATTTCTCAACGTTTTCCACCATTTCAAGTGTTTCAAACAGCAATGGACGGCAAAAAAGTTGTTTTAGGGCGTACATCGTAATTTGATTTTATGGGGTCAATGAACAATCTATTTCACAGATTTTCATCAGAAATTCATTATTGGTCAAATCTGATCTGGTTTTGTTTTTTTTTTAAGCGCATTTGCAGCTAATCAACACTTTGAATGGTTAGATATCATCTTCAGGTTCATGGTCGCTTTGAGACCACGAAAAATTTTCACAAATCTTAAAAAATTATGAAAGTTCTAGGATTTTCAAAATTCAAAATTTCAAAATTCAAAATTCAAAATTTCAAGATTGAAAATTTCAAAATTTCAAAATTCAAAATTTCAAAATTCAAATTTCAAAATTCAAAATTTCAAAATTCAAAATTTCAAAATTCAAAATTTCAAAATTCAAAATTTCAAAATTCAAAATTTCAAAATTCAAAATTTCAAAATTCAAAATTTCAAAATTCAAATTTCAAAACTTCAAAATTTCAAAATTCAAAATTTCAAAATTCAAAATTTCAAAATTCAAAATTTCAAAATTCAAAATTTCAAAATTCAAAATTTCAAAATTCAAAATTTCAAAATTCAAAATTTCAAAATTCAAAATTTCAAAATTCAAAATTTCAAAATTCAAAATTTCAAAATTCAAAATTTCAAAATTCAAAATTTCAAAATTCAAAATTTCAATTCAAAATTCAAAATTCAAAATTTCAAAATTCAAAATTTCAAAATTCAAAATTTCAAAATTCAAAATTTCAAAATTCAAAATTCAAAATTCAAAAATTTCAAAATTTCAAAATTTCAAAATTCAAAATTCAAAATTACAAAACTCAAAATTCAAAATTCAAAATTACAAAACGCATAATTTCAAACACCCAAAAAATCTTGCACATAAAAAATGGAATCGACAAAAATCCGGCAGTTTGAGAAATAACGCCACAAAGTTGATTAAATTGTCGACGGACACGACAGTTCCGCTGAATATATGTCTACCTGCCACTCTGTAATAAACAGTATCCGAAATTCGCTAGAAACACGGACAAAATTTCCTCTGTACACCATTTCTGAATGCAAAATGCCAAATAAAAGAAAAAGACACAGAAAATCAGTAAAAAAATCCTTCCACCAATCTGACATTTTCCTAAAAATCTACGGATCAGCTGATCAGTCTCACAATGAGCCTTCTGGGTCGGTAAAACAGCGACGCCCCACTGAGGTGTGATCTCATGCCCGTCGATTGAGAATAGCAAAATGATGTATTTTTAAACATAACTCTGTGCACAAGTGACGTGGCCATTTGTTGTTGTTGATTGATCGGTTATATCGACATTTTATGCGACCACCATGGATAGCAGTCTACGAAATTGCCTGAAACTTTTGTACGACAACGAAACTGACATACGAAGAAATGCATTGCACGTACTCTGGGAACTGTGCGAAAACATAATTAAACACCCGAATGAGGCCAAGTATCGTAGAATCAGAGTCGCAAATCCTGTCATAGCTGAGAAATTACTTCCGGCCAGTGGAGCCGTCGAGTGTCTCTTCGAAATTGGCTTTCAGGAAGTATGAAATTTTATTTTAACAAAAATTCGAAGCAATTGTCCAACCACCCAATCTCTCGTAAATAGACATTTTCGGTGGGATAATTATAGATTCACAATCGATAATTTTGTCAGAGTTACGTATTATGATGGCATGAATGACTCATTCAATTATAAAATTATAAAGTTTTTCCATTTTCATCAGTTCTGACATTTTTCCCAATTTTGAGATATTCGAAAGATTCGAAATGTTTGGAATTTTTGAAAATGCGAATTGTTACCAATTTCTGACAATCCTTATCTGCTAATTTTTTACAAAAAAAAATTGTTGTAATTTTGCAAAATTTTGGTGTAATTTTGCAAAATTTTGGTGTGATTTTGTAAAATTTTGTTGTGATTTTGGAAAATTTTGTTGTAATTTTGTAAAGTTGTTGGTTAAGTGGAATGTCCCCATTTTCTGAAAAAAGAAATTCCATTCATTTGAATGAAATTTCAAAATTTCAAAATTCAAAATTTCAAAATTCAAAATTTCAAAATTCAAAATTTCAAAATTCAAAATTTCAAAATTCAAAATTTCGAAATTCAAAATTTCAAAATTCAAAAATTCAAAATTTCAAAACTCAAAATTTCAAAATTCAAAATTTCAAAATTCAAAATTCAAAATTCATTTTTAATTTTTTTTTTTTTTTTCAATTTGTCTAACCGTTTTAAAATTTTCTTTTATTTATTTTCAACACCCCATTTTACTTATGAGAATTTTTTTCTTAGCTTCCAAAACTAAACCTCGTATGACTTTTCAGGATGGCGAGTTCTTTTCACTGCCCGCGGATAGTCCAATATCGCGAGTCCGTGAGATTCAGACATTGCTGACCGAAATTCATACGAAAAAAGCCAATATCATCAGCACCAGCATTGCCGGCAAAGCCGCCAGCAGTGAAATCAACAGGAGCAAGGCCAAAGGATCCACCAAAGCCAAATTTCCTCCAGCAAATCGAAAGAATGTTTGACAATGTTCTGGCGTACGAGGATCAAGAGCTCCAGGAAATGACACGTCGAGTTGTCCCCATCACAGATCTCAAATTGCGTGCGATGGAGCGCATGAGAGCACTGCAGAGAGATCTAAAACGCGATTGTGAGGCGGTGAAAACAGAGGGAAAAAACAGGAAAGTGGCATTGAAAATGATGTGGGAATTGAGGATCTACTGTTGGGAGAGCTTCTCGCTTGGTTCAAGAACGATTTCTTCTCGTGGGTTAATACACTTACCTGCAGCTTCTGCTCGGCTACCTGCAAATACAATAGGACCGAGTACAAACGCGATCCAAGGGTCTCCAGAATCGAAATTCACAAGTGCGAGCTTTGTGATACCGAGGAACAGTTCCCCAGGTATCATTTCTTCTAAAATTTTCACCATTTTTTTTATCGTGTCTTGAAAATTTTGGAGATTTCGTAAATTTTGAAAACCTCAGAAAAATTTTCCCAACAAATTTCGGGCGGATGTGTGTGTGTGTGTGTATGTTTGCACTTGGTTAAACTAGAATGCTGGATTCCACCGGAACCTTAACATTGAGATCGAAATCGAAGGGTTCACTTGTAACCCAGAGGTGACTTGTGATTGGACAAAGTCTCATACCTACATGATGAGAAACAATTTTCATTGTTTATAACGCTCTATCGCCTAAACGGTCAGAGATAGCCGAACAATGGTAATAACCGAAATTGTTCCTCATACGAAACTACACATTTTATGTCCTTATGGTTTTCCTCTGTTTTGCGTAATTAAGGAGGTATCATGGGTACAAGCTTCGCGCAGTCCTACTGATTTCCGCATCTCGATCAGACGGAAAAAGGCCTTGCGTAACACACATGAGTCTCTCCCCGTCGCGCGCAACGTGCGGAAACTCAAGGGATAATGGTCTAGGTGATGAGTGACTGCGCTCCCGTGTGTGTGTGTCTGTGTGTTATCAGTACTCTCATTGTTTCAAGGCCACTACCCAAATTTGCTAAATTCTGTGACTACAATTGGTTAATGTAACTCTTCCTGCCCAGGTACACGGATCCCAAGATCTTGATGACAACGCGAAAGGGCCGGTGTGGAGAGTGGGCCAATGCATTCACCTTGATATGCAGAGCCTTCTCCTACGATGCTCGACTCGTTCATGATGAGACTGATCACGTGTGGACAGAGGTTCGTTTTCAGGTTCAACAGTTTTTATTGCAAGCAACTTTACGAAGGTCCATTGCTTGCGAAGTTTTAGCCAAGTATTTAAACTATTTTTTTTTTCTTTTAACTTCCCGAACTAGGGAAGTTATTGTAATGACCCCGAAAATGAAAAGTGCCAGATCGATGAAATTTTCACGTTTCTCGACGTTTTGCATCATCCTGAAGTGATTTCAGAGAAGTGTCTGCATGTGTGTGTGTGTGTGTTCGTCCGTATGGAGCGAAATTTTTCGTTTACGTTTTTCTCGGAAACGAATCGTGCGATTCGATTATTTTTTTTTCAATCGTTACATCTCCGTGTAACTTAGAGCTGATTAGATTTTTGATCGAATCCATGGAGTAGTTCCCCTGTTTTTGAGAAATTCATGTTGAGCAAAAATCGAAAATAGTGATAATGAACGTTCATTCACACAAAAATGTTGTAATCCAGGTACTCAATGTCACAGTTGAAAGATATAAGCATACTTTATAACTGATTAAATTTTGAGTAAAAGTGGTCCAGTCCTTATATAGTTATTAACAATGTCAATTGTTTATAATGTTCTACTGCATAAACTATTAGAGTTAGCGCAAAATTTATATAAGAAAAGTTGTTTGCCATATAAAAATACGTATTTTATGTAGAATGCCTTTTTTCGATAATTTGCATAATTAAGGAGGTATAGCAGTCTCCACAATTATGTATGTAATAAGTGAACGAATGGACCCAGCGCTGTCATGACGGTCCCAATCGAAGCGTTTTCATGCAAAATCGAGCGGATCACATTTTGGATGGCATTTGTGCAGTATATGCAATGTTATTAGCAATTGCAATTGTTTATACTGTTCCACTGGGTAAAATATTAAAGTTTTTGTTTTGCAGCCGCATCCTTATTGGCGTCTCACTCTCACTCAAGTAACACGCATAAGTCTCATCCTCATGCTCACCATGCGTCTACTCAAGTATTCATAATTATCTGCTTCATAAATGAGTCAGTTTGGAATTCTCAAATAGGCATGTTTTCGTTATGATAATAACAGGAGTCACACTGATTAACCGTAGTATATTAGAGAAGAATAAATTTAAAGTCAAATTTTTTATTTTTTTTTTTTACAAAAAAAAAAAACTTCCTCCCCATCCAACGATTGATACTATCATCATCTTTATCAGGTCTGGTCGATAGCTGGAAATAGATGGATCCATGCAGATCCTTGTGAAAACACCATGGACCGACCACTGCTCTACGAGAAGGGATGGAAGAAAAAACTATCTTATGTAATTGCATATTCTAGAGACGAAATTCAAGATGTCACGTGGCGTTACACCAGGGACCAACCTTCTGTTATGAAACGAAGGACCTTGTGCAATGAGGATGTTCTCGCAAATGTTATTGAGCGACTCTGTGACGAGAGGCAAAACATTCCGGGGTACAGTCAAGCTAGGAAAAAATTTGTTGTTAATAGGCGGCTCATGGAGTTGGCTGAATTTCTTAGATTACCTGGACAAGTTGATGAAGATGATGGTGATTATGGGGGAAGAATATCGGGGGATATTACTTGGAGAATTGCGAGAGGAGAAATCTCAGTAAGTTGAGATATTTCAAGTATCAACTTGAGGTTTTTGAAAAATTCTGGAGATTTTAGTTTTATTTTTTTGAGGATAAATACCTCAAGTAGGAGTTCCAGGACTATATATAGGGCATTCCATACCAACTTGGACAATCCGTGGCCCTTACCTCTTCAGATTTCGATGGCGATTTTTTCTGAGGTTCTGTCATGAAAAAAGGACTCTCCATTTTTCTTCAATTTTTTTTTTTTTTTTTATCAAATTTAATCTGTAGCAAAAATAGGCCCCGATTTAAAATTCTGAAAAAAATTCCCAAAAATCTCAAAAATATACCAAATTTTTGGAAAATGAAAGAAATATGGAATGCCTATCCGGTAGATCATTTTGAGTCCAATTTTTTCAGAATTTTAAATCCTAGTTGTTACAGATTTTGTCTGATTAAAAAAAAATTTCAAAAATCTGAAAACATTTGAGAGTACCTTTTTTTTCATGGTAGAACCTCAGAAAAAATCGCCATCGAATTTTGAATGGTAAGGATCACGGGTTGTCCAAGTCGGTATGGAATACCCCATATAGAAACATTGGATCTAAAAAATGAAAATTCAGGAGAAACGTTGGATCTAAAAAATGAAAATTCAGGCGAAATGTAGAGATTTTTGAGTTTTCAAAAATTTGAGTGTTCCAAAAAAAAAAGTGAAAAATTTACCGAAAATTTTTAAAATGAGTACAAATAAACATTTTATAATTATTTATAGGATGAAAGCAAATCTCATGTATGGAAGATTCCAGCGAATGTAGGAAGTTACCTGTTGCGTTTGTACCTGGTAAAGGATATTTATGAGGTTCAGGATGAGGAGGGCACCCTCTTCGAGAAACTCGAGGGCTGGCGAGAAGGAACAGCAAAAGCAAGCGGAGTGTTCAGGAACGTGGAGCAGGATTGGCAAATGGTCTACGTGTCCAGGTATATTCAAAATTACGTATGGAGTGGAAATTGTGGAACACACAAACACACACACATTTTTAAAAATTCTGTAGGAAAATCACTATCCAAAATTTGTGTTCCAATTCAATTAATCTTGAAATAACCATGCTTCAAAATTTTTCGAAAATAGCTGTTTCGAGGTAAATACGATTTTGGGCTATTTTAGATACGCTTATAATTTTCTCACCACCAATAATTTCACCAAGAGCGTATGCAAAGTCAATTCTGTTCACGTCTTCAATCCAATCAGCAACTATGGCCTCAGTTTTCTTCGGATAGTTCATTTATGGAACAACTTGTGAGTGGGAATTGCGAAGTGAGTTGTTTTGGTGTTATCCTAGCCATTTTTGCGGCGTCCTTTTATAACGAGAAAGACTATCTTATTACATGGAAGAGGAAAAAAAAACACTTGACACGAACAAGTTACAAAAGAGATTCATTCAGAAAATTTTCGCGTCCCAAAAATTTAAAAATTTAAACACTCAAAAAAAATTTACAAAAATCGTTGCGAAAAAAATTGCAAAAATTTTTGGGAAAAAAATTGCAAAAATTTTTGGGAAAAAATTGCAAAAATCTTTAGGAAGAAATGTGCAAAAAAATTTTGGAAAAAATTAGCAAAAAAATTTTGGAAAAAATTTGCAAAATTTTTTGGGAAAACAATTTGCAAAAATCTCAAACTTGCCTTTTTCATTTTCAGGAACCCAGGTGTCTCGATAGGTACAGTGACCTGGAGCTTCGACCTATGTGATAAAGCCGCCAGTTTCGAGATAAAATGTTTTAAGTTATCCTCGACCACAGCGACGTTCCAAGGTGCCTCGATAAAGTGGAACATTGAGGGCATCACCCAGGACAACAAATCTATAAATTTAACCCTAGACAACTCCAAACCTATGAGCACAACTGCTTTAAAAAATGCTAAAATTGTTAACATAACTGCGGAATTGTCTGGTGGAAGTGGTGATGTGTCTTGGCAGCATGCACAATTATTTCGTCATAGTTTGGACGAAGTCGATGACTGCTCCTTATCGATATCCTTCGAATTTGCTTAGAATTAACTTAATTAAATTACTACCTCATTAAAAAAAATTCAAGTAGGAAATTTGGGTAATGTACAAAAAATACGAAAAAAATTTGATTCAATTAATTCGTCAATCCTTTGATAAATTCACAATTTAATTATTCGCTTATATTTAATATTTTTCATATATTAATGTAATTAAATTTTCAAATTTATATGATATTATTTGTTCACGTTTTTCTGAGCTTGCTACTAGTGCCTACTTTTTTCTCTACGTTTAAAGATTTTGTAGAAATTTTCTAGATAAAATTTAGCTGAAGGTATTTTGGATTTTTTATTTTTTATTTTTGAAAATTTTAATTTTCTAGCAATGTGAAAATTTTATCAAATTTTTGAAAGTTTTTTCAGAATGTTGTAAGACATTTTTATTTTTAAAAATCTAAACACTATCGTAATAGTTTTTTAATTGCCAAAATCAATAAAATAAAAAATTGCAAAAATTTGAAAAATGCTAAATGCAAAAAAAAATGAAAACAATATTTAGATTTTTTTTTCGAAAATCGTATATTTACCACATGGCCTAAATTTTCCATTTTTTTCGTGAGGTAGCACCCGGATTAATAAAAACACTTTATCAATTTCAAATCATCGTTTTATCAATCTGACATAACAAATCTACCATATACGCTTATTTACATTGTTTTGTTGTTTCATCTGTCATTTGTGCAGTTTCTTACACACTGACGAGTTAAATACAAAAAAAATAATTATTTATGTACAATGGACTACATAATGATCCCTATATTTACCCTCCAATTACGTTCAAAATTCTGCATAAAAATTTTATAAAACGAGGTAAGTTAACTAACCAGCCAAGTTTTTTTAACCCGAAATTTTCTTACCAAATTATGTTTAAAAATTGAAATATACGAGCGAAACTTTTTCAATCCCTCAAGTGACTTTTTCACCTTATTTATGTGAAGATAAAAAACATCTATAGAATGCGGTTGAGTTGCAAAAATTTTCTCGTCTCATGCGAATTCATTCAACCAGAAGCATTTTTGGCAGATATCTTCAAAACTAAGAATATTAACGAATGTTCATATAAAGCTTTTTTGTAGCTCTCAGTGTGCACCACAAAAAACATCTTCATGAAAATAACGCCATCTCCTTGACACTTCGACTTATGATCCCAATAAAAAATGTGAGCGATTCTCTCAATGCACACCTCAAGAACGTTGGGAATGGCACGAACAATAACGGGTTAAATATCCCAAAATTCGAGAGATGGAAAAAAATCCATGGGGAACTTTTTGTAGAGAAAATTGAGACCTACAAAAAACTTTTCATGAACATTACTGCACCTCTCCTAGATTCTAAGATATTTACCAAAAACCCAGCCTCGAGATAAACTCACTCACCTCGTTTTACCACTTCACTACAGACTTATATTACACATGAAAATATCACAAAAAAAAACCGCAGTTTTTCCATATCGTGATAACCATTAGTATTGAACAATATCATGCGGCAGAAAATAAAAATATCACAAAGGGCAATTTATATGTTTCGTAAAATTTTATAAAAACTATTTTATAAATTCTCGTAGAACTTCACAAAATTGATGAACAACCAAGAAAAATATATAAACTTCCATACCCTTTATCAATATTTGATACAATTTAATAAAATAACTCAGTTTCCTAAAATTAAAACCAAAATTGAAATTTAAAACATTAAAATTTGAATTGAGTTTGGAAAAAAATGCAATACTGTTGCAATACTATTGATTTCAACCTGATATTTCTGCAGCTGAATGGTGAACTAGAATAATTCCTTAATTTACGAAAAAGTCTTTAATGAGCACGTCCTCAAATATGTCATCAAAAAAAAATTGTCTGAAGAATTTAATTTAACCCATTAAATTCTTTGCAAAAAAATCCACTCAAAACAATTTGATAAAAATTTTCAAGCTGCCGTAAATTAAACAAATTGGTCACTTCCTTACTGACTTCCTAAAAATTGGTCAAAAAAATTTAATCAGACTTGCTCCAATTTCTCAAGTTTCCTCCAAAAAATTCAATGTGTGCTCATCCTGTCCCACTTCATGATTTTTTTTTTCAACAAAAATAAATACTTCAGGAAATTCTTCCATCAATTTGAAGATTATTCAGCCTGTCTGGATTTGATTTTATGGTTTTTTCAAAGCTGAAAGCTGTTTGTTTCTCAATATTCCCAGAAGCCCACCCTCAAACCCCCCCCCCCCCCCCTAATACTGTCCAATTAAATCTCCAATATCATTGCACAAAGTGGCGAAAGTTGGTCTTTCGTGGCTATGTAGATGCCAACAGGGATACATGATCTTGACATAAACAGTCTGAGGACAGTTAACAGGACATGGTAGCCGAGTGCCCCTCTCCAGAGCTTGAAGAAGCTGAGCAGATCCCTCCTCCTCATTTTCCCCAGTTCCAACTCCGGGTAGCCTGGGATCCTCGCCAAGTCCAAAGGTCTCATACATGGTAACACCAAAGGACCAAACGTCAGACTTAGGTGAGAACTTTCCATCCCTCAAGCTCTCAGGTGCATACCACTTGATGGGAAGATCCCGAATGGTCTGAAGAATGTAATAGTCGTTCTTCCCAGTCACTTGGGCAAGCCCAAAGTCACTGATCTTGACTTTATCCTCATCAGCGACCAAAATATTTCGAGCTGCCAAGTCCCTATGAACAACACTCTTCTTCCCAAGATACTCCATTCCAGTTGCTATGTCCAACGCAAATCCCAACAGTCTTTTGTGCGTCAAGCTCTCCCGATGAATTGCCAGATAACTCTGCAATGATCCATGTTTAACGAATTCCATCACCAGGCAAACTTCAGGTTCTGAAATAACTCCAAGGATCTCCACAACGTTGGGATGCTTCAGGGTCTTCATGATCTCAATTTCTCGCTCAAAGTCCCGAAGATCAGCTTCCAGAGCTCGGGTTTTGAGCTTCTTTACAGCTACCTGCTGGGGCTCGTTGTCTTTTCCGTTATCTCGCTCCAAAGTGCCACGATAGACCTCGCCATAGAAACCCTGACCTATCCGGCCCTGGAGGATCACATTGCAGTCTACGTCGAGCTCGAAGATACCCTGCATCTGGCCCAGGGGACCACCAGTATGGGTTGAGCCAGTTAAGTCTGATGAGCTGTGATGTGGTGCACCTCCGTTTTCTGCTAGCCAGCCTAGGTAGGCGGAGAGCTCTTCCTCGGCTTCGTGATCAGTCTCGGAGAGTCTGATTAAACGGCCGCTTTCTTCGTTGTCGTCCCAGGGGAGACTCGTTCGATCTGGGGAAAGAAGTGTATTTACAGGTTGTATCTACAGATTGTACCTGGAGATTGTATCTACAGATGGTTCTAGGGCTAAATTTCTCCCCCAAAATTTCTCCTCCTAAAATGTCTCCTCCAAAATTTCTCCCCCAGAATTTCTCCAAGCTAAAATTTCTCTCCCCCCCCCCCCCCCAAAAATTCTCCTCCTAAAATTTCTCCCCCAGAATCTCTCCAAGTTGAAATTCCCCCCCCCCCCCCAAATTGTTCCTCTTAAAATGTCTTTTCTAAAATTTCTTCTGCTAAAATTTCTCCCCCAGAATTTCTCCAAGCTAAAATTTCTCTCCCCCCCCCCCCCCAAAAAATTCTCCTCCTAAAATTTCTCCCCCAAAATCTCTCCAAGTTGAAATTCCCCCCCCCCCCCCCAAATTGTTCCTCTTAAAATGTCTTTTCTAAAATTTCTTCTGCTAAAATTTCTCCTCCAAAATTCCTCCTGCTAAAATTTCTCCAAACTAATATGACCTCCTCGGACTTCTCTCTCCTTCGGGGCCCAATACTCGGACGGGGTAATACACATTTCAGGAAGGTGACCACCTCGCACCCTATCCCCCCTTCGGACCCCTACACCAGAGTGCGATAATCCACATCTTGACGAGGTGCCCCCCTCGAAACCCTTACTCCCTGGGCTTCAAACAAAAATTTCTCCCACCTAAAATTCCCTCAAATTCTCCATAACACTAATTAATTCCGTTGATATTTACATTGCAACACTATGCGCGGTTACCCTAGTAGTAATGATGGACATTATCATTATGTCCATTCATTAATAAAAGTTCAGGAGTTCGAATGGTTCATTATTAAAGGCTCATGTAGTTAAAATTTTTACCAGATAACTCAATAATAAAAACTCTAAAATTTAGGAAAAAAAAATTAGAGAACACAAAGTTTTGCAAAAAAAGGAGAAATTTCGTTCGAATTTTGGTAAAGAGAAATTCGGGAAGAAAAATTATCGGAAGGAGAAAGTTAACCCGGAAACCCCTACATAGATTCCAAATAAAAAAGTGTTTGTATGGCTCCAACGGTCCCAACTCATTCTACTAAATACTAAAAAAATTACCCGTGAAAAGGCTGCTCGCCCTGCTCTCGCAGTCCGACGAATTGTTCTCCGCTCCCTCCGAGTCCTCCTCCTCAACCTCAGCCTTAACATTGGCATTGAACAACTTGGGAAAAGCCGTAGCATAAGCATGAGTCCTCCTAGAATTGTAAACCTGATACAAAATCCTATTAATATCTCTCATGATAGCCTGGGGTCGTTTGAGCAGTCCCTCGGGCTCACCCCAGCACTCAGTCATCAGCTTGTAGACCTCCCCAGGACACCCGGACGGTATAGGCAGACGTTTTCCACTTGCATAGAACTTCTTAACAGCCTCAATATCCCTGTGAACGGGTAAAACTGCACCTCTGGAGAATATCTGCCAAAGAGTGGTGCCGAGTGCCCAGACGTCTGCCCTGGAGCTACGTTTTGCCGAATCCGGATTTAAATAACACTCAGGTGGAAGCCAATGCACATCCGCCACTGTATAACTGTACATTCCTGGATCGGCAAGCTTAACGATAAAACTGTTGTCCGTGTGAGTGTGAACGAGGACTTTTCTGCATCTAATGTTACCATGGACTATTCCATTCTCTTCAAGACACCAAAGTGCAGTGGCAAGACCAGCTGCAGCTTGAACAAGGTCCACGGTTTTCACAGTTTGTGAAGAATTGCGAAGGTAAGTGTCTAATGGGCCGTGCTTGACAAGCTCCATCAGCATACCAACTGCAGGCGCCACTGTTAGACCATACAATCTTACAATTGCACCGGATTTGAGTTGACCCCACCTTGACGCCATCTGGAGGAAATCTCGGGTCAGCCTTGACTCCTCTTCCTTCAGTACCTTTATCGCTGCCTCGAGTTTTTTCCCCTTTTTCACTCGCCACATTGCTCGGTACATGGTTGTTGGGGATATTCGAAGATCGTTGTCCGAGCTTTTGGGGAAAGGTTGAGCTTTGTAGATCTGCAGCTGTTTGGGCGTGATGCAGCGCGGATCGCCTTCTAGGAGGGCGGCTATTACCTCCTCGTCTGCGGCAACGTCAGTGCCGATACCGTGGACAGCGCAGATTAGGAGTGGGGAGAGATCGTATTCCGAGGGACGCAGACACTCGGACAGGAAGAGGGAACCTTCAGGGTCGTGGTGGGATGAGATCACCTGATTCAGGGACTGGTACACCTGTTAATAGTGAAAGAGGTTGAGGTCGGGGTTACTTGCTGATACTCTGAGCAGCTTTCATACGATGTACTATTAATCGATTATTACGATTTTTTATCGATATCTCGTAAAATATGATGCCTAGCAAAAAAAGTAATACAACATGAAATATGTAGCTGATTAGATTTTTGATCGAATCCATCGAGTAGTTCCCCTGTTTTTGAGAAATTCATGTTGAGCAAAAATCGAAAATAGTGATAATGAACGTTCATTCACACAAAAATGTCGTAATCCAGGTACTCAATGTCACAGTTGAAAGATATAAGCAGATTTTATAACTGATTAAATTTTGAGTAAAAGTGGTCCAGTACTTACATTGTTATTAACAATGTCAATTGTTTATAATGTTCTACTGCATAAACTATTAGAGTTAGCGCAAAATTTATATAAGAAAAGTTGTTTGCCATATAAAAATACGTATTTTATGTAGAATGCCTTTTTTCGATAATTTGCAAAATTCAGGAGGTATAGCAGTCTCCACAATTATGTATGTAATAAGTGAACGAATGGACCCAGCGCTGTCATGACGGTCCCAGTCGAAGCGTTTTCATGCAAAATCGAGCAGATCACATTTTGGATGGCATTTGTGCAGTATATGCAATGTTATTAGCAATTGCAATTGTTTATACTGTTCCACTGGGTAAAATATTAAAGTTTTTGTTTTGCAGCCGCATCCTTATTGGCGTCTCACTCTCACTCAAGTAACACGAATAAGTCTCATCCTCATGCTCACCATGCGTCTACTCAAGTATTCATAATTATCTGCTTCATAAATGAGTCAGTTTGGAATTGTCAAATAGGCATGTTTTCGTTATGATAATAACAGGAGTCACACTGATTAACCGTAGTATATTGGAGACGAATAAGTTTAGTAGGTTGTGTTGAAAAACCAAATCGGGAAGTTTTGTTTGTGCCCCGAGTGGGGCACACACATGCACACACCACTAGTTTTCGGAAAGTTCAAGGTATTTGAAAAAGCAAAAGTGATTATGAATTTTTAGCCAAATTTGAAATTATAACTGTGAGAATTAATTTTAAAAAATTGGTGGAAAACAAAATTGCGATTACTCAACTATACTCAGACTTAAATACTTGAAAATTTAGGATAATGCTTCTCTAAATATGAGTAACCTATGGTTAAATTTTGGGAGAACAAACCTTGGGAGAATCTGACAGAACAAACTCTTCAGGTGCTAATTGCTCGATTTTATAAGTTCTAGGTTTGCAATCCTTCCCACAGGCATCCAAGTAGTAAACGTTATACTTTTTTTCACTCTCACGCAGGACAAACGTTCCCGAGCGATTTGAGCGTTTTTCCTCGAGTTTGGCGTAGGAAAATTCACCGCCAACTGGCCCATGACATTTCAGTTTGAGAAGTCTTTCGAGGCTTGGTGTAACGACGTCTCTGCACAAATTAAAGGTCCATTTCACTGCTAATCTGTAGTAGCCGTCTATGGCTGAAACGAATGACATGAGAATTGCATTCGTTGAGAATTTCAGGTACGAGGGAATTCCGTTCTTCCTGGACACCTCAACGGTACTGTCCTGACGAATCGACACGTAACAGAGATCCGCAATTGCACATAAACACGTCCACGGGGCATTTTCGTTTTCGCAGTAAGTTACCTGGTAAATATTTTGAATAATGAATGTTTAGTCATGGATGGGTCTCCAAAAAAAAAACGTCATGGATGGGTTGTCTCTAGCACATAGCATGGAATTGTGTCTATAAGTTGCACTATAATCATAAAAAAAAATCTGTAAAATTGTAACTGTAAAATCGGCTGTAAAAAAAATAGAATATATAAAAATAGAAAATATTTCATACCTCCACTGCGTTGACCCTCAAAACAATCCTGGAGGGTGGATTGGGTATCCCCTTGTCCATAAGCGCCTTGTACTCCTCGTACGGATAATTTGGCGCCATTATTTGAAATTGATTGAGGTACTGCTCCTTCACGTAAGACGCATCGTGGCCAGATATTTTCGACAGCGCTTGGTGGATGGGTTTTTTTATGAAGAAAGAATGTCGTTTTATGCACTCCTTGGGTATGTACTTTTTATACTCTGATTCTACAATTTCTCGAGGCACATCTTTCTCCAACATCACTCGGTACATATCACATACTCCGAGACCGATGAGCTCGCGTTTGTGCTGCTCATAGATTATGTCTGGTACCTTTTAATTTTAGTGATACAAAACATTTTATTATGATGTGAGAGATTAACAGAAAATTTCATAAACAAAATTTATCGGACGAAAAATGGAATGACACATATATATATATATGTGTGTGTGTGTGTGTGTGTGTGTGTGGGTGGGTGGGTGTGGTTGAGTGGGTGGGTGTGGGTAAGTGAGTGGGTGGGGGTAAGTAAGTGGGTGGGTGTGGGTGAGTGGGTGTGGGTGGGTGGGTGTGGGTGAGTGGGTGGGTGGGTGGGTGTGGGTGGGTGTGGGTGAGTGGATGGGTGGGTGTAGGTGGGTGTAGGTGGGTGGGTGGGTAGGTAGGTGTGGGTGGGTGGGTGTGGGTGGGCATTATCAGACTCACCTTGTTATCGAGTACATCACACCGTGCCTGTTGAAAATAGTAGTCATAAGCCTTCGGATCAATTTGCTTAAGTCGCTGAAGAGCCGTGGGCTTAAACCGCAGGCGAAATTCAAATTTAACTTTATCCTTGGAGTCTAGTTTATAGCCGGGAGGATACCACAGCCGACTCGATCGGTTTCGAAGGGCAAATAGGTGACGTGCTACTGGGCCTATCTCCATTTGCTTGCATACCTGGAAAGGAAAATAATTCAACTCAAGATATTTTTCGATGAACATATTGAATTTCCAATTTATTATTGAGGATTTGAAATCCAAAATTTACTAATATTTTGAAAAAAAAATTAATTTAGTTTCTAGAATTTTAAGTTTATAAACCATTATCATAATTCAAGATAGGTCATATAGAACTCTTTTTAAAAATAATTTACTATTGATTAATTGTAATGGATTCTTCAATTATTCGCCAAACACTCGCAATGTCTCATTTTTTAGCGAAACATATCAGACAGTATATTGTCTATATATTGTATACTGTGTTTTGATATTTTTATGTCTACTTATAAAGGACAAGCCAATTTTTCATCGGTATCTGTTGACATAATCAACGCAACTTGTTTTGTAAACAAAATACTTGAGATTTATCAGGACAACAATATGTATCTTCCATATCGTTTCTGGTGAATCAGAAAACACGTGCTATTTATTCCTACGATTTCAGGAATAAATGAATACCTGTCAATTTGACAGGGAATAATTTTTGCTTTTTACTGCAGATTGTATTGAAATTTTTTTTTCTAACCTTTATGCACAAATCTTCGGCGGTCCATCCGGACGGAAATGTTACACTCAAAACTTTGGCTTCATTCACTAAATTGACAATTGCCACTCTATTGTCCTCCATGTTATTGTCAACAGTTATTAACTAATTGTTTATGTGTCAAAAGTGTTATTCTGTGCAATTGTTTACATATCGAGCCGCGGTGGTGATCCAGTAGACGCAAAATTTAATTTTTGTTGGTATTTTTTTAGGTTACAATATAGCGCTGGTAACTGACAGTTCATAGAAACGTGTATTGGGGATGCGCGCGCAGCCCAGCAGGTGGCGCTTACTGTATTTATTTGTTTGATTATGTCTTTAGTTTCGGAACTTATGACATTTGTGGAATACTTGTCTCTCTCTTCAAAATTCTTAACATTTTTGAGGTCCCTCACAATTATGACATTTCTTATGGTAATATTCACGTTTATGAAATTTTTAAATTGTTCTTTTTTTTTAAATTGTGACTTTTTTAAATTCCCGCTTTTGGAAAGAGGGGAAGCATACGGAGGCTTCAATCATAAGATTTTTAGAGCCTTTCAAAGTTATGTCGTTTTACACATAAAAAAATAGAAATTTTGCAACTTTTAAATTATATATTTGATTTTTCCAATTTCTTGGCATTTTTAAAATCGTGGAACTTTCAAATTCTACATATTTCCCCAATTTCCAATTTCTGAAATCACAGTTTCGAATTTTTAGATAAATCGAATGTGTTCGAATTTTCAGCTTCCTGATCTAGGGAAGTTATTGTAATGTCCCTGAAAACGAAAAGTCATATTTTGACGATATTTCCACGTTTGAAATGATTGCAGAAATATGTTTGTGTGTATGCGTGTTACCAAAAACCTTACTTAACGTTTCCGAAAGAAGAACGTTTCCGATTTACGTTGTTCGTTTTTGATCGATGCGAATAGCTATCGTCCAGGTCCGAGAGGAACGATTTACCTGAAAAATGATTCGTTCAATTGTTATTAACAAATTAGATTGTTTATAACCGTCTACTGTCTAAACTATGAGAGTTGGCGCAAAATTGAGTCAGAAAAAGTTCTTCCTTATGCAAAAATACACAGTCCATGTTGGGTGACGTTTCTCCATAACTTGCAAAATTAAGAAGATATGGCCCTCTGAAGAATTATTCATGCGATTAGTGAACGACTCTAGCTATCGAAATCATGGCGATTTGAATTTTGTCACATCTTTATATATGACTGAGAGGATGAGATTACAATTGAATTTTTGGTCCCAAGTTGATGGATACTATTCAATTGGATCCCCAGGAAGATATTCCCGTCGATTTTGGGTCGAAAAATTGAAATTATTTTTTTTCGATTTTGGCCAAATTTAACATTGCGGTCTTATGGGGAGGCAAACTTAAATTTTTTAAAATTGAATGGTTGGTCCCGTGTGCGTTGATACTATCCAATAGGAACCCCTAGAAGATATTTCCGTCGATTTTTCGTCGAAAAATTGAAATTAATTTTTTTCGATTTTGACTAAAGTTAACATTGGGGTCTTATGGGGAGGCAAACTTAAACTTTTTAAAATTGAATGTTTGGTCCCGTGTGCGTTGATACTATCCAATAGGAACCCCTAGAAGATATTTCCGTCGATTTTTCGTCGAAAAATTGAAATTAATTTTTTTCGATTTTGGCCAAATTTAACATTGCGGTCTTATGGGGAGGCAAACTTAAATTTTTTAAAATTGAATGGTTGGTCCCGTGTGCGTTGATACTATCCAATAGGAACCCCTAGAAGATATTTCCGTCGATTTTTCGTCGAAAAATTGAAATTAATTTTTTTCGATTTTGACTAAAGTTAACATTGGGGTCTTATGGGGAGGCAAACTTAAACTTTTTAAAATTGAATGTTTGGTCCCGTGTGCGTTGATACTATCCAATAGGAACCCCTAGAAGATATTTCCGTCGATTTTTCGTCGAAAAATTGAAATTAATTTTTTTCGATTTTGGCCAAATTTAACATTGGGGTCTTATGGGGAGGCAAACTTAAATTTTTTAAAATTGAATGTTTGGTCCCGTGTGCGTTGATACTATCCAATAGGAACCCCTAGAAGATATTTCCGTCGATTTTGGGTCGAAAAATTGAAATTAATTTTTTTCGATTTTGGCCAAATTTAACATTGAGGTCTTATGGGGAGGCAAACTTAAATTTTTTAAATTCGAATTTTTGGTCTCGCGTGCGTTGATACTATCCAATAGGAACCCCTAGAAGATATTTCCGTCGATTTTGGGTCAAAAAATTGAAATTAATTATTGTGATGCAGACTTCAATTTTTTAAAATTGAATTATTGGTCTCAAGTTGATGGATATTATTCAATTGAATCTTTCATTAATACCCTTTAATTAACTTTCTTAAACTGTAATTCTTTAACGTTTTTTGCAATTTTCCAATTTTTCAAAAAATCTAATTCTCCCCAATTTTCCAATTTTCAAAATGTACCAGGTTTGAGGTTAAATGTCCAGCGTCATAATCGTGACAGTCACTCCATGGAAACGAGCTCTTAATTTCTCATCCCGACAGTCCATAGAAGAGCGGCAACAAATTCAGTACCGCAAAAATTTTGTTCCCCAAATTGTTATTGATAATTATTTACTGGAGTCTTCAGAGCGAAAAACAAAATGGTGAGTACTCCATTGAATTGCTAGTACTTCAATATTTGTAGTTTCCAAAATTTCCGGCAAACATTTACTGATATAGTTCTCTTTGGTGACCAACTTAGGTTATGATGGAAATGCATTGTCATCGACATGTATTTTGCCACTAAACCAAACAATTACTTTGCCAAAAATTAACAAAAAAAAATAAACTTACTGCGTCACAAATAATGATAACAGTAATTCACAAAATCCACCTAAATTGCTTCATGAAATTTTCCAAATTGTAATAAAAAAACTGAAGTTGACATGGGGAGGGCTTTATTAATTTTGAATAAATAGTCGGAAAATTTGCGGCGAGTGTTGCAATTAATTTCCAACAATTAAATAAAATTAATTCCCCTCACTTGATTCGAAATTAAAATCTATTTCTAATGCCAAAATTTTCAGCAATTTCAAAATTCTCAAAATTTGCAAAAACGAAAATTATCACAAATTTCAAATGTAAAAAATTCTAAGATTCTAAAAATTCTCGAAAATTTCAAAAATTTTCAAATTCCAAAATTTCCAAAATTCAAAAAAAAAAAAAAAAAAAAAATTGAGTCACCGAAAATTCAGTCTCCAGAAAGATGTAAAAATTCAACATTTTGAAAATGGAAAAATTCTAATAAATTGAAAATTTCAGGCACGTAGATACGACACAAGAACGACGATCTTCTCCCCGGAAGGTCGTCTGTACCAGGTTGAGTACGCGATGGAGGCTATAAGTCACGCAGGAACCTGCCTGGGAATTCTGGCTAACGATGGAATTCTCCTGGCAGCCGAGAGGAGAAACACGAATAAACTCCTCGACGAGGTCTTCTTCTCCGAGAAGATCTACAAACTCAACGAGGACGTCGTGTGCTCAGTAGCCGGTATCACCTCCGATGCTAATGTCCTGACCAATGAGCTCCGTTTAATTGGTCAAAGATACCTTCTTCAGTATGGCGAAACAATCCCATGCGAGCAACTTGTTTCTTGGCTGTGTGACGTTAAACAAGCGTACACTCAGTTTGGTTCGTAATGCTAGAATTTTCTCAAATTTTACCGACTCCATAAAATTGAGAAATGTTAAGAAAAAAACTTGAAAAAAATTTTTTTTTAAATTATACACGAAATTTCAAAATTTTAGAATCTTAGAAATTCAAGTTTCAAATTTTTGGAAATTAAAGAAAAAATAATAAAAATAAAAAATGAAGAATAAAAAATAAAAAATAATAAAAATAGATTTTTTTTTTCTTAATTTAAACACTAAATATCATGATTTACAGATCTATAAATGTACACAAATATTGTCATACAAGAAATATTATTATTTCGACCAAAATGGAAGAAAAACGTTGAAGATGAAAAAGATATATTATTTAAGGAGATACCACAGTATTTCCTCATTTTCTGAAAAATTGAATTTTTGGTAGTTGAAATATTTCATGAAGTATGGTTCCAGGTGGTAAGAGACCTTTTGGCGTTTCGATCCTCTACATGGGCTGGGACAGGCATTACGGTTATCAGCTATATCAGTCCGACCCAAGTGGAAACTATGGAGGCTGGAAGGCGACTTGCATTGGGAACAATTCTGCCGCTGCAATTTCTTCGCTGAAGCAGGAGTACAAGGAGGGAGAGACGACCCTCAAAGAGGCCCAGGCTCTTGCCATCAAGGTTCTTTCTAAGACCCTTGATATGACCAAACTCACTGCTGAAAAAGGTACAAGCTGATCCCAAATACCAAAAGAGTCCAATATCTCGTTAAGAATTAATTGTGTGCAAAAATGTTATTAATCATTTGTTGTAGACAATTTCATTTAGGAAAGCCGAAATTTTTATTTTTTTCCCTGCTTTTCTGGAAAATCAAACAGGCCCAGATAACTATTATTCTGCCCAATTATTCTGCCCATAGCTTCCTCAGAAATCCAAATAGCAAGCTAAGAACTGATTTTAGGGAAAAATGTTATCCATAATTTTTTGTGGAGAATTTATTCTGAAAAAAAAAATTTTGGGTCATTTTCTTCTAAATTTAATCAGGCTCGATATACAACCAAAATCCTTTTTTGAGAAAAATGGCAAGAGCACCGATGATTTTCCTTTGGTTTTTCAGAAAGTTTTGAATTTTTTGACATTTTTGCACTCGTAATTTTTTTTTGCCTTTTTTGAACTGCTCCAAATTTTCAAACTTTTGGAAGTTTGGTAATTTTGGTTGTATTTTTTTGGTGTAAATTTTGGTGCAATTTTGGTCTTTGGAACAATTTATTTCTGGGTGCAAGCTCCCTTATTGGTCCCATTTTACTTGCTATAATTGTAATGTAATTATACGTTGCACTTTGAATAATTGTATATTTTTGGTTGCAGTGGAAATGGCCACTCTAACTCGTGAAAATGGCAAAACAGTTACGAGAATTCTCCCAGCAGCTGAGGTGACAGCTTTGATAAAGGAGCATGATCGATTGGAGGCACTTGCTGAACAAGCGAAGAAGGACAAGCAGAAAGTCTAAATTTTTTTAGTCACGTAATATTTTCATTTTTCTGAATGATAAGGAGGGAGGTGGTTTATTCAATAAAAATAATGCAGTTTTTTCAACAATAGAGCACTAATTTATTTATCAAAACTATGTGCAATAATTTGCTATTAGGAAAGAAACATTCGCTCATTTTATCTCACTATAAAAAGCTAGAAAAATATTATAACATTGTAGGAAATTCGAGAATTGAGAATTTTCTGACAATTCTATAAAGTTTTAGATAATTCTTAAATTATCCAAATTTGAAATATCCTATTTTTGTTTCAATTTGATAGGCAAATTGACTATGTTCACTATTATTAGGATTTTATGGAATACTCAAAGTTTTTAGAATTTTTCACTATTTTGAATTTTCCTAATTTTGAAATTTGTTACTACACTAAAATTCCTAAATTTTCAGAAATTTGGTAAAATTTTCAGGAGTATTCCAACCGAAATTATTAGGTTGTTAGAATTATTATTGGAAATTCGGAGAACTTTCAAAATTTTCTTACAAATTTTTATATAAATTTGTTATACAAATTTCAATATTTCCGAACTATAAATATGAAAAATTATGCAAATTAAAAAAGAAATGAAGATAGAGAAAGATTTCAGAACTTTGGAATTTACACAAAACTTTTGAATTTTCAAATTTCCAAAATTTTAAAGATTCTGAAATTCTTATCTTTCAAATTTCCGAAAAACGCACAAATTCCTAAATTTCATAACATTTCCAAATTTTTCATATTTGAAAAATGAAACCATATTTTAAAACTCCTAAAAATGCAAGATTTCTAAACTCCAAAAGTATCCAAATTTTAAAAAAATTCAAAGCTTGCAAGTTACATTATCAGTCGACTAACGACCTAGTAAACTGGGATAAGTCCACAGACAGGTCTGCCGTCATTTTCGGCGAATAACTCGAAAATAACCGAAGATATGGAAAACTCGATTAAGACCTTTTTTGTAGAACATATTCTCCTCTACAAAAAAGTTTGCATAAAATATTTTCTATCTCTCTTAGATTCCGAGTTATTCTGTAAAAACGATAGTAACGTCCAAATGCAGATATGCCAGTTCATTTCGTTACTGAAGTCAATTTAAATTTCTTGAATATTCCTAATTATGCTTAATTAATGGTTTCATTGATCAAATCGCCGACCATTCTGCCGACTTCCTTTTCGTGACTGAGCACGAAGGCATGTCGAAATCCCCTTTTGCAGAGCTGGGCACTGACATCAGGATGTGTAATTTTGAGTCTATCGTAATACCTAACTGGGGTCCATCCATCAGTGGCCCCATAATACAGCCACAGTTTATCGCTGTACTTGGATATAATATCATGATTCATCTCCCGTATTCGTTGCATTTCCTCTTTTGCCATGAGAAACACTCGCTTGAGGACTTTGGGCTCGATCAACTGCAGCACAGGCTTCACAGATTGACCTCCAAAACCAATGAATAACAGTCCAAACACTCGAACCAGAAATTTACGCAGTGCCAGGGGAAAAAATGTGAAGATCCAGGCAAGGAACACAAGCAGTGGAGCTAATCTCAGCAGCTGGAATTTTTTTTTCACATAGTTAGTCCCCATTTAAATCCTTGAAAAATTTCCAAAAAATTAAAAAAAATTGGGACATTTTGGAAAAATTAGAAAATTGAAAAAAAATGTAAATTTGGTTTTAAAAATTTCAATAGTTTCAGAACCAAATTTTCTCCAAATTTTTTTCACAATTTTGGAGAGAATTTTACAACTTACTATATTAATCAGGAATTTTCCACTTCGAGTTTCTGCCATGTGTTCAATAGTAGGAAATAATAAATAGCACTTGACAACTCTGTCCGCAAATTCTCCATCTTCCAGTAGCTGTAGAATTAACCAAGCACCAACGGAATGTCCCACGAGATGGACTCTCGCATCTTTTGGAATGTATTCTTTAACAAATGCTACCTGTAAAAAAATATCTATTACCAGGCATTTTTCCAAGACCACAAAAATGTGTCTAATTCTTTTTTTCTCAAATTTTGAATATAAATATCAATTGTGAATTTTTCCGACTCTAAAAAAAAAGCAATTTTTAAAATCTCAATTTTGGAAAAAATTAAATTTGTATTCGTGTTCATTTTAGGTATTTTCTTAAACAAAAAAAAAAATTTTTTTTTAGTTGTATTTTTTTTTTGTCAAATACTTTGGCCCATTTTCAAAATCATGGACAGATAAAAAAGGACAAAGCTAGATTACTCTGGAACCTCAATTCGACAAAGTGGTCCCTTTTCATATGAATCATCACAATATAATTTCTGATGAAATTTTTGACTTAACCTTGTGATCTATTTGACCTTGAAGATTGTATGTCCTATAGTCATCGGTCTCGGTGGAAAAACTCAGGCTCTTAGGGGGTAAGACATGACCAGCGTGACCCATCACCCAAACAGGTGTTTCAGTAGGTAATCGTGATTTTAGGGCCTTGATGAAACCAGTGTAAAATGTTGGAATTCCGGGATTACCTGGAATCACCAGGACAATGTCCCTGTGGCCAGCCGAGGCCAAACCTTCCTCCACCCAACGACCCTCGGTTATTACCTGCGTGGGCACTCCATTGCAACGTAACATAGCTTGTTGCATTTTTATTGTTGAGGTGTTATTCTGAAATGAAAGAATTTTAGCGCACTTTAGGGCTACATTATAATATTATTTATGACTGAAGGAGTGGAAAAAAGAGGGAAGCAAACGATTGACAGAAAATTTTGGGTCATAATATGTTTTTGCTCATAATTTTGAAAGCGCACAAAAAAGCGCGTTTTTATAAAACGTGAATGAAAAATTCAGTTTTGCAATAAAACGATGGTCCACATCACCTCTCAGATATTTCAACTATTGATTTTTCAAATTCTAATTTCCGCAAATTTAAACTGTCATCACTTTTGGAGTCTTCATATTTTTCAATTAAAATTCAAATGATAATGCACTTTTTCCATTGAAACACCGATGACGTGTCATTCTTATTATTTTCATTATTGTTATGATTGTTACACCCGGATGTAGGTTATGTCATATGCGCAAGTGTTCTTACTCAACTTAAAAAAAGAAATCAATTGCGCCGAAGAAATTGGTTATTATAAATAAAACGGATTTTTCTACCTCAACTTGCATATTATTGTTATTGAACGGTGACCTTGAATAATTGAAAAAACTATTTTATCTCAATTGCCACTGTTTTTATGTTTTAATGGAATAGTGGAGTTTTAACTCACCAAATTTAATTGATATTTATTTTCCCGCTGTAAAATTGCCGCCTAAAATTTGAATTAAATACCAATTTTTGCTTATCTGGGAAAAAAAATTATAGTGTAATTGTAAGCGCGACCACCGCTCCCCGCGCCATTTTGACTTGCGTGGTGAAAGTCTAACGAACGTGATGAGAATTCATGAATTCATGATTGATTGTGAATTCCACGAATGCGATTCACCTGCAATTGCTAGTCATCGTAATTGTTTTTATGAAGCGAGAGGTGCGCGTGCACAGATAGAAAAAAAAGGTATTGGTTTTTTGTGGTCAGTATAGTTTAGTTGGGAGCGCGTCAGGCTGAAGATTCAAATGCGGTTCGATACCGGCTTGCGGCAATTTTTTGCCGCACGGAAAATAATTTCCATCAAAAGTTGATGTGCATTCTTCCCAATTACCGCTCTAATAAATTTTGATATATAATCCAGGTTTTTGAATAACGGCACTCCAATTTTTGACGCGCGCGTTTTAGTATCTTAGCGCTTCCCGACACTTGGTCCTTATTGAGATCTAACCAAAAATTCGATATAGTTTTTAGATTTTTTTTCGCGGGACAAACTAATGTTCAATTCTCAATGTTCATGATTTCTAATAAAAAGTTACTTTAAACTGTGCAGGAATTATACATTGCAACTGAACCGATGGAACGAGATCAATTGAGTTGCGTGCATGATCGGTATTTTACTCATATCTCAAAAGCGAGGAGAGATAGAGAAAATTCGATGTAACATTTTTTGTAGAGCCAATTAAGCTCTACAAAAAAGTTTTCATGGAGATTATTTCAATTCCCTTAGATCCTGAGATATTCACGAAAAACCGAGGTTGCTATATATATATATATATAATAGCATGTCCTAAATTATGAGAATTATGAAAAAAGTCATAAAACATCATACGTGCATTTTTGCGCAAGGAATAACTTTTGTTTCACACTTTTTCTCCTATCTCTAACCGTTCTCGTGATATAGCCTTTTAAACAATTGAAATTATCAATGACAAGTGAAAAAAATGTTGTTCAAGGTTGACACTTTCTCCTGGCTTCGAAACCACCAAGAAATTTTTGGAAGAAATTAGATCCATTCGATAGATCCGTTTCGATCTATCGAAAAGTTTCGATATTCGACATACTCAAAACAAATTCGTTTTCTCATAAAATAGAACTATAACAAATAGGTGAAATCTATTTTCGAATAAACTGAAATGAATGAATATAAAAAAAATGAGTAACAACAAACATGCACAGCAACAACATAGCAAAAAATCACAATAACAAACCAACAATAACGCTTAAATGTCGATTCATGAGCCTGTGAGTTGAAAAAAGTCATCACAAAATGCAAAAATAAATAACGCCTCCTCCTGTAAATGAGTTCGTCGAATTCCCCTCAAAATTGAGTGCAACAATAAAATATCCCATAAAAGTGCCGCTAGACCTTGGATTTTCTGGCCCCAAAAAATTGAGCCGCGAACAGTTAAAACACCGGAAATGGGTTGAAATCGTGAAGATGGCGTTTTGTTGGTAATTCAAAAGCCGCGTTGATATCTTTGCCGAAGGTGGGCGGTGCTGATGAAACCACGCCTCACCGATCTGCAATAAGCCCCACCCGCGCTCCTCCCCTCCTCTCCCTCTATCCCCAGGCGATATTTCCGTCTCGTAAAAAAATAATTCCGTGGCTGCATTACAAGCACGAATATAAGGTGAGTCGATCGCAACCTATAGTTGGGATACTTATCACTGTAGTTTTGCAGTATAAATCCATAGGTTTGGTGCTAAATAAAAAAACAATGGCTGTGCTTGAAGAGCGCTATATATATACGCAATATACAGAGATAAATGGACTGTGGGGTTGACCCTCCGCGGGCCAAAATTATAACTTCCCGATGTCTGCTTCCGTGCGTGTACTTTCTTTCCAATCTCTCATTTTTCTCACCATAGAGCTCTCCAAATGATTTCAATTGTTTATAACGCTCTAACGCCGAAACGGTTAAAGATACGAAAAAAGTCAGAGGACACAAAATATGTATTTTTTTATAAGGAACAACATTTATTCGACACATTTTTGCGTATCTATAATATTTCGTGAGATACAGCGTTATGAACAATTGAAATTGTTGATGACAATAGAAACCAGGAGACATATATGGAGCAAAAACTAATGAGCTCTAAGTTACGGCAAGACGCTTCGATTGCGTCATACAGGACCTTGATCGGATAATTTGTTCACGAGAAATCGTTGCGGGAAATTTTTGGTTACATACGTACATCGGCACACACACCCACACACATATACAGACATTTTGTTTTAAATAGTCTAGAAAGGTCAGAAATAGCATGAAACGTGGAGATCTGATGGAAAATCGATTTTTCATTTTCGCGGGCAAAACAATAACAGGGAAGTCTATATAGATCTCATGGACTGAGTAAATAATCCGATAATACCAAAGCAGAAGATTCACCTTGTGCGAAATGACAACATAATAATGCTGAAAATGTCTGCGTAATCTCGTGTTCATGATTTCTCATACGAGCATAAAAAGTCCCGTTGTGCCATATGAGACCATCGTTATGTTGGAAATGTCCACGTAAACTCGTGTAAACGATTTTTCGGTGGACATATAAAAAGGCATACAAAAACTATAAAGGTGTTTCACGCTCAGTTGGGGGTAATTTACTTCGCGCCGCGAAGAGGTGAACCCAGGTCCACTGTATAGTACGACATCTCCAATTTCAAATCCGAAAATTTCATGTCGATTTTTCTATGTAGGAGTGGTTTTAGCAACAAATGTTATGGAATGTTTTTTGTAGGGAATTTAATTTCCGACGAAAAATGTATCTCTGAGTTTTTTTCTAAATCCACGCGTTCTTGAGATAACTTCAATTTTCAAAGCGGGCACGCAAATGAACTTTTTTTTTTTTTTTTTTTTTTTTCCCACTGAGCACAGCTATTATAAATACAGCTATACATAAATACAAAAAAAGAAAAATATATATATATATATATATGTACATATATATATATATATATATATATAAGAAAGAAATAAACTTAGTGCTAATTATACTAATGAACTCATACATCGATTTTACATCTGTTTAGGAAATTGGTGATATAATCTCTATACATTTAACATCCAACTCGTTGAGAATGGCTTGACTTGAGGTGGTAGAAAGTGGTTGATCTGCAGCAAATGAAGACTTGGATCATGTACTTTGGAATCATGTATCAATCGTTGCAAGCAATACAAACGTTTCCTCCATATTCCAGTGAATCCATACTGAAGAACTTGGACCTGAAAACTATTACAATAGTCACAAATTTTCTGAGCCTATACAAAATGTGCTGTTAATTATTTCAGTGTATAGTTTTTTCTAATGCATCATTGTATAGTTCTATCTTTTTTGTGAAACTGTATAAACCAATAGGTTTTGGGCTAAATAAAAAAATTGGCTTACTTTAGGAAGAAAGTTAAGGGCGTCCAATGTCCATGTGATCAGGAAGTCCTGTATTAACGCCGGTCAAGGGACCGAGAGGGCATGACGACAGTCCGGTTCAAGTGAGAGTACCCCCAAGACGTGTAATTAGTTTTCCCGAATAGATTAAGTACGCATACCAGAAAATATTTGTATTGTATTCCACCAGATGTATACCTTCTCGGTTCTTTACATTTTCTTTTCCATCGCTTCCTCAACTGTCCCCCTTAATATTCAGTATACTTTACAGCAGACTAAAAAACTGTACAAACTGAAACTTAACCTACGTATGTCTTGCAAATCGCTTGAAGTATGCGCGCCAAATTTTTAACTTCCCGATTGGCAAGTTATTGTAATCACCCCGAAATCGAACTTTTTCATTTCGACCTGTAACGTGTCTTAAGGGTACCAAAATGATCCCCGAAAAATTCTGCGTCAATGTCTGTGTGTTTGTATGTATGTGCCCTAAATTTTGGTCAACGATTTCTCACGAATGGATACACCAATCGAAGCCATGGAGGTCTCAATCGACGCGTCTTCATGTAACTTAGCCCTGATTAGTTTTTGATAGATATTGGTTGAGAATATATATTGTCATTAACAATTTCAATTGTTCATAACGCTATATCTCGTAAACGGTTGGAGTTAGGGAAAACATTTGTTAACATAAATTGTTCCTCAGACAAAGATGCACATTTAATGTGTATTGACTTTTTCCCATAATGTGCATAATTAAGGTGGTAGAGCCGTTAGAAAAAAATAATTCATGTGAGTGCATGAATGGAGACTAGATGGCGTCGGCGATCGCAAAAATTGGTCTCTACAGTAAACATGGACCGACTCAGAATATAATACTTGTATATCACTTTTGTGTATCAATGCTGCCATGGAACGTGAAGTCGAGTGAAGCCAGAGATACGGACTTATTGAACTTCTTCAGCGTAGTTGTTGTATATTCGTGGTTTTAAAATACTTCAATGAGACTTAAAGGCTTTAATGAGAAGTAAATGGCCTTCACGTGGACGAGGGAGTTATCTCTTGATTATGAAAAAAATCACAAAAGGCAGCGATATATAGAGAAATGAAAAAAAAAATCAGTAAATACTGAAGTGAAAAGTCTCGTAAATGTTTGAAACAGACATGATCTCGAAAACTCGAGTTACCAAATCGGGAAGTTTGCATTGTGTCCTCACTGAGGATACATCCCACCCACTAGTTTTTTTTTTATTCAGCACAAAAACCTCCTGGTTTATACAGCTTTCGTTTGTCTGTTGAGCACTTTTATTAAGTCTTGGGGCAAAAAGCCTCCTAAGGACTATACAAAGAATACAACAATAAAAGAATACAAAGTAGAATCAGTTACATTTCAATATTTAGAATTGGTAATCTCCATATAGAGATAAGTCCTGGTCAAAACCAGATTGATTAAAACGAAGTATGTTAAAGCACAATTTAAACACCAGAGGAACTACATATCACAGGAATTTCAAAACCAATTTTTGAAACTAGCTTTTGATATTATACAAAATTAATGATAATGATATTTAACAGAGAAGAGAAAAGGGATTTTGTTTTTTGTATATATATATACATTTCGTTCATCCATACATGTTTTTTCATTCTGATAGTTCATATTTCAACCGCTTTCCGTCAATTTCACTTTCAAATGTCAATTTTACACATATTCAGAAACTTAGTAATAATTTGGATGCATTTTGTTTTTGATTTTTTCAAAGTGGCTCGAGTACTGAATGGAGGGAAAATTCCAATAGTTGCTAGTGATACTAAGAAAATTAATGCGGACGGATCTTAGAACAAGTAAGAAAATTGTTCGGAAAATTTTCCTTTTTTTTTTAGTGTATCCACATAAAATATTGAAGTATTTATTGACTATGAATGATGTTTATTACCTATAAACAAAATTCGTTAACTGTCATTGAATAATATCTGCAGTAACTAAATGTCCTTTCAGAGCATATTAAATGGACGAGTTACCCTCAGCTGTGTTCATTTACTACATAGTTACCATTGAATTACGCCAGTTTCGGTGTTTAAAGAGGCGGTCAAAGAAGCGGGCAACTAATACTAAAAGAGTAGATGAATGTATATACGAGGTACATAAGAATGCTTATAAGGCTATTAAGCAATAAACAGGTACGTGAAAAGAATGAAAAATAAAAAAATGATGGGAATGTACTTCAGGACCATGGCCGAAAAAAACATTAAAGTTCTATTCATCTTAATTGCATTTTAATGTGCAATCTTTCTTTCACTATTCAGTAACGGAATTCTTAATCCGTTTAGAGTTTCGTTATAGGATTTTCTCTCACAAAGTTTTTCATATTATCGAAAATTGAAAGATTTGAGCGCAACTTTTTTTAATGCCTCAAGTAACTCATTCAGTTTATTTAGTTGGAAATAAAAAAGAACCAAAAATACAAAAATTATCAAAGCACTGTGTGATTATACACTTGTAACCCAAAGATTACACAGGCAATTGTTTATACATAAGGCCAAGTCTAATATCACAGTTAAAATTGATATTATTAATCACATTCTTTCTATATATACTGGGAAAACACTGGAGGGGGGGGGGGCAAATTGGTCCAGCTGTTCAGGAGAAGCCATGTCACAAAAAATGCTCACACACGTACACACACACACACACAGACAGTTTATGGAAAACGTGTCAGGATGATGCCAAACGTCGAGAAAACTGAAAATTTCATCGATCTGAGACTTTTCATTTTCGGGGTCATTACAATAACTTTCCCTATCGGGAAGTTAAAAACCCGAAAGGGTATACATGTGAATAAAATTATTATTATTATTAGTTGGAAATTAAAATAATTTATACCACAGAGTTAAGTTGGTGAGAATTATATTCTTCGACACGATCGGAATTCCCGCGCAGTTGCGCGCGCAGCTGAGAACGCATTCGCGCCATCTATGGAGTAATTCCGCGGCATCAACCGAAAGCATTTTTGGCAGATATCTTGAAAACTATGAATATTATCGAATGTTCATGTAAAGCTTTATTGAAACTCTTAGTGTGCACTACAAAAAACATTTTCAACCTATTGAGAATATGTCAACCTAATGACCATTGGAGGAAGGGTGTGGGAGGGGAAAAATAGGATTCGAGGAGATGAACATTGCCAATTCGGGGACGTATTTCCGATGTCTCCTTGAATTAGGAATTTTCATATACCCAAATCACAGATATTCCGTGCTCAAATTCGGTATATACAACGCGCGACATTATTGCGGTCTTTTATCGGTGACGTGGCGGATGTTTTAAGAAGGTAAAGTACGAAACGCAGTGATGATGTAATAATACTTGATCAACTGCGCATGTATAAAATTACCATGTTTGTATCATAAAAATTCCTTCCATAGTTAGCGCGCGCAAACTTTCAAAGAAATTCCTAATGCGCATTAGGAATTTCTTTGAAAGTTCGAAACAAATTGAATAATAGACTGAGAGAAATTCCACCTGTAAAGATAACTCATTACATAGGGCTGAGCTCGCATGGTCATGGATACAATATGGTTGGTAACAAATATGATTTTGGTTCAACTTTCGTTACTAAAACTGGATTACAATGTATAGGATGAAGCATCACCGTATTTGAGTAGTAGCCATAACACGAATACACACTGGACGCAGTACTCAATTTATTAGGACGTCCTGATCACACAATGATTAGTTATGAGACCTAAAATTAGACTAGTCCTGGAGTGATGTAAATTCTACTTACATCATTACTAAGTAAATTACTAAGTCATCATAGAACACTAGTCTGTGGGATTATTATCATGACCAATAAGTATATAGTTTCATGATCATTTCTCTCTATTTCTGTTAGCTAGTGAGTTAGAACTCACTGAACGACAAGTTCAAAAAGCTGATCACTGTGTGAATGTAGTTGAGGTAACAATTGTGAATTTAGTTGACAAGCGTATGGTTTGATGGTAAAAGTAGCAAAATCTTCTTCACTCTATCTCAATAGTGATGGTAACTGAGGAAAATTGTCAAGGTCTTATTTCACTATATTTTATAGTTGTGAATCCCACATTTTTCTTGTGATGTCAAGCGTCGAGAAATACGCAATTTTTTTATGTTTGATACTTTCCATTTTCGGGGTCTTCACAAGGTAAGTCCGGAGCTCCTAATTTTCTCTCGTGCTTGGAAGAAAAAAAACAATTTTTTGTCTATGCAAATATGGAGCCTGAGGCCCGAGTTTTTCGTACGCACGTGTGACTTCAGTTGCCTAAAAACTACGAAGGAAAAAAGTAGCAAATCCCTGTGAATTGCGCTATTAATACCACCAACCTGACATTCAAGAAAAAAATGCCTCTTGCGTAGGCAGCAGACAAAACTCGACAAGAATCTCTGCGCTCTGGCCTTTAACGATTAATAAATGGCTCTTGGCTTCACACGGGACTGCAAGCATCATTAATAAACATGTTTCACGCATTGTGATTAGACGACTACGAAATGTTGAGAAATACATGTAGTTTTCTCGGGGGCGTGTGCAGAATTTTTTTGCCCTCTAATGAGGAATAAATCACAATATATGAATTATTATTGCTAGGGTTAGTGATTATTAATTGTTATTACTGAGCTTAGCCGACATTTTGCCCCTTCAATTTGTTATTTCTAACAATACCAATTTTGCAATAAAAATTTCGCAAAGGCTTCTTGATTTTTTTTTTAACTTACCGATTTTTTGGGAAGTTATTGTAATGACTCCTAAATCGATTTTGTTTATTTCGATTCGTAACCCTGGTTTTAAGTATACCAAAATGCTTCCCGTCGAATTCCAAACAAATGTTTGTGTGTGTATGTTTGTATGTGTGGAATCGGAATTTTCCGTTAACGATTTCTCACGAACGGGTCGAACGATCTGGGTCATCGAGCTCTTATTCGGAGCGTCTTCATGGAACTTGGATCGGATTAGTTTTTGGTTTAAATTGGCCGAGCAATTTTTTTGTTATTAACAATTGAATTGTTTACAACGCTCTATTTCAAAAACGGTAAGAGATACGGCAAAAAGTATTAAGCAGAATTTGCTCTGTAAGTGGAAATGCATATTTAATTTCTTATCACTTTTTTCCATTTTCGTCATAATTAAGGAGGTATGACGGGTTTAACCCTCGAGTGTTCGCACCCCTATTGGCGTCTCACTCCCACTCCAGTAACGCGTATAATTCTCGTCCTCACGCTGACTATGCGGCTAGTCAAATATTCATAATTATCTGCTTGATAAATGGGATTGAATCACTTAATTGACGTGTCGGAAAATCTAGGAATGGCAAAGAGAAATTACAAATCGGCAAGTTTTGTTTGTGTTCCCAACAGACACACACACACTTTGATCCCCCTAGTTTTAATTACAATTGCCTTGGAATTTCACAGTGACTAAAAATTCGGGAATATTGTAATTCAATTTATTGAATTATTTATTGTATTTTCCCTCCCCAATTATTGCATTATTGAATGGAAAAATCTTATACCGAGTGCCTTCACTGCCCTAAAAATAGGCGCAATTTAGAAGAATTGAATTGATTCAATTAATTGTTCGCATTGAGCCGAGACTGCAAAATGGCCGTAGCGATTTCTCTCATGCCGGTCATTTTTTCCCGAGCTCCCCGAGATTTCAAAGCGTGACGTCACATCGCATTCCACATGTGCAAAAAAAATAGGTATTTTCTAGAAGCCGTAGGCCCCTCCCCACAGATTCGGCCACGCCCCTTTGCGTAAGCTGTGAAAAAACAAAACGACATATGGCTCCAAAATAAATTTCCAAATTGGAATTTGCCCCAATAAACAAGCCCTCGGCTTGGGTGGAGCTGTCGACTCGTCTCGCTATTTTTCCACCGGAAAGTCTCTCAGTGGACGTGGCCTACGCACCGCCTCTCCCCTCCTAGTGGGCGTGGCCTCCCACCCCTGCGGCGAAAAGTGGGGGAGGATCCCTAATGGCAAAACCGTTCTCGTGCAGTCACAATTGAACCGTCGGACGGTGAGCATGCCACTCCGTTCCGCAAAACGATCCGCAAATTAAAACCGGAAGTTACTACGCACGTACGCTAGTGTCACGAACATTAATTCCCCGAGCGTAACATAAAATCGTTGAGGCGATTTTTCACCGTGCGTTTTTAAAACAAATTAAAAGGAAGGAGAATAAATCGAGTGAGTCTGCGTCTCCGTCGGCCAACTTTCGTTATTGGCTTTTATGTCGTTTTCATGAACAGTTTGAAATTTTTGCGCGCCATTTTTTGAATGGTAATTCACTGAATTTTTCAACCAAGTGGATTTTCTTTTTTTTGGGCGAAAAAGAATAGTTTTTGGGGGAGTTTTGGAGGATGACGTTGGAAGGGAACGAGTAGTATAACGACTTTAAGCTGCACAACCGGCCGGCGCCCCGGAGTTAAAGGGAATATAACCGAAGCCCAACCGGCGGAACCCAATTTCACGAGCTTCCTGATGGTGAAATTGGAAAAATTTCAGATGGGAAATTTAAATTATTGACGTCTCGCCTGAGTTTTGGATGGAAATGGTCAATGAAAATTGAGGTTAAATTCAATTTTTTCACCTTTCAGGCGAAATTGAAAAATTCCTGGATAAATTGGAGACACTAAAAACGAGAGGACAATTTATCAACTTCAAGGACATTTTTTGGAAAAAGTGAATAGGAGCAGACATCGTAAAGGAAAATCGCAAAAGACCGACGAATTTCAACGAAAATTACCCCAAACCCACATTTGCCACTTGTCAAAATTTGAAAATCCGTGGCGGGAAATTCAAAAAATTTGAAAACTGAATATGTCGATATTCACGAGCTCCATTGCCCTCGAATTAAAGTCCCTCAATTGGTCTTGAAAAATGCATTCTATGGTTTTTGTTAACTCTATAGGGCCGCACAAGCTCACAAACATGTAGGCCCGTGGTGTGTGAACGGGGATTCCCCAGTGTTTCTGTTTATATATCCAAGTTTGTTAAAGAAATAAAAAAAAAATTTTAAACTGCATTGCAATTGGGTATTGATTGTTAGTGGGGTGGTATGGTGAACGGATACGCGAGTCTATGGTGAGAAAATACGGGATGATATTGTCACCCCAAGGACAGGGGTCAACCTAGTCACAGTGGAGTTCTGTTTTATTGCTGGTAAGAATTATATGGAAACTATTTCATTATCGACACTAATTAATAATTCTAAAATTCTCCCCCAAGTCTTCAAATGGCGAAAGCTTTTGAGCTTTTCCCAAAAGTAATTTCTCAAAATCTCAAATTTCCGGAAGCTTTCAGCTTATGAGAGCTTTTGAGCTTTTCCCAAAAGTAATTTCTCAAAATCTCAAATTTCCGGAAGCTTTCAGCTTATGAGAGCTTTTGAGCTTTTCCACAAGTAATTTCACAAACTTCTCAAATTTTTGAAAGCTCTCAGCTTATGAGAGCTTTCGAGCTTTTTCCAAAAGTAATTTCTCACAGCTCTCAAATTTTCAGAAGCTTTCAGCTTTTAGAGCTTTTGAGCTTTTTCAAATGAAATTTTTCAAATTTTCGAAAATTTGAAAATTATGAAAGCTCCTGAGCTTTTTTCCAAAACGCTAAAAAGCTCAGGTTGAATATAATGCAACTATATAAGAGAATGGGGCAAAATGGGATGGTTTAAAATTTTCAAATTTCCGCCTTTGCGTTATGCAGAATGTTGTTGGGATAATAAAGCTCGCCATTCCATTTTGCCCCGCCCTCGGGAAAAATGAATACACCGTGATTTTGTTTATAACGAACGCTTCGGTGAAACTCGAAAGTTCTCGATCTTGGGATTACTATCGACTTTAATGCACGAGGGCTAAAATCCCGAGCCCAACCCATTCTGCCCCGACTACCTAGGAAGTCGGTTTTTGGGCCGAGTACTCATGCATTTGCCGTTCTCATACGATTTTAGTTTCTTTTTTTTTAATTCCCGGGATACTCCAAATAACGGGATTGAGGATCTATATTGGTGTATGTACTATAGATCATAGTTATGTAATTTTTTGGTTTTTGAAGCGTGTTCGGAAACATTATTCTTTTCGGGGACATTTCATCACCTCATGCACGGATTTATTACGGATTATTAAAAGAGCAATTAGTGAACGATACGCGTTTTAGAATTTTGCAGGAAGGGGGAAAAGGGAGTTTGGGGGAACGATTTGAAGTTTTTAGTTTTTAGTTTAAGGAGTTCAAAGTTTTCAAAATTCCAAAAGTTTTGAAATTTTTGGGTTCTTACAATTAAAAACGAATGTGTTGAGGATGTCATACCGATTTTCAGGTTGTACATATATATATATATATATATGTATATGTATATATACATAGGATTTTCTATATATATATATATATATATATACATAGGATTTTCTAAATATATCTGTACATAGGATTTTCTATATCTATGTATGTATACATATATATAGGAAATCCTAAACTTTGGAACTTTCATAACAAAACTTTTTATGGCTTCATCTGATTATTGTAATTGATCTCCCTGGAGGTCCAAATCATCTTTACCCCATAGAACACTTAAAAAAAGGACATTGGAGTCAATCCGACTTTTCGGAGACATTGGCCTCACTAGCTGCTGACTTTTTCACGGATATCTCCAAAACTACGAACATTACCGAATGTCCATAAGGAGCTTTTTTTTCGCTCTCACTTCGCTCTACAAAAACAGTCTCTACAAAAATTTCGCTATCTCCCTTAGATTTCGATATATTCGTTTTGATCTCAGCCGTGGGCTTCCCCCCCGGCGCGCGTAACGCGAAGACAGCGCTCGCGAACAGCCTAAAGAACTAAGTTGGAGTGTGGGAGTGTGTTGGGTTCCACCAAAATTTGAGATTGTCAAGAACGTCTTTTGATGAATATTGAAAGTTCTGAAATTTTAGAAGCTTCACATTCGATCTCGGAATTTTTTTTTTACTAGTTTTTCGGGAACATTCGCATTTTATCCGTCAATTCGATTGAGTTTAGCACGGCAGTGGTCAATCAGGTTAGGGAAGTTTCAAGATTGCGCCAATTTCCGATGGACACGTCAAAGTCTTGAGATAAATATTTTAACCGCCGTTTTTTGTCATCTCTGCTGCAAAAAAGGGTCGCACCAGAATATCATTTTGTTCATCCTAACAATATCAAAACTTCTTGAGACGTACAATCTGACTGTTTTTTAAAATTTATATATATATATATATCTTTATCCTAGATATATGACAACAAGTATGCCCCTCTATTCTTAAGGAAACTATATATATGATGTTTGCATTTAACTAAACTTGACAGTTCTCGATAGTCCAATAATTTTGTTTTGGAGAACCCAAATATTTGGAGGTTAAACCTAACAAATTGTCAGCGCACAAAAAATTGAATATCTTCCAAGCTGTGCAATTTCGAGGAAGAATGAAAAGATGTAGTTTTCCTCTATAATTGAGGATAACAATACAATTTTTTCTAGATTTTTCCTGTCGTTAGTTTGCCCAAAAATTGAAAATCTCGAAGAACCTCGCTTAGCCGCCACCGCGACATCTCGCGGGTACTTCACTTAATAACGCGCAAACATATTTCCCCGAAAACATATGTCTGACTGCGGTTGCAGGATATTCTCTAACACTTAAGTGGATCTAGCAATTCACTTATTTCACTTAATTGAGCGTTTTTATTATTGTTTGGTTTAATTGGCCTCTGCGGTCAGTTGTTTGGAGGTTAAGATTCAAAATTCCATTTTTATTCCGACGTTTCCGTCATACATTTATGATCATCTTCAGGGATAACGTTGTCATTTTGTTATGTCTAACAATGCGTTTAGGTATATGTAATTGTTGCGGCGAGAGACGAGAGAGCAATCTCATGATTATTATCAAGTCGAGACAATACGAGAGATGAGATGTGTCCACGAGAATTCGAAAAAAAAACGGAATGTTAAATTCACTTTTGAGTGAGTTGGTCGTTGACGCGCGCATGCGCGCATGCGTGTGGGAGAGACGAATAGATAGATTCACGTTTATTGTTTCGAAATTTAAATAAAGCAAAACAAAGAGGGAGAGAAAAAGAGAGAGCGAGAGAGAGAGAGAGAGAGAGAGGGAGGTTGTCATCTGAACTTGAAATTGTATGGACTTATCTTGAGTAGAGTTCAGTGTCACAGACCTAAAAATAGCTGGAAGATTGTCGCTACAATGTTTCTTGTGAATTGTGAAATTAAAAGTTCCGGTTTCTACGAAGATCAGAAAGTACCAAGATTTACTTCTTCTTCATTCTTATCGAAGTTTTCATGAAAGTGATATATAGTGGTAATCGACATTCTTGTTGTAATGAAAAAGATTAGGCGGTTATGGTGAAATTCGTACGACGGCCATATTTGACGCGGTTTTTTTGAATTTCCCTCCAATTATTGACAGTATCGACGCGAAGGGAATTAAGATTTGGAATGTGATGGATTTGAACAATTTTTTTTAATCTTTCGAATTTTTTGGAAAGTCTTTCGGATTTAGTTTGCATTGAATTTTTAGTTAGTGACGTAATAATTTTTTAGTCATTTCTTAAGAAAATTGTCCATGTGTATATGTTTTTGCTGAATGTAACTTACTGGTAAACAAATCATTAGTGTTCCCAAATTGTAACTCTCCTAATTTATAGTTTCAAGGCCATCGAAGTTGGGTTCGACAAGTTGTAATTATGCCCGCCCATCGAGTAATTATGCCCAGCTCCGAGTGAAGTTTCAATAATTATTTCTCGGAACTGTAAAGTCAAAGTGACAAACGAATTATTCACCAAAGTTTGCATAGACATTCAATACTTGTTTCCATTTTTTTTCTTTCCAAAGCCTTAAATTTGAAAATTTCGTGAGTGTGTTATGAAGAGTATTTAGTTAGTGCACGTGAAAATTATTTTTTTTTTTCCGAACAATTTTTTCATTATAGATCCATCTCATTTTTTTTTAATTTCAGGGGGATGGGTGCCCAATTAACCCTAAGACATCAGTGTGATACACAGTTCTCAATATTGAATGTCATTCTGCTGCTGCTGCTCTGTGTGTGTATGTGTGTGTGTGGGTGGGGGGGGGGTGTAAGTGGGTCGGTGGGTGTAAGTGGGTCGGTGGGTGTAAGTGGGTCGGTGGGTGGGTGTGTGTGCGTGGGTGGGTGTGTGTAAGTGGGTTGGTGTAAGTGGGTCGGTGGGTGTAAGTGGGTCGGTGTGTGTGTGTGTGTGCGTGGGTGGGTGTGTGTGAGTAGGTGGGTGAGTGTAAGTGGGTGGGTGAGTGTAAGTGGGTCGATGTGTGAGTGGGTGGGTGAGTGTGAGTGGGTGGGTGAGTGGGTGGGTGGGTGAGTGTGAGTGGGTGGGTAGGTGTGAGTCTGTGAATGAGTGGGTGGGTGAGTGTGTGTGAGTGGGTGGGCGCAAGTGGATAGCTGGCTGCATTTTCAGGAACGCTCAATTATTTGGTTACCTGATGGTTCTAACGCAAAAAGTCATACAACATTTTTCGTAGAAAATTTAATTCCCCACAGAAAAGTCCTCTGTACTTTTTCTCTGGAGCATCTCATTCTCGAGATAAGCGAATTCTTGTGATGCCTCAGAGTCGTAATTGGAGCGCTCCTATTGAACATCGGGATTAGAAAAAAAAACACATTTGCTTATCTTAAGTAAATAATTATTCGACAAAAATAAATATTTTCTCCAGTGTACAGGTGGGGCAAAGACCCAGTTTCTTCCTGAAAGGGAATTCTAAATTAGCCTGATACTATTACCTACACAGCCGTTTAAATCCCCGAGAAATCGAACGACGGCGTTTCCGCATATTCCGTATGTTTCGCTGTTTCGTTGAAAGGGAAACCGTGTAAAGCTTGTAAAGCTTGTCCTCAATTTTCCAACTTTTCTGGTAAAAAAAAAACCTCGGCCCAGCCTGAATTTTTCTGTTTTTTTCTCCTCCACAAAAACACGATTTTACATTAGGTCTTGGTAGGATTGTGCCGAGTAAAAAACTCGGGGGAAATTTCTCTTTTTGCCGCTAAACCAAAATAGAAGTTTCCTAATGCAATTCCCCTTTTAGTTTTTACTTGACTTGAAAAGATTGAAGTGACTCAACAACCTACTTCTGTCAAATCAAATTTCTGAGAATTGGAATTTTGGTCACGTGGTTCATTTTGAAAAAAAAATATTGGAATTTTCGAACACTTCGAAATTTTCACAATTGATAGAATTGCAAAAAAAAAAAAAAATTGGAATTTAAAATTCTGAAAAAATAATTTCGGAAAAAATGAAAAAAAAAAAACTGAAAAATTTCAAAGTGTTCAAAAATTTGTGTAAAAAAAATTTGAGTTTTGAAGAAAACCTGTTAACCCCCTGATACGCTAAAATGAAGAATTTTTTTCTTCCACGTTACTTTATCATTCTTCCCCCCCCCCCCCCGGAGCACTCCCTCAACAAGGGGATATTCGCCTCAAATTAATTCTGAAGTAATTGAGCTTCATCCCCATCAGGGTGACACCAATAACTCTGTAATATTTTCCCTCCAGCATTATTGTTTTTTCTCGAAATATTTCCTCCAACTCAAATATCTCGCGAATGGGTGATTTTACGAGAAAAGGTTATTGAACATTTTTTGTAGGGAATTTAATTCTGGGAAGAAAAGTCTTCTACGGTTTTTCTGCAAACTGACTTATTTTCGAGATAAATCTAAGTTTCGAAACTAAAAAAATATGTGATCGATGTTAACAAACTCATCAGGTGTGAGATGTTACACACACACACACACACACACACATATTCACCCCCCCCCCCCACATATATATATATAGGGTAGGTGGCTAAGTGGGTGTGTGAGTGTGTGGGTAAGTGGGTGTGTGAGTGTGTGGGTAAGTGGGTAAGTGGGTGTGTGGGTAAGTGGGTGTGTGGGTAAGTGGGTGTGTGGGTAAGTGGGTGTGTGGGTAAGTGGGTGTGGGTAAGTGGGTGTGTGAATAGGTGGGTAAGTGGGTGTGTGAGTGGGTGGGTAAGTGGGTGTGTGGGTAAGTGGATGTGTGAATAGGTGGGTAAGTGGGTGTGTGAGTGGGTGGGTAAGTGGGTGTGGGTGAGTAGGTAGGTGAGTCGGTGGGTGAGTGGGAATATATATATATATATTCACACATATATCTATATATATATATACTCACCCACCCCCCCCCCACACACACACACACACGTCTTCAAAAATAGCCTCAAATTGTTGGAAATGCTTCAAAACCTTTGGATCCAATGAAACCTCGATTGTCCAAAATTTGAGAAGGAGCAAAAAAATTCCAAAACTTCACTTGAGATACCACGTAATTTTGCATCCCCATAGGTTTTAGTGTCGAAATTATGTTGAAAGCCTCATGTTACCGTCTGGGGTACCTGCGGGCCCCGAGTTTCACGGGATGTTTCTCTAATGGGGCCGGGTGGGTGGGGGGGGGGGGGGGGGGTGGTCGGTTGGCGGAGGGGAGGGAGAGGGTCAACAAAGTGGTTGTGACGTGCACGTGGGAGAAGGAAGGAGATTGCCCGAAAAAACCTCGTGGACTGGGTTTAGATGCCTGGCTTTGCCCTTGTGCCAAGGAGAACCGGTTCCAGCCAATCGAGCGCCCAGGCCCAAACTTGGACCAATCGCAAAACACGCTTTTATAATTCTCCCCTCACTCCTCAGCGGGGACCTAGGTACCCTAGGCGCAAGGATGAGTGCCCTCTTGTATTACCGAGGTGGCCTTTTTGTTTTTTTGAAAATCCGTTTATATTCACCAAAAAAAAAGCAACTGTGAAATATAGAGATAAGTCGAGGGATAAGTTGCCAAAAACTTATTATAATCTTTTAGGGATTTGGGGAAAGAAAAAACACTGGGTTTGGATCTTTTGATATTGCTGAAGTATTCAAGCAAGAAGTATGACTCTGCCTCTGTGTGTGTGTGCGTGTGTGTGTGTAGATTCGTAGGTGGTTGGGTAAGTGGGTAAGAGGGTGTGTGAGTGAGTGGGTGTGGGTGGGTAGGTAGGTGAATGGGTGGGTGAGTGGGTGTGGGTGGGTGGGTGTTCAAGCGGTTTTGTGGTTGGGTAAGTGAGTGTGTGGGTAAGTGGGTGTGTGGGTAAGTGGGTAGGTGGCTAAGTGGGTGGGTGGGTGTTTAAGCGGTTGTGTGGTTGGGTAAGTGGGTGTGTGAATGGGTGGGTAGGTGGCTAAGTGGGTGGGTGTGAGTGGGTAGGTGGCTAAGTGGGTGGGTAGGTAGGTGAGTGGGTGTGGGTGGGTGGCTGTTTAAGCGGTTGTGTGGGTGGGTAAGTGGGTGTGTGAATGGGTGGGTAGGTTGCTAAGTGGGTGTGTGAGTGGGTGGGTAAGTGGGTGTGTGAAGGGGTGGGTAAGTAGGTGTGTGAGTGAGTGGGTGTGGGTGGGTAGGTGGCTAAGTGGATGTGTGAGTGGGTGGTTAAGTGGGTGTGGGTGAGTGGGTAGGTGAGTGGGTGGGTGAGTAGATCGATGGGTGTGTGTGTGTTTAATTTTGAAAAACTACCAATTGCAAAAATTTTGAAGTACGAAGTTCGGACTCAGAACTTTCTCATTGCGACATAAATAACTGCTAATTGTCTCAATTAACTATTTTTCAGAGCTATCCCACGGGTTCGTGCACTTCGTTCGCCGGTTAATTACCTTGTCATTGACCTTCAATAAATCTCCGTATTATGTAACTGGTCCTTGAAACATAATTCGAGTGTGACGCGGCTCAGATCTTCCGAAGATCTCCGGAGACCTCTCTCTACCGATGTTCAATTTTCGCGGCATTAAATTTCAATTATATGATTATTATAAGTATTACAATACTCATTGAAAACGTGGAAAACTCCACACTTAGAAAACTTGAAGGACTTTTCACTAATTTTCCAAAACGTTTTACGTTTATCAAAACGTATCAGTTTTTTTTTTGCAAATATTAAAACTTTTCACAAATTATTTACAAGATAATTTTTTTTTCAACTTCTTCACACGGTGAAACACCCGCGCAATTTTGTATAGAGTTTTGAAATACATAAAACTTGACTGCAAAAAAGTTTTAGTTGTAGTCAAAAAAATTGTACATCCTGGACTGCTTGATAAACTGCAAGTCGAACTTCCTTAATAGACTTTTTGACATGGGCGGAGTAAAAGTAGCCCCCCTGGGGTGTGCATGATGTGGTAGCTCATGGATGAATCCTAAGAAAGTTAAATTCTACCTATAGAGAATGCCCCACCACGTGACACCGAGTGTCGATAAAATTACAAATTTAGTTTTTCATGACTAAATTTAAACGTCAGGTGAAGGATCGTTTATTTCTCAAATATTTGACAAAAATTTCTTCGGCGGGTCCTGTTTTTCCCAAACTCTATCGGATTTTTTTCTCTAATTCTCGCATACATATAACATTTTCAACACTGGACAGAATAAGGAAAACACTCGAAACTTATAAAACTACATAAGTTATGACAACTCGAACAATTGTCATACTTTTGCAAACTAAACCCGAATCGATATCGCCAATATCGATATTCGATTTTAATCCGTTGTTACAATTTGCGCCACAAAACGCCATTACGTTTTGCATGTCATAATTTCCGAGATATTTCGACTCTAACGGTGTTCATTTGTGTGTATGTATTTTCTTGAATTTTCTTGAATAGGAATAAATAGAGATAGAGACTACGATTGTCAGGTGAGGCGCGGCTGCGCGCGCATTTCGGCGTGACAAAATTTCGGGACATATCGATTGTTTATCGATATCAGATGTATCTCCTTTTTATAATAGGATAGTGCGTTGCCGGTGGCCGCTACGCGGCCACATGCGTTCCTCACTGGGATTTAGAGTTCAATTTTGTTCATGACATCGATAGTCGAGATTTTTCTTCGATAATCGAGATTTTTTTCGATAATCGAAATTTTTCTTCAATAATCGAGATTTTTTTCGATAATCGAAGTTTTTCTTCGATAATCGAGATTTTTCTTCGATAATCGAGATTTTTCTTCGATAATCGAGATTTTTCTTCGATAATCGATTTATTTCGATTGTCATTCGATTTGTGGTCGAAGCTCTGAATTATATATAAGGACTAGTTCCTTGCCGGTGGCCTCTATGTGGCCACATGCATTTCCGAATGCGATTTCTTTTTAAATTTTTATCATTGCATCGATAATCGAGATTTTTCTTCGATAATCGAGTTTTTTCTTCGATAATCGAGGTTTTTCTTCGATAATCGATATATTGCGATTCTCATTCGATTTGTGGTCGAAGCTCTCAATTATATATAAGGACTAGGACCTTTGCTTTCCTGTATTTTCGTTCAATTTCGATTGTGTCATCGATAATCGAGATTTTTTTCTTCGACTTTCGAGTTTTCGAATTCGATAATCGATTTATTTTGCTGGTCGAAGCTCTCAATTGTTTATATAGATAGGATCCTTATATATAATTGAGAGCTTCGACCACAAATCGAATGAGAATCGCAATAAATCGATTATCGAAGAAAAAACTCGATTATTGAAGAAAAGTCTCGATTATTGATGCCATGATAAAAATTGAAATCGATATCGCATTTGGAAATGCATGTGGCCGCGTAGCGGCCACCGGCAAGGAACTAGTAGGATCAGATTGTCCCTTTTAAACTTGCAGTCCATTCGAATTTTCGAATTCGATAATCGACTTATTTCACTACTGATTCGATTGGTGGTCAGGACTGATAGATATAGAGATAGTGACTGCGACTGTCAATGTGTGACAAAACTTCGAGATATTGCGAGATTATCGATATATTCTGACATTGTCCTTTTTAGGATAGGAAGGATCGAATAGGATAGTTCAAAACCTTATAACTAATTATTTCTTTCGCACTCATTATTTCCAGAGCTTCCATCCAACCTATCTTTAGTTTTTGTTCTTCTCTGGAGATGAAGTAATCATGAAGTAGGTCAAGTTTGGATTTTTTTTCTGCGTTTCCAAACGTCAGAGAATTGTCAAATTTTTGAGGCGGCTCGCGCATGCGCTCCTCAACACACCACAAAAATTTCGTCCAATCCTATAAGACCATTATTCCATCCAAGAAGTATGTTAATAGGATTTTTTGGGGATCCTCGTTTGAGAAACACTGGCGCTTTGCTTGAGGAATAGTCTCTGGGGTTTCGGCCGAGCGTACTCAGGAATCGTCGATCATTTGAGGGATCTTCTCTTTTCCTCTTTTTATTTTTGTTCTTCTTATCCTTTAGGCTCGAGACACGCGGTTCACCGATGGCCATGGGGCCCCGGATTAACCCCTAGGGTCCCCCCGCTGACCCTTTCCTTCCCCTTCAATGCTTTTGAAACTTTTTCGGTATGCGTAGTATTTCAGGTTGTTATCGTTGTTTCCTATTTTTCTATGGTTTTTCTTAGTGGTTTTTTGAATGAAATTTGGGTGGCGGCGGGTTCGGTGCGAAATCGTCACGAAAGTTCTGACGCATGCGCTATGTGAACGACGCATGCGCAATGCGAACGACGCATGCGCAATGCGAACGACGCATGCGCAATGCGAACGACGCATGCGCAATGCGAACGACGCATGCGCAATACGAACGACGCATGCGCAATATGACAAATAGGAAATAAAGTTTGATAATTTTTTTAAAATCTTTCCAGTTTGAAAAGTCAGGGAAAAAATTGAATAATGAAGAATTTTGAAAACGCAAATCTTTTGTAGAATATATCGAAAAATGTTTTAAACCGCCAAGAATATTTTTCGAATTTGTAAAAAATTGTTTTAGAAATTGAAAAAAAAAAATCAAATTTTTGAAATAGGAAGAATGCATATATATAGCTGTATATCTATATATTGTTTTACTTCGTTGCGAATATTCTCGTTTTTCTTCTTTTTTCTCTACATTTCCCATCAAATGTTAAATGCGTGTTAGAAAAAAAAACGTTTTTTCCAGCAGAAAAATACAAGATCGTAAGCATCTAAGAAAATACACTTGCGATAAAGTGGCTGGGGGTTAACAGATAAGACAAGGGACTACCACGCACCGATAAACCCAATCGCCTTTTATTTATTTATTTATCTTCCCTCGGACTATCCGGCTTGCCAACAGGAGCGCGGCGTTAATTTGACGATGATTGGAAAAAAGAATAAATAAACATTCCCTAGACATAACTTCACTACAAGAAAAGTTAAAATTTTTCACTTCCAATTTTGATATTTTTCCCTTAAGAATTACATACAGTGAATTTTAACCCACAAAGTGGATGTTTTGATTTTCAAAAAAACCGCGCTCAACACGCCCCGCTGCGCTAATTCAACTTCAAAATTCGGAAAATATACAATTTTTTTCTTCTCTCTCAAATTGTTATCTCGAGATTTAGATTTTGGTTTGAAGTTGCCGCTTTGTTTTTGAATTTCATAAAAACAAAAACAAAAATTCAATCTCTTACAAAGTCTCTCAATTTCTTTATCGGCTTTTAGCATCTCTGCCTTCTCCTCTATTCGTAAACGTAAACATCAGTTAAACGTAAGATTCGTCTGAACTCGACTAAGGAATTTCACTCGAGAAATGGTAACGTTTATTTAGACGCTACTGTTTTCATAAATTTCAAAACATTCTCAAGGCCCAGAATTGGTGACAATATTTAAAATCACGGAGTGATAGTATAGTGAGGTCAGTTCCAAATGCATTCCGTCTTCCATGATCAAGCACAAGACAAACTGATAAGACGTATCTTGGTTTATCCATATCTAAAATGTAGGGGAAGTTATTCTGTTGATGGTATCTCAACGTTTCAAGTTACTCGGAGCATTTTTGAACGTTTTGAACACGATATGGGTGTGTGTGTGTGTGTATGTGTGTGGGGGGGGGGGGGTAGGTAACTGAGTGGGTGGGTGGGTAGGTGAGTGGGTGGTTAGGTGAGTGGGTGGGTGGGTAGATGAGTGGGTGGGTGGGTAGATGAGTGGGTGGGTAGGTAGATGAGTGGGTGGGTAGGTGAGTGGGTGGGTAGGTGAGTGGGTGAGTGGGTGGGTAGGTGAGTGGGTGGGTGGGTAGGTGAGTGGGTGGGTGGGTAGGTGAGTGGATGAGTAGAGGAGTGGGTAGGTAGGTGAGTGGGTGGGTAGGTGAGTAGGTGGGTGGATGAGTAGGTGGGTACATGGGTAGAGGAGTAGGTGAGTGGGTGGGTAGGTGAGTGGGTGGGTGGGTATGTGAGTGGGTAGGTAGGTGAGTAGGTGGGTGGGTGGGTAGGTGAATGGGTGGTTAGGTGAGTGGGTGGGTGGGTAGGTGAGTGGATGGGTGGGTGTGGATGTGTGTGTGGGTAGATAGGTGAGTGGGTGGGTGTGTGTGGGTAGATTGGTGGGTGGGTATGTAGGATAATTTTCGGGCGCTCAAACCATGAGATATTGAGTTCAACCGATAAATCTTGCGAGATTTTCTGAAAACCACGAAAATCGTACAAGATTCCCCAAATTTGCTAAAATGTTCTAAACCATTTTCCACAATTTCTAAAGATTTTTTCCATCAGTATGTTTATTACACCCAGTGCGTGTGCATATTCAAAGTGTCAACGGGGTTGGACAATTGGCGGGTACGCCGACGTGTGGGACGTTACGACGTTACGACGATAACCATAATTGTCCTATTTATACGCTGGCGAGAGACGTTGAGCGTCACCCCTGCACTCGCTGAAGCACGCGGTTTTTCTCAGTACCTCTGACACGCTTTTTTTTCGCGTTCGGTTCTTTCAACTATTTTTTTTTCACCCGGCTTTTTTGCCCTTTATTGAATGATAAGAGAGAGGAGAAGGGGGGGGGGAAGGCAGATGAGCGAATGCGGCACATGAGGGAGAGAGGAAGCGAACCGAGAGACGTATAATATCGTGGAGATGCGCTAGGGATAACCGCGAAAAGATGCTTCGTTACTGGGTATACGTCAACTAATTAGCGATTATTGTTTGCGGCACTTGCGACGTAAATAGAAGAATGTTTATCTATATCTAACGGATTCAGTAAAAGAATTTTGATTTGTTCCTATAAAGTGGGCTCCGAATGAAATTAATATTTCCTCCTTGTTGGTAACAGACTAGATTCTTTCCGATTTGAAACGCTAACAATCCAATTTTTTTAATAGATAGCAAAAGTTGGCAATTGGATGGTCTGGAAACCGGAAAAATTCCCCAATTTGTCGTTTTCATAAGAACACTTAGACATAGAACCTCAATGTCTTAACTCCTCAAGTATCGCATTTTGATTCCGGCGCTTTTCTTGAAGATGGAGAAAAATGGTGAGAAAGAAACGACTTCGGCTTTAAACTTGGCCACTGAGTGTTAGAAAGTAGAATTGCAATCACCCTGATAGCAGGGTTTGCTCATATCTACCTAACGAACTCGGGTGGAACTTTTTGTCGATTAGTTTCTCAGAAGCGGGCATCCATTAATAGCTAGAACCAATGGCATTCCACCCGAATGCTATCGCATTTTAACCCTATTCGATTGTAATCAATTTGACGTCTGCATTAGATACATTTTAGGTATAACTAACACAACTGAATGTCCATATAACTAAACACGCATTTATTTCGGATATTGTCTTTGGTTGACGATAACCGGGAAGCGTTTAATTAAGCAGACCATTTGATAGTGGTTACCGAATCGCAGCTGACTCAATTCGTAATCTGTTTGAAGCACGTACCAGCTCTGGATGATCAGTCTTAAATGGATTCATGTTCGTTATTATTTGGTGGATAAATTGGAGATATCGATTGTGAAACGAAAATTCGTTGGCAAAATGGGACATACATGACTGGTACGAAAATTCTGTCTTCAAAAAGAGCATAATTTTGCGCATCTTCGCCGAAATCAAGCATTAATAATTTCACTACTGCATCCTTGATTTGACATACTGATTTTTTGATGAAGCATCGCGTTGTCAATCAAATAACTATACTATGGACATGTCTCCTCTTATTTAATGAAATTACGAAGTTTTAAAGGAACTATTGTTAAAGTTCAACCGCAATTTTTCCCCCGTACAATCAACTTTTCACGGACTTTATATGGATTTTTTTTACCGCTGATGCAGATTATTGCGGAATAAAAAACATTTAGGCGAATGAAAAATGGCGGGGGGGGGGGGGGGGGGGGGGGGGGTGGCGCCAGCGTGGTATAGATAGATCCCGAGGTTCGCACGCCACGCGGCCTGATCTTAGATAACGCGCAACTAGGTTACTCTCTTGCTGTTGCGCTATTCCGGCTTAATTGGCTAGTGAGAATACGGCAGACGAAAAATGAAGGGGGAGGGGGGGGGCGGAAAGTCATAAATGACACCCGCAGGAATTGGCTTGAAATTCCACGACTGATTTCTTGGGGAAAATGAGGGAAAAAGTTACACATGTGCCAGCTATTGGCTCTAATGAACGTCATTAGGCACATGCGCGGGACTATGTGTATGTGTGTCTAGAATTTTGGAATTTGTTTGCTCACGTTCGCGTGTGTGTGTGTGTGTGTGTGTGTGTGTGTGTGTGTGTGTGTGTGTGTGTGGGTGGGTGGGTGGGTGTGAGAGTGGGTGGGTAGATGAGGAAGTGGGTGAGTGAGTGGGTTGGGTAAGTGGGTGAGTGAGTGGGTTGGGTAAGTGGGTGAGTAAGTGGGTAAGTGGGTAGGTAGGTGGGTAAGTGGGTGAGTGAGTGGGTTGGGTAAGTGGGTGAATGAGTGGGTTGGGTAAGTGGGTGAGCGAGTGGGTGGCTAAGTGGGTGGGTAAGTGGGTGAGTGAGTGAGTGAGTGGGAGACTAAGTGGGTGAGTGAGTGAGTGAGTGGGAGACTAAGTGGGTGAGTGAGTGGGTGGGTGAGTGAGTGAGTGTATGGGTGAGTGGGTGGGCGGGTGGTTGGGTGGGGGAGCGGGTGGGGGTCAGCGATGGGGAGGTGGGTATAGTCATAGAGTTTTTGAAAAAAAAAAGGAAATGCAACAAGAATAGATCCATTGAAAGTCAAATGTGGTCTTATCAGTGTTCGTCAGGCAACTCAAATGGTGTGAACCATAGCGAAACACTATTCTGAACAAAACAAGTGGAACGCCATGGCCGCCCGACTACAATCGAATTTCCCCTAGCAGTAGATAAAATCATAAAAATGTCCTGGATATTCTGACGGTGGGCCCCCTCTCCTCGAAAATTGGATTACCCATTTTTTCTGAGCCCCCCATGGACCCGCATCACCGTAACACAATCAAACCTCAGAGAACATCCCCGATCCGAGCCCTATAAAAAAAAAACAAATAGAACAAACTTCAGGGAAACGTGACGACCATAAAGTTCCCTCCACAATCGCATAAATTTTTGAGATTCGAAAATGATAAAAAAATGATGAAAACAAATTTTCAGGAATTTTAAAAACTTGAAAGATGCGAAAACAATTTGAATGAAGAGCAAACCGGAAGTTTAAGTATGTTGAAAAAATTCAAAATCAACAAAACATCAAATGATCCTATGAGAATCACTTCCCATCCCTTAGCCAGCCCCCTCCCCCCTCCCCCTCGCCTCACCTCATCCCACCCCACCCCACCCCACCCCACCCCCCGCAAAAAAAAAATTGAGCGCCAGGAAAACAAGAAGACCGTAAAATGTATAATTGATCGTTGTCCGTAGGTGGGGGGTGAACCCCCATGGGACCAAGGGTGTACGCGCCGCACAGCAACAATTTACCAAAATGACAAATAACAATGTAAAATTTTCCCATAAATCAAAACAAGCCCAAAATCTAAAACCCACAAATTTTATAGCTAAGTCGAAAAAAAGTGATAGCCAAATGTCTATTTTTCGGTTCAGATAAGCTACAGAATTCCCCCCCCCCCCCCCCCCCCCCCATCGCATCATCGTAACGCAATCAAACCTCAGAGCACATGTGCCCCCCCCCCCCTGCAAAAACCGAGCGCCAGGAAAACAAGAAGACCGTAAAATGCATAATTGATCGTTGTCAGAAAGTGGGGGATGAGTTCCCTCGGGACAGTGGGTATGCGCGCGCCGTATAAACTATCCGGTTTGGTGCCCCCGAAGATCGGATCTTTAGCGGGGGCCCCGAAGTGCGCCTCGTAGAAGGTAAATGTTTATCGGTACGTCAGATGCCGACGCGCATTACTCCGGAAATTCAAGCTCCCCGGGATTTGTTTGGCTCATCATTGCCCCCCCCCCTCCCCCCCTCCCCCCTCCCCCCTCGTGTTGCCTATAATTCATCGGCTGAGATAACAATATTTAAAAAAAAAAATTCGGGGCAATATATGGGGACGGGGAGAACTCCGCACGCGAGAAACCAACCGAATTGAACGAATGACGAGTAACAATAGTTATCAAATTTTGATATGAAAATGAATATGTCAAATGGAGGATGCAGTAGTTAAATTATTAATGCTTGGTTTCGGAGAAGATGCGCAAAATTATGCTCTTTTTGAAGACAGAATTTTCGTACCAGTCATGTATGTCCCATTTTGCCAACGAATTTTCGTTTCACAATCGATATCTCCAATTTATCCACCAAATAATAACGAACATGAATCCATTTAAGACTGATCATCCAGAGCTGGTACGTGCTTCAAACAGATTACGAATTGAGTCAGCTGCGATTCGGTAACCACTATCAAATGGTCTGCTTAATTAAACGCTTCCCGGTTATCGTCAACCAAAGACAATATCCGAAATAAATGCGTGTTTAGTTATATGGACATTCAGTTGTGTTAGTTATACCTAAAATGTATCTAATGCAGACGTCAAATTGATTACAATCGAATAGGGTTAAAATGCGATAGCATTCGGGTGGAATGCCATTGGTTCTAGCTATTAATGGATGCCCGCTTCTGAGAAACTAATCGACAAAAAGTTTCACCCGAGTTCGTTAGGTAGATATGAGCAAACCCTGCTATCAGGGTGATTGCAATTCTACTTTCTAACACTCAGTGGCCAAGTTTAAAGCCGAAGTCGTTTCTTTCTCACCATTTTTCTCCATCTTGAAGAAAAGCGCCGGAATCAAAATGCGATACTTGAGGAGTTAAGACATTGAGGTTCTATTTTTAAGTGTTCTTATGAAAACGACAATTCATCCTCGTGAGTATCAGTCTTCTTGAATTGGGGATATACATATGCTCCATTCGTAGATATAAGATCGAGAATATTTATATCCCCGAATCGGTTTTATCCCACAAATCGCGGTTATCTATATCACCGTAATGCATTTTGTAATACACTCAAATGAACTATTTTCTTTTTTTTTTCGTGTCAGTATGATTGCAAATCTACTTTCTAACACTGAGTAACCGAGCTTACAGCTGAAGTCGTATTTTTCCCAGCATTTTTATGAAAAATGCGGAGTAAAAACGCGATAATTGAGGAATAAAGAAATCGAGGTGAATTGGAGCTGGGAGGTGGGGGGGGGGGGGGTATGGGGTGGGTTGTGCGAGCGTGCAACACGTAAACATGGCTTAACCTATGCACGCCTTGCACCTGCACTCTTATGGCGAGGGGGGGGGGGGCGGGGGGATCTTACGATCGGATAAGAGCCCAAGCCACACCGGATGGGGTGGTAATGCCCACTACGTACTGGATGCTCCTTTAGAGCCTACCCCTAAAGGCGCTTTTCCGTTTCTCGACACGATACGTTTAATGTTTGTTTAAATATACCTTTATCACAGGCAGGAGGGGGAGGGGGTAAGCGCTGGATTTCTCGCCCGCCGAGGACGACGGGTGGGAGGGGGTGGGGTGGGAAAATTGGGGAATTAAAAACGTGGGATAATTTTTTTTTTATTAAAAAAAAACCGCTCTTAATTATTTGTATTAATATTCTTTTTTTTATTGAAAAAAAATGATATTAATTGGAAACTATTTCTAAAAATTTTCGTTTCACAATTTTGAAGGAGCACAATTTTTATCAACATTGATGGATATAGTCCAAAAATGCAATCTGTTATAGCAAATGCATGACTCATTTGACTGCACATTGAGAACAAGTAATTAAGTATAAATTTTTACCACAATATTCTGCGATTTTTCATCATTTAAGTGTGGCAATTCAAATATAGAGACCCAGACATTTCACTCCGATAGTAGGTGATGGAGTACTTGAACATGGCTTTTTAGGTTGAGGCGTGAATAATATCGCATGTCTCACGGTGAAGTTACAAATATTTAATGGGAAAATGTTAACGTTTCAAGCAGGTCATATGGACTTCAGGGCAATTTTCAGAGATATAAAAATGGGTTTTAATATGGAGTTTAGAGGTGTTTGGAAATAGCACTAAAATGTCTGAAATTTGAGGATTTTATTAATTATGCAAAGCAATTATCATTTTTCTTGGGTAATGAGAGATCTGCGAAAATTCAATGACATTGTAAGACTCTGATAATGACGAGAATGACTCACATCCACCCACCCACCCACCCACTCAAACCCACACCTACTTCCACCAACCCAACTCATACATACCCGCCCAACCCTCACCTACCCACCCACCCACCCAACCCATACCCACCCACCCAACTCATACCCACCCACCCACCCAACCCATATCCACCCACCCAACCCATATCCACCCACCCACCCACCCAACCCTTACCCACCTCTTACCCACCCAATCCTTACCCACCCACCCACTCAACCCTTACCCACCCACCCACCCAACCCTTACCCACCCACCTACCCAACCCATATCCACCCACCCACCTACCCAACCCATATCCACCCACCCATTCAACCCATATCCACCCACCCATCCAACCCATATCCACCCACCCAACCCTTACCCACCCAATCCTTACCCACCCACCCACCCAACCCTTACCCACCCACCCACCCAACCCTTACCCACCCACCCACCCAACCTTTACCCACCCACCTAACCCTTACCCACCCACCCAACCCATATCCACCCACCCACCTACCCAACCCATATCCACCCACCCACCTACCCAACCCATATCCACCCACCCATTCAACCCATATCCACCCACCCATCCAACCCATATCCACCCACTCAACTCATACCCACCCACCCACCCAACTCATACCCACCCACCCACCGAACCCATATATACCCACCCACCCAAACCATATGAACCCACCCACCCAACCCATACCCACCTACCCATTCAAACCATACCCACCTACCCACTCAACCCATGCCGACCGACCCCCCCCCCCCCACCCACCCACTTATACCCACCCACACAAACACCCGCATTCCGTTTATTATGACAGTAAGTGACGAACAAAAAAGCTCAAAATATTCATAATATTATTACGATCGGCTTATTTGAAGTTTTGAATGCAGTCGTTCATACCTCCATCTATTTCCTTTGCCTTCCTCTGATATCGCACCGCTCATTTAGTTATATTCCGTCTTGTTCTTCTATCCCGACGACAATTAACTTACAGTTTAAAAATGTTGTTTCTTCATTTATTATTTAACTCCTCAACAATATTGAAGTGTTGCACTTCAGTCCGTAACCCAGCATTAGATTTCTGTAAATATTTCAAAATCTACTGCAGCTAGCGAAATTTGCCCAAGAATGAATTTGTAGCTCTTGGTATGCTGTAGAAAAAAGGTCATGACCAAGATGGAGCTACTTTCCTTAGATTTTGAGATATTCACCGAAAACCGACAGCATACACACATAGACACATAGACTTAAGCTGTGTAATTTTTTCGATGGCCACATTAAACAAAATACTTTTAGAAAAAATCTCCTCCGGTGCTTTCACAAATTTTCTCCCATTCATTTCCTCAATTTGTTGACATATGAAGGATCTCAACGTCACGATATATAGGCTCGCATGTCAGTCACAACGTGTCTCTCCCCACTCCGCGGCCGTCACGTACAGTTGCTCCGCCTACAGGCCAAGATTTATGAGCTTTTCGGATTATTTCTCGAATATAAACTGGTCAATTGATTTGAATTTTTTTTACTGTATTTATTATCACGACTCTTACCTGGTTTTTTTTTTATTTAAAAAAATGTCGAGTGCATGATGTAAAAAAAAAATCCAAAGTGTACCCCCCCCCCTCCCACCCCACCCCCCCCCCCCCCCCCCCACCACCACCCACCCCAAATCCAAAAATGCATATTTCAAATTCAAAACGCTCAATAGAAAAAGGAAGACAAAAAAATCACACGAAATTTTTACAACCTAGGCAGGCAAACCTTCCCTGACATTCTATTTTTTTTATCTCCTGAAAACACATGATAGTTTCTCCACCCAAAAGTAGCTCTGAGTGATGTTAAATAGACTGCCTCACACCGACAGGCAACGACTTTCATTCAAAGTCAAACACACTTTGTTTACTTAGAAACAACATTAATAGTCAGTGCCACACACTGACCCAGCGCAAGCCCTCGAGGAAAAAAAGAAGAGGAAGGGAAAAAATAACATGGGGAAATCTATTTCATCTCCCCCCCCGAGCAATTTCTTTCCATCCATCCCATTTAGGCCCTAGCTCGCACGGTGGGAATCCATGCTCGCTGACACGCACTACGCTGAGAAAAAAAAAAGGTAGTTGGTAAATTTATCGCTTTGCAACGAACCTGCTTCTTTCCGATAGCACAGTGTCTTAAATCAAGGAAATCCTCTTAAATCCAAAATTCGAATTACACACACACCCATTCACCCACCTACCCATTCATCCACCCACTCACTTACCCACTCATTCACCCACCCACCTATCCACTCATTCACCCACCCACTTATTCGCCCACCCACTGACCCACTTATTCGCCCACCCACTCACCCACTTATTCACCCACCCACTTGTTCACCCACCCACTTATTCGCCCACCCACTTATTCACCCACCCACCCACTTATTCGCCCACCCACTCACCCACTTATTCACTCACCCACTTGTTCACCCACCCACTTATTCGCCCACCCACTCATCCACCCACTTATTCACCCACCCACTCATTCGTCCACCCACCCACTTATTCACCCACCCACTCATTCATCCACCCACCCACCCACTCACTCGCCCACCCACCCACCCACCCACCCACTCACTCATCCACACACCCGCACAGATTTTGGTATCTATGCTCTCCCTACTCTTCCTTCTTTCTATTTTTTCTTTCTACAAAATAGACACACAGAGACCGTGGGCAGCTACGGTGGTGAGTACAAGAGCGACGGACGAAGACGAAACACACACACACACGTGCAGGTCTCTGGGAATAGTTCCTGGGCAATCGCTGCGTCATCGCGCTATTTCGATGGGCTAGAAAAAAAATGGGGGGGGGGGAAATGACAAAACCAACTGATTGCATCGGCCCTCCTGAGAATCCCCACAAGAATCCCAAGAAGTCGTTCCAAGAGTCAATCATTCAAAATGAAATGTTTTTTTTTACGCATTTTCGGGTCTTTAGTGTATCACTATAGTGGGTTCATTGGGAAAAAAAATTCCCAATTGGGAAAATTGAAACATTTTTAGATAATAGGATTTACTTATCCTAGAAGAGAAAAAACCGTTCTTACGTTGATGGATGGCTGTCCGAAATGCCATTTCCGGAGTAGTTTCAGCCGTTGGAATTCGAAATTTTACCCAAATTTATGTGGGAAGTGAGATAGTTGCATGCAGATGCAGTATCCAAATTTCGTATTCCTCGATTTGACGGTACTCTACATCATCCTCAAGCAACTGCTGGAGATGGAGCCGCTACGGGACCATCCGACACCCTAAAAAAATGTGGTGTCTCCGGACTGTTCAATATTCGGGAGTTAAGATTCCTCTCGGAGTTGATTGTCCTCCGGAGCTGAGTCTCAATTTATTTCCCCTCAACTCGCTGTAGATTAGTTTTCCCTCAGTGCGGTGTGGACTCAGGCTGATTCGTTCTCCATCCAACATTCCGGCCGGAGAATAGCAGAGTGTTCGACGGAATTTAGCCGACAACCTGCGAAGTATTCTTCATGATTGCACTTTTCTATTAAGCATTAGATTGGATTAGTCCAGCAAGAAAGTCCGCATGGGTTTCCTTTTCCGCAGGACAAGCAAATGCTGCTCGTCAACATTCGTGGTCTTCCACAGTGGATATCTCTGTCGAGAGCAGCTTCTATGGTCAGCGCCAGATGGATTCCGTCTCTTGCTGCAATTCTGTTCCCAGAACGTCTACTGGAAGCAGAATCCGCTGAATATTACTCCACCTTCCAAATCATTCGGGTTGTTTCCTAGAGCTGCTCTGGATACAGCTACCAAACCTTCCTGGCAGCAGGCTTCTCCATGGCGAGCCTACTGGATAACTCTTCATCATGCAGCTGATTGAGAATGCTTATTCGCTTTAATTCCTAATTTCGTAGAGGTCTCTCCGTTGCTAAATCATCTCCATTAAGGCTGCCGAAGGAAGGAAGGCTTGCAACACCTTCCTAAGTTCGACGGTTGGCATTAGAAGTGGGAGAGATATGTCGAATGTATAGATGCAACACTCTGACTGGAACAGAAAGGAGGAAGGAAGAAGCAGAGTGTCCTGGAAGAGTGGATGGATCAATAGTATAAGTGCAGATGGAACGTCTGGATGTGTCTGGGCAGCATGAAAGACATTTTGGGAAGGTAGCTTCGATGTGCGGAGAATGTCCGAAGTCGAGGTTCAGCATCATTCGGCCCAGAAGCAGTTGTTGATCAAGATAGAAAAGTGTACTTCTAGATGAGAAGGTAAGCTGTGAAGTTGGAGCAACCTTGACCCTCAATTCTTGCCACGGGAATTTCAGTTCATCAGAGGACAGCATTGCAGCGTACAGTTCCATATCAGGAATTTCTGACAACTTCTGATGATCCATGGTTCTTTCCCATCTTCGATGGATTTTTGATTAACTATTGCAGAAGACAGATCGACATAGTGGGTGTAAGTGCATCAGGATGTATTCAGTGCTCTCTGCTGGTCTTGAATCCGACCGGAAAAACAGTCCGTCAAATACCACTCGTGCTTCAAGATTAATGAGTGTTTTTTTCTTTCAAGCTTCTCCCTGGAAACAGAAGTGAATTGTTATCGACGATTTTATTGGGTTTGACAACTTGATCCGAGTTGTCAGAATGTATCCGATAGTTGTTGACCAGCCAGTCATTATGGTGTCCACCCAAATCCACTCATAGGAAGGTTAGAACTTCTGATTGTATCAGAAGATTTGACCTGATTGTCTCCAAGGTTTCCTGCCTATGACGAAGTAGCTGCTACTTTGGAAGGTCCCTAGGGATGGTCGACCAAACAGACGCATTCTGGCCTAGAAACTTTGATCCGTATGTTTTTAGGCAGAAGCTGAAGGGGACTTCGACCCTTTTGGAGTAGTACACGATGAACATGTCTCGTGTTGGCACTTGGAACTTTTGGCCTGCAAGCTCTCCTGCGTTCTATGCAACCATCGGAAGGTATTCAATAACATCGAAGCACTCATGGTATTCTTGGTGTCGATGGAGAATCCAGAGCTCTTTCCATCCAATGAACCTCTTATCAAACACCCTGATGGACTTCCTCCCATTCTGCAATTCTCTCACTGCAATTTGACTGGAGAACTCATCTTCCGCATACCATTCGACAGTTTTGACAAACGGAGTCTTCAACTTCCGTAACTTCCTCAGTTACTCCAGAAAACTTGATGTCTCCTTTAGTTTGTAATGAACCTATTAGGAAATACTCGACATTTAAACTTTCCGAGGTATGACATGGCAAACATACCTCTTGCTGCTCGCGGCATTTTTGACCTGCAAACTCTACATGCGTTCCTAGGTAACGAAGCTTTTGGCATTCCATAATTTTGAAGCATGTGTGGTATTTTTCAAGTCTAGATGACAAGCATGCTTCAAGGTGAAACTAAGGTGTTCCAATGGATTGGACCTTGCCGTGGCATTGACGGATGGGTTCGGAAGGTCTGCAGAGGGTCCTGAAGGTCTGCGGACCGGCCTGAAGGTCTGCGGACCGGCCTGAAGGTCCGCGGACCGGCCTGAAGGTCTGCGGACCGTCCTGAAGGTCTGCGAACCATCCCGAAGGTCCACGGCCCATTATAAAGGTCTGCCATCCAAAGTCAGGGAAGCGACAAGCTCGCGGAATATCAGCAAAAGACTGCAAATTCATATTATAAACATTTGGATCTTGGAAGTTGATTGGTACCTCATTCCACCGAATTCGTTTCCATCCACAAGGCACTACGGAAATTGTCTTCCAACGAAGTCTCGAAGAAGCGCGTGCCTCACGTGTGCTCTCTATATCGACGGAGAGGGATGTGACGATGAGGCCAAGTGGGAGGGGGAGGAGGGGGGGTTGCAAAACGATGAAAAACGAAAAAACACAGGAATATGAAGAAAGGCGCCGCGATAGTCGAAGGAGGTGACGAAGGAGGAGTCGCGCGGGGGATGGGGCCGTGTTTCAGGCTTTTTCGGTGCGGGGGAGCAAAACGCCAAGATCCAAAGAGATGGTAAAGGGGAACTCGAGGAGGGACTAGCCAGAAAGGAGATCTCTCCCTGGGACGAACGACTGTATGTGGGTGGAGGGGGGGGGGGTCGGAGGAGGAGGGGGGGTTCGTGCTGTAGAACCTCTCTCCGGGCTTAAAGCCGATAGACTCGTTCGTCCGGCAATCTCGCGACGCTCTGGCCTCTGTGAAAACGTCTTTAAGTCACATGTTCTGAAATATATTTTTTTAGTTAACAAATGGATTTTTGGGCAATTTTTTTTTGCTGCATGTCATTTTTAATATACCGATCTGCATTACATGGGACAACTCGTTACGTATGTTTTGTGGGGACAGTTCGACATCAACGAAACTACTATGAAATAATAATCAACGATTATGTCATTTAGGTAAATGTAGTGTTATCTAGGGATGTTCGATGAAAAATCGATTGCGTGCCCAAAAGTCGATTTTTTTAGGTCGATTGTTGTCGTTTGGAAAACGCGTCGAATCGATGTTCTTCGCTTCAAGATCGATCTGTGAAAACCTGGTGCTATATATTGGGTTGCGAAATTATGAATTATTTAAAATTCAAAGGGTTAATGATGTAACAATTATGCAACAAAAATGTGAATCGTTAAAAAATCGATGAGGTATCGACAGAACGTGGAAAAATATCGAGTGACCGATTAAAATTACAATTCAATTTTTTTAGGGTAGGATATATTACATATCACGTGTAATCAATAATTGTTATTACATATTACATGTAATTAATGATTGTTCTCTATAATCTTTTAGGTATTTTGCGGTAGCGAGGCGATAGGCGAAAAAGTGGAATAGTATCGATCTCGCAGTGATCGATATTTTAAAGATCGATCTTGTGTATGATCGATACAATAAGGATCGACCAATCGCAGGATCGATACAGTAAGGATCGATAAATCGTATGATCGTTACTATAAGAATCGATTAATCGCATAATCGATACTATAAGGATCGATTAATCGCATAATCGATACTATAAGGATCGATTAATCGCATAATCGATACTATAAGGATCGATTAATCGCATGATCGATACTATAACAATCGATCAATCGCTTAATCGATACTATAAGGGTCGATTAATCGCATGCTCGATACTATAAGGATCGATTAATCGCATGATCGATACAAGGATCGATTAATCGAACGACCCGATACTGTGAGGATCGATTAATCGCATGATCGATACTATAAGGATCGATAAATCGCATGCTCGATATTGTTCGATAATCGAATATCCCTAGTGTATGCAATCCGGAAAGTGCCAATATCCTTCTAATTTTTGTTTTCAAAATCCTGCAACGGCGATTAAAAAAATAAAATGACCTCAATAAAATGATAACCTGTATATTACAAACTCAGGTAATTGGTGATCATTAATTATCAAACGTTAATGGCTGTAATATTTTATCTAATAAAACATATTATATAATATAAAAATACACAAATGAATAAATCGATAATAAAATAAACGAATAAATAAGTAATTAAGTGAATGAAGTTATAAATTCATTCATAAATATGCAAAGCAGTCAAATCGAGATTAGACAAAAAAATTGTGTATTACATTGCTCCATATATTATATATCTTTTGGATATTTTGCTTCTGTGAGTTGTGCACACGTTTAATGGAGGACGTGGAAAAATAGTGATCCTCCAGCTTTAAGTCGGAGGCAGAAGTAACTTCCTCGTACAACTACATCGTTTCCCCCACTCCGCGCTACTTACCCGTCTTTGATAAAAAAACCCGCCTTTAACTTTTTTTGCCGATTTTTTTTCCGTTTTTCCCTGGGGTTTTCCGGCGTTTTTGGGGCCAGGGGACGTTTGGGGGGTTTGTTTGATGGACTTGGGATTTTTTTTTTTGGGAAATGCGCAGGTTCCTCGATGTCTTTTGGAGAGAATGATTGAGTAGGGAATTGGAATTAATTTCGAAAAAAAAATTTCCCCATGGGAATATATATATACATATATATATACATATATACATATATATATACATATATACATATATATATATACATATATACATATATATATACATATATACATATATATATATATGTATATATATATTCCCATGGGGAAATTTTAACATATATATAAACACCTACCCACACCACCCACTGGGTGTGGGTGTGGGTGGGGTTGGGTGGGTGGGTGGGAGGGGTTGTGTGGGTGGGTGGGTGGGGTTGGGTGGGTGGGTGGGGGGTGGGGTTGGGTGGGTGGGTGTGGTTTATATATAGTGACGCCAAGTAGTTCATATATATGTTGTATAACAAATTCTATTCAATAGGGAGAGGGGCATAATGGGCCAAGTGTGCAAGTTGCGACTTTTTAAAATAAACTTCTCATATATTTTTCACTTCCTCATCCACTGAGAGAACGGTTTAGTTATGGTTAACGAATGAACTCGATTGACAGATTGGAGTGATTTAGTTCTCTCAAATTGCCATTCGTTAATAGGTAACGAATTGACTTGTCTCAAGTATGCATTCGTTGACTATTAACGAGTCATTTTGCGATTCGTTGACTGTCAATGAGTATTCGTTTGGTCATATTTAACTGCGGCATTCGTTGATAATTAACGTGCCTCATTGATGACGACTGAATTTTTCTGTAACTGTATCCAGGAAGTTACCAGGAGTTGTTCCCAAAAACGGAAAATTTGATTTTTCACCATACATTCATACTTTGAGGCAATTCCAACATTTATAGAGCATTGATAAAAAAATCTGAAGGTGTGTGTGTGTGTGTGTGTGTGCGTGTGTGTGGGTGCGTGTGTGTGTGTGTGTGTGGGTGGCTGGAGATGTGGGTGGGTGGCTGGATGGGTGGGTGGGTGGCTGGATGGGTGGGTGGGTGCCTGGATGGGTGGGTGGGTGTGGGGGGTGGGTGGGTGGGTGGGGGGTGGATGGGGTGGGGTGGGTGGGTGAGTGGGGTGGGTGGGGGTGGGGGGGGGTGAGTGGGTGGGTGGTGGCTCGCGTCACTTTTCACCAACTATCTCAAAATCGAAGCAAATTTTTTTTGCCATTTTTATCAAAACATTTTTTGTAGAGCGAAGTGAGCCCTACAAATTTTTCTTAATACAAATTTTGATATATCTGTTAGTTCTTGAGATGATCAAGAAGCAAATCTGTTCATAAGAAAGACTTACTTAGAGACATCATTTTTTCCCTGGGCATTCCCATATGTACCATTGGAAATTGGGGACAACGAATCACGATTATTTTCTGGATATTTTTCAATGAAGCTCTCGCCTTTTAGCCAACTTCATTGTTCCCTGAAGGGCCAATTAGTCGTCATTGGAAATAAATTTTCACCCAATGACATGACATAATACAGAGGGGAGGCAAAATGACATGGAATTGCCATAAAAGCCCCGTGAATTCGTCACCTCGCGCAGTTTCTCTCTCATCACGTCTAGAAAAAATTCTCCCCTAAGATTTTCCATGCTACTTGCTCACGCATGGCACGATCAATATTTCAAATTAGGCGATCAACACTGAAATCTGTCATATTTTCTGCACGATTTCATATTTTTAGACCGCGAAGCGAAAAATTGCAAAAAGACCTCATTATTCGCTGGCGAACAGATCTTCATCATAATCTTGCGTAAAAAAAAATGGAAATTGGTGGACAATAAATGAGTATTTAATCAAAAATTATTGTCAGGATTCGAAAATAAATTTATGTATTCAATTTTTTAAATTAACCTGTGAGTAGTCGCGCCATTTTGCCAACGCTCTTTACCCGCGCACTAACTCTCACATTTTGTTTTGGGACCATATGTCGAAAAGTTGAGGAGATAGTAAGCTCCATAAGAACCTTTTTTGTAGAGCATATTGAAAGCTACAATAAAGCACTTTCTCCTGGATATCTCAAAAACTTGAAGAGCTATCAAAATTTGGCATAATCCAAATTTGTAGGTCTCATCGAGGGCTACAAAAAAGGTCCTTATCGACATGTCGCTATCTCCTCTCAATACTGAGATATTTGAAGAAGAACCCGCGACGAACACCAATTGACCATCGCCCACTGAATCTTACCCACCCATATATATATATATATATACCTCCCGAACAGGCAAGCTGCCAAGTATTCCGGAATATTTCCTCAAAATGTACTCAGTATTTGAGACACCGAATTATCTTCTCCCCCAAATCAACATACTCCCTTAATTCCCGATCCACATACGATACATAACTGACCCGATGGTGAGGGCTTCGCTGTAAAAATCGTTGAATATTCCCCAAATTATAGGTCCGAAACCCCCCAATTTATCACTGAAAAACCAACAGGACGGTATTACAATGCCCCAAAATTACGTAATTCAACTTCACCACATGATATCGCGAAATTCCGTCGCCTAGAAACCTCAACATTTCAAAGTGGGTGGGGTGGGGTGTGGTGGGTGGGTGGGGTGGGGTGGGGTGAGGTGGAGTGAGGTGGGGTGTGGTGGGTGTGGTGGGTGTCGTGGGTGGGGTGGGTGGGGTGTGGTGGGTGGGTGGGGTGGGGTGGGGTAGGGTGGGGTGAGGTGGGGTGGGGTGGGTGGGTGGTATTGGGTAGGAGAGTGGGTGGGGGTGGGGGGAGTGGGGTGAGGTGAGGTGTTGTGTTTGGGGGGGGGTTGGGTGGGGGGAGAATTTGCGAAACCCATTGGGCCCCTAGAATTAACCATTAGGCCACACGTGCACACTTTAGGAACCTGGTAGCCCTCATTGGAAATATGACACCAGAATCCAGTCGGTTATGTTGGTTATATCCAAGGCCGCACGGGGGCACAAATCGATCTAACGGGTGGGCCATCTCCACCATCAACCGGAGAAGCCCATCAAAACTCAATATCGCCCCGGCACCAATAAACCCCGAACAATGCCAAGAAGAACAAAAAAAAAGGCAAAAAAATTCAAAAGCAGATGTTGATAATTTTCAACAACGAGACCTTGAATTGATGTTTTGGCTTCCGAAACGTGACGTCATCCGGTGTTTTTCAATGCTGGAGTCACGTACGAGTGTGGAGAAATGGAGGGGGAAAAAAAAAACATATATGACAACCGATGAGTGTGGGCTTTTTGACGCTTGAACAAACTGATTCGAGGAATAATTTTTTGTTACTTCGTATGTACATGGACAGTATGAATCGAGAATGGTGGCGTATAATGAAGGAAATACTGGTAAAATGAGCGATTCCATGACGGAAATTGAGCTTTTTAAGGTCGCAAATTAAGCTCTGAAAGCCCTTCGTGCAAGCGCTTGAAAGGGGCAATTCATGTTGTGTCATTTGATTCGTAGAAGACTTGCCTTCACTTCTGGAATTGAGCTTTTTTTTTCTCTTGATTTGAGCTTTTGAAAAGCTTCATTAGAACCTTGGTCAGGTTTCATTTGCACTTGCAAGCTTGATATTAGTCGCCGAAAGGCTTGATCTGAGCTTGATTGGAGCTTAATATCAATTTAAAGTTTTCTATTTAAGCTTTCAAAAGCCCTGCCTTGACTTCCGGGACATTTCTCTGGAAGGTTCAGCCTAAGCTTCTGAATAGTTTCAATCGAGCTTTCAAAGGGTTTGATTTGGATCTTGGAAGGTTGGATTTGAAACTTGGAAAGCTTCATTTCCGGAGCTTTTTTTCTTTGGATTTGAGCTTTTGAAAAGCTAGATTAGAACCTTGGCCAGGCTTCATTTGCGCTTGCAAGCTTGACTTCCGGGACGTTTTTCTGAAAGCTTTAGCCTAAGTTTTCACATATTCTAATCGAGCTTTCGAAGGGTTTAATTTAAAACTTGGAAAGCTTCGTTGCCGGTTTTGGAACGGCTCGACATCAGTTTTGGAATGCCTTGATTTGACCTGCCGACTTGACCTTCGGTCAATTTGAGCTTTCAATGACCTTGACTTCGTGTCTGACCCTCAGAAAAGCTCGATCTGCATCCATATCAGGCTTAATTCAAGCTTCAGCACGATTTTATTAGAGCTTTGGAGATGCTTGTTTAGAAATGAGCTTTCAAAGGTTTAGTCAAGTTCTTGATAAAACCCGTTTTGCCCCTTAGAAGCTTTTAATTTAGGCCTCAAAAAGTCGGATTTGACCGCTAAAAAAGCTTTTGCAAGGCCTGATTTGAGTCGCAAGCTCTGAGAGGTTGGACTTGACCAAAAAAGCTCAGACCAGAAAAGCTCAATTCAGATTTTGACTAGACCTGTAAGCACTTTTGGTTGGAGATTCCACCCTATTGCACGAACCTTTCAGGCGGTTATCGCGCAATTCATGGGGCAAAATGGGATATGGCGACGGTGAGCTTTTGTACAATATATCAAAACCAGAAACTATTTTTTTTTCACGTTGCACGAATACATTCTGTGAGCTTATCTATCTATCACTGATAACTTCGCATCTCGCCTGGAAAACATCATATGCATCCGCCATATATCTATATGTGTATACACTATAGATATATGTCCAACAAAAAATGCAGTATTCGAGATATATTTCAGATATATGTACGCACATATATCTTGCCTATTCACTTTTTTAGCGCACATATATTCACCATATGTGTCATATATCTGCGTGCATGTGTTTTTCGTGAGGCCGCTTCTTTTATTCTAACACCATAAAACCTTGCAAAATACACATTGGAGTCGCGGAAAAAAATTTATTCATCAATTCTCAACGAGATGTGTGGGTGTGCCTTTTTTTTTTATTACTCCTCTATTTGTGCCCACTTACAGGATTCGCCGTGAAGCCGCGCTCCGCGAGCCGTATTACCGCGACGAGTACCCACCCAATGCGACTGGGATCGACTTTCGCCGTTCAAGCTATGATATTTTCTAATCACAGAGTAGAACTCACAGAGAATCTCTGTGAACGGATCCTCCCACCACCCCTTTCCTCCCGCTGCGGGTGCCTATGATGGAACCACCCCCCCCCCCCCCCCCACTCCTCCCGCTCGTGTTGGGTTCGCGTCCCACCTGCACTGAGAGAAATTTCACCTGTAAAGATAACTAATTACATAGGGCTGAGGTCGCATGGTAATGGATACAATATGGTTGGTAACAAATATGATTTTGGTTCAACTTTCGTTACTAAAACTGTATTACAATGTATAGGATGAAGCATCACCGTATTTGAGTAGTAACCATAACACGAATACACACTGGACGCAGTACTCAATTTATTAGGACGTCCTGATCACACAATGATTAGTTATGAGACCTAAAATTAGACTAGTCCTGGAGTGATGTAAATTCTACTTACATCATTACTAAGTAAATTATTAAGTCATCATAGAACACTAGTCTGTGGGATTATTATCATGACCAATAAGTATATAGTTTCATGATCATTTCTCTCTATTTCTGTTAGCTAGTGAGTTAGAACTCACTGAACGACAAGTTCAAAAAGCTGATCACTGTGTGAATGTAGTTGAGGTAACAATTGTGAATTTAGTTGACAAGCGTATGGTTTGATGGTAAAAGTAGCAAAATCTTCTTCACTCTATCTCAATAGTGATGGTAACTGAGGAAAATTGTCAAGGTCTTATTTCACTAGATTTTATAGTTGTGAATCCCACATTTTTCTCCCAGTATGACGGTCTCATTCAGTGGGATCTGGTCTCGAGCTTTAATTGACGGCAATCATCGTCTAATCATGATTCCCAAATGGGCTCTTCTGGACTGACAATTCCTTTCGCAGAATTCACAAGTACATTTAGCGACACAGCGCTCATCATTCAACCGATGAGGTCGGTTGGTGCCACTGCAGAAGAGTTGAAAATGAACTGGGAACCGTTGAGAATGTCTTCAACCCCTATGATGAAAAATCGATATTCCGTTTTTGGGGGCAAAACAATAAAGCCCCCCTGGGAATAGCCCAAATTACATACATTTTTTTTTTTTTTTTGTCAGTGAGGACTTTTGCGTGACCCGTCAAACGAACCCAATTTCCCCGCAGTCGGAAATTTTTCCAGTACTTTTGCCCCAGCGGATCGAATATCGATGTTGACACGAGTATTGAGGACAGCGGAAGAAAAAATCATGGTTTTCCCGAGTTATTGCTCGAGACAGTTAATGGTGTATACCTAGCCCTGGAAAATGCGGTCCGTTGGGGGCGCCAGTTGCCTAGCAACCATCACCCCCTGAGCCCCCCCCCCCACCCCCTTTTCTCATCCCCCCGGAGTTTCTGAATACACAACCACTTGCACGCAGATGTGTTACCCGAGGGTCGGGCTAGAGGTGATGTCCGTGGGGCTCTTTGTTTGAAAAAAGGGGCAATTATTGGTTTATTGGGCGAACGAAAATTTTGGGTTTCAGGGACTGAAACTATTAATTCCAGTGGGTCGTGTTTTTTTTTTTGGGGGCCCGGAAGTGCCGTCGACCCGCGCAGAATAAAATGGATACTGATGGAAGGGCGGGGGAGGGGGGGGGTGACCCTGGACATGTCAAACCCATAACTTGCGAATGTGTGTTTGTGTGTGTGCCTGAAAGATCCACCCACTTACACCCACCCACTTACCCAGCCACCCACTTGCCCAGCCACCCACTTACCCAGTCACCCACTTACCCAGCCACCCACTTACCCAGTCACCCACTTACCCAGCTACCCACTTATCGACCCACCTACCCACCTACTCACGCACCCAACTACTCACCTACCCACCCATCGACCCACCCACCCATCCACCCACGTACCCACTCAACCACCCACCCACCCATCCACCGGCCTACCCACCCATTCACACACACACACACACACACACACACACACACACACACACACACATACATCTATGTGTTTCTAAAAACATGCCAGAATAGAACCGAATGCAAAGAAGTGTGAAAACTTCAGAAAAATTACACCCTCGATACTTGGGGTCCATAGCCGAATTTTTGTGTGTTGGGAAATTTAAAAATATTGGAAATCGAAAAGAAGTGATGATTGAAAAAAACATCAAAATGTCACACCTTGCAAACAACTTTTGAAGGTGGTAAAGAGTTGACGAATTTTTAACCGTCTGAATATTTTAAACATTTTTTACACTTTTGAAAATTCGAAAAATTTGAAATTTTTTCCACGATTTTGAGAGGCTTAAATTTTATGATCTGATCAAATTGTCCTTTCAGAATAGCAGAAATAGGAGAATAAACAAAAAATTGCAATCAATATCATAAAGTGAGTGGAGTGGAAAAGGGAATATTGATAAAATGAAAATATAACCCGCGGGGCAAGTAAAGCTAACGACAAACCCATCTTATGGGCTCTTTTCTGGGATCGAGGCGATTGAACCCAGCTATATATTAAGCGAATTTTTCCACAAGCGCGATTAAGATTGCGACCCGGAAAGAGTACGCTTAACTTCCATTATGATATATTCCACACATGTGAGTTCAACAAAATCAATTCCACACTTTGATATATTTTCGCAAAATATTCTTTTGCATTTATGCTTGGCTTCAATCTATAGGTTATACCGCGACTTTTCCCGGCGGTGCCAATGGAAACCGGCTTTTTCCCAAACTGCATTTACACATTTTAAACGAACAAACGCAATGTCCCAAATTAGGTTTTTGGTTGAAATCGGTTTTGTAGTTTTTTCATATTTCCGAAAAAAACTACCGGTTCACATAAAAAAAAGGAGAGCTTTCAGTTTTCCAATTTGGAGCACCCATCTTTTGTTTTTTCTCTAACGAGTCCGGTGACGCATTTCCTTTTGCCGCCAGACGGACTGGTGGCGCGTCGGTTGCGATCTTACGGTTTTCGATAATTTCGATATATATCGATAGTCTCTTTCGTCTCTCCTTTTTACTATAGACTAGTTCCTTGCCGGTGGCCGCTACGCGGCCATACGCATTTCCATATGCGATTTCGATATCAATTTTGTCATGGCATCGATAATCGAGGTTTTCTTCGATAATCGAGATTTTTCTTCGATAATCGAGATTTTTCTTCGATAATCGAGTTTTTTCTTCGATAATCGATTTATTGCGATTCTCATTCGATTTGTGGTCGAAGCTCTCAATTATATATAAGGATAGAACAGTCGAGATTTTTTCTTCGACTTTCGAGTTTTCGAATTCGATAATCGATCCATTTTCCTGGTCGAAGTTCTCAATTATTTATATAGACTAGTTCCTTGGCGGTGGCCGCTACGCGGCCACATACATTTCCAATTTCGATTTCGATTTTAATTTTTATCATGGTATCGATAATCGAGTTTTTTCTTCGATAATCGATTTATTGCGATTCTCATTCGATTTGTGGTCGAAGTTCTCAATTATATATAAGGATCGAGTTTTTTTTTTCGACTTTCGACTTCAATAATCGATTTATTTTTCTGGTCGAAGCTCTCAATTATATATAAGGATTATCGCATACATATCAAATTTTCAACACTGGACAGAATAAGTAAAACACTCGAAACTTATAAAACTACATAAGCTATGACAACTCGAACAATTGTCATACTTTTGTAAACTTAACCCGAATCGATATCGCAAATATCGATATTCGATTTTAATCCGTTGTTACAATTTTCGCCACAAAACGCCATTACGTTTTGCATGTCATAATTTCCGAGATATTTCGACTCTAACGATGTTCATTTGTGTGTATGTATTTTCTTGAATTTTCTTGAATAGGAATAAATAGAGATGGAGACTACGATTGTCAGCGAAGGCGCGGCTGCGCGCGCATTTCGGCGTGACAAAATTTCGAGATATATCGGTTATTCGAGATTTATCGATACTAGTTCCTTGCCGGTGGCCGCTACGCGGCCACATGCCTCAACTTGTCTGTCTTCTCATTCGATTTCGATTGTGTCATCGATAATCGAGATTTTTTCCTCGATTTTCGAGTTTTCGCATTCGATAATCGATTTATTTTCCCGGTCGAAGCTCTCAATTATCTATATAGAATAGATTTTCGACTTCGATTGTGTGATCGATAATCGAGATTTTTTCTTCGACTTTCGAGTTCTCGAATTCGATAATCGATTTATTTTCGAAACTCTCAATTATTTATATACTAGTTCCTTGCCGGTGGCCGCTACGCGGCCACATGCATTTTCAAATGCGATTTCGATTTGTATCATGGCATCGATAATCGAGATTTTCTTCGATAATCGAATTTTTCTTCGATAATCGAATTTTTCTTCGATAATCGAATTTTTCTTCGATAATCGATTTATTGCGATTCTCATTCGATTTGTGGTCGAAGCTCTCAATTATATATAAGGAGACAGAGAGAGATAGAGACTATACTGTCAACGAAGCGGTTGCGCGCGCATTTCAGCGTGACAGACTTTCGATATAATCGATATATATCGCACATTGTGCTTTTTAGAATAGGATCCGATGTATCTTCTTTTTTTCAATAGGAGACTAGTCTTCAAACATTTAATTGACGTGTCGGAAAAGCTAGGAATGGTAAACAGAAATTATAAATCGAGAAGTTTCACTTGTGAATGGCTGGTGAAAAAAAAATGAATCGTGAAGAAATTGTTTGAAATATGAAGATTTGGGGGCGCTCTAGGGGCAGTTACTGCAAATGGAGTCCCGAGTTACACACCCCAATTGACTGATTAATACAAACGACCTCAATGTACCGATTGTGTACCGCGCCTCCTGTATAGCATAACGGATGAAATAGTGTCTAGGATCAAGGATCAAGGATTCCCGCGTGTCGCTGTTTTTCCATAGGACTTTCACTGTGTAATCTTTTTAGAGAGGAAGGAGTGGCTCGGGCATATTTCTCGTTAACGTTCACTTCATCATTGCGGGGGTACATGTGTTACAATCATTTTTCATATCGCCAATGACGTTTGTGGAAACCAAACGTCTTTCTTCAACGGGTCTGGCCAGCCATCGCATTAAGATATTCGATGAGGATTTTTGGCTCTTCGCATGTTTTTTTTTTATATTAAATTTCATTTAGTTTTTCGATCATTTGGATTTGTGGACGTTTTAGAATTTTGCAATAGTTTTATTTTTTGGTAGGGTCATGCGATCAATTTTAGAAACTTTTGATATTGTGGAAATTTCGAAATTTGTGAAATTTTAAAGTTTTGAAATTTTTGAAATTATAAAATTTTGAAATTTTGAAATTTTGAAATTTTGAAATTTTGACATTTTGAAAGTTTGAAATTTTGAAATTTTGAAATTTTGAAATTTTGACATTTTGACATTTTGAAATTTTGAAAGTTTGAAATTTTGAAATTTTGAAATTTTAAAATTTTGAAATTTTGAAGTATTTGAAATTTTTTAAATTTGCAAATTTTGTAAATGTTGGAAATTTTGGAAATTTCGAATTTTTTGAAATTTTGAAATTTTGAAATTTTGAAATTTTGAAATTTTGAAATTTTGAAATTTTGAAATTTTGAAATTTTAAAATTTTGAAATTTTACATTTTCCAAATTTTTGAAATTTTTGTGAGATTTCAACGTATTTAAAATTTTTTTTTCATAAGTTGTATGAAAAAATACAAACATTGATTAAAATTGAACCCGAGCTGGGGATACTTCTAATTAAAATAAGTCGATTATACACTCAAATCATGCATCCTATTTTTTTACATGCCTACAATCCACTAATTAAGCCCCCTCAAATTGCTGTTACATCAACGGATTGAATCGCAAATTAAGTCAACAACCAAATAAACTCGAACAAAAGGGAAGTAAAAAAAAAGTCCAATTTGACCCACATGTTCAGGCCAATCCTGGACTCCAGGTAGATTGTTTTTTTCGCCTCCTCCGCATTGAATTTCCCCTCCCGTATTCTCCTTCCTCGCTCCATCTCTGTCGGGTTGAAGGCTGCGGCAGAAGAGTTCCGAACAAGTTTCTACGGAATCTCCCACGATCGCCGAAAGAGGGGAGGAATTTTTTTCTCCAAAAATTTCGAAACTTGAAACCAAAAGAAGAAAAACCGGGTTAGTGTGACCGATCTGGGCTACACCAATAACTTCTCGATTTCGCGTTTCATTCTAACATCACTGTTTTTCGGGGAATGAGCCCTAAAACATAAATATCTTGTGAATGAGTGGTTGTACAAGAAAATTGTATTCAACATTTTTTGTAGAGAATTTCATTCTGCACATAAAAGATCTAAACGATTTTTCTGCTAACTGTGTTGTTTATTGAGATAAAGTCAACCTTTGCTCATTTTTTGAGAAAACGAAAAAAATACGGAATCGATTTTAAGCGGAAATTGTACACACACACACATACCCCCACCCACCCACACACCCCCACCCACCCACCCACACACGGAAAACCTATCAGGACAATGGCAAACACACATACATACACACACACACACACACACACACACACACACAGAGTTTTCGACTATCTGAACGTGTCGCGTTACAAGCGCTGCGGGGGCTTTTCTACGTTCTCTATTGGCCGCGTCCGCCGGAGCTATACCAAAGACCTCCTGCGATTGGCCGCCGCGGGTGGGGGAACTTTCGTCACGTCACGGCGAATTGCCTCTTAAATCTGGGTGGAGCAAATTTGGGACGTTCGCCGGATTCTCAACTCATGCAAAAAAGTTGACATCCCTAAAATTGAGAGAAAAATTCTGAAATATGAAAATGGCGGGAAACCGTGTTTAAAAAAATTCAAAATTTATTGTCAAGTGCGTCTCAATGTTCCCCTTCTGCAATGCCTAGATACATGTATCTAGCGTAGCTACTCCGCCCGTCAAGGATCTCCCACCGCTGAAGTGAGACGGGGCGGAAGGGGGAGGAGGAGGTGGAAAGGGGGGGGGGTGAGTGAGCGAGTGGGACGGCGAAGGGGGAGGGACCCTCGTACCAACCTACCGAGCAACTCGTTTTCTTTCTTCGCGCCTCATCTCCCTCTCTCCTTCTCCCTCCTTCGGCATTATACTCGTAACGTGGCTTTTGTCCCTTTTACTCCCTCGCCGCGTGCACTCATCCTTTTTTTTTTTCTTTTTTCTTTTTTCTTAGTTATCCCTTCTTCTCCCCTGAGGGTTCTCATATTGTTTACATTCGAGAATTATTATCAGCGAGGTCAATGGTGGAACGACGAGTTTGGGATGTTCGCAATATTCTCAGTGGTTTCTATTTATGCGCTCTTGGTGGATGGAGCGCCATTGCCATCTTGGGTTGAAACAAAATTTGAATAATTGAAATTTGGAAAATTTTCAAAATATGGAATACAGAAAAATTAAAAAAATTCTATATTTGCAGAAAGCTAATTACCCCCCCCCCCCTCCCACCTCCCACCTCCCACCACCCACAGGTGTCCTCACCGGCAATTTTCATCTATGTTCTTCCAAGAGATCCTAGAACAGCTGCACTGTACTCCAGTGCAGCTTCGATGTTACAATGTAAATCAGATTCATCAAATGTAAATCTGATGAGGAACTTCTCATGCTATGACATTCAGGCGTTATGACATCAGGTTTCGATCACGTCAAATCAGGCTCTGATCATAATCTAGCCGGGGGTCTTCCTGACCAAATGAACTTGGTCAGAATGTGAGTTATCTTGGAGCAGAGACCGGTTGATCAGGAAAGCCTGACTACCGCCGGATCCATTCCTGATCCAACAGCAAGCCCCAATTCAGTCTCTCCCGACGTCGGTTTCCCCTGAATATCTCAGGAACTAACAGATATATCAAAATTTGACTTAAGAACAATTTGTAGGTCTCATTTCGCTCTACAAAAAAGGTTCTTATCAAAATGCCGCTATCTTGCTTCGATCTGGCAATTATGCCATAGCAGAAAATAATCGGAAATGAATCGAAATACTGGTGGCAAAAGGATTTGTCGTTTTTGAGGCAGCTACCAATTAGATCTGATTCCTCAAACCCGTGCTGAAAAAGATATATCTCGGATAGAGCATTTTTGGCCGAAGAAATATCCAGATATATCCGTATATTAGACATATATATCTCCGTTAATATATTTTTTCCGTGAGGGAAGAATTCAGATGCTATGTCAAGTAACGATATATATAAGTATACAACACGTGTACTTGAATATAACAGAATATTTGTTTTCCAACTCACTATGAAGTGAGCCGAAGCACGTAACTGTTATTTCGAATCATTACGATTTTCCGTCTAACAAGTATTAGATTGAATTCATGTAGAAAGAAATTGCCGCATGAGTTACCTCTTTCTCAGAGCAAATAAATATTGTTTTCCGTAAATTTTCTTTTCGCCTTAGTCGATATTTATTGGGTGAAACAAAATATTCTTTAGCGTACAAGGATTGTATCAATAAGTCATTAGAATTTATTTTCGATCAGATCAATAGTCAATTTTTTAATTTAAATTTTGATGTCACATCAAACGCCACATCTGATTGTCAAATCGGCAAGCCACTGGACAGCTGCGGTTCCCCATGGCTTCATTGGTAAATATCTCGTAATCTAAGCGAGATAATGAACTGTTGATAATAGCCTTTTTTGTAGAGAATTTAATGGGCAACAAAAAAGTTCCTCATGAAAAATGTGCATCTCCCCTAGATTACGGAATATGCACGGATGAAAGCATAAAGTGCGAAATCGACTTGGTGGGATTGACCATCTCGCTGCTGGGATCTATAAAATTTCTGTAATATATTCTGTTTATCATACTTCTCATGTTAATATATTTAATACATGGGTTCCTTGGACCAATTAAATTTTTTTGTGGCGAGAGAGTGCACACTTGTCTCAGTTATATATATGACATCTTGCTGCGATATCACTTTTTACTTTCCGATGTTTCGGGAAGTTATTGTAATGACCCCTAAATCGATTTTGTTTATTTCGATGCATAACTAGGGTTTTAAGTATACCAAAATACTTCCCGTCGAATTCCGAACAAATGTCTGTGTGTGTGTGTATGTTTGTATGTGTGGAATCGGAATTTTCCGTTAACGATTTCTCACGAACGGATCGAACGATCTGGGTCATCGAGCTCTTATTCGGAGTGTCTTCATGGAACTTAGATCGGATTAGTTTTTGGTTTAAATTGACCGAGCAGTTTTTTGTTATTAACAATTGAATTGTTTACAACGCTCTATTTCAAAAACGGTAAGAGATACGGCAAAAAGTATTAAGCAGAATTTGCTCTGTAAGTGGAAATGCATATTTAATTTCTTATCACTTTTTTCCATTTTTGTCATAATTAAGGAGGTATGACGGGTTTAGCCCTCGAGTGTTCGCACCCCTATTGGCGTCTCACTCCCACTCCAGTAACGCGTATAATTCTCGTCCTCACGCGGACTATGCAGCTAGTCAAATATTCATAATTATCTGATTGATAAATGGGATTGAAACATTTAATTGACGTATCGGAAAATCTAGGAATGGCAAACAGAAATTACAAATCGGGAAGTTTTGTTTGTGTTCCCAATTTCGGGATATTCTCGATTGATCGATAATCGCAATCAGTACCTGGAGTGCCTACATCAAAACGCAAAGTTGATCACAGTTTCGAAGCACATAAACTTTAGTTAGACAAGTTTCAAATTCTATCTAAAACCTGACCATCCATCTCAAAATTAACACTCATAATATATTTATATTCATTTTCGGAATTGTTCAATGCAATTCAATTTCAATATCTACAAAACTTGATTTATACATTTTCTGGCAAATTTATATTAACACGAAAAAAACTGAGAACCACTGAGGAACTATTCTCGCAAGCCCGAGGGAGACAGACCGAAGAGATCGTATACAGGGTGTTTCAAAATAACTTATAGTGCTGATATTCGTGGATGACTAAAAGAATGTGAAGAATATGTGGTAAAGTATTTGAAAAATTTATACAGAATTCATTGACAATTGATTTAAATTCCAGTTCTGTTGGACAAATTAAGACCGGATGTAGGAATAGATTCAGGGCTAGGAGTAGGACTAGGTCAAGGACCACGATTAGGTCCAGCAAGGAGACTAGAATCCATGACCGAAACTGGGTGTAGGCCCGGGAGCATAATGAGGTGTACCATTAGGACTAGACCTACATTCAGGTATTGGGTATATGGAATATCAGGAATAAGTCCAGTTACAAAACTAGATGGGCTCACCAATATGAGTTTCAGAGGCAGAATTAGGTACAGAAGCAAGGCCAGTATTAGTTAATCACAGGAATTAAGTGGAGGAATAGGTCCAATACAAGCGTTAGGCTATGGCTTAGGACTAGGTTCAGGTCGAGGACTATGTCCCTGTCTGGGACTTGGTCCGGGACTAGGGCTAGGTCCAGATCTAGGACCTGGATCAAGTTTAGGGCTAGGTCCAGGCTTAGGACTTGGTCCAAGCTTAGGGCGAGGTCCAGGCTTAGGGCTAGGTCCAGGTCTAGGATTCGGTCTCGGTCCACATCTAGGATTCGGTCCAGGTCCAGGTCTAGGATTCGGTCCAGGTCCAGGTCTAGGATTCGGTCCAGGTCCAGATGTAGGATTCGGTCCAGGTCCAGATGTAGGATTCGGTCCAGGTCCAGGCCTAGGTCTAGGATTCGGGCCAGGTCCAGGTCTAGGATTCGGTCCAGGTTTAGGGCTAGGTCCAGGCCTGGGGCTAAGTCCAGGTCTAGGATTTGGTCCGGGTTTAGGACTATCTCCAGGTCTCGGGCTAGTCCCAGGTCCAAGCTAGATCCAGGGCTAGGTTCAGGTCCAGTTCGAGGTCTAGGTATAGGACCAGGTCCAGGCATAAGACTCAATTTAGGACTGGCCCTGTGTAAGCAATTAGAAATACGCCCAGACCTAGAAATGGTACCCGGACGAATAGAGTGCAATAAAAAGAACTAAATAGGTGCAAGACTTTAACTAAGTTCAGTGCTAGAACTCGGACCGTGAACAAGACCTCGTTGCAAAACCAAAAGTAGGTCCAAAACAGGAGCTACTACTGGGGACAGCATCAACATCATGTCCCGAATCATAAGTAGGATCAGGACTAGTCTCACAATTAGCTTCAACATGAAAATCGTGTCAGACATTCAGTCCAATACCAAATCCAGCTTTACAACGAAAAGTAAAAGAAGAGCAAAGGGGACCACTAGTCTTAATGGTGATCATATTGGTCTAACAATTGCTCATAATTGTTAATTATTAAAACATCAGAATAGAATTTATCAAATATTTTCCTCGTCTTCTGCATATTTCTATCCATTAACCCCTTTCGGCATTAAGTTATTTTGAAAGATCCTGTATATTGTAGTGAGTTGAGAGAGTATGAAAAGAGAGTGGCAGAGCTCAAGAGGAGGAAAGAAGAGGTCTGGTCCACGAACCGTATAAGACTTGGACGCCCTTAGCCCCCCACCCCCCCCCACCCCCTCCCACTCACTCGGCCCCCGAGGATAACCGTGAAGTGAGATGGACTATGGGGGTTTGAGTTTGTGGGATTAACAGCCTCATACACACAGAAATTGCGCTCATCTCGGCTCAATTATTCACGAGTTATATCGGGGACGAAGAATTGGAAATCAGGGCATGAAAATGTTTGATAGGTTAGCGAATTTATACAGTGAAAAGTTTGATTAAACCTGGGTCCGCCATTTCGGTTATGCAATATTAATCATTTTTCCCATTAATAACGTAAAGTTTTGGGATGCAAATCAGAGACCACAGTTGATCTGAGCACAGAGTTAAAAAATATTGAAAATCTCATGGATCCTTTTAAAGTTATTCTCTAAATGATTGAAGTCCAGGTTTGATTCTCAGAAAGATTCTTTGAAAGAATTCTACATCCCGCGGTACATTACCTCAAAATTTCCTACAGCCATCTAACAGAAATTCCATGCTTCTATTTAATATTCAGTAACTTTTTAATTTTTTAGGCAATGTTCAAGGAAATGTTAGTTCCAAGACCGATCCCACCTAAAATTTCGGGGGAAAATGTGAGTTGTAGAACCGTTTGTAACTTGGTATGGAAAGATTGGGCAAAAGTTTTCGATAGTATAAGATTGTAGCGGGTTGAAAATCTGCTAGCAGGAAGTGGATACCGGCGGCTCAACTTCAATAAGAGTTGGTGACCTAATTTAGCTATCTTTAGTCAGTTCAAATACACCTATACTTGGTGGAGGTCAAATTCTGCTTGATTCGAGTCAACTCGACTAGATTTAAGTCGACATCTACTCTATTCAAGTCAACTTAACTTGAGTCAAGTTCATAAATGACGTAATTCAAGTCAACACTGAACTTGATTAAAGTTCACAATGTACTTGATTTAAGTCGAGCTCTGCTTGGTTCAAGTTCACCTTTATTTGACTCAGATAGGTATCTGCTTCACTCAGGTTGGCCTCTACTTGACTTAGATCGGCCTCTACTTGACTCAGATCAGCCTCTACTTGACTCAGATCGGCCTCTACTTGACTCAGGCCAACTTCTGCTTGATTCAGATCGGTCTCTACTTGACTCAGGTTAACCTCTACTCGACTCAGATCGCTCTCTACTTGACTCAGATCGGCCTCTGCTTTACTTAAATCAGCCTCTACTTGACTCACGTCGACCTATACTTGACTCCGGTCGACCTCTACTTAATTCAGGACGGCCTCTACTTGACTCAGGTGCACCTCTACTTGACTCATGTCAACTTCTACTTGACTCAGCTTGCCCTCCACTTGACTCAGGTCGACTTATACTTGACTCAGGCCGGCATATACTTGACTCAGATTGACATATACTTGACACAGGTCGACCTATGCTTGACTCAGGACGGCCTCGACTTGACTCAGGTCAACTTATACTCGACTCAGGTCGACTTATACTTAAGTCAGGTCGGCCTCGACTTGACTCAAGTCGGCCTCGACTTGACTCAAGTCGGCCTCGACTTGACTCAAGTCGGCCTCGACTTGACTCAAGTCAACCTCGACTTAACTCAGATGCGCATATACTTGATTCACGCCTACATATACTTGACTCAGGTCCACATATACTTGACTCAGGTTCACATATACTTGACTCAGTTAATCATTAATAATTACGCCATTTATCGTTCATCATTATGCAACGATTTTTGAATCTATTTTTTCAACTTTTTCAAAATACCGCAAAATTATAAAATGAATTGAAAAAAAATTGTTTCATAATAATATTTTGACAATTTTCGATTTATTTGCTTTCCATACAACAGACAGGAAAACATAACAATTAAATTTTTTTTTCCTCATTAAGGACTACTTCAAATTGCTGCTTATGTCCATAGGAAGCACTAATAGCAGAGAAAGCTTGCGATTTAATCAACAGCCTCATTTTCCCCGAAACCCTCCTCATCTTGCTTCAATTATTCACGGATTATATCGAGGACGAAGAGTCGGTGGAAAAGCAGAGTATAAAATTATTGGATGGTCCACTGAATTTATTTATTCATTATCATCGTTACACGGGGTCAGCGACAATAGCCAATTAGGGGTTGGAAAAACAGCAACAAAATATGTGATATAAGGGTGCGAAAAGCAAATTAACAGTGCAGCAAATTAACAGACTCCCCTAAACGATTTGGAAAAAAATCGCACCGCGAAGATTGATTGATTGATGGTTTATTACTGCACATTATGTTGTACAAAAGAATTGGATCAAAGTCCTCATATTTATAATAGCAATAACGAGAGAAAACATAAGTAAGAAGAGATTGAATGATTCATTGACAGCAGAGATGAAAGCAAAGTGACAATAGACGTAGTAACGAAAATAAAAATAACAATGAAAATAAGAAATAATAAGAGAAAGAGAGAGAACAAATAATTTTCTATATTTTAAAATTCACGAAAACAGCAGAGTGTGCTACTACATCAATTTTTATACACAGTCTTGAAAACTTTTTGCCTAAGAAAAAAAAAAAAAATGCTGAAAATTTCCGGTATTAATCCTGGAGCGGTTTGAAAGAGACATTTTCGGGTTGTAACGCTGGGAGTGCTTCTAAATTGACGTAAATTCTTGAAAAGTTTTGTTCCATAGCAATGTGTTGGGCACGTTGGTTAAAGTTTCTCCCCGACACTTGCCCCGTTTTTTACACCGCCGGAAAACATCAGAGGTCTTCAAATTCCATATGAAGTTATGCCTACATCTAACAGGCTTAAAGATTGTCGAAATCCGTAAATGTGTTTTTCGTAACGCCTTACATCACAAGGAGATCTCACTTTACAGTTTTATGTTTGTAGGAGTTCCCTAGGTTCCACCTCGTCTTCATGACGATCGTATACAATTTTCATGCAATAGCTGAAGTGATTCCGCACTCTGCAAAAAAGAAAAATTAATTAAAATACTTACTCGACACTGTTGAACTTACGCGTAGCTCTTAATGAACGGACATTAGACCAACCAAATCCAGTCTTTAATCCTGCCTAATACTTTATAGCACTTAGCTTGGGCTGGGATCTCCTAAAGGACAAGATGGCAATCGGTGGCCAAGGGTGAAACACTTTGGGAACGGTCGAAAACACAAATTACGTTTTTCGCCTTTAAATTGGCTCTGGTAACTCCAGTTTAAATTTAGGTCCCAGGTTTAGGTTCAGCAGGTCAATTTCGACTAATTTGACTATGATCCTGACACTAAGGATTCAATATGTGCTTCCATTCGGTCAACAAAACTATATATATATAGTTCGATATGTATACCCTCTCGAGTTTTTACATTTTAAGAGATCGGTAGCGCGTGCTTCGCACGCGCACTTCGTTCCTCCGCCGCATTGACTGGTGTCGCGTCGATTTCGTTCTTACACTGAGAGAAAAATGTGGGATTCACAACTATAAAATATAGTGAAATAAGACCTTGACAATTTTCCTCAGTTACCATCACTATTGAGATAGAGTGAAGAAGATTTTGCTACTTTTACCATCAAACCATACGCTGGTCAACTAAATTCACAATTGTTACCTCAACTACATTCACACAGTGATCAGCTTTTTGAACTTGTCGTTTAGTGAGTTCTAGCTCACTAGCTAACAGAAATAGAGAGAAATGATCATGAAACTATATACTTATTGGTCATGATAATAATCCCACAGACTAGTGTTTTATGATGACTTAGTAATTTACTTAGTAATGATGTAAGTAGAATTTACATCACTCCAGGACTAGTCTAATTTTAGGTCTCATAACTAATCATTGTGTGATCAGGACGTCCTAATAAATTGAGTACTGCGTCCAGTGTGTATTCGTGTTATGGCTACAACTCAAATACGGTGATGCTTCATCCTATACATTGTAATACAGTTTTAGTAACGAAAGTTGAACCAAAATCATATTTGTTACCAACCATATTGTGTCCATTACCATGCGACCTCAGCCCTATGTAATTAGTTATCTTTACAGGTGAAATTTCTCTCAGTGTACTGTTCGTTACGGTCTACGTGGTATTGATACATATCGAGACATCATCGAGAGTTTTTATACTTGTCTCTCCTTTCTACCTAGAATTCCCATCCCGAAGAAGTTCCCATATAATTCTGTATACCATGGTGTTACATAGAATTTGTACTTACAAAGACTATAAGAATATAGACCCCATACTTTTTCTCATATATTCCATACAGTTGTCGTACATCATAGTCCATACATGCTTTCTAACTATATGTTGTAACACAGTTTCTAACTACATGTTGCAACAATTTGGTACAACAACTATGACAATATATATAACAGTCGCTTCATGTAGGGTTCATCAATCGATGGGTTGTCTCGTCGAAATTACTCCCGACTCGTGAGACAGAGAAGTAATGCTGTTATTGCACACCGAGGGAGGGCGAGACGCCTGACGCCGTGGAAGAGTATGCTAAACAAGCAGACGTTGCAGGGATTTAGTAAAAGGATTACTGGTATAGCAGAGATCATTGATTACACGCACAAATTTGTTTCATTTACATGTTATCTATCAACGAGGAGACTCCCAAATCTGAGCATCTGTGTTATGCTGATTGGAGTAGGCTGCTATCAACGGACCTCGACGAGTTTCGGTGGATGGTGAATTTGGGGGTGGGTGAATGCAGGGTTAGAGGCTGGTTCAAAGTTTCGACCCCGGAAACTGAATCCATCCTAACCTTCGGCCAAATTCGTTCGAAGTACCTTAGAGCTTCGGGGTATGAGTTAAGGATATTAGTCTATCATGTTTAACATAAAGTTCCTCTTTGGTTGACGAACCAAATGATCACTTTGCGTTCCATCCTGCCATCGACGAGTCGCAGACAATATTCTAGACTGGAGAGGCAGAAGAGCATACTGCTGTCACACCGATGTGTGATACTAAGTCCGAACCATCCGAAGGTGTAGAGGGTTCCGTTAGGTATTCAGCATCAGAGTAGTGATAACAGACATTATTAATTCTTCCAAAGAATCTGTTCTCGTGGAATATTTGGAAGACACTGCTAGGCCGATTTGGAAGGAACAATTTTGGATTAGACCAACCGAACGGTTTGGAGTCATCAGAGTTTCTGACCGTTAGCAAGAACTATTGACAGTAGCTGATAGCTTGCCTTGTGTTTATGACATGTTCCTCGTCCACTTTGTAAATACTTCGTGTTCCGTCGTTCGATTTTCTCATTAAACCTATTTCTAGCGTCGGAAATAGAGAAGAGCCGCTATTATTCCACCGACCGAGGTCCAGACGCACAATATCACTAGAAGGTATGCTGTAGGAGCAGCGACTCTGTTAGGCATCTAACAAAGCACTAGTCGTGTTATTGATTACTCCGAAGAGTCCGTTCCACTACCACGTGCTTTAGCGTTCAGAAAGATCCCGAATATAATCTGTAATCCACAATGTACCGGTGGAAGAGTTTGAAGATGGTGATGCGGAATCAGGTCAAACGAGCTGTCTGCCACTAGGTCAGTGTCCGACTCTCCACTGAATCTATGGTAATCTTCGATCAGGTTCATTGACAGCAGCTCCCCTCATCTATTAGCTGAAGCTAAAAAGATTTACCTACAATGTGGGACCTAATACTCCTGCTGTGCAAATCAACTGACCACTTCGTAGTTGGTGCTTCCTGTAACAAAGCGTCTCGCTGAAAACCTTCCGAACTATTGAGTCCGAGGAAAATACTGTTATTATTACACTGAGGGAGGTTGAGACGCGCATTATCACAAGTAGACGTACTGTGTTAGACATTTAACAAAGGACTAGTCGCATTGTGGAAGGTATTATTGATTATTCCCAAGGGTTCGTTTCAGTGACATGTTCTCTATCGCGATGGAAAATGCCAATTATATTGTACAATTTGCAAGATACTGCTGCAAGGGCTCGGAAACGGGGATTTTGGATAAGTCCAAATGACCAGTTGGAGACTAGGTCAAAGTCCCCTGACACTTTGGGAACTGGATCTATCATAAACTTCGACGAAGTCTGTGAACAGTAGCTAATCGATTCTATTCAGTAAGTTCAGCAGGTCCAGTAGATTAGTCTAGGCTCATTTTGTGCTTGTTCCTTCAATTGAAGGATGGGTTCGTTGGTAATGCTCCGTACTGATGAGTCAGACAGCGCTGTTGCTGCAATGGAGAAGGAAAGCGCGTTAGGCGTTAGCTGTTAGGCATATGGGAAAGCCTTGGTAAAGATGGACAACCCTGACTCTATTGGAGCATTTGCAACATTCAGCTGCGGACATTCGAAGGTGGCGAACTTGAATGAGGTCAAACGGACAGTTGCAGAGTAAGTCAAAGGGTTCGGTCACCCTCCACACCCCGAATCCATCATAACCTCCCACCAAATCTGTGAACAGTAGTTTAATCCCTTTCCAGCAGCATCAAATGATCACTTCGTGTTTGGCCCTTCGATTGAAGAATCATCTCGCCGAAAACATTCCACACTGATGAGACAGAGATGAAACACTGTTATTACACAGAGCGAGAATGAGATGTGTAACACCACGGGAGGATGCGCTAAACGGAGTAAAAAAAGGTGGCAAAGGGGATGAGGGGGATTGGGAGTTTGTGTGTGTTTGCCTTAACGATCGGTCCGTCTGTTGACTCAAGTGGACCGTTAGCGAGGCATCTCTAACTCGCGCCGTCAACTTTACGCCTCTCACTTGCGCCAATGTTCATTATCCATCCTTCCCCTTCTCTCTTTCTCTGTCGCTCTTTCGGACAAGCGTTTTGTGTACGCACCTATGGAATATCGTTCGCAGAAGTGAAAGTAAGTGAACATGAAGAAAACAAGAGGAGGACGATCCTTAGGCTTGGCGTTGCGAAAGAATTTTTTGCCTAGGAATTTGTGATTCGGGTGGGTGGGTGGGTGGCTGGGGGGGGGGGAGGCCATGGAAATTTGCATTATTATATTCTAGAATTGGGAATACAATTTTCCGGGTAATATTTACCAATGCCCCCATCCAAAAATTACGAAATCTCCGGGCACTCAATTAGTGTGTAACAGTATCCCGAGTGGATCGGGTGCTGCGAAGGGGGGTGCCCATGGAGATGCTTCCAGGGCCACCGCGCTTACGCCACAGCGTTCAATCTCTCTGTCCCTCATACAGACATAGACGCAGGCATTGGATCTCTCTCATTCTTTTTCATCGCAGCCTCCCTTCGCACGCTCCAGCTCCCTCGCTCTCTGGCTCCCTCTACGTTGCTCTCTCTCTCTCTCACTCCGGCTTGGTCTCTACTTCTTGCTCACTCTGCCCCTTTCCCACTCTCCACCTCTCTTTCTCACAAGTGGAGGGTTGGAAGGCAATTTGGACTCGACGCGCACACGCGTGTGTTCAGCATGTGCCCTGCGATACTCGCCCGGAGCTCCGAGCGCCAAGTAGAAGTAACAGTGACAAGAATATATACGTAGTGTAAAACCAAAATGGAAATAAGTATAGGAAATAACTGGGAGAGCCCAACGGGACGTCGTTAAGCCGCCCCGACCCCCCGTCACAAGTACCGTTGGGACATTTTCCCTTTTGACGTTTCAAGTACGAAAAAAAAGGAAAAAAAAAATTGCCAGTCTCAGGCATTTTCGAGGAAATCCGAGACCAGGTATGATTTAGAAGCTTCTGGAGCATTGGCAGGGAAACATTGAGGTCCAAAGAAAATTATATGTTACGCGGGAGAGGTCGGTGAGGGCGGTAGGGACGCTTGGAAACAATATCAACAAGATATTGAGCTTTCGAGGGGGAGAACATGGAATATCAGAAGCGACATATTTATCCGAATTATAAAAAAAATTGTATAGTCAGGAGTATATATATATATACATATGAAAAAAAATAAATGTAAAAAAATTAAAAATAAAAATAAATAAAAAAAAATGAAAACGAGACCGAATACGCGCCTCGCTCGCTGACTTACAATTTGACATTTGAAGTGACAGAATCGCTTCCCAAATTGAAGATACTGTTAATCATTGATTCCGAAAAAATGAGAGCTCTCAATTTTCCAATTTGGAGCAACCATCTTTTGCTTTTTCTGTAATTATCGCGTACATATAAAATTTGCCGACACTGGACAGAATATGTAAAACACTCGAAACTTAATAAATTAACATAAGCTCAAAAAATATTCTGTGTATATAATTTTCAATAACTACTTTTGAAAACTAAACCCGAATCGATATCCCAAATATCGATGTTTATCGACGCTACCGCGATTACCAACCAACTTCACGATGTTATCTGACTAATCTGATCAACCAATAAGTGAATCACGATTCAAAAATGAATTATGACAGACCAATGAGGAATGGTCTTACGACTTTCGACTCTGACGATGTTCATTTTTGTGTATACGCTTTCCTGAATAGGATTAAAAGTACTACTTGAAAAATAGTACTTGATGAAAAATTGTAATATTGTGATATTGAATAATTTACTTAATTTAAAATCTTGGCAAACTCGTAAAAAAAATAAACCAGAAAGGTTTTTTAACTCCCTTAGAAACACGAGTCCGATGAACGATAATACTAATGTGAATTGCAGAGCGGCCTCCCACGATGTCTGTGCGCCGTATGGCTTACACGTTTGATTATCTCACCAGGATACAGTCCCAAAGGGTTAAAGCATTAACTTGCCCAACATTCAAGCTAGTCCTCAATTTTTCCCTCCGCCAGAACGAAACTTTCTCCCCTTCCCTGGCACTTCTGGGTCGAGCTTCCGACAAGAGAAAGAAATGTATGGAACATATATAAGTAACTTCCCGATCTACTTGCATGCGAAAACCTACAGGCCTTTCTGTTTGACTTGGTCTAACGTAAAAAAAAACCAAGTTATGGGGCTTGGAAACTAAATGAAACAAACGGAGTCAAACTGTTGAGATCCCGAAAATGACGAATTGTCAGTGCTTCAAAATCGAACTAGGTCATTACGTAGTGGTTTTACGGAAAAACGTTATCAACAAATTTTGTAGAGAATTTCATTTCCGACAAAAAAGGTCATTACCAAATTTCTGTCCGATGACTCATTCTCGAGGTAGATTCGAAATTGCAGGAAACGGGATCTCTCGGCTTCCATTGAGGAACTGACGCTCCCATGCTTACATCATCGCAGAATACTTGGTTATCAATTTTTAAATAAAGTGCGCATTTTATAGTCTCAAGGAGAGACGACAGTGTCGCTATATCGAAATTATCGAAAGCCGTAAGACCGGAACCGACGCGACATCAGTCGGCGCGGCGGGAAACGGAAGTGCGCGAAGTACGCACGTGGAGAAAATGGCGTAGCGCTCCTGAGGCTACCAGATGCGCGCACGGAGAGAAATTCTCATGAAAATTTCAGGAGAGTTCGAGCAGAAAGTACTGAACCACTCCGGAATTACGGGATATTTCGTGAGGTGAGGTTATAAGTGACGGTAGTACAACAAAAAGTGGCGCTGTTATCGCGTCAAATGACTGAACCATTCGGTTATTTATGATTGGATAATACCAAAAATTGATTTACAGGCATAATAACTTTTGATTAACTTTCATGACTTTTTGTGAACTGAAATATGCCGCGTTTGATGCAGAACTTCGGTACTTTTGGATGAGAAATTTTATCCGTGCAGTGTGGAAATTCTAAGCGCTGTTGCCGCGCTTCGTGTTGCTTTGAAATGTCGCGCCGCAAATGGCGGATAGGCCGGCAGGTGACAGCCCGCGATATTACTATGGGCTATTTTCGAGATAATTCGAGACTAATTCAGGCAATTAAAAAAAAATTGTCTATTCTGCGATGGAACTTGGACAACGAAAGCGCGCTGCCGGCAACAGCGCAATCGGAAATACATGGAAGGCGCTCTCGCTCATCATGCGGGCAAATATGTCGGGTAGTGAGGCGCGGGCAAACGAGGGTTAGTGCTATTGGCAAGGTAGTGTGGCAATGTCCCATTGCGAATATTAAATATCTTCGCTACTCTTCACGAATATTCGTGTCATGTTTGAATAAGTTTATTTGAGTGCATGGAACCTTCAGGAAAATTTTTACGAGGGGTAATTTAGCAGCAGGGCTACTTAGAAAATTGATTTTTCTGTTTGCAATTGTGGCGAATGATATCGCACTATGAGATGGTCTAAAATTTGTACATTCAGTAACTCACATCTCATTTCCACTATGAATTTAATTACTCCCACAGTAACATATGATTTGTCACTTTTAATGCGGATGAAATTGACACGCTCTTGTGGTATTTTATGTGAACAATATGCAAATTTAATAGCGTAGGTATCGAAATTTTATCAGGTGAAAGCCAATTTGTTTCGTGGGTTCAGAAGATATTGGCATTGCATACACACACACACACACACCAGGCCACCCACACACACCTACTCATCCACCCACCCACCCACACACACCCACCCACCCACCCACACCCACCCACCCACCCACACCCACCCACTCACACACACATACAAACACAAATGAAGCATTGCTTCGCAGATGGAACGTTGTGATCTGGGAACCACACACACACACACATACACAAATTTAATAGCGTAGGTATCGAAGTTTTATCAGGTGAAAGCCAATTTGTTTCATAGCTTCAGAAGATATTTGCATTGCACATACACACCCCCCCCCCCACCTACTCACCCACCCACCCACCCACCCACCCACCCACCCACCCACCCACCCACCCACCCACCCACCCACCCACCCACCCACCCACCCACCCACCCACCCACACACACACACACACACACACACACACACACACACACACACACACACATATTCTGTAGTAAAAATCATGTAGAAATGTTGGAGTTGCCTTGAAACATTGAGAGATGAAAAATCGAAGATCATTTCATATTCTCATCCGGGAGCAAAAATACAAAGTCCTTCAGTATTACAGCACTTTGTGTAGGAAAAATGTAGGAAAAATCCCCTTTTCAGGAGATTGAATTTCTCTCAAATATCTCTATATCAACAATATTCCTAAAAAAAAATTTATAAAATTGCCCTACATTATTACATATAATTTTTCCACGAGCGCTTCACTCAACTTGCGCGATGACCACCCGGCAATTTTCAGCACGTCAGAATGTATTTAGTGGTATTAGCCATAGCACAGTGTGTGCATGTGTGTCCTCAGTCATTAGACGCATGGAAGTGGGCGGCGGAGTGGGGGGGGGGTGGGTTGAGGAGGAAAAAGGTGAATATAATGGCAGGAGGAAACTTGATCGTCGTGACACTTTGGCAGTTTCAAGGGGCAACTGAGTATCCCCTGGACGTGACAGCCGACCTTCTCTCTGGCACATGCGAAAGCCGTGTTTAATCCAACTATCTCCGCTCCCCCCCTGCCCCCTCCCCCTTGGGCCGCCACCCAGCATAACTCCCCTCCCACCCACCCACTCCCCCCCCCCCCCCATCCACCGACTCCCCCCCCATCCACCGACTCCCCCCCCATCCACCGACTCCCCCCCCCATCCACAGACTCTCCCCCCCCCCCCCCCCCCCCCCCCCCCCCCCCCCCCCCATCATCCACCCACTCCCCCCGTTGGTTTGTGATGACGCGTGGCCCGGACTCCACTATATCGACCCACAACCCTAGAGCTCTGCAGGCTCTCTTTGTTCCTCGAAACATCCGCGTTTTTCGGGGGCACTCGTATATACATTATCCCCCTTTATGATTATTTCCCTGTGTACATCAAACATTTTGCTCTACTGATGAAACACACAGGCGGCAAAGATGGTACTAATGCCCCTCTGCTTCCGGATTGGATACATTGTAATGATTGGACTTTCAGTTTCTGATTTCGCCGGAGAATGATCTACAATGATGTGAAGAAATGGCTTTCAGGAATAAAGTGTGTATCAGACTGTGAGTGATAAGACATAACTTGCCGATAGGGGAAGTTCCCGTTTTGCCCCCGAAAATGAAAAATCGATTATCAGATCTCCACGTTTCATGGTATCTCTGACCTTTCTAGACTATTCAAAACAAAATGTCTGTATGTGTGTGTGTGTGTGTGTGTGTGTGTGTGTGTGTGTGTGTGTGTGTGTGTGTGTGTGTGTGTGTGTGTGTGTGTGTGTGTGTGTGTGTGTGTGTGTGTGTGTGTGTGTGTGTGTGCCGATGTACGTGTGTAACCAAAAATTTCCCGCAACGATTTCTCGTGAACAAATTATCCGATCAAGGTCCTGTATGACGCAATCGAAGTGTCTTGCCGTAACTTAGAGCTCATTAGTTTTTGCTCCATATATGTCTCCTGGTTTCTATTGTCATCAACAATTTCAATTGTTTATAACGCTGTATCTCACGAAATATTATACATACGCAAAAATGTGTCGAATAAATGTTGTTCCTTATAAAAAAATACATATTTTGTGTCCTCTGACTTTTTTCATATCTTTAACCGTTTCGGCGTTAGAGCGTTATGAACAATTGAAATCATTTGGAGAGCTCTGTGGGGAGAAAAATGAGAGATTGGAAAGAGAGTACACACACACACACACGCTGACATCGGGAAGTTATAATTTTGGCCGGCGGAGGGTCAAACCCACAGGCCATTTATCACTTGGTTTTATCAGGACGAGCACTCGAGGACTAATCCCAACAACAATTGAATTGTTTGTTGATTTGTTCATATTCGAGAATCAGAGCTGGCAGAAATGGAGATGAGCTCCAATTGTGAACGGAGCTTTACAGCCCTGAAGATGGATGGGAACTGCAGCGTTTGCGAAACATCGGAGCTAAGCTAAAACTTTCCGGGACATTCATCCGGAAGTCAATAATACACTCATGGCCGCGAAAGCCGACAGTCTAAGAGGTCATGTGGGTGGGTGTGTATGTGGGGTGGGTGGCTGTGGGTGTGGGTAGGTGGGTAGGTGTGTGTGCGTAGGTGGGTGGGTGTGAGTGGGTGGGTGTGAGTCGGTGGGTGTGAGTGGGTGGGTGTGAGTGGGTGGGTGTGAGTGGGTGGGTGTGAGTGGATGGGTGGGTGTGAGTGGGTCGGTGTGAGTGGATGGGTGGGTGTGAGTGGGTGGGTGGGTGTGAGTGGGTGGGTGGGTGTGAGTGAGTGGGTGTGAGTGGGTAGGTGGGTGGGTGGGTAGGTGGGTGGGTAGGTGGGTAGGTGGGTGGGTAGGTGGGTAGGTATGGGTAGGTGGGTAGGTATGGGTAGGTGGGTGGGTGGGTGTGTATGCGAGTGTGGGTGGGTAAGTGGGTGGGTGGGTCAATTTTTTTTTTTTGCCCTATGAAAATTAAAATCCACCGACTTGGACTTGTTTTGTCTCAAACCGGAAACACCACATTCCCGAATTTGCAATCTGCGCGCACGGGGGTGCGTCTATCTTCTCCCGTGAAAAAATTGAGTACAAAAAGTGTAGGAGAAAAAAAAAACGCGCACCCAAAGAGGTGGATATAAGAAACGAGGAACAGGTTTTTCAAGCCGCCCCGGGGATATATAGTACAGTAAAAGGTCCTACGAAGCGTGACTACCTGACGACGTGGCCCCGGGCGCACACCCAGAAGAAAATGCTGAAACAGGTGCTCGTAAAAAATTCGACGTTCAGCTCGACCCCCCCCCCCCCCTTCCCTCCCCCCAACACCCTCTTATCTCACAATTCTCACTTCAAACGCATACGTGCAGTAGGCACCTATATATACTAGCTTTGGGCAACTGCTGTGTTACTGTGCAAAAGAAGAAATGGGGATAAAAGAGGTGTTTTTGGCGCAAATAGTGGAGAAAAAAATATAGAAATAAGAAATAAGGGAGGAATAAAACAGGGGAAAATCTGTGTTCGGTATGATGTGTCAAGTGAATTTCATCGTTCCGGGGGATGAAACCGTAGATTTTGGGGGAAAAGGGCTTTTTGACGGGTCGTCGACAGGGGTGTAATGGACTGAACTCGAAAAAATTAAGGTGATTGGAGGAGGGAAATTTTGGTGGTGGGTTCTTCTGCTTTTGGCAGGGGCTATTCGTATGCTTTGGGGTGAATTGTGTTGTGGGTATATTGTCGTGTAGTATGGGGATTTGTATGTGGGTGCGTGAACGGGAATGAAGCCGTCTGTGTGTACACATACACACTGCACACAACATGTGGGTGCGTGTGTGTGTGTGTCTGTCGACACATACAGTGCGTGCATCTGTATGTGCGGTTGTGCATGTGTGTGGGTGAGTGGGTGGATATGGGAGTGTGGATGGGTGTGGGTGTGGAGGTGGGTGGGTGTGGGTGTGGGTGGGTGCGTGGCTGTGGGTGAGTGTGGTTGGGTGGGTGTGGTTGGGTGGGTGAGTGTGGGTGGGTGAGTGTGGGTGGGTGAGTGTGGGTGGGTGAGTGTGGGTGGGTGGGTGGCTAGGTGGGTGTGGGTGGGTGTGGGTAGGTGGGTGGGTGTGTATGTGCATGTGGGTGGGTGGGCATGTATGCGAGTGTGGGTGGGTGGGTGTGGGTGGGTGTGGGTGGGTGCGTGGCTGCGGGTGAGTGTGTTTGGGTGGGTGGGTGGCTAGGTGGGTGTGGGTGGGTGCGGGCAGGTGGGTGGGTGGGTGGGCGTGTATGCGAGTGTGAGTGGGTGGGTGTGCATGCGAGTGTGGGTGGGTGTGCTTCCGAGTATGGGTGGGTGGGTGAATGTGTATGTGAGTGTGAGTGGGTGGGTCGGTAGGTGGGTGGATGTGTATGTGAGTGTAAAAAGAAGGACATCACCCACATGAGTTTGAAAAAGTAATTCAAAATAAAACAAATAGTATGCTTCCATTCGGAAGCGAAGACCCTTCAAAATAGAGGAGAAAATCTGTCCCTTCCACATGATCCGTGATGCTCTGGATGACATTGGAATGCGAATTCAGAAGGGCTGAAGTGGTTACGTAAAAACTCGTTGGGTAAACTGTGAGGATAACGACGTCATCATCAGAGATTACGTCCTGGGATGTTTCGCGGCTTTATTTTTTCTTATCGAGCAATTTTATTTCCATCCACGGGGTTTATTTGGATCGCATGAATTTGTGCGGCATCGTGAATAATCTGGAAATGCTGCTGGGGGCATTCGTTTCACGATGAATTGATGAATAATTTATGGAAAATTTGATATTATGCAGTTTTGATTGAAACCCCGAGATGTTATTGTGGAGAGAAAAAATCAGGAATTAATTAATTTATTTTTTTTTCTTCTGATTGTACATATCTCTGCTTTGAATATGTACGAAGGAAAAATTCTGGAAAATTCTCTGAGATATTATCATAACTTTTTCATATTTGGGCATTGGTTGCTATTATTATTTTTCCGGAACAAAATGTGTCTTCATCCGGGCCGTAAAGCTAGTTTTCGTCATACTGCCCGTAAAATCCCGTTTTACGGACGCTCCGCTTCCGTACAATGGACTTTTACGCCCAGTATGAAGAACAATTCAGTTCGTTACACGGCCGTGAAAAGTTTTTTACGGCCTGGTGACAAAAATAGCTATTTTAGTACTGGCCGCCAAGCGTCCGTAAAACGTATTTTTCAGGACGGTATGAAGAAGATAGATATTTTCGTCACAAGGCCGTAAAAAAAAGTTTTTACGGCCGTGTAACGAACTAAATTTTTTTCATACTCCGCGGAAAAGCGAGTGGTATGGACGCGAAGCGTCCGTAAAGCGGGATTTTACGGACGGTATGATGAAAAGTAGTATTACATCACCTATTACGAGCATCCTAAATGGTTCTTGGGATTTGCTCCACTCATATCAGCCAAGAACCATCTTAACGAAGAAGAAGAAAGTTTTTTTTCTCCGTGATCATCAGAGGTAAAAATCTTAGACCATTTTCTTCGCATACGAGTGCTGGAGTCTGAGAGACATTGCCGACCTGTTGCTACCCTTGGGAGCGCCGCGATACTCCTTATCTCGGCCCCATTCACTCACATGCGCTCACACGCTTATCACAACCATTTTCTCCCCTGAAGCTCATTCGAATAAACAGGCGAGTTCACGTGAATGAATATTTTTTACACCGACAGTCCCTCGGAAGGTGTATGAGTTTAACGGCGCCGGAAGTCGTCCAAACTTTTGCACGGTGCCACTTCTCCGTGAAATTTGGCACGGACGATTAATGGCAAAATGTTAGGTCGAGAATTTTTCTGCAATTTTTGATATTTTTCAAGGTCACCCTGGAGATGTCGCGCTATGGTCTCATCGCCGCCCCTCTCCGCAGTTTTCAATGTTTGATCAAACTAATAGTAAAAAAAATCGAAAAAGAATATTTATATATAACCTGGTCCACACTATATAGAACACATGTATTGTCGCATTTTTAAACAAATTTAATTAAATTAAAATTAATTCAAAGTTTTGCAAATTTCTGTAAATTTTGTAAATTGAAAAAAAAAACATTAAAAAAATAAAAAAAATTTTTTTCCAAATTTCTATTTTTTTCAATTTCTTTCAAATTTTCAAAATCTTAAATTTTTGCAAATTCCCAACATTCAGCCGTGGAAGTTTGTGATTTTTGTGCGCTTAGAGAACGAGTGAAAACCATCGGATTTTCGAAAAAAAAATTATGAATATCAATTTGATAGCTTTAGTAAAAGCAATCTATTTTTTATACGAAAAGTCAACAGAACTCCTGGAATTCCTGAAAAAACAGTCGAATTCACGTCAATGAATATTTCAACCGCGGGGGGGGGGGGGGAGGAGGGGGTGGTTCAATAGTGCTCTGTCCCGTGGTCCATAGGGTCACAACCCCTTCTATAGAATCTCATAGGAATTCCAAAATTGAGGAAAAAAGAATCAGCAAAAACACAAAAACTGAAATTTTTCAAATTTTCGACGACTTTTGAAATTTTTGAAATTTTTGTGAAAAACATTTGGAAATTTTGAAAAATCTCAAAATATTCAGATTTTTATTTTTTCCAAATTTAAACCTATTTGTTTCAAGTATTTCAATTTTTTAAAAATACGTTTCGCATTTTATCAAACAAATTAAAATTTTGTAGCTTTCAAAAAGTTTCAATTTTTCAAAATCTGTATAATAAAAAAAAAACACAAACTCTCGAAATTTGATTCTACAAAAATATCGAGATAGCTAAATTTACGGTTGAATATCGGACGTGAATTAATATTGTCTCTTGTGTGTTTCAGCCTCGGGAGGGGGTGGTCCAATGTTGGTCCCTCCCGTGGCCCAAGGGAGTGCGAGCGGTCGTCCAGGATGTGACACGGGGGGACGTGGTGCCCAGGGGTCGGTCCCTGGGGCCACACTGTGGCCCCTGGCCCCTGCCCAGCCAAATTTAGCGGCTGGTCAACAATCACAAGCTACACCACCACTAGCTGCAACACCAGCGCCAGCGCATAATCAAGGTAGGATAACCAATGCATTAAGGTTGTTCATGAAGGACAGTCTCTGCCAAAATTTCACGCAGTGGCTCGAACCAAACTTTTGACTGTGTACCGTTAAAATTTTTTTTTTTTTACCACTTCGACCCAATTTACTATATTTTCGCCCAAACTGCATTCACACAGTTGAACCTAACGCGCCTTTAAACCAGAAAAAAACCCCAGGAAACCTTAATTTGTACAGCTGTTTCTTTTGCTAATCGGCGAATTGCGCGCGCAGCAGTCACAATGTGACGCCCCCCACTCCTCGGCCGCCGTTGCTCCGCCCGCAAAAGCGAATTCATGAACTTCGGGAAATTATTCCTCGGCTACTATTGGTCAATCACTTCGTTTTTTTCTCACCGAATTCATTGGCACGGTTCTTACTCAAAACTTTTCTCTTTTCAAAAATTGTCGAGTCTTTGAGCTGCAAAAAATTCCAATGAGTGCTCTCGAATTTGCGCGCAACTTCAAATTTTGTGGTTAGCAAAACAAGGAATTATTTAGAGCATATATTTTCCGAAATTTTTAGTAATTTTTTTACAAGAAATTTGTTTGAATAAGGTTTTGATATTTTTTCCATACGAATTGAATCAATGAGACAGAACTAGATTTTTTTTTAGCAAAATGTATGCTCTTCCGTTTGGGTACAGATGGCCGTGCATGTGCAATAGATCAATCGGTCATTTCCTTCTTATTGGTTAAGTGATAGGAATAACAAAAGTGGGGGTGAATACTGCTCTCTGATTGGTTGCGGCCCGAGCGTAAAACAAATAATGCGCCGAATATGCCCCAAGCTTGGAAGTCAATTGGATATTCGCTCCGAGTTTCCGTGCACGGTATGTGCGTGAAGTTGGGTACAAAAGTGGCGCGCTTCGCGATTGGCAGTTCCATACTGCCTCACTTCACGCACATGTTGCTGGGCAACGAAACGCTCGAGAAATATTCGATATCTACCAGGCTATCCAGGTAATATCACTGATGGTTTTTCACTTGAATTTCGAGCAGTATAATGATAGAAGAAATAACTTCTCGATAGAAATTAGCAAATTCACTTATGATTCTCCAAAAAACTCTTTCATGTAAAAATAAGCGATTTATGTGGTATGTTTTTTTTCAGTAACCTATCAAATTTAGGTGATATCGCATAATCAATTGTATCTTTCCGCCGATCACACATACATACACACACACCCGTTCACACACACCCACCCACCTACACACACATACACCCACCCACATACCCGCCCATACACCCACCCACATACCCGCCCATACACCCACTAACCCACACACTCATCCACCCACCCACCCACACTCACTGACCCACTTACCCATCTACCTACCCACTTACCCATCTACCTACCCATTTACCCATCTACCTACCCACTTACCCATCTACCTACCCACTTACCCACTCACTCACCCACTTACCCAACCCACTCACTCACCCACTTACCCATCTACCCACCCACACTCACGCACCCACCCACAGTCACCCATACTCACTCCCCCACCCACCCACACTCACACTCGCCTACCCACCCACCCACTTACACTCACCCACCCACCCACACTCACCCACCCACCCACACTCACCCACCCACCCACACTCACCCACCCACCCACACTCACCTACCCACCCACCCACCCACATTCACCCACTCACCCACCCACTCACCCACCAGAAATATTTTGCTACATTGAAAATTGGGTATCCTGATAATTGTGTTTGTAATCACTGCCATCACCGCCCATGCCAAACTTACAATCGCCAGAAAAGTTATTCCGTGACAAAATCTACAATTTTGGATTTGGAAATTAATAGAAAACTAATAATTGTTTATTTTGCAGGTGTGAATCGTTACGAGCTGTACTCGCTATTTCCAGGGGGTGGCGCTGGTAGCTATGTTGCCGCGACGCCTGGTACACCTGCAGCCACCCCAGCTCGCGCTTACCATGCGACCACGCACAAGGGTAAGTGTCTGTCACCTAAATTACATACTATCGCCACCAAGGTGTCCTAACTGCGCATTAACATAATTCGGGGAGCCACCGCACGTGCTATCCACATTTCTTCAGCCACCGCAAATACTATAAGAGAATTTAATTTTAGACTAGGTCCACTGCGACCACTCCACGGCGACGCCTCGCGCATTTCTTTTCGCGTTTCCCAATGCCCTGGACAGTTTGAAAATTTCGATTTTTTTTTTAATTTTTGAAATCTTCAAAATTTTAACCAAATTTTGTTTTTTTTTTTGGAATTTATACAAATTATATAAAATTTCTGATTTTGGATTTTTGGGATTTGTTACATGTCCTGGGCATCGTTCAAAATTTCTTTCAGAATTTCTTGAGTAGTTCAGAATTTCTTGATTATAATTTGGGATTTTTCTGAACATTTCGAAATTTGTGCGAAATGAACAGATGAAAAATGTAGAATGAAATAAAAAATTAGAAATTTTTTTACGTTCAATTTATTTTCAAATTTACTCGATATCTTTTTTTTACGTTGTACAATTCGAATGATATCCGCTTCCGCTCTTCGGCGCGCTTCTTCCGTATTGAAAAGAAGAAAAAAAATTATTTAGTGTTTTCTCGAGCGCGGAATCCGTCAGACGAAATTGATCCTCAGTCTCCCACCCACTCCCCCTAAAATTACTCGTAAAATCTTTCCGGAATCAGTGAAATCCATTTACGTAATCCCTTGTACAAAAGTACTTTTTCTGCTTATTCCTTCGGCAAAACTTTCTGTATCAGTCAAAAATTTGTGAGGAACACTCGACGAAAAGTTCATAGATTTTTCATATAAAACTGAACTCCTTATTCCAATTTTTTTATATATACACAAGTTAGACCGTATATTTTTTTTTATTAAAAAAAATTGAAATTTAAGAAGCAGAATATAATGGACAGATTAACGGGTGTGCTCGCACGTAGAGCACATCGCCGCCCTCGAATGTATCAATTTGTCGTGAGTTCCAGACCATCCTGAATGTTTTTAAAAATTACAAAAATATTAACAATTTCAAATTTCAAAAAGTTCGGCATTTTTGGAAATACAAAAAAAAATGATTTTTTATTTTAAATTTTTGGATTAAAAAAAAAAACAATTTTAAATTAAAAAAAGTGTTTTTGAATTGAAATTTTTTGAAGAAAGAGATTTCACTTCATCAAACGTGAAAATTGATGTTACTCGCTAAGAATAGCCTCAAGAATTTTAAATTTTTGGCGCAATATTTTCCTACATGTGATAATTTCAGTTTTTTTAAATAATTTTTTTTTTTTTTTTTTTTTTTTTTTTTTTTTTTTTTTTTTTGGAAATTCCCCAATCTCATAGATAAATATATAAATGCCATTTATTTCAAAAATATTAAAAATCACCATATGTAACAGTATGTCTTCTCAGTAATAGTATTAAAAATACATCACAGTTTCGTTTCCAATTCATGCTAATCAGTCTTATAGTCAATTTGCCCATAAAAATTAATAAATATATGTTATAAATATGCCAAAATATGATCCTAAAATTAGCACACGAAAAAATTATAATTAAAATACTGTTCGGGTATCTTATCAGTCAAAAATTTTAAAAATGTTTAAATCATAACACACATGTCCTATACAAATGTTGACTATATAGATATGTGTAATTCATGAGTACATAATTATGTATGTAGAAATACTTATAATCTTATTTCTAAAATTCATACCAAACGCGCGGCGAATCCCCTTTACACCAAGAAAGCACTAAAGGCGCGAAGGGCGGGCGGGAGGAGGGGAGGGGGGGGGTGGTGGTCTTGCGCGGCGGCACGCTCACAATGCCGCAATTATGCAATTAAAGTTCTGAATGAGCTCTACTCCCTGAACAGGACTCCCGGGGGCCGGCAGCATTGCCCCCACGAAAATAGAACGTATCTGGGTCTCTCGACACTGAGAGGGCCTTTAACAATCTCATTGTCCAAAGGTGGTAATCCAAAACGCGCGTCTCACCAGCCCCGCAAAATCTATCCATCTGATTTCGGTGGGAATGTTCTGACTAAAGGAAGGAAAAAAAGCTAAAAAAAAAAGGAGAAAATATTTTAAAAAAACCGAGGTGACTGTTCTATGGGGTAATTGTTCCGCGAAAGAGAAAAGTTTGATGAAAATTATCTTCCTGGTTTGGTGATGCTGTACTATGAGTCATTTTTGATGCTGTTGCTTCCGGATGGAAGTGTATTAATGTTTTGTATTTCTCAATCGGCAATTTCGAATTGAGATTTTTTGGGGATGGGTGCGTAGGTGGGTGGGCGGATAGGTGTGGGTGGGTGGGTAGGTGGTTGGGTGGCTGGGGAGGTGTGTGTGGGTGAGTGGATGGGTGGGTGGGTGTGTGGGTGGCTGGGTGGGTAGGTGGTTGGGTGGCTGGGTGGGTAGGTGGTTGGGTGGCTGGGGAGGTGTGTGTGGGTGGGTGGGTGGGTAGGTGGTTGGGTGGGTAGGTGGTTGGGTGGGTGGGTGGGTGGGTGGGTGGGTGGGTGGGTAGGTGGGTGGGTGGCTAGGTGTGGGTGGGTGGGGGTGGGTAGGTGTGTGGGTGGATGGGTAGGTGGGTGGGTGGATGGATAGGTGTGGGTGAATGGGTGGCTAGGGGTGGGTGGGTGGCTAGGTGTGTGTGTTCTTAAATTTTTTTCTCCTTGTAAAACTCCGCATTTTTTACATGCAACAATTTTCTAAAAAAATCGTATGCACATATTTACAACCATAAAAAAACTGCATGAACGAAACGATGAGGATTTTACGACTATGATCCATAGACAAAAAAAAAATCCGACAACGAATGTAATGCTTCCATTGGAAGGCAAAAACGTCGAAAACGACTGGTACTAGTTTCACCAAACGGAAAGGTAATTCCTATCAAAGTTTTCTGGTACGTGTGCTCAATATTCCCGGGATGTTGGCGGGCTTTTTTGCCCAAAAAAAAAAAGCAGAAAAAAAAAACGTGAGAGTACCCGCGGCGATAGGTATTTAATGGCTCTCCGCCTACTGGTACACCTTGTCTAAAATCGAATCTAGACTCATCGGCAATTTCAATTATCCGCACCAATTCAGCCATCGGTAGGAAAAATTTAACCCATCACTCTCTAGGCCGGCCATCTTTCCGCGTAATGAAATCCATTAATGTATCTGAAATTTATTTCACGCTGCATTATTATCATCAGCAGAACGGACAGGTGAGTGGGACAGGGGATTTCGAGTGGAATGAAAAGTGGTTGAAAAGAGAATGTGATGGGGGTTTTATAAAAAGTGAAATTTCCGGGCTTGACACTGATCAAGATTTAAGTATATAATTGACCTGGGTTAAGTCCATATTCTTGGCGCCGATTTGACTCAAATTTCACCCGATTCCGGCTGACATTTTTGAGTCAAACTTTATTATGAATCGATTCGAATTTGATTTCGAATGAAGTATAACTTGAATTAGGCTTAACTCAAGTTCTGACGAAACTGAATTCCCTTTCGATCATACTTCCTTGGAAAGCTATGCAAGTTTAAAAGGAACTTGACTCGAAGTCGAATGTAATGTGATTCAAGTTTTAACCACAATTTTGAAGTAAATTTGACTCAAGGTTGCATCAAACTTGCCTCAACTTTGGATCAAACTTGATTTAAATATGATTCGAGTCAAGTTTAAGTACAACATCACTCAAGCCAAAATCAAACTTCGCTCAAGTTCGAATCGAACTTGATTCAAGTTTAAATCGAACTTGGTTCAAGTTTGAATCCAATTTGGTTCAAGTTTGAATCCAATCTGATTCAAGTTTGAAATGAACTTGATGTAAGTTTGAATCGAACTTGATTCAAGTTGAAATCTAGCGTGATTCAAGTTGGAATCAAACTTGATTCAAGTTTGAATCGAACTTGATTCAAGTTGAAATCTAGCGTGATTCAAGTTGAAATCGAACTTGATTCAAGTTTGAATCGAACTTGATTCAAGTTGAAATCTAGCGTGATTCAAGTTGAAATCGAACTTGATTCAAGTTTGAATCGAACTTGATTCAAGTTTGAATCGAACTTGATTCAAGTTTGAATCGAACTTGATTCAAGTTGAAATCTAGCGTGATTCAAGTTGAAATCGAACTTGATTCAAGTTTGAATCGAACTTGATTCAAGTTTGAATCGAACTTGATTCAAGTTTTAGTCGAACTTGACTCAAGTTTTAATCGAAATTAATTCAAGTTTTAATCGAAATTGATTCAAGTTGGAATCGAAATTGATTCAAGTTGGAATCGAACTTGATTTAAGTTTAACTCAAGCTTTGCAAAAGAAACTTGACTCAAACTTAACGCCAAAACGAGTGGGGGGAAGTGTTCAGGTTTGTTACGAAGAAATTTAGACTGGTTAAAGTATATAATCAATTTGAATTGATCTCTAACTTTAATAAAGCTCGGCGCAACTCTGCTCAAGTTCGACGGCTTAAATTCGAATTCACGTGAACAAGAAATGTGTACGCTGATCGATGCACAAAATTTGAGTTAAATTTACTTTTTTGAATTTTTCCTATATCTATCTTTTGTCACTATTCACAAAAAAAAAAAAATTGAAAATAAAAAAATAACATAATCCTGGAAAATGTTTGCCCAACTTTTGATGGATGTTGCATTTTCCATATTTATTGTCGCGATATTTGATTCCTGTTACTATGTTTATATGTTGTTTGATCAGCCTCTATATTATTCTATCCCATCGTTTTTTTTCCGAATAGTACAAACCTTCAGAAACTTGGGACAAAAATTTTGAGTTCAAAAGTTTTCGATTTTTTTTTTCGATTGTTAAAATTCTTGCCATCTGCAAAAGACGGACTAACATCCATTAATTTTGAATTCTGGAGAAGGGCGAAGGGTCCTCCCATCATTAATCTAATCCGTAAATAGAGCACAGACAGAGGATTTCCTTATATTCTCCGACCGCGAACCGTCGCGTCCAGAGTGACCGTATATCCGAATACCAATCGACTTAGTATGTGTCTCTCGATAGAGACATTCCAATCTTCTCATCGCCTCCAATAACCCCTCCCCGTCGTTTGAATCGAAATATCGAAATTTGGCGGCGCCATGCCGCCCATGCGAGAAGGATCACTAATGTGGCCTTAATTTGAAATTAAAATCGAATTTTTGAATTCTCTTTCCGCCCCACTCCCCCCCCCCCCCGCTTCTCCCCCCTTCCCCGCCTACACCCCCCCCCCCTCCCTCGCCGTAAACTACAGATGTGTAATAAATTATTTCAGTTTCAGAGAGTGTATTCTCAGCAGCAGTTGGGGTTGGCGTTGGTGGCTACACTTGGGGCGCACCCACACCACCCCCCGGCTCACCCTACAGTCCTGTACCAGTAACGCAACTTGAATTGTTAGCGAAGAACTTGGCAAATCTAGCACCACATCATACACAACAGCCCTTGAGCCTCCAGGGACTCGGTGTCAATGTTGGTGCAAGTCTTCATCATGCACAGCATACAACCCAGCATACCCTAAATCTAGCTGGTCTACATCATTTACATCAGGGTGAGTCAACGTTGACAACTACATCGGCGACATCATTCACATCCAAGTTTATTGACGAACGTACACTCACACTCGGTTAGTGATAACAAAAAAAAAAGCGAACAATGCTGACTTCGGTGTTACAAGTATCCAAACACTTACCCTATTGTTCCTTAATTGCACGGTCTTCACGGTTTTTTGCTTCATTGAATGCGGTTTAAGGATAGTCATGTGTGCGTCGTGTGACATTGTAGTATTTTTTGGTAAAGTGGATCTGTATGGAGAGAAAATTAGTGATTTTGTAGAGTTTTAGGGATCTATGGAGCTCATTGCTTTCATGACTGGTTCAATGCAAATCTTGGTCCTGGATCTTGGTCCTGGATCCTGGTCCTGGATCTTGGTCCTGGATCTTGGTCCTGGATCCTGGATCCTGGTCCTGGATCTTGGTCCTGGATCTTGGTCCTGGATCTTGGTCCTGGATCTTGGTCCTGGATCTTGGTCCTGGATCTTGGTCCTGGATCTTGATCCTGGATCTTGATCCTGGATCTTGATCCTGGATCTTGGTCCTGGATCTTGATCCTGGATCTTGATCCTGGACCTTGATCCTGGACCTTGATCCTGGATCTTGATCCTGGATCTTGATCCTGGATCTTGATCCTGGATCTTGATCCTGGATCTTGATCCTGGATCTTGATCCTGGATCTTGGTCCTGGATCTTGATCCTGGATCTTGGTTCCTAGAAGTGTCGAGTCTCATATAAGCCAACACCTCCAAGCTCGTCAGCCTGTCCAAAAAATTTGTCACAGCATGATCGAAAGTCCGGGAAACATGATAATAAGTCCGGTACAGCATGGTCAAACATCTGAGACAGCATGATAAAATTCTGAAATATGTGCATAATGGAAATTTCAGGATGACAATGTAAACTATCTACACTGTTTCTACATCTACTCTCCAATTTCCTCAAAATCGTTAAATGCATCGCGACTCTTTTGCTCAGCACATCAAACTTTCCTAAACCTACCTTGAATCATTGAAATCAATCGTCACTTTACTCCTCTCTGCGTTCCAAAACACCTAAGAACAGTCGAAGCCATCGCGGCTCTGCTGCTCAGCACATCACACTTTCCGGTTTCTTTGCCTTGACATTGGACCTACATTCAAGGTCAACCCAAATCTTCTGATTTGAGAGTAGCTGCATGATGTCTTCTTGTAATTAAGGTTATTGCTGGATTCTCCATCGTGTGCTCTTCTGTGGCAGAGAGATGGAACAATCTGCTGCTGAATGAGCTTATGACATTGCCCATACCTGGTTTAATTCGAGATATAAATTTCTGAAGCTCGGGAAATTTGCAACAGTTTGAATCAAGAAACTTTTAGGTTGTATCCCAAGAATAATCTCCAAATCCGTCGGCCAAGTAGTGGGGAGAGACATATTGTGACCGGTACAGTGAACCTTCGTTAGTTGCAACACGTTTCGGGCAGTAGCGGAGAGTTAGTTGCAACACGTTTCCGACAGTAGGGGAGGTAAAACATGGAGCGTTGCAATTAAAAAGTTACCCCCACTCACTCGAGACGTTCGGCACAGTTCCGAGAAGTTTAGAAAAACAAATAATATTACCTTGAATCTTCCCATACTTCCGAATTTCACAATGAGCGAATGTAAACAAAACAAGACGGTAACCAGTACGTTGTTCTGCGAATTGGGCGCGGAGGAGTGGGGGGGGGGGGCAGCGCCTTGGTGGAAAAAAATAAAACAGGCCAATGTTGCAACTAACGAGGGACCACTGTATGCGACCCTATCCCCGCAGACTTCTGCAGAGACTGTCATCCAGCAACAACCTTAATCTACCAATCACCAATCTTATCTAATTCTCGGATTTTATTTGTCCAGGTGGTCTTCATCAAGGAACCTTCTCCCCCCAGCTATCCCTAGTGACCGCTGGTACTCCCACCCTAACAATAAATAGTTTCACCACTCCCAATACCCCAGCCAGCGTTATATCCCCAAGCACCGGTGTACTTCTCCACGATTACCAACAACCCGCGGCTGGTGTCAGTCCAGTTGGTAATTGTCAATCATCATTACTGAATTCATCGATACCAACTGCAGCCTGTACAGTTAGTACCGTTCTTGTTCAAGGTGGCCAAACGGCAAACACATTTGTACAGAGTACAAAAAAACGCGAGTCCATTGTGACAGCCCAGGCACAGACAATCAAAGTTGAGAATACAACATCTAGACAATCGTGCGTTTGCAAGAGTACCAATTCCACTGGTAAGCCAACATGTCATTTACAGGTATGGACGTTCTGGAGAGTAGGTAAAGTATTGCACAGTAAATATGATTTGCAGGAGAATTGTGTTTTTTGCTATCAACATTTGTGTTGCAATATTTTTAATAAAAAATTATGTTCTCCACTCCTGCAAGTCCTTCGCAGTAGCATTACCTTGAGACACTAGCCTCCAATAATACTGCCTGTTGTCTGGCTGTGTGCATGGTCATGGAGAGGTAGGTGATAGTCGCCTATACTGCTCCCGGAGCTTACGTAATACGAAAACTTTGCTTCCTCCGTTCTATATTTAAGCGGTCTAGCCGTTTTATTGCATACCCACTTTTACATGGTTTTTTTTTTGTGCTTACGTTGTCCGATACCTTCAAGCCGGCTTGTCTGTCAACAGGAAAAACGAAGATTGTCCACTCTGAGGCAGGATGTAGTAGAACTTTGCCGGTGGTGTCCTCTTGGAATGGACAGGATTCATCGTCTTACCAGAGTAGCGGCTGTCAAAGTATAGCGACGAATCTTGTCAAGCGTGAGCCTCTGACAACGGTGCCATGTCAAGTTGCTGAAGTTTCAACGTCACTTCATGCTACTACTACAGCAGTGAAGATAGAGCCCCTGCATCCGAAGACGGAAAATGGTGAGTGGAAGATTGTGATAAGTTGTTAGCTATCCAGGAAGAATGTGCCTTGGGTGAGGAAGGTTGGGTGGTACGGACTTCCATCCGGTGTTTTGACATGTCATCTTGATTCTGCCATCTTGAGCTTGATGGTGGTCAATCAGAGTCTGATCCATCTGCTCCATCTAACCTCCAACGTTGGTCTGCTGCACCTTCGGCCAACGTAAGCATCCACCTCCCACATGGTACAACCTCCCTGTATCCGCTTCCGAATAAGTCAGAAGCATCACAAAAGCACTCATCAAGCAAGGAATGCGGAACTGTATCCTCAAAACACACTAACTTTAAACCTAACGAACGTCAATTCCTTCAAAAAATCTAAAATGAAAACCCGAGGCGTTCTTCCAATTATGTTGAGGATAAGTCATCGTTGAGTGCTTTAAGACCACCATTGCTGAGATTTCTCAAGTTTTTGTTCCCCCCATTGAATAAAAGCCATCAGGCATAACTCATACGCCATCTCACATGCTCTTTCGTATTGATTTCCTTGGTAATTTTTTGATCCCTTCAACTGCTAAAAGGAATCCTCCCCTCGTAGTTGGACCAATGGCATTTCTTTTAGCAGTCATGAACCCTCGCATGCATAACGAGGGTGGCGTTGGAGGGGCGTAGGGCTAGGGTCAGGGGAAGGGGGTCGAGGAGTGCTTCAACGATACTTAACAAAGAAATTCCGAGGACATTAACCAGAGATGAAAATGCAGGATTGGAGGGGCTGGAGAACCTAGGGTTCTGTCGAAAATTCTGGTAGCTGATGATAATGATGATTTCAAAATCTATCAAACATCTGAATTCGAGATGTGTTGCATTGCAGTTTCTGATTCTGTGAATTAGCACGTTCACAACCTGGAACTAGACCCTGCTAAGCACCAGGAGTGCCACTCGTTTGGGTGATCCTCTTGGTGAAAGCTCAGCATTTGAAGGCGATCTGGTGGACAGATTCAGGAATGGAGTCCATAGGAACGATGTCGCCTGGTTTTTATCAAATGCTGGTCAAGTTGGAGGATTGCAGGACAGTCGCTGGGATCATTGACACTTGTCTTGGATACCATCAACATGGAGCTCGTTGGTGGCCTGCATCTAGCACCGAACCTCTTTAGAATAGTTCGTCCAAGTTTCGAAGCATCTTGCAGGGTGGAACTTGTAATTCCGATGATACCAATGGTTTTTGCTGCTGAATGACTGCATTCGTCTCACTATCGGTTCTTCCTCTCAGCTAGACCAGCAGCTGGTCTGAAACTAACAGACACGGAAATTGGGTGTCCATTCGCGCGACTCTTTTGGGATCCACCTACGCCAAATGTAACGAATGAAGGGATGGAAAACCTTCAAAGATCTCCAATTGTGTGAGCTGTCAATATGAGTTTAGTCTACCCTCCGATGAATTCCAGCGAAATTGGTTGATAGGTTGTGAGAAAGGAACCCTTTCCTTTGCACTGTATGTCTTCCCCGAATTTCGAACTTATCGCGAGAACGGTTCAGTTTAGGGCTAAATGTCAAAAGACATTGGATGCTATAAATAAAATTCCCTACAAAAAATGACTTATAGCATTTTCCCCTAAAACCGCTAATTAACGAGATAACTTCCGGCAAAGTTTCCACAAGAATTTCTCATATAGCTTCTGAGGGAAGTCTTAGGAATTTATCGGATAGCTTCTAGGGATAGTCTTCAAATGACAAGGTTGGCGCTCGAACTTGAACCCTTTTCAATACCTCAATTCCAGTAATTGTCACCGCCAATTGTATTGCTCAAGTCTCTGAAATAAATACATTGTTCAATGTTTAAGTACTCCATAAAACTTAAATTAAAATCGTGGGATTTAAAAGAGGTTTTTTTTTATTACGAATGTGTGCTAGCCTATCTGTCAGAAATACCTACCGCGGAATAGATAAATGCAGGAGAAAAAAAAGCAAAAAAGAACGGACAGGCAAGTAGAGGGGGCGAGTTAAGTAGGAGGTGCGTGACACGCATGGCGACGCAAATACAAGGCGTGGCTCGGAAACGAGTCTCGACTCTCTGTGCATGCATTTATATACGAAAAGCTGCAACCGCAAATGATTCCAGAAAATTACGATAGGTATTCTGCACGCCTACATGCCATTACATCAGGTTTATAACAATTTTAATGTACGTTTCATGCTGACCTTTTTTTTTGCTGAGTTTCTACAGTTGCATGCTGTGAGGAAAATAAATATAATAGGTTTTATAGGAAAATCTTTGGAAAATTGTAGTGCTATTCCATAAGCCAGGTGCAATATCAGCGAATGAGGAAGTCTATACATGAATTTTTCTACAGTATGTTGAAAGCAAACCACCTGGATTGCGGAAAGGTACTCGAATATGACCAACCTCACTGACCTACACGTCTGAAATTGAGTCGTAGGAGTCTTAAACATGAGGCTGACAGTATCAAATCGAGACTGATGGCTGATGATCGGCCAAGTAACCATTTTTTATCTATTTGTCCATTCCCTTCCGTCTTCATCTCAGAAAGAGACCAACCAGCCGAGAGCTGCTGCGTATCTATATCTATATTGAAGTAGACAGATGAAGACTGTCTTACATCAATCCCTCCAACCTGGAAGCCTTCAAGCCGTCATGAGTCCCTCCAATCTCAGCAGTGTTCCCAATGCTGGTTGAACGCGTGCTGCTAAGCTTGATCCTAGTACCTGCTATCAGAAGACTAATAGTATCAGAGAGACGCAATAGGATCTAGTATCTACCTAATCTACCTCTTCAAGTGATATTGTCGTATCGACGGAATCCTAGCTTATTGATGATGCAGACTTTGACTATTCCAAGGATCATAGTAATGCTGTGCATATCCTTCAATCGAAATCTTCTAATTTGGCTCCAAGCTCACCTGTACGTGAAGCATCGTTAGGTCTGGTCTCCTAAGTATGCTCCCGGATCCCAATGTCTCCACAGATACCATCGAGCTTACGTCCGATGAATCTACTGAGATGGTGAAAACATCATTACATAAACGGTTCCTTGCTATATCATCATACCAACATCTGTTATCATTATTACGCTATTAATAACCGTCATCTATCCGGACAAGTATAATATCACCACTATATTACATCTTTCAAACTTCCCTCCACTTAATTTAAGTCCTTCAATCCTGGAATAAGCTCGCATTCTTATGAACCTTTAACTACATACTTGAGTCTATCAATCCACTCATCCACTTCGATTATGTTCATTCCAGGTATCGTTGTATCAACAGCTGCAAGTGGCATACCCGTTGGTATCGCTGTTGCGAGACAAAGATTGCAACACCAAGAGACATCATCAACGTCCATGCGAAATGTCTCACTGAGTCATCACACATCCCATCACGCCAGCTATCACCACTTCCAGCCAGACAGTCTTGGTACGTATATTACAACTACACTGAAAGAAAAAAAAATACGGTGTGTCATGAAGACACGCGATAGAAGTGAAACTTCATAGGGAGTAGCTGAAATAATAATTCGACTTTTCGGCGTGATGGGAGAGGAAGCATTTAAATTACTAATCAATAATTTTTCCACAACATACTCGCATTTATTCAATGTGATAATTACACTCTTCGCTCAAGACGCAAAAATAATCGAGGGGATGTGGCGTCAAGCAATCCCAGAGATCTGAGCCTCTAGCTCTACTTTAGTCTATCCTCTTTGTGGCCAGGGATGGGAGATCACCCCGCCCCCCTTCCCTGCCGCTCTGATTCGACTCGCCGCCGCAGCGTCATGATCCTCATTAGGTTTTTCTTACTTTACGTTAGTTTATCGAATTGATAGACTTCGACCAAGTGTCTATCAATTTCTATCAAATGATTCTGCATAGAATGAGCCCAAGTAGAAGTTTCTATCATTAAATTCTAAAAAAAGGGGGGCTATCTTTTAGGCCATTTTTTTGACAATTCATTAAACAAAAAATTTAGTCAATCAAATTTTTTTTATAATCAATCATTGTCTATCATTCGCCTATCAATGAATTCTAATGGTCGTAATAATAAATTTTTAATAAGTAGGGGCTAACTTCATGGAGCTCCAACAGCTGTGTTCGGCGATCGTCACGCCGCCTAAACATTGTAATTTTAACTACAGGTACCTAAGGCAAGCGAGTGACGGCCCCCACTCTCTCGACGCTACGTGTTACCCCCACCACCTACTTCCGTCACAGAAAAGGTTGCCGATCCGAATTTCAATACCCTCCCATAAGAAGTTTCACTTCACAAACACATTATTTCCCTAGATGAGTCTTCCTTGTAGCTGGTAGTTCTTAAAGCTTCTTGCCTAAAGCAGGAAGGAACATGCACCAGAAGGACTTGAGATCATTCAGATCAACTTTACATCAAACAAACATTAGATTCGTTTCCGATCGAAGGAATCCTCAGCCGAAAACCTTCCTTCTTTTGGATTAGCACTGTTCCCTGGAATTCAGTATTTTGCTTCAGTGTAGCAGTTGTTAGTAGGTTCAGCAAGCGAATGAAAATGCAATTGGGTATAGGAGAAACATAAAACGGGAATTAAAGTGTCTCGGTAAAATCATCACACCCGGCTATATATATGTACACCGGAGGGATAGCGTTGCGGATAAGCGTTATCCGATACGCCTCGGTGCTTTCATTAGGGCCATCGTTGAATGGTATGCGAACGATGTGGGCGAGAGAAGATCGTTTCAAATTGTTGAATTCATATCTTGAGACTGGCGTTCAACAATCACTGAAAGTGATCGGATTGTTTATAAAAATACTGCACGATCGCTGATAAGGTGTTGGTTGATATCGGGGTATGGGGCACCTTCGATTTGAATGAGACTGCTGATGGGTCAGCCCAACTATTGTCGCCGTACAATTATTTTTTGGAGTCCAAATATATTGAACTGAGCGGATTGACCTGGTCGTTGCAGTTCTTTGTGTTCTCTGATAACACACCCATGTTTTGCACAGTAACTGGACAAAGCAACTCCCTTTCCGTTACAACTTCAACGTTCATTCATTTTTTTTACTCGTTTAGTTGTTCTGTCCGAGTCTGTGCTAAATGTTCGTGCTAAAGGTTGATTCCGAGACGATGATACAGTGAAACTCTGTATAGAAGACACTGTTGAATGGGTTTTGGAGAATGAACCATTCTCCGAGGAATGAGCATACCTTTTCTTTGGATCTTCGCAGAGTATAGGAGATGATAAATGACGTGGTGAATACCAACGATCAACAATGGATCGAAGAGCCTTCACAGTGATTATAATTGCTGTGGATAATCTGACTTATTCTAAACCAAGGAAATCACAGTCATTATGTAGGTCAGGGTGATTACAGCTGCTAATCAGTCTGCAGCACGACAGCTCTAAGGTATTTCTTCAGCTGGCTTCCATGAAGACATGGGTGAACCATTTGGCAGTAAGTTCAACTTACGAAATTGTTCGAATGTTTTTGAACACAATTCTGGAAGTTCCACAGGATTGATCTATACCAACCACTGAGGTTCTTAATGGATCCCGGGTGATGAGTTGGTCAACCGCTTTCCAGATTTTGTTGTGCTGCCCAAGAATATTTTATGCAAATTTGATGAGGATGTATCACCGCAAAGTATCTCGTATCGGTCTTCACCAAACGAATGTTGAAGTACCTTAAGCAGGATGCCTCAAGTGTTGGTCAGAAACCATCAACATCATCACACCTGCAGGACAGTGAGACTGATCGAATTTGGAAATCGATAGTCTCTATTTGTCCGGTAGCTTAGTTGGAAAAGTGCTCAGTGGGAGATTGATTGATTGATTGATCGAGTGAGCGATTGATTGAATGATTGATCGAGTGAGCGATTGATTGATTGATTGATTGAGTGATTGATTGATTGATTGATCGATTGATTGATCGATTGATTGATCGATTGATTGATCGATTGATTGATTGATCGATTGAATGATTGATCGAGTGAGCGATTGATTGATTAAGTGATTGATTGATTAAGTGATTGATCGATTGAGTGATTGATTAAGCGATTGATTGACTGATTGATTGATTGATTGATTGATTAATTGTTTGATTGATTGATCGATTTATTTATTTACTATACATTGTGTTGTACAAAAAAATCTGACCAAGGTCAAGAACGAAAGTGAAGAAAAAAAAGTAAAGCGTAATATAATGAGTCAAAACACTCAGTGAGTAGCAGCACACAGCCAATGAATAACAGAAAAGACCAATCATATCGGTACAGATAGCGGCATACGGAAATTACACAGGCATAATGCAGAAAAGCATGAATATATCGAGTCAAAATGAAGGAAAGTACTAAATGGAAATAGAAGTACAGAGTAAAAATGAAGATAAATATAAATATCAATATAGAGCGAGCTAACAGTGAGGCCCTACAGAAAAGTAGAGGTCGGATATAAGGCATAGGATAGGGTGAGGATACAAGAAGGAGGTATCATGGGTCAGCCCAGGACAAGCAATCCTACAGACTGAGAGTCTCGGGTTCGAACCCCGACTGGGACTATCAAGATGTTTTTCTCCCCAACTGCCATTTATCTTTAATTTACTGAATGCCTTCAGGACGGTGAGGCGGTGGTACTGATCGAATTTGAGAATGGAAAGTGTCTCTATCTTAGTTGGCACAAAAGGTCCTCATCACGTCTTCCTCTTTCATCGTAACGCTCGGATCGAAGGAGTGCAATTCACCAGTTAGGTTATTGTAAATCTACAACATGCTGGATCAGAAGCTTGGGCAACCAGAGATTGGTCACTGTGGTCAGTCTCGAAAACTCACCCATCACTTCTTGATTATCGCTACCACACCCCGATTTCCTATGCCTATCAGTACCCATTCTTCCAATTCAAAGTCATTGACATTCCTCATACCTATTCATGTCTATTGCTATGTTATTACGAAGACATTATCCCCAGCAAAACCCATCGTAACAATAATCACTGGTCTATGCTTCGCAGAACCATCTCAAATTTTTTTTCCTCATTAAGTACCAATCGCGGCGGCCAGCCGAAGACCCAGTTAGTGCTACCAACTTCCCTTCACACTGAGAAAAAAATTCCTAGGAAGGCTTAGAGAATGGATTAGTACTTGAATTATGTGTAGCATTTCGTGTGCAGATATAACGGACTCTGTACGGGTGCTGAAAGAGGTAGGGGAAGCGTGGGTAGGTGGGTGGGCGGTGGGAGGGGGGGGGGGGCTCCACCGACCCTAAGAAAAATAATTGCATTTTTCAACTTCCAAATTTTGAAGCGTCAATAAACTACTGGAATACATACTTCGGATACGTCTCCATAATATAACAAAAAGAAACCCCTCCAAAACCATACACTATGCAATTTATTGAAAATCGATAATTGCACGCTAGCTCCTCCCAATCATCAATAATAAATTATCCCACAGGATTTTCTCTCGTTCCTCGCTATTTTCTCCCGCTTTTCAAACCGTTTCGCATCGAAAAATCCGGCAGTCCCCAAAATTTTCGGCCCAGTTTTAGCACGGACAAGAGCGAAACTAACGGCCCTGACTTTTCCATCCAAGATAACAATTGACATGACAATTAAATTACAAATAGTCAATGCATTCATTTAGCAGAAAGAAAAACCCTGTTTTTTTTTTACGTCATTCATTAGAAACATGGGTGGCCGGTATTATCTGTTGGTCGCTACAGTGCCTCCCCCCCCCCCCCCCCCCCCCCCGGCACTGGCGTGCTGCACACACAGAGTGCCCCAGAGTGAATCAGAAGTGAGGAGAGGTGGAACCGCAGAGGGGTACTACAGTTCCAGGGTTATATAGAAAATGCTGGCTAGATGGGGCGGAGGGGGGTGGGTGGTGAGGGGGAGGGGATATAGGATATACAAGGATATATCCTATACATATAGCTATCTGTGGTGATCCGCTGTGTGGGTGTTTCGGGAAGAGGCGAATGGTGAAAAGAGGGGGGTGGGTGGGGAGGTGGGTGGGGGGGGGGGTAGAGAAGGAAACAGGGGAAGTGGAGTGAAAAGATAAGTTGATGAGAAAAGTGGGCGTGTCTATGTTGCAGGATCGACCACAGCCATGACCGTGGGTGGAACAACGCTTGTACATTGTGGCAGTGGTGGGGATGATAGGCCAGCCCATCTCGCCATTCCCCCAAGTGCTATTGCACCCTCTATGAATTCCGGACTTGGCTCTACCCTCAATGCAAATAGTCTAGGCATAGCTAGCATACCACCCAGTGTTCATAATCCAACTGCTGGATCAACAGCGACATCAGCCACATGGCCACCTACACTATGGCAGTATCCAACACCAGGTGAGATTATAAAAATTTTATTTCCTTATTTGGAGGCTATAGGGCTGGGCCAATTATTGGAGTAAATTGGTCAGTGGAGGGAATTGTGTAAAAATAAAGAGTGGAAAACGAAAGGCAATAGTCGTAATGGCTTGGGTTAAGCTACAAGTGACAATGGATGGTAATTAATGAACTGGTATTGGTGGAACGACGAGCAATTTCGAGGCAATCGTTTGGAACCAGGGCCTTGGTTAATATGCTAATTATTAGGAATGACATTTTAACTAAATATTTTTTTCAACATGTTCAGTCAAGCCAATACCATGCCCTGCTACTCCGGCTTGGTCTGAATGATCAGTTGTAATACCCCAAGACCTTCAAAATTCATCGAATAATTCTCGATAGCTTCGTTGTGTAGCCACAATTCAACTATTAATCGATTATTGCGATTTTTCATCGATATCTCGTAAAATATGATGCCTAGCAAAAAAAGTAATACAACATGAAATATGTAGTTTCACGAGCGGAACAACTTTTGTTTGATACTTTTTCTCGTATCTGTCATCATTCTCGAAATACAGCGTTATGAACAATGCAAATTGTTAATTAAGCGATATCTCGTAAATTAGCGCAATTATGGAAAAAAGTCATTAAACATAGAATATGTATCTAAATGTGGGGAACAACATTCGTTGGAAACTTTTTCCTCTATCTCCCACGGTTTTTGTAATACAACGTTTTAAACAATTGAAATTGTTGATAACAATTGAAGGAATTGTGTTTTAGACTTGACGGTCCTTTCCGCTCTCCGCAACGGCTGATGTAATTTTTGAAAAAAAAAAAATTCAAATCGGTCCAGCTGTTCAGGAGAAACCGTCACAAAAAAGTGCTCACAAACGTACATACATACGCGCGCACACACACACACAGACGTTTCATTGGAAACGTGTCAGGATGATGGCAAACATCGAGAAAAGTGGAAATTTCATCGATCTGACACTTCTCATTTTCGGGGTCATTACAATAACTTTTCCTATCGGGAAGTTAACAATTGCTGAGCTAGTGCGAAATTATCTCTTTCATAACTTATTTGTAGCCGAATGAATTATCAAAATACAACTGGTGTGAAGATGTCACGTGACCTCAAAAAGTGCTGTCCATTGCTGTCACTTCTGGTATATATTTGCTCAGGGATTATTCCCCTAAATGTGTAATATGCGATATTGAGCAGTGCACTCGTGGCATATTGACCGGCTATATATATATATATATACATGGCTTCCCGTTGACCTATTACCCTCAACTTTTCCACCAATTTCCATCCGACACTCCACTGATTTGACCGGCTGACATTTGCCTTAAATTGAGAGAATCAAGCTCAATGTCTATTTGGAGTTACTGACTTATTAATGTTACCTCCTTCCATTGGAAGGAAGAATTTCATCCACCATTTCTCGATAATATCTCGATCTTTTATATTTAGCAATGCCAGCTCTGGAGCCAGTTGGATTTCCCCAGCTGGGTGTGGGTCTACAAGGGGGCCTCCAACTTGTTCGAGATCCCACCACGGGTCATCTATTATTAATCCACGCCGCTGGTAATAATTGACGAAGAGAACCAATGACACTCAATATCTCCCATCCCCATTTCACATTCACCTTCTTAATTTGTTTATTTCAATTATTCAGCAGAGCAACTGCAGCAAGCGGTAGTCTGGCCAAATTATCCACACCACAATGGTCCAAGTGTTGGTGCACCATCGCCCTTAGTATTGCCCCCACCACCGCCACCCTCACTCCAGCTGTTGAGCGATGTGAATGGAGCAAGACTCGTATTAACCGATAATAAACGTAAGGCGCAAAACAATGTGCCCATCGTTAAAATTGAGGCCGACTGTGGAACAACACCAACTACTACAATTATCGGTAATCAATATGCACCATTAATCCAGCCGGTAAAAGTACCATAGAAAAATCTCATTTATTTCCCGAAAATATTCACGAATGAAAAGCAAAAATTCCAGCAGCATATGCAAATTTGTTGTTTTGATGAGGTTTTTTGTGAGAACCATCTAATGCGGCGCTTGCGTTGGGAAAAAAATTCGCGCTGGAACAGGCATTTCCAGTACAAATGTATATAGATATATTCTACTTGTTACCCATCGCCCCCTCTGCCATCGACGCAAAGGTCATGCGCACAAGTTGTATGTACACATCGAAATACGCTACTGCGTTTCAAAACAATTTAAAAAGAATTGGAAATTTTTTTTAACAAGTTCTCAAAATTTTAAGATTTTCGATAAATTTTGAAAAATGTTGGAAGTGTTTGGGAGATTTAGAAAAAGGTTGAGAAAATTGGAAAAATCTTTCGGAAAAATTTTTTTAGAAAAACTTTGGAAAATTTTTTTTAAAATTTGGCTTATTTTAAAAAATTGAAAAATTAGCAAACACTTACAGAAAAATTGACAACGAAATTGGAATTTTTTGCAACAATTCAAAAGAGCAGTTTTCTAAAAATTTGGAAAAAAAAAATTGGAAAGATTTACAAAAAACTTGGAAAAAGTTACAACCAAATTGGAAAAAAATTCTAATACTTTTAAAAAACTGTGAAAAAAAATTCGAAAATGTTTGGAACAATTTTTAAACAATTTGCAATTTTTTTAAAAGTGTGAGAAAGTTTTGTGAAATTTTGGAAACACTTTTCAAACATTTAAAAGAACTGAGTGTTTGAAAATTTCCAATAATTCCCGAGAAATCGTCAAAAATTTTGGATCAACTTAGATCAGAATTAGTGTTACCATGTTTCACATCTACCAGGTGTCCCATGACGCCTCACTTTTTTTCCCCGATGTCTTCGTACATAAATTTCCGTGGACCCTTATCAATCAGCCACAATGAATTCACCGGTGGAATCATTCTCCCGGCTATTTACCATAGAATAATTAGCGATAAATTTGTTGAATCGACTGGCCCTCGAGACATTATCTAATGGAATACCATTGAATTGCCCCAATTAGCTTCAGCTGAGCCAAGCAAAGCTCTCCAAACGATGACGACAATGACCGGGCCACTAGTGCCCGATACACCTCTGTTGACGACCCTCCACTACTACCCACATGCGCCTGCGCTTGTTCAAATAAGTCAATCAGAATCGACACACTGTCGAACGCAGGTGAGTTCAAATCAATTCGATACAATCATTGAGTTCCCCCTGCCCACCCTCTAACGTCTTTTCACTTTTATCAATCAGAGGAGCTCTTTCATCTCGAAGGCAACGTCGCCGGTTTCTTGTCTCACTCCGCCACCGGAAGTGACGCCTTCCCACGGATTGGACAGTAATGATAATGCATTGATAGGTGTCCAAGATGCGTCTAACCAAACAGATGCTCCAGAAGCAGGCGAGGAGCATTCGACTGCTGATGGGCTCAAGCAAGAGATAACACCTAATCCGCTCCTTCTGGGCACCTTCAACGTTGTGTCCTCCACAATCGAAAAACCGCAAGCTTACGGCTTGATTAAGGCAGATGGAGATGTGACGGTACAAGCCCACGTCCAGGACAGCTTGAAGACTGCAGTTGTGAGCTCTGTGGATCAGACGATTGAGCGGGTTGTCAAGAAGTCCAATCACGGAGAAGTTGATCCAGATGAGTCGGAATCACTGGCTGATGATGATAATGATAGACCCTCCAGAATTGGTACACGAGTCATTGAGATAACCGAAGAGAACTGCGATAGTTTTCACGAAAACCTGGAGTTCTTCGGGCGACGAAGGGATCCCCTGGAACAGCACAAACGACCACAGTTTTCGGAAGAGATGCTCAACAAGGAGAGACTGCTGGAGGAGAAAAGGAGGGAGAGTGAAATGGGTGACTGCCAGATCGAGGAAGACACTCAGGCAGTCACCTCCTCTTTACGGAATGTACAAGCTGATACCAATCAGGCTTCAGCTGATCCTGTTCCGTTGGTTTTAACTGCTGATGATCAGCTTGGGACAGTGGACTCAAGCTCCAAGTGCGATAGAACACCTCAAATTACAGTGAAATCCTTTGACATGCCTTCGATAGATTGCGATGAGGAGATCGAAGAGTATTCCACGAGGATCAAAGCAGAGCTGGAGACACCGCAGACCACCAGCATTCCGGATAAGCTCAGCAAGAGGCACAGTTCGGAGAAGTCTCATCCAGGGATTGAGAATGTGGTCGAGAAACTTAAGAAGAATGCAGCAGCTGCCCTGCAAGATGCGGAGAACAACGATAACTCGGATGATGAGAACGGTGGTGGCAGACACCTAGATACTGATCTAACCAAGCACATCGTACGCTCTTGTGAAGTCGCTCCAACACCAGGCACCATTGCTGCCGAAGCGAATGGCAGTAGAGGGCCTGTCTCCTTGACTACGAAATCCGTCGTCGAGAATAATAACGATTGCACGAGCAGCAATAACAACTTTAAAGATTCGGAGTCGCGGATTTCGAAAGGGAAGAGATCAGCCGCAGCAGCCACAGAAGCTGCCAAAGCTGGCGAGAGCAATGGCAGATCCTCTGGCGGGAGTGAACCAACTCAGAAAAGATCTAAATCATCTGGTAAAACTCGACCTAATTTCGACGTCAGCGGCCTAGAATTACTATCAAACAGTATTTTACAACTCGAGCATCTGAAGCCGGGTGCAGTGAGTGAAACGGAGAGTGAAAAATCCCCTACGAAGGATACACCACAAGGACAACAAACCGAGAGTAATAATAACGATGTGGATAGTCCATTGGGGCTTCTATGTGCATTAGCCGAGCAGCGTTTCATGGAGGAAGTTGGTGATGACCAGCGACCAGTGAAGCGCTCATTGACTTTGGACAATTCCGAGGAGATATCAAGGGCTGGTAGATTATTAATGAATCTGGGGAAAGGGGCCTTTGACACTGACAGAAAGAAGGTGGAGAGGCGAAAGCACTCGTGCGAAGACTTACTTCATGCATTTAACAAGAAGTTGAGGAGGAGTGAATTTGCTGACATTAATCCGGACAATTCTAAAAGTTCTAACTGTGATGATGATGCTGACAATGATTTAACGGATTCGGATGGGGAGAATGGAAAGAGTCCTGGGATGAGTGGACTCAGTCCTGCAGCACCTGTTAATGGTAATGGTAAAAAAATGCCCAATGAAAATTCATCCAAGGGCAATGCTAAAAAGTCCACCAATATGAAAGTGTCGCCCAGGAAAGATGGCAGGAGAATTGCGTCTAAAGTGCGGCCAAAAAGCGTCGACGATGAAACCCAAGCTGTTGATAAGAATGACGACATGGAGAAACAGATCGATCAAAGTTCCCCTGTAACCAGTCCAAGTGTCCTGGCTATTTCCCGGTGCAACACAAATCTGGTGAAATTGGTGGAGCAGAGAAGTCACATTAAACTCTTAGATAGCATCCCAAGTATTCCAATTCCAGTGGCGCCTGCGGCATCTTCCATAACCGTCCTAGATAATAAAATTCTCTCCGAGGACGATGATAAAAATCCCATGTCCAGAGGCTACGAGACATCATCATCTGCACCCACTACAAGCTCCGCATCGAAAAAGCGTAAAGTGGGGAGGCCGCGTAAGCTCATGTGTACATCAGGCAGCATTCGTCACCTAACCGAAACAATAGTAACAAAAAAATCAAAGAGTAAAAATTCAATAGTGGGTTATCTGTTGAACAGCAAGGCCCGTCACTTGCAGAATAAATTGAATGGAAAGGCTGGTTACACTCCAGTGCCCTTTAAATCCGGTTTATCCGCTACTAAAGGTACCAAGTCCCATAAACTGGCCAAGTCAAAGCTCAAACCGGCCAAGCAAACTCCGCTTCACAATAAAATGTGATAAGTTCGATAATAGCGGAGAAAGCTAAACTCAGTCAAGAGGCTAAATTAGACAAGGTGGTGAAGTTGAGACCTAAGCTGCGTGCTGAAGCCAAGCTCAAGGAATGGAGTGATGTGGATCAGTCCGACTGGAATTACCCTAAACCAGCAAGTTCAAATGTACCTGACGATCCTTCCAGTGATATTTCAACAGAAGAACCCGAAGCCCCTAAGCCAGCCCAACCAAGTGAGGACGATAGTTTAGATTACGAGCGGTGTAAAAAGAAGAAGCGTAAATCCTCGTGTTCATCGCCATTGCGCAGAAAGTCCGGGGATCACGATAAGAAGGAATCAAAACGTCGGAAATCCTCTGATTGTCGTGAATGCAAAGAGTGCGCTAGAGCATCGAAAGGGGAGAAATTGGGGAAAGCTGATAGAGCTGAGTGCATTGTTAACAGATGTAAGCTAACGTCTGCTCATTTGGCAATTGATCAACTGCGAGTGTTAACGGCAATGGGTGGACTCTTTTACGCTGGAAGATTGAGTGCAGTGCAGGCACCAGACGTTTACGCGATAACTTTGGATGGTGAAAGAGGTAATAGGCCACATATACACTCGCGTGAGGAGATACTTCAGGATGCTATAGTGGAAATTTGTCCTACATCGACTAAGGAGTTGTTGCCGGGTACACGTTTGTGCGCTTATTGGAGCCAACAGTATAGGTGTTTATACCCGGGGACATCGGTGGAACCTTCAGAGCCGGATGCTGAGCTGGATGAGAAGTTCGTTAGTGTTGAGTTTGATGATGGGGATAGTGGACGAATTGCGCTGGATGATATCAGGCTTTTGCAACCGAACTATCCGGTTGTTGAGTATGATCCTAATCCACTTCTGTCGTTGGGCAAACGAAGGCGGCAAACTTCATCGTGCATAGATGACAAACGGGAGGTGCAGTTTGGCAAGATGAGTGGTGAAGGGAATATCAAGTCTGATGCGAGGGACATTGATGCTAGGACTTTGGAAGAGTACAGGGAGAGGAAGAGGCTCAAGAAGCGGAGGAGAGACAAGCTGAAGCGACTGCAGGAGATGAAGGAGGGAAAGCGAAAGCACAGGCGACATAAGTGCTGTGAGGAGCACAGGAAGCATAAGCATAGGAAACATCGGAAGCATAAACATAGACATAGTCGACAGGGGAGCTATAGCGATGGTAGTCATATAAGGTGAGCTTTTATGGGTAGGATAATGGGGGGCAGTTTTAGTGGATAAGTTTTTGACTGGGTTTTGTGGAGGTATTTGGGGAATAGTTATTGCAATTTGGACGATTAATTTTTTTATTGAGCGCGAGGAGTTAGTCAGATAGTTAATATGAAGATTTGGTGGTGAAGTAAAGTTAAGAAAAAAATCCACTCGCGGGGTCTATGTGAAGTGCATGAATTTTGGAAACTTGTCAGCTCTTCACTGATGGACACTAGGAGCACATCCGATTTACTCATGAGTTTGCAGCCTTTTGGAATTCAATTTTTTTTTCATGAGATTCAGATTAAGAACGACTGGAATTTATTCTGATGAAAATCTCCCCTGAGATAGAAACGTCGACTTCGCATCATGATTAATTATTGTTTACATATTTGTTGAAGGCGACAAGGTCAAAAAATAACAACGCCTATGCTAATCAATCATTATACTTAGCTGAAAGACATAATACGTGATTGCTGTTCAGAAGCAATAAGTATGCGTCGATAGCGTTCTATGATTCAGTGCTCTGATTTAACGTAAATAATGTACGATATCTATTTTGTAAGTGTGTAGTATAAAGGTTGGATAAATGGGTTGTGGGTATAATTTTTTACACACACTCACATTCGACCACCCACCCACCCACACACTCACTCATCCACCTACACACATTCATCCACCCACTCACACTCACCCACCCACCCACACACTCTCACCCACCCACCCACCCACACACACTCACCCACCCACCCACGCACACTAACCCACCCACACACACTCACCCGCCCACCCACACACACTTACCCACCCACCCACCCCCACACACTCACCCACCCACCCACGCACACTCACCCACCCACACACACTCACCCGCCCACCCACCCACCCACACACACACACACTTACCCATCCACCCACCCCCACCCACACGCACCCACCCGCGCACCTACCCACACACACACCCACCCACCCACACACACTTACCTACCCACACACACTTACCCACCCACACACACTCCCCACCCACCAACCCACCAACCCACCTACCCACAGCACATACTATTTTCTATTTAAAATGGGTATACTGGGTGGAAATGTTGGTTTGGAGAGTTTGACAATGACTTTACCAATTTTTCAGTGGTGGCGAGAGCTCTGGTCAAAAAAGTGAGGAGGAACTATCAAAGACTGCAACTGTTTTGCCTGATGAAGACTTTATTGCAGAGCCTATAGAGACAATTCCAGAAGTGGTCGATAGCGAACAATGCCGAGAGGAAAAATTGGACAAATCGGATAAGTTGGAAAAGGGCAAAAAGGGGGAGAAAAAAGTGAAAGGGAGGGAGAGACAAGAGTCAGTTGAGAGTAGAAGTAAAATTGCGGCTTTCTTGCCAGCTAGACAATTGTGGGGGTGGTCGGGAAAGGGTTATAGGCGACCGGGTGCTAAGGGACGTGCGAAAAAGCAATTCTTCAAAGCCATTCAAAGGGGCAGTGAGGCGATACAGATAGGCGACAGTGCTGTTTTCCTTTCAACTGGACGACCCGACAGACCCTACATCGGTAGAATTGAGTCTATGTGGGAAACATCTAGCTCCAATATGATTGTCAAGGTCAAGTGGTTCTATCATCCTGAGGAAACTGTTGGCTGTCCTCCGAATTTAAAATATCCGGTGAGTGAGGGAAGCCGGTTTTTGATGGGAAAAGAAGGAGATTTTTGTGGGCGGAAAAACGGGATTTAGGTTTTTGGTGTCAGCGAAAATTGAAAAACTGGACAGTTTTTTTTGAAAGTGTAAGCTGAAAAAATTTTGATGAAAATTTGGAAATTTGAAAAATACAAAAAATATAAGAAATTTCGTAATGCTTAAGAATATTAACGATCTCTAGTATTAGAAAAAATATCGACTAATTTAAGGAACTTCACAAAATATCAGGGCTTTCCAGAATTAAAAAAAAAAAACTAGAATTTAAGAATACCGAAATTGGAAAAACTTTCAGAATTTGATAAGCTCAACAACGTTAAAAAGGAAAAAATTCTGACTTTCAGAATTTTTAAAATATTCAAAGATTTTTAAATTTTCAAAAGCTTCAAAATTTTCAAAATTTTCAAAATTTTCAAAATGTTCAAAATTTCCAAGACTTTCAAAATTTTCAAAATTTGCAAAACTTTCAAAATTTTCAAAATTTTCAAAATTTTCAAAATTTTCAAAATTTCAAAATTTTCAAAATTTTCTAAATTTTGAAAATTTTTAACATTTTTAACATTTCCAAAACTTTCCAAATTTTTAAAATTTTTAACATTTCCAAAACTTTCCAAATTTTTAAAATTTTTAACATTTCCAAAACTTTCCAAATTGTTAAAATTTTCAAGATTTTCAAAATTTTCAAAATTTTCAAAATTCCCAAAATGATATTCTCCATACAAATCTTACCAGACGCCCTGCGAAGTCTTGCATCATGTTAAAAATACTTATTACGTCACGGGAGGAATAATGTTCCGGTATTGATTGATTCTAGGGTGCTCTGTTTGAATCCCCGCATATGGACGAGAACGACGTTCAAACAATCTCCCACAAATGTGAGGTACTACCACTTCAGGATTACACAGAAAAACTCGGCGAGGAGCCTCACCGATATTTGACGATCTACGATAACAACGATATATACTACTTGGCTGGATATTATGATCCAACAACATATCTGCTTACCATGCAACCCGGGGTTGTCTGAGAGCAACTTAAGCTGACGATTAACTTGCATCAACATCAATAATTGTCAGCTGATCGCCATCAGTGAGATTATTTTTTAAAAATAACTCTGTGACGAAATGGTAAAGGGAAGTTCGTTAATTCATGTCTAGGGTTGATTGTTTTTTAATATCTCCAGATCTTGAAAAAATGAAGGAAATCTGTTTATTTTTTTTTTCTTTAATGTACACAGTTTTTTTTACATCTTTTCAATTTTTTGCAAGTTTGGTAAATTTTTCAGATTTTTGACAATTTTGGAACCTTTGAAAATTTTGAAAATTTTGAAAATTTTGAAAATTTTGAAAATTTTGAAAATTTTGAAAATTTTGAAAATTTTGAAAATTTTGAAAATTTTGAAAATTTTGAAAATTTTGAAAATTTTGGAAATTTTGGAAATTTTGGAAATTTTGGAAATTTTGAAAATTTGGAAAATTTTGGAAATTTTGAGAATTTTGAAAATTTTGAAAATTTTGAAAATTCTGGGAATTTTGGAAATTTTTCAAATTTTGGAAATGTTGAGTATTTGGAAAATTTTGAAGATTTGAAAAATTTGGAGAATTTCAAAAATTTTGGGAAATTTGAAAATTTGCAAACTTGTAAACTGTGGAAGTAGAAGAAAAATTATAATGACTGAAATTTATGTTCTGAAATTTCTGCAAATTTCCGTTCAATTTGATTGATTTGTCAATGGCTTAAAATTTCCAGAACCAATTTTTTTCAAAATGGAGAATTCGAATTTTATTCGACTAAACTTTACAAATTTTTTCGAATTTCTATGATTGAAAAATAAATTCTGAAAAAGCTGTTCCCTCACAGCAAATTTTTTTTGTTAAGCCTTGCTGGCATTTACTGAAAAATCAATCTAGATGAGTTAGCTCGGCCAAATTTACCACTTCGAGAAATGCAATATCTTTATAACGAGGCATTATGAGTGACGGCAGAATGAAGAAAGATTAGGGAGTATTCCACTGTATATAGTGTACATAGCATTTTCAATAATATATGATTTATTGTATTTTCCTTTTTAAAATCTATAAGATAGATTGAGCGTTCTATGACACTCTGATGTGTGTCAAAATCATTATCTTGTCGGATAAGGAGTCTGGGAAAAGCCACTTAATTTTATCGAGTGATATTGTGAGACGGTGCTACGTAATCAGCGTTTGCTATGCAATGCGCTGTTTTCGATTGATTCGATTTTTTTTTTTGATAATCACCCTGGATGGTATGCGGTAGAAATGTCCATGCCAGAGTATCAAACCACTTTATCCAATGAACAATCATCCTTAAATTGTATCATCAAGTGTGAAGTTCTGTCCCAATTCCCATGAAGTAGTAATGTTTAAATGGAACAGTCTTCCTCGGGACAAGACACTCCAAGTCACCCCTCATCTTCACCGAGCCCCACCACTTTATTCAAGTCCCAGAAATATTTGATCGAAAAATTGACACTTTTTTCAAACTCTTTTTCCAAACTTTTTTTTGGAACTCTTTCTACAAACTCTTATTTCAAAATTTTTTTTCAAACTTTTTCTCAAAATTTTTGTCAAAATTTTTTTTCAAACTCTTTTTTTAAGCTGTTTTTTGAAACCCTTTTTTTGAAACTCTTTTTTGAAACCCTCCTTTTCAAACCTTGTTTTCAAATTATTTTTCCAAACTCTTTTTTGGGACTCTTTCTATAAACTCTTTTTTCAAAATTTGTTTTTCAAATATTTTTTCAAACTCTTCCTTAAAGCTCTTTTTGGAAACCCTTTTCTTTGAAACTCTTTTTTGAAACACTTTTTTGAAACTCTTTTTTGAAACACTTTTTTCAAACACTTTTTTGAAATACTTTTTTGAAACACTTTTTTGAAACACTTTTTTGAAACACTGTTTTGAAACTCTTTTTTGAAACTCTTCTTTCAAACTCTTTTTCCAAATTGATTCAGTGTTATATAGATGTTGAGTGCTATTAATTTGACTTTTAAAAGTAAACAATATATAGCGACGGGAAAAAATAATCTGGGATGCGGACTGAATTGTTCAAAATTAGATTAAAGCTCCCTGGATGTTAGCTCATTTGGACTCAGTGGTTTTGGCAGTTCTGGACACTTATTACGCGCACCCCCTCCATCCGCTGATTTTTCAATTTTTGGCTAAACCTATGTCAACAAAAACGTGAAAACAAATCAAAGCTGTTCGATTATAACACAGTCTGATTCAATTTTCATATCTTATAATAATTATTTCTTTTTCATTGGAATATTATAGATTGAAGAATGAGCACATAATTTTTTTCCGAAAATTGTAATGATGTAAAATTGATGGATGGAGGGTTGAGGTTGTTCTAAACACTGGAAGCTAATTTTCACATTTTTTCTCTTTGCAGTTCTAGCAAATGATTGATTGAATTAACGAAAAAATATGAAGACTATTTGACGATAATTTGTGGTGTCTTAAATGTGCATTTTTTATTTTTTCTCTCTCCTGTTTTAGAAAACGCTTTCTAAAAATAATGGTTTCAAAATTTCAAGAACGTGATGTTTTTTTTTACAAGAAACGAAGAATTTTGTGGATATTTTACATTTCAATGAAATCTTGAATTTTTTAGATATTCTGAATTTTTGAAGGTTTTATTGAAAATTTAAACAATTTCGAAATTCGTGAAAATTTTGAAGTTGTTTTCTTTTAATTTTAAAATTTGAAATTTTTGAAATTTTTGAAATTTTTGAAATTTTTAAAATTTTTGAAATTTTTGAAATTTTTGAAATTTTTGAAATTTTAAAATTTTTGAAATTTTTGAAATTTCTGAACGTTTTGAAATTTTTGAAATTTTTGAAATTTTTGAAATTTTTGAAACTTTGAAATTTTTGAAATTTTGAAATTTTGAAATTTTGAAATTTTGAAATTTTTGAAATTTTTGAAATTTTTGAAATTTTTGAAATTTTTGAAATTTTTGAAATTTTTAAAATTTTTAAAATTTGAATTTTTTTAAAAATTTGAAATTTTTAAAATTTTACAATTTTTAAAAATTTTACAATTCTTAAAATTTTGGAATTTTTAAAAATTTTGAAATTTTGAAAAATGGATTGTCAGGTCCCTCTAAGATAAATCTCACGAGTTATCCATCAATACTTCCATCAATATTTTGCTAAGCAACTGAAAAATATAAGTGATGCCAGGGTGCAGAACATCCTTAAATTCATTAAAAATTCTGCGATATTTGAAGTTTATATTGAACTTCATGCAGTCATAAAATTTCTCAATATTTCAGATTTTCCAATTTTTTTTCTTAAATTTTAATATTCAAAATTTTTTTTAAATTGATAAAATTTTGGAAATTTTTTGAAAATTTGAAATTCTTCAATTTTGTAATTTTTGAAATTCCTGAAAGTTTTCAACAAAATTTAAAACTCAAATTTTTTGAGATTTTGGATATTTTCAACATTTGTCATTAAGTTTTTTTTCTCATTTGCAATTATAAAAAGTCGAATTGCGAATCTGCCATTATAATGCAACAAGTATGATAAAATTGAATGAGGAAACTATTAGCAGTAAGGAGAATTTTTTATTACTTATTTTATATGACGGAGAACAATTGATTGATTGAATGTATCGAGGCCGTTTGTCCCTGTCGTAATTGATGTTACTCTTATTTTCATTGTTGGATTGATTCTTTTTCTCTTTGGCTAAGTCACGAGGAGAACTGCTTCCTTATTGAATTTGTCACTTTGTGATAGATTAATGATAATTACCTAGATTTCAATGATGCGAATCGAGAAGGACACTCTGATTTTTGTGATGATGTGGAAGTACTGATCATGTTTGAAAAATAGGAGAGGATTTGTGGGGTCGTGCATAATTATATAAAATTATTTTACAATTTTTGTTTACCTCAAAATTGGTTTTCTGACGTTTTTGGAATTCTTCATATATTTTTTTTTAATTTGTAAACATTTCACGAATTTTCCTTTTTTGATGTTTTTGAAATTTATGCATTCTCAGAATTTTGGAAGATTTTCAAATTTTTTTATCATCACGGTCAAAAATGTTTGGAAAGTTCTAAAATTTGGAAAATTTTTAAGATTTTGGAAATTTCTGAAATTTTGGAAATTTTTGAAAATTTGGAAATTAAGGAAAATTTATGCATTCTCAGAATTTCGGAAGAGTTCTTGGAATTTTTGGAATATTTTCAAAATTTTTTTTGTTAATTTAAAATTTTCAGAGATTTTGGAATACTTGGATATTTTCAAAATTTTATGAAATTAGCCAAATTTATGGAGTTTTTCAGATTCGTAAAATTACAAAAAAGAATCCAGAATCCAATTTCAGAAATTCCAACAATTCTCAAAAAAACAACCGAATTAGCTTCCATAATTTCTGGAATTTCGACAACTTACAAAATTGTTAAAATTTTCAAATTGTAATTTTTTTTACAATTTTTGGGATCTTTACAATATTTGAAATTTCGCAGCAAAAATTGCTAAGTTATGTAATTTACGGACGATCCTAACGATATTAATTCCCTGCATTATGGCAGTAGATGACGAGGTACGACTTAGTACAAATTTTGAAAAAAAAAAAAATAAAAAAAACTAAAAAAAATAAATAAAAATAAACAAAAATAATTGTAAGACCCAAAAAATTTGTCAAAGTGCAATTTTTGAGTCAGAATTTGCGAATAATTCGCACTTAGACCTTGGATACTTATTACATCATCGATTTGCTGAACAAAATATACGAAAATGATAGATTTTTAGGAGTGTTACAACACAATATAGTATTTTTTCATGAGAATATTCTAGACGGCATTTGTAGAGGAGAGATGAGTTTAGGGGAAGAGTGGGGCAAAATGGGATAGCTGCTGGAAATGGTGTCTGGGGCAAAATGGGATACGTGGTTAAAGTGGGAGGCAAAGTGGCACACCCCACTGGGCTCTCAGGTCCCATTATACCCCCTGACCCATTTTGCCCACCTGCCCCCCCCCCCCCCCCCCCCCCCCACCCCCCCCTCTTATAGTCGCAGCCGAATGATCCATGGCATATGATACAACATTTTGCTTGTAGATTTGTAAATATCAATAGACATAACAACTCCTTTCGAATTTACGTGGAATTAAGTCGAATCGATTTGAAAATTTTTTTTTGGTTTTTTTTTGGTTAAAAGGCAAATATGTATTGAGCTAAGGAATATGTTGTGTTGAAAATTGTTTCGTCATTGGATAATGGGAAAATTGTGCGCGGTCTTTAAGCATGGTAGAAGTGAAACTTTTGGGGAACAAAATGTAGGCAAATTTTTTTTTTTTTAACAATTATTGAAATTTCGAAATTAAATTTGGGGGTTTCGAATTTTCAAAGGTCCAGTCTTTTGAAAATTTTCCCAGATTTTTCGTCTTTTTTCGATTCTCAATTTTTTTGAAAATTTTGTAATTTTAGAATTGATTTTTTTTTATTTCCGAAATTAATTTTTTTTTTTTTGAAAATTGGAAAATTGGATATTTTTGAGGATTGGAAAAAAAGTTCGACAACTTTTTAAAGTTCGTGAATTTTCAATTTTACAAATGTATGACAATTTCCAAATCCGATTTTCCGATTTTTAGAATTTTGACTTTTACATTTCTTTTACTTTTCACATAAATTTCCAAAATTTTCACCCCAGAAGTTTCACTTGAAAAACATAAGTTTCGCGTAATGATAATAAAATTTCGACTAGTCCAGTTGACCTTTTCGGTATTTCATGAAAGTATAAAGGGATCCGAAATTGAGAAGAATTTAGGAATAATAAAAAGAAAAAAAAAGTACTTTTGACATTTTTTGTAAGACGCGAATTTCGGAATAACAAATAAAACGTGTACAATAATTGTGATCGCATGGTAAAAAAAAATTTACAAAACGAGACGGAATGCTTTTTTCCTCAAAAATTGAGTAAAGCGTATTTTCTGACAATCGTTATATGGAAATCGATAGAGCAACAAAATTTACAATGTAAATTATAATTAAACAACCTTATTAGCTGTACTTCAGGCCCATATATTTTACGCTTAACAAATGTGAGGCATATACGAAAAAAAAGTGAGACGCCGAAGAACGGATACGAATAAAAAAAACCTATTTTATTCTATGGAAGAAGCGAAATTATTATATTTTATTAAAGGACGTAGAGTAGAGGGATTGAATGCTGATTGTGATCAGCCAGTCGATCGGTCTCTTCGTAGCAAATTAAAGACGTGACTTTTATATTTTGCCCAGGAGAATAAGAAAAATTATACATACATATGTATATAAGTGATAAAAATATTATCAAGTCAATATGGTTACATTTTCTTCCACCTTCCTGGGGATGTACAGATTGTGCTTGAGATGGCAGGGGGGTGATTCCTGAAATCAATTTTTTCCGGATTTTTCGGAATGTTCAATTGGAATTATCAAGATTTTTTGTATGTTTCTTTTGAGTTTTTTTGAATTTTTGAAATGTTGACATTTTCAAAATTTTTGGGTTTTTAGACATTTTTGATTTTTTTGAATTTTTTAAATTTTTTGAAATTTTGAAAGTTTTGAAATTTTGGTAATTCTTGAAATTTCGGAAATTTTTGGGAATTCTAAAATTGTTAAAATTTTTGAAATTTTTGAAATTTTGCGAATTTTTTCAAATTTTTTCAAATTTTTCAAATTTCTCAAATAGTTCAAATTTTCCAAATCTTCAAATTTTTAAAGTTTTAGAAATTTGAAAATTTTTCGAAATTTTGGAAATTTTTAAAGGTTTTAAAATTAAAAAAAAAACTTTTTAATATTCTTTAAATATTCCAAATTTTCGCTTTTGCAATGTTTACTATTATGGTTGATTTTAGAAGTCAAACATTTCATTGATAAAAAAAATGCATTAACAAGTCAGTTGTTGATAATTTTTACCAAAATTTGTTTAACGAAGATGCTCTCATCTGTGTCATCGGCGAAAAGAAGTACGCGATCTTACCGACAATTGATCCGGAATGCATATGCAAGTGCAGTACTTTATCACTGCAAGATAGAGCCGACTCACCCAGTCACAACATTCCGAAAGATGTCACTAATGCACCCAAAATAACAATTATTATATATATACAAACATATAAAATTGAAATGTGAAAATGTGTTATGGGCCCACGCTAGGTTTAAATTTTCGACACGTTTGAAAGTGTTCACGTGGTTGAAAATTCTGCGCCAAAATTCTTTAAATTTACAATAAATTTTAAGTTTTCAAAAATTTTTGAATTTTAGAAATTTTAAATTTTCAAAAATTTTTAAATTTTTAAAAATTTCAAAATTTTCACAAATTTGATGATTTGAAAATTTTCAAAATTTGGAAGTTTCAAAATTGTCACAAATTCCCGAAACTTTGAATTTCCGAAATTTTCCCAAATTTTAGAAAAGAAAATTGCGAATATTCTTGTATCCAACTTTCGAACGATTCCAAATAATAAAATAAAAAAAAAACCTAATTTTTAATACGTTTGCAAAATTTTCATAAAAAAACCACCAAAACTTTGACGACTTTTAGAGAACATAGCGATTTTCAATGTTAAACAATTTGGAAACATTCGAAGTATCTCAGACTTTCAAAATTCGCAATATCTTTTCAATTTTTGGTTTCAACATATTCACCCCCAGAAATAATTTCATCACATAACGCGATGCTAAAAAGGCGATCCCGCGTTTTCTGCGTAATCGTCGAATGTAACAATGATCAATGCAAATCAAGTGGACCCTAAAATTACTTAATCCAATGCGACTCCAATTTCGTCAAAATCAAATTCACCACCCAATCATCTTCTCTGCATTTGAAATAGAATGCGAATTATATTGCATATTATCACTGGTAGCAGATTGCATGATGAATAGAGGCGGTTCCCTTTTTTAAAATTTGAAATAAAAAAATTATTTCCGATCTTCCTAACTTCATTTAAGAATCTCATTAAATCCTTCATCGAGCTTTGTCATTTTTTTATTTCCAGGATAAATCGATATCATGTATTCTGCAATGAGGACTTATGGTATCCTCAATTATATCTCTGCTATTAAGAAATGACGATTCCATGCTTACATCATCGCAGAATAATTAGTTATTACCCGTGCAAGATTTGCCGATCTTACGGATGCGGCCAATGCATTGGCCACTATCGGCGACTCGCTGTTGGGCAAAACAAGCATCGGCCAATAAGTCGGTGGGGATCGGTCTGCTAGGCTCGGTTGCCCGACCTTGATCCACCATTGTTCCACCAAACTTCGATGGAACTAGCCTCGACCAATATGTCGACCAACATCGATTCGTCAAGCTTCGGTTAATCAAACTCAAATCAAGTCCCAGAACTAAATGGATTAAATCAAACGTGACTCGTCAAGCTGCTGCGTGTCTTTAATATTTGATAAAGCCATTCTATTCAATCTACATCCACATAGAACATCAATTTAATGAAATTCAGATGAACCGTCTTATGTAGAATTATTCCAACGTCCGTGGTAGACGAGTGGTTAGCGGTAGACGCCTTTTTCCGATATAAAATGGTAAGGGCTCAATAGTAAGATGATAATTAGCTCCAACAACGCCGCCAAATTATTTTGTAATCCTTCGTTTTGATTATTATATGCATTTAGTACCGTTGATCGCCACGCCGACATCAACCTTGGCTATTTCCTACATTGGGCCATCGTTGGTGCCGAGCGTTGAAGTTCGGCGGGAAGCGCCAACCAGGACAGACGCACGCGCTCGCTCCTGTTCGGTGTTCCACCTAAACCTTTTCACTCACCTCCATCATTATCCCTATTTTACAATTATCCTTCCCTATTATATTCCATTCCATTCCCCTCCCAGTGCAAGTGAAAAAGTTATTCTGTGTATTGGCGTTCCGATAACTAGTAGCAATTTTGAACAATTGGCGTCGTTCTCCAACAACAATCTACCCCTTACTATTGGCGTCATATGACGTCATCTATCTACCATATCGGTTGATGTCAAGATAGCCAACTATTGCAACGTCCATATAGAGAGACAACTCTTTCTATAGGGATAACGGCCAAATAGCCAATGCAGCTAGAGCCATACATAAGACTAAGACTAAGGTGCCGAGCGTGGACCGAGTATAGGGGGCGATAGTCGGCCCGGTGTTATCATTCAGGCATTGCCAGTGGCTTCGGCCTATGTTGGTTGCTAGGCTCGGCAATGTCGGCGTCGAGCTTGGGCCGATGTGTGGCAGTATCCGGTTGCCCTGTACGGGTGATGTTTAAATAAAGGGCGAATCGAGAAGAGCGCAGCGGGCATTCGTCACCAACCTTGCACGAACACTGGTGGTCAAGCTTGCATTGATGTTGGATTCCGATGTACGACTAAGATTCTTCCCAGCTGGGACGCGAACCTTGTTGCTACTACGGCAAAGTTCGATTGTTGTTCTCATCAAGCTTGCTCCATGGTGATTCCCACCTGGATTAGGAGGTAAGTTGTCCTAAACAGTCCATTAGCAAATGAGGTGTTACTCCGAGAGTCAATGGTACGAGGATCGACATTGATATACATCCGCCGATAGCCATCGACAACCGTTAGGAATGTATAGTCAGGGCGACATGAGAATTGTCTTCGGGTTCCGATCCGAGCTCCCCCCACCACCGTCGGCGCATGCGCGCCGCCGCTTAACCTCCCACTACTCCTGACGCGCATTGGAATGCGCATGCGTGGCTGCTGGTAGGGAGCGTTCGGCTATGCATATTTCACTAGCCGCATAGTCAGCGTGAGGACGAGAATTATACGCGCTACTGGAGTGGGAGTGAGACGCCAACAGGGGTGCGAATGCTCGATGGTTAAACACGTCATACCTCCTTAATTATGACAAATATAGGAAAAAGTGACAAGAAATTAAATATGCATTTCCACTTACAGAGCAAATTCTGCTTAATACTTTTTACCGTATCTCTTACGGTTTTTGAAATAGAGCGTTGTAAACAATTCAATTATTAGTAACAAAAACTACTCGGTCAATTTAAACCAAAAACTAATCCGATCTAAGTTCCATGAAGACGCTCCGAATAGGAGCTCGATCACCCAGATCGTTCGACCCGTTCGTGAGAAATCGTTAACGGAAAATTCCGATTCCACACATACAAACATTCACACACACACAGACATTTGTTCGGAATTCGACGGGAAGCATTTTGGTATACTTAATACCCAAGTTACGAATCAAAATAAACAAAATCGATTTAGGGGTCATTACAATAACTTCCCGAAAAATCGGGTTAAAAAATGAAATGCACTAGCTAATCACGAAATTTCTGAATTCGAAAGGTAATACGAGTTGCTTTGTATATTTTCAACGGTCATAAATCCAGGGGGTTGAGCCAAGTTTTTCAAACAGTCCATCTCCCCATAATTTATCCAGTTAATGGATAATACAAGAGGAGGCGCGGGGGTTGGAGGGGGGGGGGGAGGAGGGGGGTCAGGAAAAGAGGGATGAGCGCGGTCCAAGTACGTGGCTCGTAACTACTTCTAAACACTATCGTTAAACTCGGTTAGAAGTCGAGTATATGGGGGTCGATACGGTTCGTTCGATCTCATTCCTCCCACTTTTGTTGTTGTATTCCTCCCTTGTGCCTCATTCGATTTCTCTGTTTGTGCTTTTGCTACAATGATGCAAGGCGATATGGTGAATTAGGGATGTGGGGATAAACGAATTTTCAAATTTGGGGAGTTCGTAATTACGGGTCAATGGAAATGATTACTGAGGAATTAACGCGAAGTTATTCCTCCATTCGACGAGACAGAGTTTTTGGAATTTAATGAATGGATTCGGTTCACTCGATTATGAGGAACGAAAAAAGTGAAAATTTCATGTCTACGACACTTGACCAGGTTCATCCCAATAACCCAATCGGGAAGCTACTACCTACTTGGGAATTGACGATGCGATGAAGCTTGATCAAAGCTTGGACGAGGCTTAATTAAGCTTCGCCAAAGCTGTGTTTTGAAGCCTCGGTCTGTGCAGAACATGCGAATGTAACCAATCCCAGCTTAGAGAATAAGCTTCGTCCTAGCTTGGTTACGTAGGCTAATACAAGCTTCGAACTTTATCTTCATTCAAGCTTCGGACTTTGTCTTGGTACAAGCCTGGAAATTCATTTTCGTCCAAGTTCCAAAGTTTCTCGTGGTCGAAGGATCGAAATTAATCTTGGTCCAAGCTACAAAATTTATCTTGGTTCAAACTTGGAAGATAGGAACATTGAGGTTGGACCAAGCTTAGTTGAGCATTCGTCTCCAAGCTTGGGTTTAGGTGGTGCAGCAATCCTGGATTTAAATATGAATCCAGTATTAAGCAGAGTTTCGCTGAAGCCGGTAAATCGTAAGTAGGAAAAATATGCTCCAATCCAGCTTAGTTCAACCTTACTTCAGAAGCTTGGGTTTAGATGGTATGAGCAATGCGGGATTCATGCTTGTTAAAGCTAAGATTCAAAGCTAACAAAGCTGAGCTCGGACCAAGCTTAGCACAACATGGTTTCTGAAGCTTGGGTTCGGATGATTCTAGTAAGCTTGGATGTATGTATGTGTCCAATATTGGACGTAGATTGGATTCTCCCTGTGGACCAACGCTGGGGACGCTAAGATTGAGCCAAGCTTGGCACAAGCTAGGCCAACAAAGCTTGGACATCTTTGATATAACTACACTTGGTTTGATCTAGGCTTCTACAGGGAATGAAGCTATGTCGAAGCTATCAAGTCCAAGCTTCGGCATCGAAGGCTCGGCGAAAACCTAACACTCGCTCATATTAACCCAATGGCAACTACTTCAACCGGACAGACTAATTACCTGACTACCTCAGCATCCCAAATCATTGCTGAATACTCAAATAGAAATCGCGGATGCAAATAATTCATGAAAAATATGACACTATTTGGATGTATACGAGAATTAGGATCAAGTAGTGCATGAAATTAATGCAGAGACACATTATCTATCTATTCTCAGTTGGTTTCCAGATGAGACAAATCAATAATGATCAAGGTCGCTGCACTTGCAAATAAAAATTTGTGTAACTTTTTTTGTGGAATCTGTAGTAGAGTGGCATGAAGCAGAAACCTTATCGATAGACTGGAGATGAGAAGCCCTTCACTGTTCAATCTGAACGGAATTTGATTACCGCTTTTTGGCCAATAGATAATCACCATTAATTGGAATAACATTGGCCGTTAGATGAAATATGGGAAGCTCTCTGTAGAATCGTAATGTATCACCCTTAACTTTGACCCACTAATTTTCTTCCTGTTTGAACCGCAAGTTAGGAATGGGTTATTGAGGGCGAATGAATGGGCTTGGGAGCATTGAAGTCATTGAGTAAACTATACGAAGAAAGCAGAGGAGTCTATTACCTAATCAATTACAACACTTCGTTGTAGATTGTAGATGAGGAACCTCCCTAATTTAGATTTTCAAAATTTTCATAATAAATGAGATGTGGGTGTGACCACTGCAATCACTGACTTTCCCATGTGTGTATGTGTATGTGTATTTTTTCGTGGCGTTTTACACATAGCGTTAGGATGAAAATGACACGAAAAATATGATAAAGCCACCCATCCACCTATTCAGCCACCCTCTCATCCGCCTACCCGCCTACCCATTGGACCACCGACTCATCTACATACCCACCCACTCACTTGTCCACAGACACCCACTTACCTGCCCACCCACTCGTCCCCACTTACCCGCCCACCCACCCGTTCCCACGCACCCACCCATCCACCCGTCTACCCATCCTCGCACATCCACCCATCCACACCCACCTACCCACTCATCCTCACCCACCCATCCTCACACACCCATCCATACTCACACATCCACCCAACCCACCTACCCGCCCACCCACTCGTCCCTACCTACCCATCCTCACACACCCACCCGTACCGCACACCCACCCGTCCCCACACACCCATCCGTCCCCACTCACCCACCCGTTCCCACGCACCCACCCGTTCACACATACCCACCGGCTTATCCACCCATCCACACACATCCATCCATCCACCCAGTCGCCTACTCACCCATCCACACACGACCACCTACCTGCCCACCCACACACCCACCCATCCACACACTCACCCACACACCCACCCACGACCGACGTCAGAATAGCCGAGTGGACTAAGCGCGCAGTCTTAGCGCTGCCGCTTCGGTACCTGGTTCAAATCCCCCATATAGGGCGAGAATTTTTTCGGAATGTCTGATGAGCGGGAGGTTACTCATAGAGTAGCCGCCTGTACCGACACAGGTTTTCTGTGGTTTCCTGTGTCTTATCATGCGAATGCGGTGCAGCGTATGGACCACACGTCCATATATCCATAAGGGATCGAAGGCGTTAAAGATAAAAAAAAAAAAAAAAAAAAAACATCCACCCACCCACACACTCACCCACCCATTCACACACCCATCCATCCAGCCGAGGCTTTGGTATAATTTCACATGAAAAAATATTTTCTCATGGATTCCTATCGATAGCAGAAACATTCCGTGTGAGCTATCGTTGGTACCCATGAAATGAGGCCGCACGGCCGGGCGCGAACCTAATCCGACGCAGGGGGGGGGGGTCATCACGGGCGCCCGCCATCCCAGCACAGGGGTTTCTGGAGGTTTACCCTGTGTTTAGAAATACGATGGTGCAGAATGCCGAAAGTCGGCACCATCCGTATGGATGGGTGTCCGGTACCCACTTTCGAAGAAAGACTGAAGAGCCGCGGGGAGTACAAGAGAGTGGAAGATAGGATAAAAGAAACATTTTCCTTTTGCGGCGTTAGAAATATTCCTATCATTTTTCTACTGAAATTGATTTTGTTGTATATGGGCACTATTGAGAATCTAGATGCAAATTTTGAGGAGAGAATCATCAAATGTTTATTTCGTTATCTCCTAGATTAGGAAGCGAAAAAAGATGTATTTCTGATTGGCGGTCGGCAACCACGTGAGAATGGAATCACTAGTTAGCAATTACTTATTAATTGACTCTCTTCAGACATGGATGAACTTTCGACCTTTTATATTAGGCTCTGCCGATATTCTGATATTTTCGATATAGCATGAATTATGGAATCAATCGTATCGGGCGGGCCGAATGCCAAATATGTCAATTACGTGATCTTCACTGCTCTTCGCTTTTCTTTGCCCTCCCAGCACGAGTCCACGATCGATTATTGCAATCGTAATAGGTTGTTCAAACGTGTAGAAATTGCGTTAATTCTAATAATTGGAATAATGAAGGAATATTGATACATCTCTTAATGTCAGTATATTGAGACTTAGGAGTTGTGAGAAGATATTGATATTTTTTTTAAATTTATGCCCTCAGATTTCACTATTAATGAGTAAAATTTACAAAGTTTCAAAAATTCGTCAAGTATTTAAAAAAATTGAAAAGTTTTGAAAATCTGAAAAATTTGAAAACTTCGAAAAATTTGAAAAATTTGAAACATTTGGAACATTTACATAATTTCCAAAATTCAAATAACAGAAAAAAAAAATGAAAAAATGAAAAATTTCAAGAATCGAGAGAATTCTAAAAATTAAAAAAATTTCTTAAGAAAACTCAAAACTTTCAACGAGTTCGAAAACTACAAATTTAAAAATGTCAAAAAATGACGACAACTAAAAAAAAACTGCACCAATTGGGTATTTGCATGATTTTTATATTCATAAACTTTCGATATTTTTACATTCTATATAATTTTTAAAAATTTTTGAAACAAAAAAAAAATTCGGTTTTGTTCTTAAAAATTTAAATAATTTAATGAACAAAAGTCGTCATAAATGACATAGACGCCACGTGATGTGATTGGCGTGACGTCACTGTGCTGTTTGTAGCGTGTATATTTGAATGAACAATAAGTCATGTATAATATTTTATAGTGCTGAAAAAATGAAAATTAATTTATTTTTAATTTTAAGTTTTGTACATCATATTCTTAATGCCAGATTTTACTGAATACGATTAAAATTGAAATGCATTTTTGTGAAATGTTTTTCTAATTTTAAAGTGAATGTGTCTGGAGGCTATGAACATGTCAGTGTTGTTATACTAAGACTTTTGAAAAGCATCAGTTTGACAGTTTAGTTAGTGATTATCAACAAATCAATAAAAATGTCTAACCAATTTTTCCGTTTCACAAAATTCAATGGAACATTAATAAAAATTTTTTCTGGTGTGGCTTTACCAATATTTCTACACGTTGGAACTACACCAACAAAACTCGTTTTTTGACGACATTTCGAGTAATTAAATAATTTTATTTTAGTATAAAGAACACTATCAGATGTATTTTTAATCAAGCACAAATCACCATAACAATTGTTTACACTTGCTACGTGCTTACGAGATTGGCGCTGAAGATTTCAAATGAAAGAGGTATCGTGACGTCACATCCGCGAGATGGAGCTACTTATTCATTTAAATATTGGCTTTTTTTCATTTATTAAATTATTAAAATTTTTATGAACAAAATCGAATTTTTTTTTCCAAAAATTTTTAAAAATTCGATAGAATGTGAAAATATCCAATGTTTATGAATATAAAAATCATGCAAATACCCAATTAACCTTTCAGATTCTAGAATTCGCTCAATACCACGAAGATTATATTTTTATGAGCGATGGTATAATTTCAGTGAGCATTAATAACGAAACAGGTAATCCTACATAACCGACATTCTAAAGGTTGGGCCATTTACATTAGTCCTGAGGAGTTAAAATAATTTTCAAACGATACCCAGGGGGGAGGGGGCGGGGGGGGGTGCAAAAGGGGTCTTTGAGGTGGTACATTACAGTGTTCTATGTGGATGGAAAAGCGACGGGTGCGGAACCATGTATAGATTCAGAGGCATATGGTTCTTGTGGCATATATAAGCGCTCCTTGTAGAAACGAGACCGAATGCGCGCCTCGCGCGCTGAATTACAAATTTGAAATTAGAAGTAACAATATCGTTTCCGAAGTTGAAGATACTGTTAATCATTGATTCCGAAAAAATGAGAGCTTTCAATTTTCCAATTTGGAGCAAGCATCTTTTGCTTTTTCCGTAATTATCGCGTACATATAAAATTTGTCAACACTGGACAGAATATGTAAAACACTCGAGACTTAATAAATTAACAGAAGCTCGAAAAATATTCTGTGTATATAATTTTCAATAACTACATAAGTTATGGCAACTTGAACGATTGTCATACTTTTGAAAACTAAACCCGAATCGATATCCCAAATATCGATGTTTGTCGACGCTAACGCGATTACCAAGCAACTTCACGATGTTATCTGACTGATCTGATCAACCAATAAATGAATCACGATTCAAAAATGAATTATGACAGACCAATGAGGAATGGTCTTTCGACTTTCGACTCCGACGATGTTCATTTTTAGGTATGCGCTTTCTTGAATGGGCAAAAAATAAACCGGCCCCAGCCGCATGGATGGGTGTCCAGTACGCCCCCGGGGAGTACAAACGAGAGGGACGGAGTAAAAAAAAATAGAACCCTCTCTGAAAATTTGTCAGAAGCAGGTAAAACGTCGAGAGAAGTGAAAATTTCATCGTCCTGAGAGACTTCCACAGTGATTACGGTAACTCCCTTATCGGGAAGTTGAAAAATAGCCGAAGTTAAAAAAGTAAAAAATTCACTGGAGTTTTTTTCAGCCCAGTCCAGTAATAACCTCCGGAAAATTTTGACGAGAAAATGATTCTGTTAATTGGGCACGTGGATATTCCCACGATTGGCCCCGCCTCATGGAAGCCTAAAATAATTGATAGAAATATCGTCCTAAAATGTAAGGCTCATGCATTGAAATATGTACAGAATTTAAATGAGATTACATTTCTGATAATTTACCGTAATTCCTCAAACGAATACGTTATTCCCTCATTCGGCCAATTGCAATTCGCAGATAATGAGCCATTAGTTATTCACGATTGAAAGACACGGACCTCAAATGAGTCTGTTTCTTCATAGCATGGAATATACTTAATAAAACATAATGCAATAAAGTAGTAATTTAAAATACGAAATGATATCCAACCATTTTCGCAATATTCACGCTTTTTTATTCACATTTTTTATTTAAACCAATATTAATTTGAGGTGCTTTAATAAATCTTTTTTGAATAAATCTTAAATCTTTTTTTTGGGCACTGAAAAGTACTTCGATAAATATTTAAATGATACTTATGTGTGCATGCGTATGTGGGTGGGTGTGTGTGGGTGTGGGTGGGTGTGTGTGGGTGTGGGTGGGTGGGTGGGTGTGAGTGGGTGGGTGTGTGTGGGAAGATGTGTGTGGGTGCCTGGGTACTTGGGTGAGTAAGTGTGTGTGTGTGTGTGTGTGTGTGTGTGTGTGTGTGTGCGTGGGGGGATGTAGGGGTGTGTGGGTGGCTGGCTGGGTAAGTGTGTGTGGATGAGTGGGTCGGTGGGTAGGTCAATGTGTGTGTGTGTGTGTGTGTAGGTAAAAAAAAATCAGTTTGTCGCATACTTTCCAAAAAAAAAATTGGGATTTTTTCCATATTTAAAAAAAAAAAAATTTCCAAAAAATTTTTTCCCAATTCTTCTGGAAAACTTGCAATATTATCCTTGCGATTGGGTAGTATGCCCGCGGGAATGTTCCCTCTTCATAGAATCGCCCCGTAAATTGAAAGAAATAGCGTCCGCCATAAACTAGGAAAACAAAAAACCTATAGCGGGGAAGAGCCTTGAACTGAAGATTTATCCCTCTCTTTATCGAGTCGTCGAGCGGGACGCTACCCTCTGGAGATTTCGGCCGACGACTGCGCGAGATGATTTAACCGTACGAGGGTTTGGGCGCGGGTGACAGGGTGGGTGAAATGAGACCACCACCCCCCCCCCCTGTCCCTCCCCCTGCGCCCTATGAAAAGGGTCGCATGACCTACGAGAACCCTGATATCAGAAAACTTTGTTGGTCCCGTATTTCCATGCTCCAGACCGAGACTTGGGAAAGTAACTACTACTCTCCAAGAGCCCTTCAATGGAGCTTTTTCAACCGCAAGAAGTGCAATGTTAAGGATGTAATGGATAAATGCCAAAAATATCAAGGGAATCCCCTGTTTCTCTGAATAATTTACTTCTTCTAAATCTCGACGCATCTTTAATGACTCGCAAATCCGAAAATTATTGCAAAATGTCAACAATTAGGATTATCTGTTTTGGGAGGCATCCTCAAAAATATGTTTCGGTATTATTTTTCAATAATGGCATTTCAAATATTAGAAGAATGTAAGCAATGGGAGAATTGCAAACGTTTCAAAAAATTGCAGGAACTTTAAAAAAGCAAACAATTTGGTTGATTCGTTCATGAGGAATCGTGAGCCTAAAAAATCGTACACACACACACACACACACACTCACCCGCTTCCTTCTTTCTCTTTTTTCTTTAAAAAAAAAAAAAAAAAAAAAAAAATCCACCCACACCCACCCACCCACACACATACATACACATACACATAGACCCACCCATCCACACACCCCCACCTACCCACACCCACCCACCCACACACACCCACCCACTCCCACATACCCACCCACCCACTCACACACACCCACCCACTCACACACACCTACCCACATCTGCCTACTGCATTAAAGCGCCGCACGGCCAGTTGGGAACCTAATCCGACGCAAGGGTGGGGGGTGGTTCCCATCATAAGCACCCGCCATCGTAGAATACGGGTTTCTGGTAGTTTACCCCGTGTTCAGAAATATGATGGCCTAAACGGTAAATGTCGGCCGCAGTCGGATGGGTGTCCAGTTGTCCCTTGCGAAAAAAATGCTGAAGAGCGGTTACCATGAGGAGTCCATGAGTACAGGCCCGAGGCAAAATTTTCGATCTCTGACACGTTTCATTTTTGCGGTCATTACAATGGCTTCCCTAGATCGGGAAGTTGAAATGCATCGAAAATTACAACAAAACTAATATCAGCGAACCCTTCGGCCCTGTATTTCCATCAAGGGAAGCGCGGGACTCCCGGAAGTACCTGCTTCCCCCGCGACTACTTCACTGAAGCTCTCGTGTGCTTTTTCAACCGCACGAAGTGGAGTTGAAAAAAAAAAAATGAGGAGAAATACACCGAAAGAATGGGACATTCGTCGGGTGTATTCAACACCCGGTAGTACGTGCAGGGGCTTTAAAAAGTTGGCGAATTAGCCGCATGCTTTACGAGCTAGTGCACATTTTTTTCCACCAGTTTCTGTGGCTGTGTGTGGCTGTATGTCCGCCATCGGTACCGACACCTTCGCAAAAAAAGTATATATATATATATATAAGAAAAAAAATGGAGCAAAAAAAAAATTGGGACGAGGTGGAAAGGAGAGACAAAAGTCGCTGCCAAATTTTTTTCACATGCAAATTTGCATGAGCGAAAGAATGAAATTTAAGGAATATTTTTATGTTTGAATGGGAATGTTTCTTTTCACTTGAAAAATTCATGAGTGGTTGAGGAGAAGGGCGGGCAGGTGGGTGGTGGGTGGGCGGGGGGGGGGGGGGAGGGAGTGAAAAAATTAACGAACCATTTTTTACTCACTTGGAATGAGCACTAGGAATTTGAGGGGTGGAAAAAATGAACAATTTATTGCAATGGGAACTTTATGATTTTTTTATGGCCTTTTGGACGCGGTAGTATTTTTACTCATTTTTAACTTTCTATGTATTTTTTTAAAATTCTGGATAGAGAAAGTCACTGCAATGATTCAAAAAATGAAGAGGGAATATGGAGGAAAATTTTACATATCCCCAGGTGGGAATTGACCATGCGATGAAGCTTGATCAAAGCTTAGACGAGGCTTGACTAAGCTTCGCCAAAGCTGTGTTTTGAAGCCTCGGTCTGTGCAGAACATGCGAATGTAACCAATCCCAGCTTAGAGAATAAGCTTCGTCCTAGCTTGGTTACGTAGGCTAATACAAGCTTCGAACTTTATCTTCATTCAAGCTTCGGACTTTGTCTTGGTACAAGCCTGGAAATTCATTTTCGTCCAAGTTCCAAAGTTTCTCGTGGTCGAAGCATCGAAATTAATCTTGGTCCAAGCTACAAAATTTATCTTGGTTCAAACTTGGAAGATAGGAACATTGAGGTTGGACCAAGCTTAGTTGAGCATTCGTCTCCAAGCTTGGGTTTAGGTGGTGCAGCAATCCTAGATTTATATATGAATCCAGTATTAAGCAGAGTTTCCCTGAAGCCGGTAAATCGAAAGTAGGAAAAATATGCTCCAATCCAGCTTAGTTCAACCTTACTTCAGAAGCTTGGGTTTAGATGGTATGAGCAATTCGGGATTCATGCTTGTTAAAGCTAAGATTCAAAGCTAACAAAGCTGAGCTCGGACCAAGCTTAGCACAACATGGTTTCTGAAGCTTGGGTTCGGATGATTCTAGTAAGCTTGGATGTATGTATGTGTCCAATATTGGACGTAGATTGGATTCTCCCTGTGGACCAACGCTGGGGACGCTAAGATTGAGCCAAGCTTGGCACAACCTGGGCCAACGAAGCTTGGATATCTTTGATATAACTACGCTTGGTTTGATTTAGGCTTATACATGGGATGAAGCTATGTCGGAGCTATCAAGTCCAAGCTTCGGCATCGAAGGTCGGACCAACATTGATCTCATCGTTCAAGCTTCGAATTCCCCACCTGGGTCCCAATAAAGTTTCGAAATATCAAAAAATTTTGCAGAAACGCAAATAAAAATCTGACATTTTCGAAAAATTTCTATTGCACTCAAAATTCCTCCTGTTCACCGCAAAACTTTTTCCTCCCTTTGGCTACACTGGATAACCCGTAAATCCATAAAATCGCGACTCGATGCTTTATGAGAAACCGCCCATATCTTTGAGATGTAAATCAATGCAAATGTCTGTTTGGAGAACGGAGTTCGTTTGTTCCCCATCGGCTGTAATAAAGGATACTGGTCAGTCGCGGAAAACCACGGTGAGGCTGTTAACACAGTGACGGAAAGGGGGAGTGAATAAAAATAGGGGAAAAAGGTGAGGAAGACAGACAGACGCCGCGACGGCGTCGCCTAGTTGTCCTAGGGTAGAGTGACGCACGCAGACAAGAGGGTGCGGTGATAACCTTCAACAGCGTATCCAATATCTGGTAACAAAGACAAGCCACGGAAATATGCGGCTGGGGTTGATGCCAACAAACTAATAATCGATGATTGCTCACGGACATTCATGCCAAAATATTTTGCCTCATCCCTTCGTTTTTTCCAAATATTTCAAAAACTACAAAAGATATCGAAATTTGCTTTAATACAAATCTGTAGATCTCATTCTGCTCTACAAAAAAAGTTTATATGAAATTATCGCTATCTTGTTCGAGTTTCGAGATATTTGCTGATAAGCAACGAGAAACGAAAACTGATGATACTCGATTGACCATTTCGCTACTGAATTGCAATCGTTGAATTTGTGGACTCTCCTGGCGGTCATGCCTTAATTATGCAAGTTAGGAACAAAAGTGATAAAACATTAAATGTGCATTTTGATGTGACGAACATTTTTACTTTAATCCATTTTTTTCTATCTGTAACCATTCTCAAGATACAGCGTTGGAGACACCTGTAAGCTACGTGGAGACCTGTCGCTCCTGATCTGAATGATGTTAACTAGCTCATGGCTTGCACACACAGCCACACACAGCTACACACAAACACACACAGCGTGTCGAGATTTTGGGGTAGTGGATAGAGTGTCTGCCCAGTATGACAACGGTCCTAGGTTCCCGGCCGGCCTCCGGCGTATGTTTCACAATGAAGAGGTCTTCTATTCACATCATTGCTTCCAATTAATTAATCACAGGAATTCTTGTAATTTTCAACATCTCCACGTTCCTAATTTTCCACGTGAAACTACAAAAGAGGAAGAACCTGTGGAAAAAATACGTAAAGCATTTCTCATTCTTAATATTTATTTCTCATTTTTTTTTTCAACATCAAACAGCGAAAAAAGGTAGAGATTAAAATTTTCAATTTTACATCCCTGGAAAAAGGGAGAGACGGGGAAATAAAACAAGACTCTGGCTGAAAAATATTACGTGAATGTATGGAATTTTCCTGACGCGTGCGACCCGGTTATAACTGTTGGGTAAATAAGCGCGTGCTGAATATCATTATAGTGAGACGCCGCGAGTCCAAGCACTCGTGATTTCTTCATTACTCCAGTATTCCTCAGCATCGCGAATTTAATAGCTCGATAAAATGGTTGATAAGGGCTCGGGTGGCTAAAGATGATTTAGGTCCATGTCTCAATTTACCGCGTCAGGATTACTGGCTTCTCAAAGATGACATCGTGACCTAATCTGTAAAAAAAGGGTGACAGAGTGCTCGAAATATAATGGTGAAAAATATTACGCCAAAAGATCATCGTCGAAAATATGATTGTCCAACATATTTAAGGGAAGTTCATCAGGGCATGTAATTTTAACTCGAAAATTTATTCTTTGTAATTTCTACTAAACCTGGGAACATTTGTGAAAGATGAAAAAATAAGGAAGAAATTTTTCGCAAATTTTGGAAATTTTGAAAATTTGTTATTTTTTTAATTTTCAAAAAAAAATTAAAAAATTTTTTTTTATATTTTTGATAAATCAAAAATTTTGTTTTTTGATATTCTGTAAAATTTTGTAAAATCTAAGGGATGTAGCCGAATTTATATATATATATATATATATATATATACCATTTTTGAAGAGGAAAAGGCGATTGGCAGAAATTTCGTAGGAATTTTCGGTGTTCTTTTGATCAAGTCGTTCATCCTGACAAAGTCCAGACATCCTGCAAGCTTCAGGTCTTATCCAAGTAATTTGTTCACGGCGGAAAATTTTTGTAAACCCGAAAATTAGCATTTCCATTGCTTCTGGCAACAGTGATACCACTTATCATTGGACTCCTGATCCTTATCTATTTTATATAAATAATTGAGAGCTTCGACCACAAATCGAATGAGAATCGCCATAAATCGATTATCGAAGAAAAAACTCGATTATCGAAAAAAACTCGATTATCGAAAAAAAACTCGATTATCGAAAAAAAAACTCGACTATCGAAGAAAAATCTCGATTGTCGATGCCATGATAAAAATTGAAATCGAAATCGCATTTGGAAATGCATGTGCTTCGAGCAGGAAAATATATCGATTATCGAATTCGAAAACTCGAAAGTTGAAGAAAAAACTCGATTATCGATGACACAATCGTCATCGAACGAGAATACAGACAAGGCATGTGGCCGCGTAGCGGCCACCGGCAAGGAACAGTAGAAAAAGAACAGGCAACAATCGACAGATCGACATGAAAGTCGATTAGATGCGAGTAATCGATTGTTTTGCGACTGACATCGAGAAATCGATACAAAATACATGAATTGTCATGAGCGACACTTGTGTAATGCGTACGCACAATTTGCGATTGACGTTTGCGCAGAAACATTTTTGCTTCTGCGCATCTGCAAGGCATGCGTAGTGTGGTGCCGCGCGATAGTTACGTACTCGGAGTGTCATAACCGTCTTTTCGTCCAGGCACGTCCTCGACTAAACGTGTTGTTTGTGCATCGTCGACTTCATCCACCACTAATCCTTCCTAAAAATGACCAACCATGTCATGGCAGCGGTCATTACACTAATTTCAATTGTCAGGGGCTGTCATGTGGCCCGCCATACTGTTTTCGTTCATGCTCAGTCTGATTGGCGTTGAAATGTGCGTCGCCATGTTCCTCTGCGCGCGGGCTCATATTTTAAATTCAAAAAATTTACAATTTCATTTTTCCAATTCTAAAATTCAATTTCACGTTGAATTTTGTTTTTCAAATTCAAATTTAATTCAAATTCAAATTACAATGCAAACATTCATATCTATTTTGAAATTCAATTAAAAAAAAATCAAAATCAAACTAGCGTCATAAATTTTCCTCTCCCTTATTTTCCGTAAATTATTAGCAACAAATCAGAAAATTTTTGCAGTGAGTCCTGCACTTTATACTGAAAAGGAAAATACAGTGCACGGGAGAAACTGGAGAGAGGCTCTCGTATTTGTGCGAACGAATCGCACTCGCGCCAACTCGCTCGAGACTAGCCCGTAAAACTTTACGAGTTTCGTTTTCCTACGTCCCCTTTTCCTATCTTACCCTCCACCTCTCTCTCTCTCTCTCTCTCTTCATTTCTCCGAGGCCGCAACCGTGTTTCACCCCTGCAGCACGAAGGAGGTTTTAGTTGGCCTCGACAGACCCCGTAAAAGCTCCCATTTGAGCGTAGCCGCGTTCATGGTTATTTGTTTCATTTAATTCTTTATTAGTTTCGATACCTCCTCGATACACATTATGTTCCCTTCGTGCCCGCGGACATTCCGCCCTATGTGGGAATGTGACAATTAAAATGTCTCATTTAATTTCCAGAAAACAAAAACCATGTGGGTCAAGTGAGGGTGACACATGAAGGCGGTAAAAACCTGATTCAGGATTTTCCTCCAGCATCATTGTTTTTCCCGAAATATTAGGAAATGCATCTTGGGAACCAGTGATGCAATCACCAATTCAATTTTTTTTTTATTCGTAACTGGTGTTTTAACTATATCAAAATGCTTTCCGTGAAATTCTGAGCAAATGTGTGTGGGTGGGTGTGTGGGGGAGGTTAGGTGGGTGTGTGTGAGTGGGTCGGTGCGCGTGTGGGTGTGGATGGGTGTGAGTGGGTGGGTGTGGGTGGGTGTAGGTGATTGGGTGTGGGTCTGCGTGAGTGGGTGAGGGTGACTGAGTGTGGGTGTGGGTGAGTGGGTGTGGGTGAGTGGGTGTGGGTGAGTGGGTGTGGGTGAGTGGGTGTGGGTGAGTGGGTGTGGGTGAGTGGGTGTGGGTGAGTGGGTGTGGGTGAGTGGGTGTGGGTGAGTGGGTGTGGGTGAGTGGGTGTGGGTGAGTGGGTGTGGGTGAGTGGGTGTGGGTGAGTGGGTGTGGGTGAGTGGGTGTGGGTGAGTGGGTGTGGGTGTGTGGGTGTGTGTGTGTGGGTGTGGGTGTGTGGGTGTGGGTGAGTGGGTGTGGGTGTGTGGGTGAGTGGGTGTGGGTGAGTGGGTGTGGGTGAGTGGGTGTGGGTGAGTGGGTGTGTGTGAGTGGGTGGGTGCGTGTGGGGGTGGATGTGTGTTTTTTTTTTTTTTTTTTTTTTTTTTTTTTTTTTTCACTCTTTCTCTATTCGTATTCACCCACGTAACCGCTGGTAGGCATTACTTCATGGGCAATACTACGGATCAGAGTACCCACCCATTGCGGCTGGGGCCGACTTCGCCATTTCAGCTCATCGTATTTTCTAATCACAGGGTAAACCTCCAGAAACCCCTGTGATACGATGGCGGGCGTCTGCGATGGAACCCTCCCTCCCCCCCTGCGCGACGGGTCGCGTTCGGTTCCGGCTCACGGTCTCACTTCATGGATACCGCCGATAGCACACACGGAATGTTCCTGCCATCGGTCGGAGTCCGTGAGAAAATATTTTTCAGAAAAAATATTTTGCAGTGAGCGGGAATCGAACGCGGGACCTTTAGAACAGTAGGCAGACACTCTACCCACTACACCAAAGCCCCGTCATGGGGTGGATGTGTGTGTGTGAGTGGGTGGGTGGATGTGAGTGGGTGGGTGGGTGGCTGGGTGGGTGTGTGTGTATGTGGGTGGGTGTGTGTGTGTCTGTGAAAATTGTATTTTTGTGTTTTCATATTTGTCGAACCTCTATCATATTATGTCTCTATATTTTCTAAAGTGCTAGTGTACAAATAAGTATTGGTTCAGAATTTCCCCGTCTTTTCTCATCGCTCAGAAGAAATATATTAAAGCGAGCACATATCTCCCATATTTTCCCTTCATATTGATTTCCACGCGAGCCGTCATCAATTTACCCTAAAATCGATATAAAAAAGCCGCACTCGACATAAAAAAGTCAGGAAAAATCGCATAAAAAGGGGAATAAAAAATGGAGTTGACGAGGCCGATGGTGAGAGTGAATATGAGAGGGAATGAGGCAAAAAATATATATATATATATGAGTGGCTTCGGGCTCAATCGAGGCCGACGTATTACATAGATTTTTTCCAGATTTCCAAGTTTATTTTGATTTCGTCAAATTTCTGATTTTCGAATGGATTTGTAAAAAGTTTGAATTTTTTTTTTAATTTTTCAACTTTTTAACTTCCCGATCTAGGGGAGTTATTGTAATGAGCCGAAAAATGAAAAGTGCCAGATCGATGAAATTTTCACGTTTTTCGACGTTTTGCATCATCCTGAAGTGATTTCAGAGAAGTGTCTGTATGTGTGTGTGTTCGTCCGTATGTGGCAAAATTTTTCGTTTACTTTTTCTCGGAAACGGATCGTGCGATTCGATTAATTTTTTTTCAATCGTTGCATCTCTGTGTAACTTAGAGCTGATTAGATATTTGATCGAATCCACCGAGTAGTTCCCCTGTTTTTGAGAAATTCATGTTGAGCAAAAATCGAAAATAGTGATAATGAACGTTCATTCACACAAAAATGTTGCAATCCAGGTACTCAATGTCACAGTTGAAAGATATAAGCATATTTTATAACTGATTAAATTTTGAGTAAAAGTGGTCCAGTACTTATATTCTTATTAACAATGTCAATTGTTTATAATGTTCTACTGCATAAACTATTAGAATTAGCGCAAAATTTATATTAGAAAAGTGGTTTGCCATATAAAAATACGTATTTTATGTAGAATGCCTTTTTTCAATAATTTGCATAATTAAGGAGGTATAGCAGTCTCCACAATTATGTATGTAATAAGTGAACGAATGGAGCCAGCGCTGTCATGACGGTCCCAATCGAAGCGTTGTCATGCAAAATCGAGCGGATCACATTTTGGATGGCATTTGTGCAGTATATGCAATGTTATTAGCAATTGCAGTGGTTTATACTGTTCCACTGGGTAAAATATTAAAGTTTTTGTTTTACAGCCGCATCCTTATTGGCGTCTCACTCTCACTCAAGTAACACGAATAAGTCTCATCCTCATGCTCGCCATGCGTCTACTCAAGTATTCATAATTATCTGCTTCATAAATGAGTCAGTTTGGAATTCTCAAATAGGCATGTTTTCGTTACGTTAATTTTTGAAGGTTTTGAAATTTTCAATTTAAATCTTTTTTGGGAGAATTTGTGGGATTTTTTTGAAATTTTGGAAAATTTAATCAGCTTGTAATTTTTGGAATTTGGAAAATTTTCGATACAAACAAATGCTGACGTGAACAAGTCAGAAAAAGTCGCATAAAAAGTGGAATAAAAACGGGAGTTGACGAGGGTGATGGTGAGAGTGAATATGAACGGAAAAAACGACAAAAAAAATACGCGCGGCTTTCGGCTGAATCGACGCGGGAGCATTTCATAAAATAGAATAAAGTGGAAAATGATATTCCGATTTCCATACACGTAGGCAACGTTTCGTAGAGGAGTCGCGTAAAGAGGAAGAGCGGCCTCAGACGAGGTATGTGGGTAGGTAGGTAGGTGGGTGGCGGTTGCACCTCGGCTGCGTTTATATACGCGAATTCGCGGGAGGAACTGGAGCGAAATATGTGTGAAATACATTATATTTTTCTTTAATGAAATTAGGAATTTAAAAAAAAAATTAGAAATTTTCGCGATTTTAAAATGTTTAACAAAACTTTGAAACTCTCAAAAGTTCCAACAATCGAAGAAATAAAAAAAAATGAGGAAATTTGTAGAATTTCATAAATTTCAAAAATTTCAAAAATTTCAAAAATTTCAAAAATTTCAAAAATTTCAAAAATTTCAAAAATTTCAAAAATTTCAAAAATTTCAAAAATTTCAAAAATTTCAAAAATTTCAAAAAATTCAAAAATTTCAAAAATTTCAAAAATTTCAAAAATTTAAAAAATTTAAAAAATTCAAAAAATTTCAAAAATTTCAAAAATTTCAAAAATTTCAAAAATTTCAAAAATTTCAAAAATTTCAAAAATTTCAAAAATTTCAAAAATTTCAAAAATTTCAAAAATTTCAAAAATTTCAAAAATTTCAAAAATTTCAAAAATTTCAAAAATTTCAAAAATTTCAAAAATTTCAAAAATTTCAAAAAATTCAAAAATTTAAAATATAAAACAGAATCAAAACAATCAAAAATGCAAAAAAATAAAAAAAATTGAAAATGTGAAAGAAAGGAAAATTCGAAAATTGAGTGCATTTAATAGAATTTGCATTCCATGTCACTTCTGAAGTTCTCCTGACGTAGAAAATCGGCTCAGAAATCCTCTTAGGTTGTTTGTGCATTTCATTCGTATTTCGTAATTCGTCAATTAAGAATAATTCCGTTGGGAATTCGGAATAGACGCACACCGTTTCTGAAAGGTGAGATGGATGATAAAAATTTTTTTTTTTATTGAAAGGACGAAAAGTGTTTTTTCCTCGGTTATTTCCAATGATTAATCTCCGAATCGTCTGATGCTGTTGACTTTTTTCTTGACTAAATTATTGCAAGCATAAGACGCTTGCGAGTTTTTTTTCACTTCAAAACGCTTTCGAACGCTCAAATGTTCTCTGAAGTACTCCATTATCCTTCAAAGTCTAAAATTTTGCGAGTATTTTCTTCAAGTTTTTTTGACTCGAAATTTTTTCAAATTTGAAAATTGTGAAAATTGTAAAAATTGTAAAAATTGTGAAAATTTCCAAAATTTCAGAAATTTCCAAACTTTTAGAAATTTCCAAAATTTTAAAAATTTGCAAAATTTCAGAAATTTTCAAAATTTTTGCAAAATTTTTTGATCCTGATGATAAATTTAATGGAGAAATTTCCAAAATTTCCCAAATTTCCAAAATTCCCAAAATTTCCAAAATTTCCAAAATTTCCAAAATTTCCAAAATTTCCAAAATTTCCAAAATTTCCAAAATTTCCAAAAGTTCCAAAATTTCTAAAATTCCCAAAATTTCCAAAATTTCCAGAATTTCCAAAACTTCCAAAATTTCCAAAACTTCCAAAATTCCCAAAAATCCCAGAATTTTCAAAAATTTCCAAAATTTTCAAAAATTTCCAAAAGTATCGAAATCTGCCCATCAATAATTCCAAGAACTTGACGCATAAAAAATAACCGATTGCTACATCACCCACCTAATAATGTCAACTACAATATCCACAGACTCGTTTGTCTATCCTTTTTTCATATCATTTTCATGCGCAAACTTTGAAAACAAATCAATTTGAGGAAACAGCATCGAGCAGACTATGACGTGGGATCGACACATAATGGACGTTTATTACACCGTAAATGATGTTCACATAAAATTTGAGAATCGTAAACTACATTGATTATGAAGCTTCCATTAGGAAGCGAACAGCGATTTTTATTACGGCCTCATCCTCAGGTGAGACTGCTCGTCCAATCCAAATGCCACATACTTTACGACCTATTGCACTTAGATATTTCGAATAATCTCCAAGCAAAACAGTGCATAAAAAACATATCGGGCCGAATGTAAGACGGTACCAGAAAGTGAAACTCCCAGATGTGCTGTCGGACAAGCGAGCGAGCTTTTCATCCCCTGCACCTCTGCCAGCAGTCTCGCGTGGTCTCTCCCGCAATTTCCGAACCGTTAAGATCTGAAAAAAAAAAAAAAAAAAATTCGGCGGCATATCCCTCATTATGCGAGCACACTCGCAGATTCACATAAATCGACCAATGACAGGTCAAATCGGTAAATCCCATTTTTTCACCACTTTTTGTTGGTACAGATTTGTTTTGTTGAAGTGTTATTTGATGGCCTGATGCTTTTTGTCTCCGGCCACTTAAAAAAGAGAAGCTGAATAAACATCCCATGGAGTCACAGGTTCACTGCATTACAATAATACTCCAATTGCGGGCTGTGATGTGCGTCATCCCCAGCGTCATACCGGTCTCTGTATGCACCACTCGGGACACTGACGTTTCCATAGCCCACGATATGAAACGGCTCATTGGGGAAAACAAAGTGTAAACACGTGCACTAAATTTTAACGTCTCCATGTGTATGCATGGGCATGTATAGGACATATATGTGCGTGTTTCACTCGTCTCAAACAATTCCTTGTTACAACCCACCTATCTAAATATTCATCTATGTGCATCTATAATTTACGGTTTATCTGCAGCATTTGCCTCGTTCAGTCATCGTTCACAATACAACAAAATCATTTATTTAATCCGAATGAATGAGCTATTTCATTCAGAATTACATGAATATTAATCTCATGGACAGTTTATGATACATTAATTCCTCAATACAGCATCCTTCTTGTGGACCACTCAAGAAGTATTCGCATTGGAATAGAATGAATGCAGTGAAATACTTGATGTCGACAGCCGTAAATGAAAGTGAAGGTCGCCTTGATGAAAACCCACCGAAAATGAATATATATGGACTTTTTGGGATGGTCCATTTGAGTGGAGCTCAGGTGACAACTGTCGGATGCTGCTGATTCCACTTACTCACCCACCCACACCCACTTGCCTACCGACCCACCCACCTACCTACACCCACCCACCTACCTACACCCACCCACCTACCTACACCCGTCCACCTACCTACATCCACCCACTCACCTACACCCACTTACCCACCCACCTACCCACTTACCCACCCACCACACCCACTTACCCACCCACCACACCCACTTACCCACCCACCACACCCACTTACCCACCCACTTACCCACCCACTTACCCACCCACTTACCCACCCACTTAACCACCCACTGACATCCACTTACCCACTGACCTACCCACCCACCACACCCACTTACCCACCCACTGACATCCACTTACCCACCCACCACACCCACTTAGCCACCCACCTATACCCACTTAGCCACCCACCTATACCCACTTAGCCACCCACCTGCATCCACTTACCTACTCACCTGCATCCACTTACCTACCCACCTGCATCCACTTACCTACCCACCCACCCACTTACCCACCCACCCACTGATACACTGACCCATCCACATACCTACACATCTAAGATCCGTCCACCTGCCAGTAATCTGAACAGATTTTACCCAGCTTGGACCGATCCCAAAGTGGACCATCTACCTACAATTCCTCTGATCAAGTCCGGATTAGGTTGAGCCTGACCTCAAAAGACGTTGCTCTGCCTGCCATTGTTTGAGTGGCTCCTGATGGGGTGGACCCGGTCCCACATAGCAATCCACCTGAAACCATAGTGGCGAACGTTAGGTTGAGCAAGCCTGACGACAAACTCGCATCCACCCGCCTGTCACTATGTGGAGTAGGCTTTGATCAGGCTGAGCTTCTCACAAGTTCCGATTAGGTGAGGTTGATCTTGAACTGAGATCCAAGCGCTAGAAGCTACTTTTATTTGGCTGATTGAACATTCAGGAGTCTGTCCATAGTCGCAGCATGATCAAGTAGGACTAGGGAACTCCAATCAAACTCAAGACTCGCCTGCTGATCAGCACCCTATCCCATTCACTTATTCACAAGGAATAGCAATTTTGATGACGTAACGCTATAGTAAGTATATACATCGATCATTGGAGCGGATTCAAGTAATTGTCATACATCAGTAAATGGTCGGGTATGTTCAGGTCTTCGGTGTGGGTGAATGAAAGGACTCTAGGATTCACATTTGAATTAGATTGTATGGAAGCGATTGACGCATGATTGGCATCTCACCAATACTTTTTTTTCCAATTTTTTTATCTGAAAAATACTTCAATGTTTTTTTTTGTCATTATGGGGGTGTGCAATTATTTTTTTCAAATTGTTTCAATTTTCTTGGTGTGTTAGATTACTCAGTTGTAAAAATGTTGAAAATCTACATATCATTGTATTCATCTGTTTACATATATAATTTACGCTTTATCTGCAACTTTCGCTGCCTCCTTCATTCCCCGTTTTCATGCTATTCCCCTTATTCCCGCAATCCCCTGTGACACATAATTCCTCCAAAATTTAGATTTACTTAATCACCACGATTTGTACATATCTCTTGGGTGTCCACATAAACGGTAGGTGATACGCAGAATATTAATTTTCGCAATTTTATGACTCACAACAGCTAATTTGCTTTTGATGAGAATGGACATTGTCGAATTGCTCAATTTTTTACATATTCAAAATATTGGGATAATTTAACATTAGTATGGTTTTATAGCACTTGTGAATTCGCAGAATTAAAAGGAAAAGTGTTCAAGAATTTGGTAAATTTTTACACTTTTCAAAATTTTTGAGACTGACAATTTTAATATTTTCCAATTGGGCCAGTCCATGTGTTACGCCCAGAAAGTAAGGTATTGAACTCAATGGCAATACATTGTATATTAATTGTGTCTTACAGGGGGAGTGGGGCAAAATGGGACAGGCACAGAATGGGACAGTAGCACAATGGGGCAGTTGGCAAATGGGGCATGTGCCAAAATGGGACATATGTCAAATTGGGACAGGTACAAAATGGGACGTGTGTAAAAAATGGGACAAGTGGCAAAATGGGTCGTGTGTCAAAATGGGACATGTGTCAAAATGGGGCATGTGTCAAATGGGACATGTGCCAAAATGGGACACGTGTCAAAATGGGACATGTGTCAAAATGGGACATGTGTCAAAATGGGACATGCGTCAAAATGGGACGTGTGCCAAAATGGGATACATGTCAAAATGGGACATGTGTCGAAATGGGACATGTGTCAAAATGGGACATGTGACAAAATGAGATACGCGACAAAATGGGACATGTCACAAAAAGGGGGCGGACCCAAATGGGACAGTTACAAAATGGGACATGGGGGTTAATGGGATACGTAGTTAAATCGAGACGTGAGACATAATTGTCCACTCCCCATTTTGCCCTGCCTGCCCCCACCCCATCTCTTGGTCGCTGCCGAATTATTCTATATGATGCAAAATTTTGCTTACCCACAAAGCACTAGTTACGTAGCGGGAAATTTTCAAATTCGCGGTTATCCGAATAACTTTCCAACATCAAGAAGTTGAACATATTTTATAACATTGTTCACCCAAATTCCTCTTCATTCCATGGTATTCCAACTGGCGTTGCTATCGTTATGAAGTATTCGCTCAAACCACTTCATTAATTAGGGGGGAGAGGGGGGGGGGGGAGGGACGAGAGGAAGTAACAGAGCAAAACGGAAAATTCATGGCAATTTAAAAATTTTTCCACTTTTGAAAATGTTACATGCGTTGCATTTCGTGAACTCTGAGAAAGTCGACTTTTCGGTTCAATTTCCGCTTTGGTGATATCTATAAGACACCATGCAGAAACGCAAGCACATTGCACAGACATGCACACATCAGCAAGTTATTGGTCATCTGGAGGTCACACCCACATTCCGCTTAGTGAGTATTTGAATCCACGTGGATTACTAACGTGTCGATAGAGGAAGTTGTTATAATCCCAGATCCAAAATAAACGAAAGATCAAACTGATTCAAAATTTTAATATTTCAAAAATTTTAAAACATTATGGAAATTAAAAAAATAATTAATTACGATGTACGGAGGGTTTTCACAAAGATACTTCATAACGAATGCGACGCCAGTTACGATATCATGGAAGGGGGAGGAAGTTGGGGTAAAGACCGTGATGAAGCGGCCGGGAGGCGGGGGGGGGGGTGCATTTATAAATACACACAATGCAAATTTCCAAAAAAATCTGAAAAAAAGAAATTTTGAAATCGCGAAAAAAATTTGATAAAACTCATTTCATATGGAATCAAGTATTCTGAAAAAATCAGGGAATTTCCCAAAATTGCTCTGAATCATCCAACCCCCCCCCCCCCCCCCCCCCCTCCCCAATTAATTCTATGGTTTCTTCGCGGTATAAGCGACTACCTCATAGTGACTGCGACGTTAGGATATCGTGGAAAGGGGAGGAAGTTGGCTAAGCAGGGCGATGAAGCGGGTGTCGGCGGCCGGGGGGGGGGGGGGGGGGGGGGGGTCCTGTAAAAGATTTCAAGTATAAGTACACCAAATTCAAATTTTCCAAAATATCTGAAATGTACAAAAAAAAATTTTAAAAGCCAAAAAAAAAATCCATAAATGTATTAAATATTATCAAAAAATCTGGGAATTTCCAGAAACTGCACTGAACCCCCCCCCCCCCCCCCTCCCCCCTTCCCCCATTAATTCTATGGTTTCTTCGCGGTATAAGCGACTCCCTCATAATGACTGCGACGTCCGTTGGGATATCGTGGAAGAGGGAGGAAGTTGTCTAAATAGGGCGATGAAGCGGGGGGGGGGGGGGGGGGGGGGGGTCCTCTAAAAGGTTTCCAGTATAAGGGCACCAAATTTAAATTTTCCAAAATATCTGAAATGTACAAAAAAAAAATTAAAAAGGTAAAAAAAAATTCCATAAATATATAAAATCTTATCAAAAAATCTGGGAATTTCCAAAAACTGCGCTGGATCACCCCCCTCCCCCCCCCCCCGATTGATACTATGGTTTGTTCGCGGTTCAAGCGAATACTTCATAATGACTCTGGCGCCAGTTGAAATACCTACAGGGGGGGGGGGGGGGCGGCAGGGCGAGTGTGGGAAGAAGGGGTGGGGGGGTCCCGCAGAAACGAGAGCGCGTGGTGGTGGGGGGGCCCGAGTATAAAAAAAGACAGCAATAAGTCTAGAGTGAGAGACGAACCTGTTCTGCTCTGCTCCTCTCCTTCTTTTTTTTTTTATTTGCCGATCGCGTATATGGCATCGAAATAGCGCGTTAGCGGGGCAAGAGGAGATTGGCAACCGCAGATATAGTGGCGTGAGCGCACTGCGCATGCGCACAACTCGCAACACCTTCAAAGTCCGTCTGCCGCCAAAAACTACTTCAGTCGTGCACAGCCGATTGTCGATTGAGCAGCAACATACATTTCCCGCGCTTTTTCGATAGATTTTGAATAGATTGAAAATTACCACATAGGACAATATTAGTTCGATAAAATAAAGCCATTTCTTTTTTCTTTATTTTATCATTATTTCTTTCGGTATTTGTGGTATATTTGGTAACTTGAATATTTCAATACTTCAATCGTTTTGAATATTTAACGTGATATTGTGGGATTTTTTTTTTTTTTTTGGAGTGAGTGACGGATTGAACGATAGTGCATTCCGAAGTTGTTGAGTTTGAAAAATATCAATTAGTAAAATGGTTAAAGCAGCTGAAAAACCACTCTCCTGGTATGCTATACTATTAACGGCATTCTATTCCTGTAAGTATATATATATATACTTTATTAAGTTCAAACATTTGACATTTCGGGGTAGATTGACGGAATTAATTTAGTTAATACGTCGATTGTTGGGGTAATATTTGTGTGGTTAGCTGATCAAGTGAACACATCCGGACAGCATATGTCATTATTATTATTATGTATAAAGTGTTTTAAAGAGCCGGTGTTACATAGCAGACGATGTGCAGTATGAGCTCGCGAATTCCGACATACCAGTGCGTTTATCTCGAGAATGAGTCGATTTGGAGAAAAGTCGCTGAAGACTTTTTTGTCGGCCGCTAAATTTCCGATAAAAAATGTTCAGTAACATTTTCCCGTAAAACTACTTGTTATCGCACAATCGGCAAGTTTTTCGCGAAGTTTGCTCTTTCAGAAAGAAAGGTTTTTTTTTTGCATTTTTATTGTTTAGTAGCTAAAATTTTGTGATAAAATTATCAGTAATGCTAATTGATGGTAGACACTTTTTAAATTTAAGATGGATTTTTATTTCGTTATCAGCTGTTCAGGTTTAATAATACCAGATTTTTGGAATGCTCAATCAAAATAGATTTTTATTTTCATTTGCACTAAAAAAATAATTTTGACAGTTCTGGAGCTTTGAAATTTTGGCGCGAAAAAATCGGCATCTGTGACAATTAGGGAAATAGCAAAGTTAGCAGAGAAATTGTTATTTTCGTACGCGATAGTTTTAAGCAGGCTATTTTTGTATGTCTATATATATGTATATATATATATATATATATATATATATATATATATATATATAGTTGGGTATCAGATTCATCCCAATCTACCGTAGATGAATTTTGTACCCTATCCGCCGCATTTTTTATCCAACTCCATTCAGAAAACTTTGGAAAGTTTCCTTTTGAAATTATCTCCCAAGTTTGATAATTAAATTTGTGTAGAGTTACAAATTATTGTGAAGAACTGACAAACTTGAGGGAGATTTTGTAATTTGCGCGGTGAAATGTTTTGCGGATGAAATAGCAGACAGTTTATTGTTGTGTGAAGTAGGGGGTGAGGTTTTTTTTAATTTGCTTTTCAATGAGTTTTTTCAAAATTTTGGATATTGTGATTTTTTTTAATATTAAATTTTTTTTTTTAATTTTCTCAATTTTTGAAAATTTTGACGTTTTAATTTTTTTTTTTGACGGATTTTTTAATTTTTCAAATTTTTGAGCTTTGTGTTATCATTTTTTTCTGACCCTAAAAGTTCTCAATTTTTGATAACAATTTTGGAGATTTCAACTTTTGAAATTTTTCGAATATTTGTTTTTGAAATTCGCGAATTTTTAAAAAAAATTCGTTTTCAAAATTTGAAAAAAAATTCTTTTAAACGTTGATAAAAAAGTTTCGTTGTCAAGATTTCGAAAAAAATTTCTTTTCAAAATTAAAAAAAAATTTCGTTTTCAAAATTTTTGAATTTTTTAAACTTTTTGAGTTTTTTGAAAATTGTGGCTATTTTGGCGCTACCGGGAATTTCCGAAATTCAGTAAAATTCTAAAATTCATTTCTGCAGATTTTGTGTTTTTTTTTCTTTTTTAGAGTTCGAAAATTTGAACATTTCGAAATTTCTGTATTTTCAAAAAATCCGTAGAATGATCCAACACTCAATCAACCGATTTTCCGTTGATTACCTCGTCCATCAAATTCATTTTCCCACAAGTTACACACAATTACAAGCATAACCGATCATCTGCAATCCACATATTATTAAATTGTTGTTCACTGCTTTTTGCAATGGGCGTTTAATTTTTTTGTTTACCATAAACAATTCGTTCGCATGCAGTAACTACTGCGTCTGATTTCTTGTAACCAATGTGTTGTTTACAAAAAAAAAAAAAAACATTCTACCTATATTATTGCTAAATTATAACTGACCCATTAACGTTTGCACATTCAAATTTCGCGCCAATTTTTTTTCCAACTTCCGTCAATTTCGTTCTATTCATTTCATTATATTCTATTTAAAAAATTTGATTAAAATTTTTTTTTTCTTATTTTTTGCCGTGTTCCCAATTTCCATTGGGACACTCATAATCTATTTCAAAAATTTTCATAACAAAATTTTTTTTTTTCATTTTTTGCCGTGTCCCCAAATTCCAGTGGGACATTCATTATATGCGATTTTAAAAATTTTCATAACAAAATTTTTTTTTTCATTTTTCGCCGTGTCCCCAAATTCCGTTGGGACATTCACTATTTTCATTGAAATTTTGTACAAAATCAAAAAACAAAAATTCCTCATTTCCGATTTTTCGCAAAATTTCATTCCCCATCGCATCGAAATGCCGGAACACCCCTAAAAAAACGTGACATTATCCGGGATAACCTTATCGATGAGTAACGGAATAAGTAAAATCAGACGAACAACCGGGGACTCACCCCAGTTATCAATGTGACGTAATCGTCTAGATTTTTCTGATGAATCGAGACCTCATGCGTCTGCAATATCAATTGCTACAACCATGAAATAACAACAGAAGCATGTTGCATAACACTAATAATTCAAACGCTGATTGCGAGCTCGTCATTATCCTCCACAAATAAACGAACCTAAATAATTGGATAAAATGGCGCGAGCGCATCTGCTCCCAGCAATTGTTCTCCAGCGTGCCGGTCAAAAACGGCTGAAGATAGAAAGAAACATGTGAAACAAAAGTTGCTCCATTTTCAAAATCCTAACTTTTACGTCATATGACTTTCCCCTCTAACTCGCGTAGTTAACGAGTTATCGCGAATTGAAGCGGAAAAAAAACCCGCGACATCCGCCCACCTTCTCTACCTATACACACCACTTGCCACATTATCTACAACAGTTTGGTCTAAATAAATCAAGTACGCCGCAATTTTCAAAACTCATTGCATGATGAGAGGTAGATTTTTTTGAAAACCATCCAAAACATTCAAGCATCGTAAACAGATGTCGGAAAGTTGATTGAGCAACCAAGTAAATTCACTTTTATCGCTGCATGAATGTTTTATGAGCTCATCGCAATTCATATAAACTCATTATTTACATTGTAAAATAAGTGGTAGAGCTTAGAGGTTAAAATACTTGTCGAATTAACGTTGGAGACAATTTAGATGGATGCTTATAGACGATGAGAGTAACTCACTCAACACATGTAGACATTTAGCTTGAAATAGCGCGTGCGAACAGAAGACCACCAGCCACCACGTGGGCACGGCTTTTCCGTTACATCGTACGAGATGACGTAGTCCGCTGGGATTGGTGGAATAGATGGGCGTGCATTGCGCCCCCCCTCCCGCCACCCCCTCACCACCCCTCAACCCCTTCACTTCCCGCGCATTCTGATGACTCGTCGTCTCATTCTCAACATTGGATTGAAGTGAGAGGCACTAAGACTCGATTTCTACCAACACTTGCACCGTTGACGTATAAAAAACAATGTACAATTATTCGTGTTTAAAAATTGAGGAAAAATTAAAAAATGCAATTTTTTCATAAAAAAGTTTTGCATCATCTTTAGGTAAAGTCAGTTATTGCCGAGATAGGACTCATAAGAATAGGTCTTCAACCTGAGATATCTCCTTAATGACGGGTGCTAGCGGCAAAAGTTATATGACGAATAATGTGTGACTTTGGATCAGGAACAATATTTGTTATGGACATTTTCGTCTATCTTCAACGGTTCACGCGATAGAACGGTATAAATAACTGAAATTGTTCCAACCACCAAGCTCCTTCCTCTACTCTTCTTAGGAGCCAAATTTGGCGAGAGGATTAAAAAAAAAAATTCGCCCAATGAAGTTGTTTGGGCCATATATCCGGTCGTGTAAAACTCCAATTTATTCCATCCACTGCCATTTTATGATAATACTAATCAACGCTTCAAACGCTCTGGGCGTTCATCTTCAGGTACTCAAACAAAAATCACATCTGACAACTTTTCCTTTGGTTCACGAGCATTTTCGTGAAAAAATGTATTTTCTCCATGTGCTCCTTCCTTATTACACAGGTGCGTTCGATCTTTTCTTTTTTCTCTTAAATGACATTGTCTTTTCTGACAGAATTAACTCCAACAATCAACAATGTCTGTTGAACATGTGTTACCACAAAAAACTTTTCCTATCACGCTATTTTGATGTCATATATGATATATGGCCCAAACAGCTTTATTGATTGAAATTACGAAACGGTCTGATTATTATATTATATTAAAAAAATTCGCCTACACAAATAAAACAATCGGTCCCTAAAATGTTGAATGAACAAATATCCCTAAATCATGAGAAATTGTTATGTAGAAGTATATTAAATACAATCAAAAAGGGCTTATACTTATTAAAAAAAAAAAAAAAATTAAAAAACAAATATAATCAATAAAAGCGTGGATCGTAACAATTTGCATGATTCCCAGCGATATCCAACATTTACACCATCCGTTTTTATTTATCGTATTTGATATATGAGAATATAACAATTCCCCACTTTTATTGAAATCCAATCATTCAACACTTGAGCTATTGAAACCTGATGTTATTTCGACTAGGAGGAATAGGAAACTTGCATGTAGCCCAGATTCACGAAGTAAGCCCGTTAACAGATTGATCACAACTTGTCAAGTACTACTTCACATGAAATTTATGGCAATCCTTCTTCCATACTTGTAAATCCAGTGGACTTTCCGTAACCCGGCAACTTGTAACTCTGCGGGACGCGAGCGAGCAGAGGGGAATGCGTCCCCACTCCACGTGACGTTCGCGTTAGCGCGTGAGGGGTAAGGCCGGTTCGTTGCACACTGTCGCGCGTGGGCTCATGGGGGATGTAACATAAGAGGTTTGGCGAGGTCCGGGCTCAGAAAAACTTGTATGGTTATCGCCAGAGTCAGCATATCATCTCCCTCCTTCTGTGGACACGCCCATTGGCCGCGTGGAGGGGGTACTCTGTAACTTCTCGATCGCGGAAACCTCAGCCCCCAAACTACAGAGTGATGGAAAGTGCACTGTAACAAAAAAACAATTGTTTACCAGTATTTTTCCTCATTCTAGATTATATATCTTTGAAAAAAAATTGTATAAAAAATTCTCTATTCTATTCTATTGATCCATTGAAAAATGGGTGATAAAAATTCCTCTTTTCACCTGTTTATTTTCCACTTTTTAGTGCAGTTCAGTAAACCTGTGAAATATTCCATCGTGAAATTTTGATTTTATCGAAAAAAATATTACACATTTCGCGAACTTTTATGTGCAAATCGAAGTGTCCTAACCCTGTGCTCGACATGAAGCAACCCAACTTTGCGATTTTTTTTCTCCATTTCTAAACGTCAGAAATTACTGATTTTTTTAGGGCTGTCTAGGCATATACCCGTCTATCACCCACAAAAATTTCAGCTAATTTTATTTATAACTTCATCCAATAAAAAATTATAAACAAAAAATTCTTTACGGTGCAGGCCATGCGAGAGTGGAGGGTGAAAAATGGAATGGTTCATACCTAGTTTTGTTGTATTTCTCTCCCAATTATGAATAATAAATAATAATGAAAGTTGCACATAAGACATAATTGAATAATTACAAACCTCATAAAATATTACCGATTAAACCAGAAGCGGACGGACATTGAAAGTCGAAGGTAAAAGATGATTTATTCTCTTTACCACAAAATGCAAAATGAACTGATGACATAAAGTATGTTAATAGATGAGTGACTTTATCTACACATACAAGCAGCAATGATAAGTCATTTAACGTAATACATTGCATACAATATAGATGATAGTGGAAATGATGAATGGTCTGTTATTTTGAACCAATGAGAACTAATTTTGAAACGTCGAGCACCTGCGGGTGCACCATCTCCACATTCAACCTGGGCTGACGCCGTAACTATGCAAGCTACGAAAAAAAGTCGTATTACATAAAGTGTGGATATTTACCTGAGGAACATTTTTCGTTTCAAACATTTTTTCCTATCTCTGACCGTTCTTGAGATACGACGTTATAACCGCAATGGTTTAGAACCGTTTTGCTTTCAGCCACCTGTTCACGAGATAATTTGCTCCTATTTAATTTTACTAGGTCTCTCCTTCCTCAAATTTCGGAGGTTATTGACAGGTGATTTATTTAAATAACCCAAAAATTTCGGAAAAAAAAATCGCGGAAAGTTCGGGCGAAATTTTTCAACGCTATAACTGCAACCTCATTACACCTTAATTTACGATATATCGGATATTACGAAAATGGATGAAAGTAAAAGTACGCGGGGACGCTTTGGAGAGTATGATACATGTGAAAAGTGTAGCAGAAATCAAAATGCGAGGTGGAGTTCACTCTGGAGCTGAACAAATACTAGGATATTTGCATAATGATAAAAAAAAAAAACAAGCAGACAGGTGGAATAGACGCGTGAAAATCGTGGAAGGTCAAAACGCGCTTCAAATAACTTGAGACAAAATGGGTTAAAATAACATTGACGTAATTAATTTTCCACATTAATTGTCCATATAGATTAAATATTCAGAGATCTCAAGAAAATTCTCAGTTCGATAATTTCATGTATTCCATATATTTTGCAAAGTTCTTTTTGGGGACGGATATTTTGGATTTGGGCTGAGAGGTCAATTTGCAGAAGATTGATCAATGTTATTTCAATTTTTGGAGGAAAAAAATTCGATGGGGAACTTGGCCCTGACCCCCCCCCCCCCCCCCTCCCCCTTTTCGCCCACCTTTTGCCTATATATATATATATATGGGAACATTTTGCATATATCTCGAATATTGTATTTTTGCCGAACGTAATTGATATATAGTATCACATGCATATGCTATTTCCCTACGAGTTCTTCAACGATTGGCCGCGTCCCTCACACAATTCCCCGTTTTTCCCCGTATTCCTTACTGCTCTTTTATTAACTACAAGTGAGTATCATGCAGCGATATTGAAGGTGAACATGTCAATGCACCCGCAGGGAAACCCGGTTTTTATTGCCAATTTCCGGGAATAAAATATCACCATGAAAGGGAAGTTGCCATCTTGCCCGAGGGCTGAGAACTGCCATAAATAATCATATGGGATTTTACGGGGGCGTGAGATAAGGAGTTCTGAGATACCATGGGGTGACATTATTTTGGACTATTTCCGGTAGGCCGGGGACAGGTGAAAAAGTGCAAGCTAGCCCGATATTTTCGTACGAAAAAAAATTCTGTTTCTCTTTTTTGATGTTCAAGCGATTTTATGATCGGTTATATCGATCGACTTTGGGATTCCCCTGCATCTAACTATATATATAGTACTCATAAGGAAGGCAACGCTCGACCCAGCGAGGCCTTTAAACTCATCGATCATGCGTAACGAAAGGATCGATCCTTAAAAAATCGGCAAGATTTATCCGAAAAAATCGCGGAGAGACCAGGATTTTTTTCAAAAATTTGAGACAAAATTACATGTCGCAAAAAATGGTGGGGAGCAAGTCGAGACCTTTTGAATTTTGGTTGCACATAATTGTGTCATGCCACTTGTGGTATGGGTCTGGGACGCCCACGGTGTCGCGCAATTCACATTCCGAAAGACAGAGGGCAGGGTCGTTGATTCATTAAGACTTTGATAGGTAGACCAGAAAGTTCTGGAGATAAACCGTAAAACGTCGATTTGATTTTACCGAAAGAATGCGCTTTTAATTACATATTATGTCATATATATTATATATTATATATTATATATTATATATTATATATTATATATTATATATTATATATTATATATTATATATTATATATTATATATTATATATTATATATTATATATTATATATTATATATTATATATTATATTATATATTTTGTTATTTTTGGCGAAAGAGGAAGAGAGCAACAAAAAAAGTAAAAAGGGTGTACATTATAAAAAAAAATATATATATATATATATATTACATATGCCATAAGAGTACCAAGAAATTTACTCGAGATGTATCGATTGATAAAACGTTTTCGAAGTCAATTAGTCAGGAAAGAATTATTAGCTCGAACCGATTGCCAAAGCCCGAAGGATTTACACAAGCCCATTTTTTTCTTAATTATCCTTAATTACGCCATTTAATTAATGGGGTAACATGAAAAAAAAAAGAATTTTCCTCGCTTTTACACGTGATGAACGGGGATGCGTTCTTTGAGGTTTTAGCGGATTACAACTGCGGGGATGAGCCGCGAGTATACGGCATGGAAAAGAGTATGTATGCGAGCAATATATATATATATATACATATATACGGTTACATTTTGCGGAATAGGGAGAAAATATATGCGACGCGTATCAGTACCAAATGGATTCACATTGTCTCATTTTTTCACTTAAAATTTTTGATACACTTGAAAAAAAAAATGAAAATTCAAAAAATTCAAAAAAAATATTTTCCAAATTTTTTAACTTCCGGTTTTTGTTCGTTTCTAGTTTTTTGGAACTCCGCAATTTTTTTCAATGTTTCAACGACAATGTATCATTTGAAGATTCCGCGGATTGAACTCGCGAGCGTAAGGTGCGACAGGAGTGGAGGGAACAGTACATATGTGAAAATTTATATCGCTCACAGCTTGGTCCGTTGAATAGCGAGAATACGCAATATCTGACAGATATTTCGAATATTTCTGAGTATGATGGATGTATATATATATTATAGATATTAGGTACAAAGTAGTGGATCGGAACGAGTGGATGCATAGGTTTCTTCAGTATTCAATGCTTTTGAAATTTTTCAAAATGAAATTCTTCAATTCAATGGAAATTAAATTCTTGGAGCTTACATACTGTAAACAGGAAAAAAATAATTGAAAAAAATGAGTTCTTATTGAAAATTTCCGTATTTTTTTCATTGAAATTTCAAAAATAATTTTTTATTTTTCAAAAATTTTTTTTATTCTATTTTTATTTTAATTTATAAAAATAATTCTATAGTCGCTAATGAATAGCAAAACTTTTTTTAGTGCAGTCTATAGTGAAAGATGCCAATCGATGGGGGTGAGTGTTCCAACATCGTTGAATTGGCATGTACCATGTTTCCGTGAACATGTACACACTTTGTTGGATAGCGTGACTACGTGCGTGTAAACGTAACAACTACGTGGCGGTGAATTTGGCTGTTCATCATATATTTAAAACGTGCGAGAGAAGCGTCATCGTACGATGCCAATTCAACCAATCAGAAACCGGTGGCGCTGTCCTTCGATGGCGTAAGCTATATATGCTTAAGCTATATATAGTGATACAAGCAATTTTACGTATTGCAAACAACGGAATCGAATAGTCATTCGGGATACGAGGAAAAAAACATGAGGTGTCTTGTATGCGTATAGAACACCGGTAGAGTGAGACGGAGGAAATTCATTCATGATATGAGGAAAATGGTGGAGGGGCTTATCAAGTTTGTTCGATGATAGTGCGTGAATTTTCTGTATCGAAGAATTGTCTCAGTTCCGAGGATGGTCATAATAATTGCATCAGTTTCGAGAACTGTTCCAAGACTTGCCGCCGTTCCGAGAGCGGTTCCAAAAATTGTCTCAGGTCCGAGAACTGTTCCAAGACTTGCCGCAGTTCCGAGAGCGGTTCCAAAAATTGTCTCAGGTCCGAGAACGGTTCCAAGAATTGTCTCAGTTCCAAGAACGGTTCCATGAATTGTCTCATTTCCGAGAACGGTTCCAAGAATTGTCTCAGTTCCGAGAACGGTTCCATGAATTGTCTCAGTTCCAAGAACGGTTCCAATAATTGTCTCAGTTCTGAGAACGGTTCCATGGATTGTCTCAGTTCCAAGAGCGGTTCTAAGAATTGTCTCAGTTCTGGGAACAGTTCCGAGACTTGTCTCACTTCCGAGAGCGGTTCCAAGAACTGTCTCAGTTCCGACGATGGTTCCAATAATTGCATCAGTTCCCAGAACTGTTCCAAGAATTGTCGCAGTTCCGAGAACGGTTCCAATAATTGTCTCACTTCTGAGAACGGTTCCAAGAATTGCCTCAGTTCCGAGAACGGTCTCAAGAATTGTCTCACTTCTGAAAACGGTTCCAAGAATTGCCTCAGTTCCGAGAACGTTTGCAAGAATTGCCTCAGTTCCGGCAACGGTTCCAAGAATTGTCGCACTTCCGAGAACGGTCCCAAGAGTTATCTCAGTTCCGAGAAGGCTTCCAATAATTGTCTCAGGTTCCAAGAATTGTCTTAGTTCCGAAAACGGTTCCAAGAATTGCCTCAGTTCCGAGATCGAACGATGCCAAGAACTGTTTCAGTTCCAAGAACAGTTCCGAGAATTGTCTCAATTCCGACAACGGTTCCTAGAATGGTCCAGACTGGAAGGTCCGCTCTGGGAACCGTTCCACGTAAAGTTTCGATTCCGTTCAGTCCCGAGGAGCGTTTCGAGAACGGTTCCAGATGAAGGTTCAATTTCGAGAACTGTTCCGAGAATCGGTCCAGGTCGAGGAACAGACGCAAGATCCGGTCTAGATGAACATTATGGTCTAAGCACTTAAAGCGCTGATCCAGTGGACTCAGCATATTTTCGTAAATTTAGAATTCATCAAAAATTTCGATGTTTCTTTTCAAATTTCTCAATTTTTTGATGGTTTCAAAATTTTGGTGTTCTTTTTTCCAATTTTTCACGGGTTAGAAATTTTCTCATTTCCTTGAGCTCTGATCAAATATTCATTCGATTTAATGCTTAATCAAATCAAGTACTGTCGCACCCTTTGTAGTAACACACCCACGCTAAGCTCAATATAAATTCACTTGGCAAAGTCAATCGCTGGGTGTAACGAAATTTATCAGCTTCGAGTTCAGAAATCACGTAGAGTATCACATTTTCCCACGTAACAACAGTATTCCCAAGTCAACCACTGCATTCAGCGTCAAATTTCTCTAATAAGACCGTTACTGCACCCCCCCCCTCCCACCCCACCCCCTTTTTATTTCCACAAGTATCGAACGGCGTCTGTACGCGATTCGGTAAAAATCGAATCGTTAAATTCAATTGCTTGTCCAATGCGATTCATGGAGAAAAAATTAACTCTCTTGTTAATATTGCAAATTTTTCCAATTTACAAAAACGAAAACGGTAAAAAAATCGGATATTTTTTGACCCGTCAGCAGGCGCGCGCTCTCGCGCAAATTTAGTTCCACGCGCGCCGCCAAGAGAAACTTGGACACCTAAAATGAGGACTGCATCGAAATCTATGGGAGCTATCGAAATTTTCATAAAAACCGTTCTTGTAGAGCGAAGTCAGAGCTACAAAAAAGGTTATACAAAAAAATTTGTAACCTTCTTCGTTTTCGAGATATCCATGAAAATCGCAGTGGACAGTGCAGACTTTTTTGACATATCGACTTTTGTGCGCAACTCGTGAAAAAATTCAGGAAAATATTTTTTTGCCTCATAAAGCTATTTGAAAATATATAAAAAAATACTGTTAAACATTTGAGATGTAAGGATATTTCCTACAGAATTTTCATAGGCTTGAAAAAAATTGAAAATCATTTGAAATTCAAAGCGATTTCAAAATTTCAAAAACACTTGTATAATGTCAAAAGTTTCTAATAAGATCGTTACCACTCCTGTCTATCTCCCCAAGTATCGAATAGCATTTGCGCTCGACTCGGGTAAAAACCAAATCGTTAAACTCTTTCCTTCCCCCCCCCCCCCCCACCTCCCCCTCCCACCCGCCAAAAATGTTCCATGCAAAAGTTTGACTCTCAAAGTATTCAGAAGAGTTGGCTGGAAATAGTTGGAAGCAACTTGGAAACGACCGCAAACTACCCAAAATTAGCTCGGGGACGGCAATGACTTTGTGATTTCTCACTGTGAGCTAAACGATAAAATTAATTTCCCCCTACGGTAATTAAGTCCTCTAATTATCTGGCATTTATCCACCCTCATATTTTCAGCTTTCATTAAAAAGTATTGTTCACCAAGTTCACGTATGAAATGCTATAAGAAACCTTTAGCGATAACCCAGAGAATGGGAAATCGGGACAGAGCTGCCTGAGCCGTCAAGGTGATCTGAGAATTGGATTGGGGCTGAGTGCCAAGCCTAATTCAGGTCTGTTTCAGCCTCGAAATAATAACGCCGTTTGAGGCTCGTAAACCAAGCCTCAGGCTTCATGGGGAGCCTCAACTGAGCCTTGAAATCCCAACGAGCACGGCCTGAGACAAGCCTCGAAAGGCATTGCTCTCAAAGACTGCACCACGTTGGTAAGAGGGTTTAACTGTAGCTCATCGCCATTGACTAAAATCGACTAATTGACGCGGGTATTATTGATATGTCACGGTCGATTATGTCATACAATTTTTCGAGGATCTGAGGAAGGAACCGTATCAATAGGCCGAGGATCAGGGAGTATGCAGTGAGGAAATTGGTTAGCCCAACCTCCATCAGCAGACATCAGCGCCTCCAATGGATAATTCTGGCGACCATCGTATCCATTGAACTGTCCTGTGCTAAGCGTAGGTATTTTGAGCCTCGAGAGCTTCAGCCTGAGGCAAGGCTGAACCAAGCCTTAGCAATAGCCTTATTTGCTACCCTGAGTTTGAGGCTGCTTTGGAAGATGAGATTGAGCCTGGCGCAGGCTTGGCCTAGTCGGGCTCGGGGCAGCAGGGCCGGCACAGGCCCGTTCTCGTCGTCAGCCTTGGGCATTCCTACCTGGCAATTAATACAAATTGGCATGTTGACAAATTGAAAAAAAAAGTGTGGGGACAATTCAGATCTCTCTGATTGTCCCCATAAGATTCAATCTTCATGGAATTATCCCATTAAATTTCCGGCATTTTCCGTATGGTTATGAATTGAATCCGATGAATGAAGCCTGGACTATTTATGAAAATTAACTAACGACCGGTTATGTAATGCCCCCGCAATTTCCCTCCCAGGGGGGCTATGACCCTCCGCACATTTTGGAAAATGGCTTGCAATTTATGGAATCCGGAGACTCATCTTCCCACTGAAGCATCGTTTTGGAATGAGGGTGAAATTTGTTCCGGGCGGAGTACGAACCTCATCAAAAAACTATTCTCATTAATTCACGTGGATCATCGTTAATATTTCGCGAAATAGGGGGATTCAATTATCCGTCCCTCGTGATTTTGGGAGTTGGAAACTTCAGAATATTTGAAGAATTTTGTCCGGGACAAAAACTTCTGCAAATTTTCCTTCCAACAAATTGTTTTTATGAAATTTCTATAACCCTAGAACCGATATATATATATATATATATATATATATATATAGATATACAAAATTAATTTCCCATCTTTATTGAACGGCCGGGCAAGGCAAATACATGGAATTGTTGATGTTTAGGGTGAAAATTAATCGGTTATTCGTCGACGAGCCATTGTCACGCAATCCACCATTATCTATCATTTAAATTTATTTATATCGCTGTACAAGCCAAGTGTAAACGAGTGTAATTCCGGGGTAGTCAAACCGCGCCCCCATGCACGGTATCAGCACTGTGGACATTGGGAATATATGCTGGCCGTCGATTATCGAGATTTGATTGTACGTCGTGATAACGTTATATTTGTTGGTGGATGTAGTAGCGAGGAATAGGGCACATTAGATTAATGACCCAGTGGGTCAACCGAGAATCTACCATCGCACATTGCTTTTCATTTTCATATTTGTTTACGACTGATTGGGGCTCAGCCGGTTTTACCCCACCTAGTCAGTCAAACGAATTTTAGATTATACATGGGGAACGATGTTTCGCAAAACAAATTCATCGAGTCGAGTGAACTCATTCAAACAAAAAAACAAAAAAGAGAAAATATTTTTTAATGCCGTGATTTTTTAAGTTAATTTTTTTATTTTTCAATATTCAAAGGGGGAAAAAATTGTTTCTTCATATATAGTTAATAAATCTTATAATGTGATTCCTAATGCTCAGTACAAAAAACTAGTGGGATGCAAGTGTGTTTGCCCCCGTCGGGAGGACAAGCAAAACTTCCCGATTTGTAATTTCTGTTTGCCATTCCTAGATTTTCCGACACGTCAATTAAATGTTCGAGGAGTGGTTTCAGAGAAAAAATAGGCATCATGAAATTCTGGATACTGGAATACAACAGGTGTCGCCACCTGCGACCATGTCACGTGACGCACTGACCAATCACACTGCGCATCGCGCATTCAGCCTCTCCTGTGCAAATGCGGGCAAACACGCATGCGCCGGCGGTAGTCGGACAACTTCGGATCTAGACCGAATATAAAAGTTTGAATAGTCATTAAAATTTCGCGCCACTCAAAATCAACCAATAACTAATAATTCACTACATGAAAGTGAGTCAAATTTTGAGCGAAGCTAAGGTACGCCGAGAGACTCCAATTGCGACATTGATTAGCTTGATCACAACTTTCCTTCGTAAATAATGATTGATTAAAACTTTTGGCGATTTTCATGCTTCATGGTTAAAAAAAAACCGGAAACTAGTGCATGAATTTCTTTCAAAATCTAATCAGGTCTCAGTTGCGTGAAGACGCATCGATTAAAAAAAAATTATCGGATCGGGTGATTCGTTTGCAAGAAATCGTTGTCACGTACGCGTAAACACACATACACACATACATACAGATATTTTGTTAAAAATGGTCTAGAACGATTAGAGAGACTTTGAAACGTGGAGATATGATGAAATTTCCACTTTTGAATTTCGGAGCCATTACAATAGGTTCCCTATATGGAGAAGTTAAAAAGAAAGGAATCGAAAATAGGTAAATCTTCGAAAAATTTAGAAATTTGGAGGGAAAAAAAAATTTCCATCCTTCAGGTCTACATATCATTTTTTCACTTTCCGTTATTTATAAAGAACTTTTTCCAGTTATTTCCACCCTGATAACTCAATACATCATCCGCAAAATACGGAGAGAATTGAGGTAATGGTGGGTTAACTCGAGTTATCGAGAAGCCAACAAACCTAATAGCAATGCTTGCATATTTCATTCGCCCCCCCCCCCCCACTGCACACCACCCGAGTTCTTATCGACTTCTTTTCTTCGGCTCCATTTCTTCGACAAACACATAGAACTTGGATATTTTCTCGCCATAACCTTCCTCGGGCTTTTGAGGGGTAGGAAAGTTATATGGGACAATGGGAAATAGTGGGACAAACATAAATTGAGCCACGAGAAGTATGACTTTTTAGGGAGCGCTAAATTTCAAAATTTTATTTCAAAATTTTTTTCTGAATTTCCCAAAATTTTTGTCATTTTTAAAAATTTTGGATCCTCAAAATTTTTGAGATTTTTTTTTGCTATTTTTGAGCCATTCATTTCCGAAAAAAAATCTACTTTTGGACCTCAAAATTTAGAAGGACTTGGAAATTTTAAGGTTCTAATTTAACATTTTTTTTTGGAACTATTTCAATAAATTTTTTCTGGAATTTAGGTAATTTTCGAAATTTTTCAAAATTTGAAAATTTCCAAAATCCGAATTTTTTTTTAAGATAAGATCGCTCTTGAAATCACTGGTATATTCGAGACGTGAACGATTCCATCAAGCAGTTTATTTCCGTATTATAGCTAACGCTTTTATTAGTGTCAATGCCACTTAATGAAGCAATTAATTAACTAATTAATAGCAGCAGCACTCGGAGAGTGAAATAGTGTGAGATGTCGAGGGGATTCCAAGCAAAGTCTGCGAACACAGAAATGTTACGCGGTGAAGTCGTAAAAACATATAAGACCCAATAAGTCAATTTATTCTCCGTCTGAGGTCCATGAATAGCTCTATATCTATATATATATTTATAGGTGAGATGCTGCAATATTCCATTGAAATTCAAAGCCGTTTTCATGAGAAATGATTGCATAGCATATTCGCTGTATACTTTCATCAATCCGTCTGAACTAACTCAATGAGCGGCGCGCCGCCTTTTTCAAATTTTTCATTTTACCAATGTTTTTTTTACCTTCTTCAAAAATTGAAATTGAGAGGTGAAAAAATTGTAATAATCCTATATTGGGTTTTTTTAAAAAATTTGGAAAATGTCAAAAATTTTGAAAATTCCAAAAATTTTGAAAAAAATCGAGAAATTTGAAGAATTAAAAAAAAAAAGAAAAAATTGAATTTCGCGGTTTTTTTTTCGTAATTTCACCGGGGGAGAAATGTCTCCCAATGTTTCGCGCAATTGGAAAATTAGAAGTCGGCGACATTTTTCATTGTCAAATCCGATTTTTCCGCCCCCTCATTTGTCTTCAGTCCTCCCCTGTGCTCTCCACCCACACATTGTTCACGGCAAGCGGGTGGGGGCGGGGGGCGGGGGGGGGGGGGAGGGGGGGGTTGAATGTACTGCTTCAATTTGATGCAAGTGGATGCCCCCGCGCTTTAATTTCCGCGTAAAATCTACAAGAATTTTTTCGCGAGTTTATATCACATATATCTATAGATCATTTTTTTTTGATAAAACGTAATTTTGAAAGCAGAATAGAGAGAATAGAAATATAAAGTAGGAGGACTCAAAATTATGATTATGGAATGACAAAAGCTCCTAGAATTTTTTAACATATAATATTTTATAAATAAAATTTTGAGAAAAGCAAATTAAGAAAAAATTTTTTTTTTTTAATTTAAAAAAAAATTAAAAAAAAAGCAAAAAAAAAATTCAAAGAAAAAAGTTCGCAGTAAAAAAAATTGACACAAAAATGTTGTTCAAAAATGACAGAAAAAAAAAGAAACAAACGTATTTTTCGAAATTTTTGGAGCAAATAATCAAAATTATTATCAAAGTTTTCTTCTTACAAAATCTTTGGATTTTACACGATGTGACATTGAAAAATGAGAAAATGAAAAAAAAAAACTCAAATTCAAATTTTCTGTACTTTAATTTGCTTCCAATTTAGAGCAACTAGATATAGCGCGAACTTTAATTTCCGTTGAAAATCTGCAAGAATTTTTCTGCAGACCATAGATATCACATCTGCCAGGTGCATGGGTTTTAACGATGACGGATGAGTCGCCATGGGGGTGGTGGGTGGCCTCGGGTGGTGGGTGGCAATGTGTAGGCGAACATTTCAGTTGGTGAATCTGGCTTGTATAGCCGTAGAAAAACCATTCGTTCAAATTAAGATGCTGACGCGAATTTAATGGCCCCCGCACCGCGGCTTCTGGATTTATATATTTTTTTATTTGCCTTTGTACCCTCGGACCACTCCGCATTTCCGTATAATGGAAATTCCCAAGCTTAATGTGAATTTCAACTATAATTCTTATTTTTATTGCTTTTATAAATTTTACGGGCAGCTGAGGAGTTACTGTTGCTCGGGATGAGCAAATTTATTTGGTCATTTTTTTATGGACATTAGGTTGGACTTCGGGCGATTGTGTTAAGTCAAATTAAAGATTTTGCGAAATTTTTTAAATTCTAGAAAATTTTAGCAATTTTGTTTCTTCATATGCGGGGATATATGCATGATTGGGTGGTTGGGTGTATAAGTGGGTGGGCGGGTGGCTTTATGAGTGGGTGGGTATGTAAGGAGGTGGGTGGTTGGGTCTATAATTGGGTATATAAGTGGATGGGTGGTTGGCTATATAAGTGGGTGGGTGGTTGGCTATATAAGTGGGTGGGTGGGTGGCCATATAAGTGGATGGGTGAGTGGCTATATAAGTGGGTGGGTATGTAAGTAGGTGGGTGGGTGGATATATAAGTAGGTGGGTGGATATATAAGTAGGTGGGTGGATATATAAGTAGGTGGGTGGATATATAAGTAGGTGGGTGGGTATTAAAGTAGGTGGGTGGGTGGGTATATAAGCGGGTGGGTGGGTGTATAAGTGGGTGGGCGGCTGGCTTTATAAGTGGGTGGGTGGGTGGTTCTATAAGTGGGTGGATGTATAAGTGGGTGGGTGGATGGCTTTATGAGTGGGTGGGTGGGTCGGTGAATGTGTGTGTGTGCGTCTCTGTGTGAGGTCCTACATTATTGATATTATTACCAAAATCTCAATATCAAGTGAGATTGGGAGGCGTAAAATATGGCTTAACTCCCCTTGGCTAGGGTAGTCAGTGTTGTTGCAGGCTACGGTATATTTAATCCCTCTTAATCTGACAAAAAGGCGATCCAGAGGCTCAAGTGGATCAAGACCCGGGCTATTGGAGCGCTCGGTACATGGACTAGTTGTTTGCTACCCTTTTACCCCCCCCCCCTCTTCCACCCACCCACCACCCCCCCCCCCCCCCCCCCCTTGCCCCCGACCGGCTTTGTAGTCCTGTTAAGACGGTAGAGACACTTAAATCCCCTTTGAACCATTTCCATGTAGTAAACTTTCCCTTCTTTCATTTGATCTTGGGACTTTGGCGCCAATAAATGACTTGGTCAAACTCGTTTCGATTCTTCAGCTTTTTCCAATTTTGCTTTCGCAATTTTGATAAATCCGACTATTCCGAAAAATTTTCCCCATTTTTTCCGAAATGCAAAAATACAGAAAAAAAATCTTAGATGCCAAAAAAAAATTTTTAAATCGACATTTATAAAAAAAAAACAAAATAATAAAAAATAAAAAATAATTTTAAAAAAATGGAATAGATAAGAAATGGCGGTAAAATCCAACTTCGAAAAAAGTTTCATTCATTTTGAAAAATGGTGTGAAAATTTTCCTTTCAACTTGTGTGGCATATATCTGTCCGCTCGTTTTTCCACCCAGTCCAATGGTAAAAGTGCAATATTTATGGAATGAAATATTTTTTTTTTATGATTTCAGTGCTGGCTAGCTGTCGTGGCGAGGACTGCGGCCATGAGGATCTCGCCAGCTGCGCCAGCCCACTCGGCAAAATTACTAACAACAATGAACTGGGTTTTGTCGCAACCAAGGAGGAGCTCAATGCACTCTGTCCGTGAGTATCATCACTTTATCATGGTGTTTTTTTTTATTGCCCAGCCAAATTGAATCGCCGGGTTTCTAGATAATTGCGGAAATGTGAGCATAATTTACTCCAATTACTATTACATTTATTTATGATCATTCCTTTGTAAAATTTCGAAAAATTATCATTTTACAAATAAAAAAAAATAAAAACTTATCTTCCAAATTTTTACATTTTTCCCAAAATGTTGTGGAGTGGAAAAAAAAATTTTGCACATTAAATTCCCAAATTTTTGAGCACGTGAATGAAGGCAATTTCGGTCTATTAGCATTTTTTTTTTTCGAAATTGGAAGTGATCAATATTGGCATATTGGCGTGCTTATCCTCTTGCAATTTTCGGGGTTATCACTCGATGTTTGATTCAGTGAGTTTGTTTCCGCTTGTGGTTTTGCGGTCGGCAATTTATCCCCCATTTCAACGTGAGATTAATTCGAATGGATCGAGACAAAACATCAGTTAAATCACGTATCAATTGTTCCGCGATACAAGAAATCAGTCGATCGTGATCAAAATCATGTTTCTGAGTAATGTAAAATCAATAAAAAAAAAACATTTGAAATTTTTGAAATTTTTGAAATTTTTGAAATTTTTGAAATTTTTGAAATTTTTGAAATTTTTGAAATTTTTGAAATTTTTGAAATTTTTGAAATTCTTGAAATTTTTGAAATTTTTGAAATTTTTGAAATTTTGGAAATTTTGGAAATTTTGGAAATTTTGGAAATTTTGGAAATTTTGGAAATTTTGGAAATTTTTGAAATTTTTGAAATTTTTGAAATTTTTGAAATTTTTGAAATTTTTGAAATTTTTGAAATTTTTGAAATTTTTGAAATTTTTGAAATTTTTGAAATTTTTGAAATTTTTGAAATTTTTGAAATTTTTGGAATTTTTGAAATTTTTGAAATTTTTGAAATCGCCAAAATTCAAAAAAATTTCGACCATTGATTACATTTCGGGTGAAATGGTTCCAGTGGTTTTTCACTCATTAACGACTCCCCTTCTTTATTTCTCTCTATCATGAAAACGGTGAGAGATAGAGAAAAAAGTGTTAATTAAAAATTGTGCCTCTCTGAATAACGCATACTTTACGTCATACAACATTTTTTCATAACTCTGATAATTAAGGACATACGGTGATATCAAAGTTATTGATTCGGCGCGTATGCTACCATCCAGCATCCCGTTCCTGGAGATTTCGTATCTATCTTGAGAATGGACCATCGGACAAAAATTTCACCGATATCTTTTTCATCGGAAATTAAATTCTCTACAAAAAATGTCTAATAGTATTTGTCGATCAGACCACTTGGAAAAGAGCTAATTGAAATTTTCCGGAAAATTTTCAGGAAAAACACCACCAAATCGAAAACCTTCTTTTGCGATTCACTCACACTCGCCCCCCCCACCCCGCCCCCTCCTGCCACTTATTTATCCCTCGCAACTGTCAGGACTCCTAATCCCGCATTTTGGTAATTGGTCCAGTGGTCATCAAATCCGTTATCTCAAAACGCCGGGTCTGCAAGTTGGCTCGTTTATCGAATGACAGTTTCCACACCCTCGGAAAATATCCCACCCCGTGACTTCTCAAAATGTCTAGTTTCTTGTTACAACTTTGGTCATCTTGCTCTCATTATCCTTGGTGGGTACTCAAAATGCGAGCCAAGTCCACTCAGTGAAGGGCCCTCGAAGCTGTTTCCTCGAAGCAAAAGATGGAAGGGGTAGTCAATTTATCTCAACAGTTGAGATGATTGCTCGCTCATATACATAGGAAATATAGAATTTTTTGGGTAAAGTTTTTCGAGGAATTCGAGTGCCATTCGGCAATTGGCAGAAATTGCCACCGATAGAAAAATTATTTCTGGAATTTTTTTCATTGAAAAATGAAAGAACAACATAATGTATAATTTGAATTTTTGCATATTTTTCAAATGACAAATATTTTGTTTTGCTTTTTATGGCAATTTTTTTGCTATAAAATTACATTATTGACAAATTTCGTTACAGGGATCTGGAGGCTGGTATGAGCTGTATTAAGCTGTACACACTTCGATGTATGTCAGGCGAGCAGAGAGTGAACTTCGGGCATCTTTACAAAGGCGTCAATATGGCGATTCTGGAGCTATGCCACGAGGGTCCTTATCAAGATGGTGAGTGGATTGTTCTAAATCAAATTTAAAATTATACCGCGTATGTTTGTGTGTGTATGTATGCGTGTATGTGTGTGTGTGTGTGTGTGTGTGTGTATGTGTGTGTGTATGTAGATATTTGCGTGTGGATGTGTGTGTGTGTGGGTGGTTTGGTGGGCGTAGGGTGGGTGGGTGGGCGTAGGGTGGGTGGGTGGGCGTAGGGTGGGTGGGTGGGTGTAGGGTGGGTGGGTGGGTGTAGGGTGGGTGGGTGGGTGTAGGGTGAGTGGGTGGGCGTAGGGTGGGTGGGTGGGTGTAGGGTGGGTGGGTGGATGTAGGGTGGGTGGGTGGGTGTATGTAGGGTGGGTGGGTGGATGTAGGGTGGGTGGGTGGGTGTAGGGTTGGTCGGTGGGTGTAGGGTGGGTGAGTGTAGAGTGGTTGGGTGAGCATTTTGCTTCCCATAATTTTCGTGCCCATCCACTTCTCCCCCAAAAAGTTCCTACTTGATCCTCTTAAAAAATTCCCCCCAAAAACTCTCATTAATTGTTACTACACAAATGTGAAAGCCATTACCTTCATACTTTCGTACCTTAATACCTGAATGATTTCTTCATTCTTGTCTCACCTGATTAAAATTCAGAGGTCGATACTTGATATAGCCGCAATAACATCCCCCAAGATCGCCAAGTTAATCAACTATTAATACCGCTTATTTTACACACCCAAATTAACCGTTTCAATTTAATCCACTACATCAAGCCCAGCCCTAAGTGGATTTACTCCAATAAACTCCACCTCCCCTTCAAAATAGATGGGAATCTGAATTTAATTATGGGATTTGCACGGCAATAACTTCTTCCCCTGCCACCCCCCCCCCCCCACCCACCCACTCCCACCCACCCACTCCCACCCACCCATCCCTAAATTTTATATTCCCGGAAATCGGCACATTAGACAGATCCTCAATACGAGTATCGGCGAATGGATTGACGGGGAATTCCATCAGACACTTGGTACAGTATAGTTGGACTGGTTGTACTGATACTCGACGCCATCTATCCCGGTAATCTCGAGAGTGCCGAATGCATTATTGAGTTGAGAGCTACCCTCTGAGCGATACTCGGCCCTTCCAAGCCTCCAGGCATACGGCTCTTGTCTCCCTCCACTTGGGCCACCCCCCCCCCCCCACCTCACCCCCTTGCCGCTCCCCCCGTCACCCACGCACTCCTCAATAATCCATCTAGGTACTGAGCTCTGCAACACGCACAATTACACTATCATTCAGCATCTGAAGTAGTTGATGATTTTCTTGCTATCGGCCGTCTTCCTCCTTCTTCCTGGAAGATCTGGTTAGGAGGAAGCATGTTTCTTGCTGAATACCAAATTAATTGAACGGAGTTTTACACTTCAAGGTCATATTCGGATTTGGTATATCGGTGGACTGATTAATGGATCGGATGAAGCTGATGAGGAACTGATGGGATTTTGGTTCTTGGAGTATGACGGACCTGATCTAGAATGAAGATCCTTCTTCTGATTGTCTTGATCAGGATGACCTGATTTCAGAATGAGACGTTCACCTGGAAGTGCTCTGATTGACGGATCACGTGGGTCTGGCCTTAGAGGTCTGCCTGTCTGCTATTCTGTTGATTACGTCGTGGTGAGGTTGAGCTGATTGAGGAACGTCGCCACCTGCAATCTTACTCTTCCTTGAGCTGGGGTTCACTCGTCATCATTCTGATCACGTTTGCATTTGCCAAGCCTAGTGGTAAACTGGGATCTGGTCACCTGTCATTGGTTCGATTCGATTCTGCCGCGGAATGGAGCAATCGCTCTGCCTGATCGGCATGATCAAGCTAGGATTAGGCGTGCATCACCAACAACTGGAATCCTACTCCTAGAAATGGTTGTGCTTTGGTTGTCATCAGGTCGGAGCAGCATGGAATGGAGTCCGTCCACAATCAATCTTATCAAGAGCGGACTATCAAACTCTAAATCGATCTATGATTGATTAGTCTGATCTGCTTGACGCAGGTCAATGCATCTCAATGGAAGGTCTTTCCCGTCCATCGATTCTATAGGTTAGGAATTGAATGGTTGTCTCATTTTTCCTGTTTTTTTTTTATTGCGAGGGAATGTACAAATGCAGATGACATTTGGGTTAGCAATCCTTAAGAAAAGGCAAAACCATCGAGGAGCTTATCTGAAAGTTGACATTAGCAATTACACAATTTGTACAACAGAGATCCAAAGATTATGTCTATCATCTTAATGTGATGTAACATATAACCATTGATGACTGTTGATATAATACAATATATAATATATATGGCAATCCTCAAAGATAAGCAGAACCCGGGAAATTATTACCACTGGACATTAGTACTATCTTAAAAAGCCATCAGGTATATTACATTATTTCAGAATCATTATTCCATTCGCTTGTAATGCTAATCGGCCCTAGAATATTCTGCCTTTTATACGGTCCTTCATGCCCTGTTACGATCTAAAGTAGCCTGCAAACTTGGGTTTTACGATGATCATTTCCGTTTTTTTTTTTCACATCTCCTTAATGATGGATGCTGGCGACAAAAGTCGTATGACATAATATGTGTAGTTTCGTGGAACACACACATGCACACACACACACACACCGTACATGCGATTAGCTGGTGCACAGTGTCAGATTGACATCAACGGGCGTGTATGTGTGTGTGTGTGGGTGGGTAGGTGTGTGTGTGGGTGGGTGTGTGTGTGGGTAGGTGGGTGAGCGGGTGAGTGGGTAGGTGGGTGAGTGGGTGGGTGGGTGGGTGAGTGAGTGGGTGTGTGGGTGGGTGAGTGGGTGGGTGGGTGGGTGAGTGGGTGGGTGAGTGGGTGGGTGGGTGGGTGAGTGGGTGGGTGGGTCGGTGTGGGGATGGGGGTTGGCTGGTCGTCGTGAGTGGGTGGGTGTGACTGGGTATCTGTTTGGCTAGGTGTTTGGGTGTGTGTGTGTGTGTGTGTTCAGACATCCTCCAGAAACCTCATCATAACTTGTCCTATCGAGAAATGACATAATACCACATAAGAAAGTTGCACGATTTCACCAGATTTCGATGGTGCTAAAGTAGCTTTACACGTACGACTTCTTTTTTATACGATTCTCGACAAAGTTTTAATGAACCACGAATTCAGGTCAGCTGGTGCACAGTGTCAGATCGACATCAGGAATGGTTTTTTTTTTAAGTATTTAGGGGAACGACGTGTGATTGGCTTCTCGGCAATCGATAGGACCAATTCTGTAATTCGCTGATATGTGATAAATTTCGTACTGCTGGATTTTGTGAATAGATCACACGACCACAGGTTTCGTTATACTATTCACTTTTTATTGACAAGTATCAGGAGTTTTCTCAACAAAAAAAAAAAATTGAAAATTTGGAAAAAATAAAAAAATTCGCATTTCTGAAAAATTCTTTAAAAACAAACTCCGAAATTCGAAAATTTTGAAAATTTGAAAATTCGGTTTTTCAAATTTTTTTTTAATTTAAAAAAACTCACAAGTTGTTTAGCTTCGAGTACCCACAAAAGATCTTTGAACCCTTTTTTTTTATTAACAGAGATTAAATCTTCATTTATCATGCTCAAATTCAAGAAGGGTCGATCTGCTTTAAGCAGAAAATCCCGGAGTCCTTTTTAAAGGAGACCACGCGCTATCTGCAATTTGGTAGTCTGCTCACGGGAATCTGCGGATGTCGATGTTTGTTTGTGCCAAAGAATTTTCTCAAATGTGATTTTTTTTGTAAATAAATAAGATGGATAAAATGAATAATAATGAATTTTGAACTAACTTGCGAGCACATGATATCAATGTCGAGATCTTCCATTAGATCTTCTTAAATAATGAAGATAGACAAAGATGGTATGAATATAAAATCTTCCTTATTCCATGTGGAATCATTTAGTTCTTATGCACCATATTGCTATCTAGAATACTTTTCGAAAAAAGCTGCTTCAAAAAAAATTATTTTGTGAAATTTTATCCTTGCCAATTTTGGAAAAAAAAAATATTAATTTTGAAAAAGGTCACCTATTGATGACTTCTAATCTTCATGTTCATTTCCTTAAATTTTCTTAAATTTGAACAATTTTGGGGTTCGAGACTTTTTTTGGAGATTTTCAAAAGTTTTTGAAGTTCGAAATTCTGCCATTGATGGAATTGTTTAAAGATCTCAAATTAAAAAAAAAAAAAGTCAAATTTCAAATTATTCGAAATTTTTCGAATTATTTAAAAATCTTGGTTTGTGTTTTTTGAAATTTAAAATTTAGGAAAAATTTGGAATTTTTCGCAAGTTCTGAAGGAATTACTAAACAGTGGGGTATAATGGGACAGGGATTAAAACTGAGATGGGGACTTAAGTATACTCTGTGCTCTGCCCTATTCTGCATGCTGTCCCATTCTGCCTCACGTTTCACCCCGCCCCACCCCTCCTCCTCCTCCCACCCCCACCCGTCGCCCGCATCACCCACCGCAACCCCAATCAATCACTAAGAAATCCGATTAATTTCCATGTTTCAGCATTTCTCAAGCACGCACCTTGTATGCAGAAAGTGCAATCCGACTACGAGATGTGCTCGAAAAGGTACCAATCCACAGTACTAGCACTTGACAAGAAGAACCAAACGAGGTCTAGTAAACCAATCAAGTCAATATGCTGGTGAGTTTCATTTGAATTCATTGTAATCGATTAAACCCAACAGACTCTGCATTGCCCGTCTATATGTCCTTGACATCGTGTCGAAATGTCATCTGTGTTTTTTTCCATAAATAAATGCGCATAATTTTGCATTCAATCCACTCCCAATTGTTCTTTCATGACTGATGCAAATCACTCGATTTCGAGTGACAGCGGAAAAATTTATTGCAAGGCAACTCTTAGTTTTTTTCGTCGATTCTAAATTTGTTAAATTACGTTATGGTAATGATATCGGAAAGTGACGCGTTTTTGATGAGATTTGTGTGTGGGTGGGTGTGTGGGTGGGTGTGTGGGTGGGTGTGTGGGTGGGTGTGTGGGTGGGTGTGTGGGTGGGTGAGCGGGTGAGTGGGTGGGTAGGTGAGCGGGTGGGTGAGCGGGTGAGTGGGTGGGTGGGTGAGTGGGTGGGTGAGTGGGTGGGTGGGTGGGTGGGTGAGTGGGTGGGTGGGTGAGTGGGTGGGTGAGTAGGTGGATGGGTGGGTAGAGAGTGGGTGGGTGAGTGGGTGGGTGGGTGAGTAAGTGGATGGGTGGGTAGAGAGTGGGTGGGTGAGTAGGTGGATGGGTGGGTAGAGAGTGGGTGGGTGAGTGGATGGGAGGTGAGTCAGTGGGTGGGTGGGTCGGTGATGGTCAAAATTTCAAAATTGCAACAAAATTTGGATTTCTATTTGAACTTATGTGAATGTGAATTATTTCCAAAAAAATTATGGATATTCTCGAAATTTTACAAGTTTTAAAACTTGTTGTTGTTGTACCTCAATAGGTTCGAACGCTTCCTTTAATTGCAGACTATTCAATTTTTCATTACCAACTCAAAAGCGTGTACAAAGCTCTTTTGTAATGCAACTGGTCCCATGCATAATTCCGAGCTGTGAATTATTAAGTCAATAAAATGGCAGAGAGTGTTATTCTGTTATTTCTTTCTGGCCCCATTTTTCAAGGTATGGAAGAAAAAACATTAAAAATGTCAAATGTAGCAAAAATTACAAAAAATTACAAAAAATTACAAAAAAACTTCAAAAATTGCAAAACCTTCAAAAATTTCAAAAATTTCAAAAATTTCAAAAATTTCAAAAATTTCAAAAATTTCAAAAATTTCAAAAATTTCAAAAATTTCAAAAATTTCAAAAATTTCAAAAATTTCAAAAATTTCAAAAATTTCAAAAATTTCAAAAATTTCAAAAATTTCAAAAATTTCAAAAATTTCAAAAATTTCAAAAATTTCAAAAATTTCAAAAATTTCAAAAATTTCAAAAATTTCAAAAATTTCAAAAATTTCAAAAATTTCAAAAATTTCAACAATTTCAAAAAAATGGAAAAATGTCAAAAAGTACAAAAATGACAAAATTCAAAAAATTTAAACATTTCAAAACCTTCAAACATTTCGCAAAAATTTTGCACATCTAACAAATCAGAAATGCCAACTTTTACTCCAACTCAAAAGCATGGAAAAAGCTCAGCCGTATCTCAACAACACTTGTTCGCATGTATAATTCCGAGTTGTGAATTATTAAGTAAAAAAAAATTGCGGAGAGTTTTGTTCTGTTGGTTTTTTTTCCTCCACTCATTCTTCGGGGCATCAGAGAAAAAAGGGGGGAGGGGAAGAAAAAAAAGGAGAAGTGGGAGGGAAGTCCCTCCCCGCGGGAAACGAGAGTTCAAAAGCTGCAGTAGACCGTAGCACAGATAGGCTAATGACGTTACATACTGGACTATAACATCGAGCAACCGACTCGACACATTCCCCCGGGAAACTCGGAGGAACACCCAGAGGTAGAAATACATGTAATGGATATACACAAAACGCCAAGATAGCGATATTCTACTATACTTTTCCTCGAATGTACAACACCACTTGGCGCTAATAATTTTTAGCAAAAGTTTATTCGCGGTTTTCACCCAAGTTCTTGCAGACCCTCATGAAAGCATAATAACACATTATAATTTTTTCCCCCCTTAACTAGAGACTATTTCCTGAAGGAAAATATGGAAAACATTTCGAACATTTTTTTTTTCATACTCTTAAAAATTTGTATAATTGTCATAGTGTTGAGAATTTGGAAAATTCTGATAATTTCAGCTGTTTGAAGCATGGGAGTAATTTCGGAAAAAAATCAAGTTTGAAAATTTAAAGAAATTCCAAAATTATAGGTTTTTCATTCAAATCCCAAAAACTTCAAAATTCCAAAAAAAAAACAAGAAAAATAAAAAATTTGAAAACTAATTATAACCTTCCGAAAATCAACATTCGGGAAATCAGAATTTTTTCAAAAATGGAAATCCATATTTGAATTTTTTGGAATTTCTAGAATTTTTGAAATTTTGGATATTTTGGAAATTTCGAAATTTTGGAAATTTTGGAAATTTTTCAATTTTTTCAAATTTTCAAAAATTTTCAAATTTTTCAAATTTTCCAAATTTTTCACATTTCTCAAATCTTTCAAGATTTTCAAATTCTTCCAATTTTTGAAATTTATCGAATTTTTGAAAATTTCTCCAATTTTTCAAAGTTTCAAAATCTCAATTTTTTAAATGTTTTCAAATTTCTCAGGATTTTCAGATTTGTTCAAATTTTTCTCACATTTTCCGAATTTTGAAAACTCTGTCAAATTTTTCAAATTTTTCAAATTTTTAAATTTTTCAAATTTTTAAATTTTTCAAATTTTTCAAATTTTTCAAATTTTTAAATTTTTTCAAATTTTTCAAATTTTTTAAATTTTTCAAATTTTCCAAATTTTTCAAATTTCCCAAATTTTTCAAATTTTTCAAATTTTTCAAATTTTGCAAATCCTTCAGATTGTTCAGACTGTTCAAATTGTTCAAATTTCTCAAATGTCAAAATGTTGCAAACTTCCAAAGCTCACCAATTAATACAATTTTATAAGTTCAGAAATTCAAAAATTTAACTTTAAAAAAGAAAATAAAAAACATTTTCCAAATGCGTATAATGATTATACACCAAACCCTAACCACGATATTCCACTGTATTTTTCCTCGAATGTACACCACCACTTGAGCGCTCATGATTTTTACTAAAACTTTTTGCGCGCTTTTATCCCGACTTTTTGAAGCCTCTTATGAAACCACATACCATAGTTCTTCCCCTGAATTGTAGAGATTTGGTTGCGGTATTTTATTGTGAAAATTTCCGAAAAGGAAAAAGTTGCGATAAGCCAGAATATCGATTTGGCTTGAAATAAAGAAAGTGAATTTTCCAACTTAAAAAATAAAAGTACAAATAAAAAAAAATCCAAAACAGAATTTTAATTCTGCAAAAATTGAAAAAAAAAAAAAAATTTCTTTGCCGTGAATATCACTACAAAGTGGGCCCTTCTTTGCTCATATCCATACATTACGTTTACTTTACGTTTGTTCACTGTTTGTTTGTTTAGCGCTTTCCAAGAATATCTCGGGTGCTCACATCACACGGTGCGCAGGAAGTGCGGTGAGGAAACGGCGATTTTCACGAAAAATTTTCTGGATCGCATGTCGGACTCGTTAATTAAGGTTTGTAATATAATTACCTATTTTTTCAGAATTTTTTTCCTTTATTTTCCCCTTTAAAACCCCCTCAGGAGCTTTTTTTTCAATCTTCCTCTGCGCGCAACCTCAGCGGTCGCGTGGTATGCGCTGCGCAGCGCGATGCATTTTTCAATTCCGAGGAAGAAAATTTTCTAAATAGATGGTCCATTGTCGATCCACAACATTCCACCGTTTCATAATTATCATGATATGAAGTTTGGATTTAATCGAACTGAGGGGTCTTGCCAATTAAACAATTTCGTTCCGGCGAAATCGGGAATTTTTGGAGGTTATACACGGGATCTTCCCAGCGGACTCACTTTCAAAATTCAAATATCCTGTTAATCGCGCGCTTCTAAGCGGAAATAAAATTGCGCATTTCTTGGATATAGTTTTGAGGAGGAGTACAATTTTTTTCAGATTTTTCTGAGCTTTTAGAAACGTTCAAACTAATTTTTTTCTTCCACCAAATTTTCTTACCAGAACAGTCAATATATATAGCTGTATATATAAGTAACCGGACAACGAGAACGATACGTGACTTGGCCGGTACGCTACCGCGTATCTCAATAAGTAGAATTCAGTATGGTTCTTCATCAAATCTTCATGAAGACCTTTTACAAAGCACAATAAGATCAACATAAAAGGTCATCAACATGACTATTGCATTGAAAAAACATTAATTAAACTAATTGATTTCCGAATAAATGAACCGAATCGTCTACAAATTAATTAAATCCGTCTACGGATTAAAATTAATTGAATATTTTGCCACGAACCCAAAAAGACAAACAGCATGGACAGAACATAAATGGCAAAAAATCAAAATAAATCTTTTACAATCATTCATTACACAATTTGCTTTTAGATTCCTATTTCTAGATACACATAAAAAACTAATGCAATATGCAAATGCACTCACATCAAACCGTACTAAAAGTGATCTTAACCCTCCTGACCCCGTTTGCCGTCCCCACCCCAACCTACTCGCATGGTGAGCACATCGCCGCCCCCGCTCTCTGAGCCGTATACTCGCCCAATCTGTTGTAGCAGCTTTCAAAACGATAGCGGCTTTCAAAATTCACGCGTTTACTCGCATCGGGCGGGGAAGTGCCGCCTCGCCATTTGTCATTTTTTTTTACCATTTTCTGAACTCTGGGAAAATTTCCTCACAATTGAAAAATGCATTGGGCGGCGCAGCGCTCATCACGCGAGCAATGCGGTCTGTCGGAGTTGTATGCTTACTGAAGGGTTTGAAAAATTCACATTTTCATTTGCCTATGTGTATAAGACATTTATGCGGGTCCATCTAATCTTGCAGATGCATTGCGCGGGTTATACTCACGAGGAGTGCGCCCTGGGTTCAGCATCCACACAACCAAGGACCAATGTTGCATTTCTACTGATAGTTGGACTGATCTCTCGGTACTTTACGTAAGACCATCAACCAACATCAAGAAATCGCGTAGCAAAGTGCCTCTGCTTCTCCATCGTCCTCAACAATCCCGTAATGGGCAGCCATGAATGAAAATATTCTTGAGACCCATAATACATGGACGATATCAAAGGAAGTACCAGCAAAATCTGTCCCAAAACATATAATGTTCTGTGATAGAGTGAATTGTATGAACAACCAGAAAACGCCGGATGAACGGTGGAAAGTAGTTAATTGCCCCTATCCCATTAGTCAGTTTTACATTTAAGTTAGGAGGTAAGGATGTGATGGGCGGCCGAATTTTTGCATTTTCAAATTTTAGCAGTTTCCCGCGTCAGCGCAAGCTTCATAGCAGGTGCGACTTTCGTCGGTTGTCGTTGAATATCGAAAAATCTAGGGGTTGTAGGAAAAATTGGTATCAGGGTTTTTTGTCGGGGAGAGTCCGAGCTACAAAAAAGGTCCTTAGAGCAGGACCTCTATGTTGCTTCGATTACGAGATATCGCGGCTGAATCTCGAGGTGAATCTTTCACGGGGGTACTACTGATGCCTTCTCTGGGAAGTGTCCCATTTTTTTTCATGTGATGTGTTATGTCACATTTTTTATCAGATTGAGCAATCCATGGAATAACGAAAATCAAAATAGTGAGGGAGCTTTCAATATTTTTGGGTCATAAATTTTGAATTTTGAACTTTTTGTATTTTTGAAAAAAATTTGAAAAAAATGTTTTGGAAAAAAAATTATTTTGGGATTTTTTACATTTTTTCAGATTTTCAACATTTTTCAAACAAAAAGATTTTTCAAACTTTGATAGATTTTACTTATTGAAAATTGGTGAACCTGCAATTTTGGAAAATTTTGAAATTTTGGAAAATTTTCAAATTTTGGAAAATTTTCAAATTTTGGAAAATTTTCAAATTTTGGAAAATTTTGAAATTCTGGAAAATTTTGAAATTTTGGAAAATTTTGAAATTTTGAAATGTTGGAAAATTTTGAAATGTTGGAAAATTTTGAAATGTTGGAAAATTGTGAAATTTTGGAAAATTTTGAAAATTTTGAGTTTTTGGAAATTCTTCAAAACTTTTCTGAGGTCTTTAAAAATGGTCCATAATTGTAAAAAAATTATGGTTTTGAAAAATTTTCGAGATTGACCATTTTGAAAATTTTTGGAGGTTATTGAAATTGTCAAAAAAATTGGGAGAACGTTTGAAAAAATTGTAGGACTCGAAAGGACTATTAAAAAAATAATACGCTTTCATTGATCCTTTGACAGTCGCCCATTACATCCTTAATCACGCCAAAACCGTCGAGGAAATGCAAAAAAAAAAAAGAAAATTGCAAAAAGTACAGATCGCTTTGCCAATCGAGTCTGGCAGAAACTTTTCTGTTCATTAAGTTGTCCTTCTAACTTCCCATCTTCATTGACTCTATTCGTTCTTCTTCATTTATCTTGAGCTTCTCAAAGCGCAAAGTTTTCCACGGAAGCTCTCATTTTATTCAACGAGCTGTAAGCTTCATTCGTCATTTCGCTTTTGGCCACAAATATTTGATCCAGAATCTCAAAACATTCTTCAGTTAGGTTGAAATTTATTTCATTTTTTTCATTTTTGAATTTTTTTTCAAATTTTCGTAATTTTCTTTTTCATTGTTATTCCGTACGTAAAATTGATAAAAAAAATTTTCAACTTGGGAATTCATTCCAAAAATTTTCAAAACTCAAATTTGTGGAAATTTTGAATTTACCCCAAATTTTGAATTTTTTTGGAAAAAAATTTTGAGCTGCCAAAAGTTTTGAAACTATTAGAGGTCCCTCATTGAAAATTCTTTATTCATTTAAAATTTTGGAGATTTTGATATTGTTACCATTTTCTGAATTTAGAAATTTGCTTAATTTTTGGAATTTACACAATTTTTTATGAAAATTTCAATGTATTAAATTTTTTGAGTTTTCAGGATACAATTTTCTGAAATTTCAAAAATTTTCCGATCACCAAAATTTTGTCCATTCTTCCAATGAAAATTGTTCAAACTTGTTTTTGCAAATTTTGAAAACAGTTTTGTCAATATTTGCAAAATTTTCAAAACATCAAATTTTCCAAATTTTGGGAATTTTTTGAATTTTTCAAATTCTTTAAATTTTGCAAATTTTTCAAATTTTTCAAATTTTTTAAATTTATCAAATTTTTCAAATTTTTCAAATTTTACAAATTTTTTAAATTTTTTAAATTTTTCAAATTTTTCAAATTTTTCAAATCTTTCAAATTTTTCAAATTTTTCAAATTTTTCAAATTTTTCAAATTTATCAAATTTTTCAAATTTTTCAAATTTTGGGAATTTTGGAATTTTGGAATTTTTCAAATTTTTCAAATTTTTTAACTTTTTCAAATTTTTCAAATTTGTCAAATTTTTCAAATTTGTCAAATTTTTCAAATTTGTCAAATTTTTCAAATTTGTCAAATTTTTCAAATTTTTCAAATTTTTCAAATTTTTCAAATTTTTCAAATTTTTCAAATTTTTCAAATTTTTCAAATTTTTCAAATTTTTTAAATTTTCCAAATTTTTCAAATTTTTCAAATTTTTCAAGATTTTCAAATTTTGGAATTTTTTTAATTTCATCATTTTATTCTCTCTCATTTCATTTTGGCGAGCTTTAAGCTCCATTCATCGTCCTCTGCTCTGTTCCTCCCCCAAACCTCTTTATTTGGCTCGACCCCACTTGGCTTATTCTCCCAATTGTTAGAATATTTCAGTTTTAACCGGCATTTAGAGTGGGATGTATACCATGTATAATAGTGAAAATAGTGAATGGAGGAAGACTGGCAAGTACCACCTGTCAACCATAGGCTAGATTTTTTTTGTCTTGTTACTTCTAGAAACAAATCAAGGGTTCTATTCAACGAGGTTTTTCTATATTTGAATTTATCTCAAGATAGTTGGGGGGCTGGGATTATTCAGACTTGTGCTGGCGACCCCGTTTCTGTGTTCTGTTGTCTTTTTCAATGAACAATCAATTCGGGATGAATGAAGTAAACAAATGGTGAAGACGGATTTTTTAGTGCGGGGAATGATGAATTTGCAAAAATATTGACTACTTGAAAATTTTTGAGAATTTTGGAAATTTTTGGGAATTTTAGAAATTTTTGAAAATTTTGGAAATTTTGAAAAATTTGAAAATTTTTGAAAATTTTTGCAATTTTTTTGAATTTTGGACTTTTTGGCGCCGTTGACTTTTTTTGGCAATTTGTCAAAATTTTGACAATTTTGAAAATTTGATAAATTTTCAAAATTTCAAAAATTTTAATATCTGTACAAAACGGGAATTTCAGTTTTGAAAGTTTTCGAATTTTCAAAATCTCGGAAATTTTTTCAAAATTTTAGAAATTGTTCAAAATCCTCCCTATGAACTCTTTTTCATGTGTTTGTGATACCAGTGCGGGAAATATTATTTCTAAGTATATCGAAGAAACGTTTACCCAAGGAAAAGGGAATGGGTGGAAATCTCGATGCTAGGTTTCCACCAAATTTACCAATAATACTCGCTACGAGAAAGAAAAAAACGAGAAGATGGCTTTTGTTGGGTTCCCAGAGTTTTTATAGTCTAAGAGTTGTGGGGTGAATCGATTGAGCGGTAGCTCAGGCTGTTGACTCTGTAGCTTGTACATAATGGGAAAAAGGATTTGTTCGATTTCGGAGTAATTCAAGCGCAATGTTACACACTTAGACAACATTACAAATAGAAAAAGATTTTGCCATCGAGACCCAATTTAGCGATTTATTCTCATTGAATGAAAATTTACTTCAAAGACAACTTTGGAAATTTTGAGAATTTGCAACATTCGAAAATTTTTGAAAATTCGAGAATCTTCGAGAAGTGAATATTAAAAAAAAAAATTAATTTTGAAATTTCAAAAATTTAATTTTGAAATTTTAACAATTTCAATTTTTTTTTAAATTATAAAATTTCACAAATTACAAAAAAAATTTAATTTTAAAATTTCAAAAGTTTTAAAAATTTTCAAATTTTTAAAAAATTTAAAATTTCCAAAATTTCCAAATTTTAAAATTTTTTGTAATTTTGAAATTTTAAAAATTTTAACATTTTTCAAAATTTCGAAATTTCAAAAATTGCAAAATTTTTTCTAATTTTGAAATTTGAAAGTTCTGTTTCATTTTGAAATTTCAAAAATTTCAATTTTTTTTTAAATTTTGAAATTTCCCTTTTTTTTAATTTTAAAAACTTTAAATTTTTGAAATTTTACAAAATTTTCAAATGCCAAAAAAATGTTTATCCATACAAAATTAAAAAAAAAATATTCTCAAAAAAAAAATTCCAAAATTTTTATTTCTTTCCCTAAAAATTCCAAATTGATTGTTCACCCAAAGAGCTCGCATAACTGTTAATATTGCACACGTGTAAATAATATTTCGCACATTTCGTTCGCCAGGGCATGGGAGAAAAACTATGAATATTTAATTGGTCAATTGCAAAATCGTAGAATGACCACACCATAAATTTTTAGATAAAATGCCTTCTAGCGTTTGTTTTATGTTTGGGTACAGCCAATTTTGTTTCGTTGTTTTTTTTTTGTTGGCCCCAAATCTTAAGTATTATTATATGCAAAGTTCGTCTGTACCTTTTACTCATATTAATGTTAAATAGGGAATAAATTACGTGCGCCCAAGACACGACAATGAGAGTAAATAAGGGGAGGTACGCTTGCATTTCCATGTAGGAAGTTGCAGTTTGCGTGAAATATTAAAGAAAAACAAAAACGTAACATGTAAATTAGGGCTTAGAATGAGCGTAATAACTCGGCTCGTTCTACATACAGTATTTGTGCGTGAGCGATGGAATAATCTATTTGGCAAGGCACTTTGACGGAAAATTGGTGAGCCATTGCCTTGCTTGGGGTATTCTGGGAGGGGGGGGGGGGAGCAACGCGGTTAAAGTGAAACTTCGATGGACGTTTTGAAATATTTGAGTTTTTCAAAAATTATTATATACATATTCAAGTTTTTTGACATATTTGAAACTTTGTCAAATTTTTTTTTATTTTTGAAATTTTAAAAATTTTGAAACTTTTGAGAATTTTGAAAATTTTAAAAACTTTGAAAATTTTGAAACTTTTGGAAATTTTGAAAATTTTAAAAAGTTTTCAAAATTTGGAAAATTTGGAAAATTTGGTAAATTTTGGAAATTTTGGAAATTTTGGAAATTTTGGAAATCTTTAGAATTTTGGAACTATTTCACAAATTTGAAATTTTTCAATTTTTTCAATTTTTGCAATTTCCCAAATTTTTAAAATTTTTGAAATTTTTGAAAATAAATCTTGTAAAGAATTAGTTATGAATTAAATGGCAAACTACTTATGAGAATTGCCGAACAGTTGGAGATTCCGAAATGTGTAGGAAAAATTTTGTGGAAATATAACTGATCTCCAGTGGAAACCTCAATCGGAGTTTCACTTAAAAAAAGAAGAAAAAACAAAAAATACAAGAAAAAAGAGAAAAGATAATTTATTTGTACTATAGTCATGAAAGTTTGTAAATAGGTTTGTCGATACTCGATGAGAAATGATTCTTTGAGAGTCGAATTGTAAAATAATTTGAGATATTTACAATAAAACGATTATTTTTATTTATGAATCTGCATTTTGCTCCATTATTTTTACCCCAAGCCTTACAATAAATATATAGACAGTTTTTCAAAAAATTGTGGTTCGACCGGCAGCACTTGTTCGTGAGGAACAGCAGTTTCTACTTGGCAGCAGGATCTTCTTAAAATCGTTTCATGCAGGTTGGGGAATCAAGTAGTAATGCCCATGATTTGTCAGACAATCTGAAATTTTTTATTATTAATTCTTTCAATTGCCGCGCATGAAAGAAAAAAATTTAAAAAAAATCCACACAATTAGTATGGTTGACGTTATGCTTGAATATTTTTCAAAAATATTTCAAGTTATAAATAAATACGATATATATTTTGAAAAAAAAAGATCGATGCTTTTGTAAGACGTACCGAGAACTCATGCTATAGGAACTTATGTTATTGCATCTCATGCTATAGGAACTCACGCTATAGTAACTCGAGCTATAGAAACTCATGCTATAGGAATTCATTCTGTAGAAACTCATACTATGGGAACTCATGTTATAGGAGCTCATACTATAGAAACTCACGCTATAGGAACTCGAGCTATAGGAACTCATAGTATAGGAACTCATGCTATAGGAAGTCATCCTATAGAAACTCAAGCTATAGGAACTCATGTTATAGGAGCTCATGCTATAGGATCTGATGCTATAGGATGTCATGATATAGAAATTCATGCGATAGGAACTCATGGTACAGGGACTCATGCTATAGGAACTCATGTTATAGGAGCTCATGCTATAGGATCTCATGCTATAGGAACTCGAGCTATAGGAACTCATGTTATAGGAACTCGAGCTATAGGAACTCGAGCTATAGGAACTCAAGCTATAGGAACTCGAGCTACAGGAACTCGAGCTATAGGAACTCATGCTCTAGGAACTCCTGCTATAGGAACTCATGCTATAGGATCTCATGATATAGAAATTCATGCTATGGGAACTCATGTTATAGAAACTCATGCTATAGGAACTTGAGCTATAGGAACTCGAGCTATAGGAACTCGAGCTATAGGAACTCATGCTATAGGAACTCCTGCTATGGGAATTCAAGCTATAGGAACTCGAGCTGCAGAAACTCGAGCCATAGGAACTCATGCTATAGGAACTCCTGCTATAGGAACTCATGCTATAGGAACTCATGCTATAGGATCTCATGATATAGAAATTCATGCTATGGGAACTCATGTCATAGAAATTCATGCTATAGGAACTCGAGCTATAGGAACTCGAGCTATGGGAATTCGAGCTATAGGAACTCGACCTATAGGGACTCATGCTATAGGAACTCATACTATAGGAACTCACGCTATAGAAACTCATGCTATAGAAACTCACGCTCTAGGAAATCATCATACAGGGAATTCCTGTATGGCAAAAGAGTCCTTAAAAAATCCACCTATCACAAATTCTGTCCGAAATCCGCGACGATTTGCTATCATAGCTACCATGACCAAAGCTCAATTTTTTTTTTAATTCCATAACCATTGAATTTATTCTTTTTTTTTAATTCTGTATTTTTTCAGCTTTTTAAAATTATCACAATTTTTTCGAACGGTTACAGCCTCAAAATATTAACATTTTTCATTATTCTAAAACTTGACAATTATTCGCATTTGCACACCACTTTTCAGCTGATTATTTTTATTCCACCTTTTCTCAAGCGATCCCCTGTATCGACCAGCTGAATAATTGAGACGAATGGTTTCCACTTTGACAGTTGATGGAGAGGTTTTCTCATAAAGTTTCTGGGATGCTTAAAAGTAATATTTAAAAAATTGTGAGTTTACTTGCTGTCGGGAGTTGAAGTTTTAAATTCGGTTAACATTGAATGAACCGAATGGGAAATTATTCATATACTTGGGTCATCCCCCGAGCTGTATGTTCAACCGCTAGGCCATTATTCGGTGAATCATTACAGGGGTGAGAACTTTTATTGGTGGGTGAAATTTTAATAGGTTATTGAAGGCAATATCAGGTAGTTAATGGATTTCAATGGGGGAAAAAAGTGGTTGATGGGTATGAATGTTTGATAGTGGCCAATGCTAATTGAACGTAGAAATGCCAAGTAGTCAAACAGCAGATTGGTTATCAGGGAAAATAGAGGATAGGAAATGGACCAAGATAGCCCTAAAAACTTGGAAAAGGTGGATGGCAAAAATTTTGCGCAGTCTCACTCACCAATTGGGACAGATAAATTATGAATTACAAATTGGGACACCTACGATCACAGATTGGAAAATGCTGTAGAGGAGAATATCCCCAATTGGAACGCTCCCAATAGCAAATTGGGACATCACAATCACAAATTGGGACACTCTCGATCACATATCGGGACATCGCCACTCTCACATTGGGACACATTCGGTCACATATTGGGACATGCTCGATCACATATTGGGACACCCCCCTTCACAGATTGGGACACTATCGATCACAGATTCGGACATTATCGATTAGACTTAGACACTCGATCACAGATTGGGACATCCTCTAGATCACAGATTGGGACTGTCACAGTTGCACATTAGAGCGCTCCCCATTACATATTGGGACACGCATAATTATGAATCGGGACATCCCCCGATCACAGACTGGGACACTCCAAATCACCGATTGGGACGCTCCAAATCACAGAATGGGACGCTCCAAATCGCAGATTGGGACACTCTAAATCACAGAATGGGACACTCCGAATCACAGATTGGGACGTTCCTAATCACAAATTGAGACACCCCCGATCAAATATTGGGACGTGCCAATTACAAATTGGAACTTTACCAATCACATTTGGGACGTTACCAGTTACAATATTGGGACATTCACAATCACTAATTGAACTTTCTCGCCATTATATATTGAGTTCTTACATTATCCGAATGAGAAATGAACGGATTTTGGTGATTGATACCCGCTACAATATCCTACTCCAAAATTGGGACAGCATGTGGTTCTCATTCCACGGAAGTGCAAGGGCGGGCCAACTGAGTGGCAAATTAAGATATCCCAATGGCAGATTCACTCGTCCCAGACCCATAGATTGGGACACCGCCCACCCATTAATTGGGACATCAGAAGGCATGTGAGAGCGTCCCAATTGGCAGTCGCAACATTGTCACAATTAGAAGATAGCCACATTTAGCACACACATATATAGATACAATCTGATATCAGTTAGGTGGAAAAGAGCGAGAAAGAGATCCAACCACAAGGACTTGTTAATAAGATATCAAGGAAGTCGAGATAAAGCAGATGTTAATGCAGCGGTAATTATACACGTTCTTATTACAGGGGCATTTTCGCCAGAGAAATTGTGCTACTGAAATTAACAAGGTGGAGAGGAGTTTCTCTGGGGGTGGCGGGGGGGGGGGGGGGGGAGTGGGAAAGAGAACAAAAAAAAAATAAATAACTGCTCGGGGGAATGAGAGTAAAGAGTGCTGAGAAGAACAGTTAGCTGGTAAATTGGAAAGGGCGCCAGTGGTTTTACGTTTGTGTGGCTCTTGTCTATCTGCAATTTCTCGAGTAGCATTGGCCAGTGGCCTCGAGGGCCAGTCGAGGAGAATGCCTGGGGCTGCTCATCCCTCCAAGTATTCCATGCAATACGACAGATACCAGTGGCATCGAGGAATTGGCTAGCCTCGGGTTGAGCATTACCCCAGGACACTATGGCCACCCAAGTGCAGCCTTTAACCCCTAAATCGAATTAATCATTGGTCATATCCCCGAGGAGGGGGGGGGGGGATTGAGCTCAACGGCAAAGTCGCCAAATAGACGGATTGTAGGTTTGACCCCTTGATGGATTGAACCCATAATACCCCGATCGGTTATGTTCATCGATATTTCAGGAAAATGTCTGATGCGAGTAACATTCCAGAATCCGTTTCAGAGGAATGGGAGTCAATGGTTTGGGGACCCGAATATGACTGTTTTAAGGGGCAATTAAAGCTCCAATTTGGGGATAAAAATATCTCGATTTTGGGATAGAATAATACCAATAATATTACCAACTTAGGTATGTAAATATCCCCAACTTGAGGATGTGAATATCCCCAACTTAGGGATCTGAGTATCCCCAAGTTAGGTATATAAATATCCCCAACTTAGGGATGTGAACATCCCCAACTTAGGGATGTGGATATCCCCAACTTAGAGATGTGAACACCCCAAACTTAGGGATGTGAATATTCCCAACTTAGGGATCTGAATATCCCCAACTTAGGGATATGATCGTCCCTACCTTAGGGATATGAATATCTCCAACTTAGGGATATGGATATCCTGAACTTAGGGATAGGACTATCCCCAGTTTAGGGATATGAATATCCCCAACTTAGGGATATGATGAGCGCCAACTTGGGGATAGGACTATCCCCAGCTTAAGGATGCAAATATCCGCAACTTAGGGATATAAATATCCCAACTTAGGGATATGAACATCCCGAACTTGGGGATATGAATATCCCCAACTTAGGCATAGGACTATTTCCAACTTGGGAACAGGACTATCCCCAGCTTAGGGATATGAATATCCCGAACTTAGGGATAGGGCTATCTTCAACTTAGCAATTAAAGCTCCGATTTGGGGTTAAAAATATCTTGATTTTGGGATAGAATAATACCAATAATATTACCAAGTTAGGTATGCAAATATCTCCAACTTGAGGATGTGAATATCCCCAACTTAGGGATCTGAGTATCCCCAAGTTAGGTATATAAATATCCCCAACTTAGGGATGTGAACATCCCCAACTTAGGGATGTGGATATCCCCAACTTAGAGATGTGAACACCCCAAACTTAGGGATTGGACTATCCCCAACTTAGGGATATAAATATCCTAACTTCGGGATATGAACATTCCAAACTTGGGGATATGAATATTCTCAACTTGGGAATAAGACTATCCCCAACTTGAGGATAGCACTATCCCCAACTTAGGGATACGAATATCCTTGACTTGGGGATATGAATATCCCCAGCTTAGCGATAGGAATTTCTCCAACTTGGAGATACAAATACCTGGAACTTTGGGATACGATAAATATCCCTAACTTGAGGATAAAAATATCCCCAAGTTGGGAATATAAATGTTCTCAACGTGGGGATATAAATATCCCCAACTTGCACATATATCTACAATGTGCCCATGGAGATATTCCGGCGGCATCGATGAATTGGCTGGCCTCGGGTCCAGCGTTATTCGATATAGTATGACCACACGAATGCAGCCTTTAGCCCCTAAATCGAATTAATCATCGGCCGCATCCCCGAGGGGGGATTGAACCCCACAACAAAGTCACCGAATAATTCATTCGGGATAATTAGCGAAAGTAACTTTGCACTTAGCAGAATACATGCTTTCGGAAAATAAGGTCCCAGTATCTATTGGATTTTCTTCAAGTTTTGATTATTTCCATACATTTCAAGTCCATAAAACTTTTTTTGCAAATTTGTTTAAATTTTTAATATTTAGAAAAATTTCAAAATTTCGAAATTTCGAACATTCCCGCCATTTTTAACCTGTCGGATTTTCTTCAGGTTTTTTTTAATTTTCAATTTTTTTTTTCTTTTTTATTATTACCAATTCTGCGTTCAAAAATTTCTAATGATTCCAAAATATTCTCCAGAACATCCCAATAAAATATTTTCTTTATTACAGAATATTTTTCCACCCGGCTCAATTACGGTAAAAGTATAATCCACCACGCCCAATCTGACCTATTCTCTTCGGAAAAATGGGTGATGGTATTTTTTTCATTAGAAAAATTGGCGCGATCTCGGCGGAAATTCAACGGTGCCCAACACTGCTCACTCTTCGACTCTAACAAAATAATTTAGTTGATGTGGAATTCTTCAATTTCCCAGTTTTGCCGACAAGATCACTCTCTTCCGGATGAATTTTCGTTGGGCTAATGAAAATTAATGGCCACTGGGCGTACATACCCGGAGGTAGACGGGAATAACAGGCATCCGGCCAGGCAGGTATGATTTAATGCTAGTACTCATCCTCTTTTACGGGCGTCCAAGTGCCAACCTTCAACATCATACCGTAAGTTTTTTTACTCCTAGCTATGTCATATACGTCACAACTGTCAAATGTACTTATTTGAATGCTTCATTTTTCGTCCTTTCACGAGCTTCTTTTTTTATCCCCTCTGACTAATAAAGATACCATTCACGTCAAATAAAAAGGAAAAATAGGGAAGAGTAAAAAAGATATGACATATATTCATATTATGATATATGACTATATATAATATATGGGTCATACCATGTCAAGTCACCTTAATTATTTTTACTTCTATAAACTTCAACAGATATGTTCAGAATTAAGCATCATGGAAGTGAAAAATTCTGGGATGCTTCCACCCACATCCACCCATCCATATCCACTTAGCCACACACACACCTATGCACAGACCTACACCCAGCCACCCTCCCCCACCCCACTTCCACCTACCCCGAGCCACCCACCCATACCTAGCCACCCACCCACCCAACCCTTACCCACCCACCCACCCAACCCTTACCCACCCACTCAACCCGTACCCACCCACACCTACCCGCCCACCCACACCCACACATACATATATACACACACACAGGCGCGCACACACACACACACGCACACACACACATGCGTTCCCTCCACTGCTCCCTATTCATTTCCTCCTCTTCTGAGCATTGGCAAACGTGATGCATGCTTAGAACTGGTCGCGTACATCGACCCCTAACATATCAATCAATTTATCCTGTTTCATTTTATACTTCATCGCTTGATATTTTGAATACTCCGTAATTTTTTTTACTTCTATCTGTGTCCTGCACTTCAGAGCTGTCACATATACTTATTTCAATGCTATTTTCCGTCCGTCCACCTGTGTTTTTAACTCAGTGATTAATAAGGATGCACGTCTGATAAAATGAAGGCGCAGAGAAAACGACAAGGGAAGTATATTAATATTGTCACATCAATCCAAGAAATGGGTTCATTTGATTGACTTTTTTTGCAGTTTTTATAAATTTGGAAATTTTTAAAATGTGAATTGTTTTAATTGATGAAGTTAAGATGTCCTGCGATTGATTTTTCCTTCCAAAGTCCTGGATTTTTGCTAATTTTTTTGTGGTGCTTATTATTTTCGCGATGAACGTCAATTTCCTCTGACTCCATTCAGTTTGTGGATACATAGAAAAGCTGACGAAGGGATGTGCTATTCCCACACATCCACCCACTCACCCACCCACCCACCTACCTACCTACCCACCCACCCACCTACCTACCCACTCACCTACCTACCCACTCACCTACCCACCTACCCACCTACCCACCTACCCACCTACCCACCTACCCACCTACCCACTCACCTACCCACCTACCCACTCACCTACCCACCTACCCACCTACCCACCCACCCACCTACCCACCTACCCACCTACCCACCTACCCACCTACCCACCTACCCACCTACCCACCTACCCACCCGACCACCTACCGACCCACCCACCTACCTACTCATCTACCCACCCACCCACTCATATACCCATACACACACTTCTACACCCACACACCCAACGGACCACTCACGCACGCACATCCACACACTGGTACACAAACCTTTTTGAAAATTTGTCGGAACTATGTGACACATCCAGAAAACTGATGCCTATTCCATGGATTACTATAGCTTCCCTATCGGAAAGGGAATTTTCCTGAATGATATTCTCTGGGAGCGGGCGCGAACCCAGGATGCAGTGTGTGCGTATGTATGCATATGTGTCTGTCTGCATGTGTGTGTGTGTGTTTTTTTTTTTTTTTCCTCCGTCCCTCTCATTTGTACGCCCCGGTAGCGGCCGTGTAAGCATTCCTTCAGGGGGCGTACCGGACACCCACCCATGCGGCTGGGGCCGACTTTCGCCATTTTTAGGCCATCGTATTTCTAAACACAGGGTAAACCTCCAGAAACCCCTGTGCTACGATGGCCGGCGCCTATGATGGAACCCACCCCCCCCCCCTGCGTCGGGTTAGGTTCCCGCTCGGCCGGGCGGTCTCATTTTATGGGTACCGCCGATAGCACACACGGAAGTTCCTGCATCGGTCGGAATCCATGAGAAAATATTTTGAAAAAATATTCTCCGGCGGCCGGGCGCGAACCTAGGACCTTCGGAGTAGTAGGCAGATACTCTACCACTACGCCAAAGCCCCGACTATGTGTGTGTGTGTATGTGTGTGTATGTATGCGTGCATGTGTGTTTAATTTTTTCATACAACTTCGTACAAAAGGAGAAACATTATAAACCCACACACACAGTCTACTTTAATTAGTCAACGACCATTATGTCACAATCCAGACAATCCAGAGAAAATGAACATTCCCACAATAGATCACAGTTACGAAATTTACCACACTCCAGGTAGGAAACGCCGGTGCTCAGGAAACGGGCTGGCTCTGGCACAGACTTGAGCTGTCGAGCCTTGGGCCCCAAGCTTGGGCCAAAGAGTGGCCGAAGTTCGTAGCCAGGATTTGGTGGAGGCCCTGGTCGCCGCATCTGGGCCAATGCTGGGTTGAGGATGGGCGCCCAGGACTCAATTGTCCACTCAGAATTGTATTAAAAATTTCAATTTAATCACAACAATTTAATAGCAAATCCATTCATTGAACTAATCGATGGATAAAATTAAGAAATTGAAAAATAATGTAGCTAAGGGTTATATGGGGATTTTTAACATATGATAACAAGGATTATGTGGTGGTTGAGTGGTAAGGTGTGAGACTGGGATGAACGAGGGCCCGAGTTGGATTTTTTGTTCAACTCTTCAGTTGATTTTTTTTTTTATTGGGCGAAAAACAGGGAATATTTATGCATTTAATGCAAAAAACAAGCGTTGATAACTTGGTTTTATTATTAAGTTTAATTAAATATACGCAAATTGTGCATGGGCGTACATTGGCAACGTGCCTGGCCAAGAGTTAGCAGCCAGGCCTGGCCCACTGTTATCACTCCAGGCCTCAAACAAGCCTGGGCCGGGCCTGGGCCAGGTCTGAGCCATTTTTATTTTCCCACGTAGGACCACGAATACCAAACTGTTGTTTTCCATTCACCAAGATGTCAATCAATTATGAATAATTAATAACATTCGTACCAGAGTGACCGATAATCCATGAATGACATTCTGGCCCCCAGCATTTATGTATAAAGTGTGAAATCAATATTTTCTTGGAAGCATATAAAACCCCTGCGACATAAACAGACATACCTGGGCTATCAATAGCCGTATTGTGGTGATAAAGCCAAGCACCAGGCTCACCCTCGATTATGTCATTTTCTCTCTCTGTTTTAGTCCTCGTAAACGGCGTGCACTCTTTGTTTTTTATTTCCTCACTGCACAATTCAATAAAGAGATTTCCATACTCCACAATTTTCGCCTCTTCTCCCTAGTTTACTCGCCTCCATTTCCTCTCATTTTATGAGACGTGTTTGATATCTTTATTAGTCGAAGGGTCGGGTAGAGCGGGGGATAAGGATGGGTGGGTGGAAGTGTGGGTGGATGTGTAGGTGGGTGGGTGGGTGGATAGGTTGATGTGTGAGCGGGGCGGTGTGTGGAAGTGTAGGTGGGAGGGATTGTGGGTGTGTGGATGGGTGGGTGGGTAGGTGAGTGGGTGGGTGGGTAAGTGGGTGGGTAAGTGGGTGAGTGGGTGGGTTCTCATATGGAAAAATATAGATTTTGTGAAGATATAAGTAGGTTCATATATACTATATACTGAATTGACACATGTTTTATATAAAAAATATATTAAATAGCATTTTTATATATATCTTATATTTATATATTTTGTTTTATATATTTTTCCGAGTGGGTGAATAGGTTGATGTGTGATCGGGGGGGGGTGTAGATGTGTAAGTAGATGTGTGGGTGGATGTGTCGGTGGGTAGGTGAGTGGGTGGATAAGCGGGTGGGTGAGTGGGTGGGTGGGTGGGTGGGTGAGTGGGTGGGTGGGTGGGTGGGTGAGTGGGTGGGTGAGTGGATGGGTGAGTGGGTGAGTGAGTGGGTGGGTAAGTGGGTGGGTGAGTCGGTGGGTGAGTGGATGTGTGAGTGGGTGGGAAAACCTGATTGTCGTCGTAAGAGAATATTGAACCTGCTCTCAAGTACGAGTTACATATCGCGAAAATTTTCACATGGCCTCAACGGTCCATACGTATATTGAGCACCATTTGTTCATAGATATATCGGTTACCATAAACTTGCTTGGGTAGAACGCTCGCGGGATTCAGTTCAGAGATAAATAGAAGCATTTCGCCGTATGCATGTGTGTATGTGTGTGGGCGTGTGTGGACGCCGAAGGGTCAGAGCTTGTGACGTTGGTTAAACTTTTGGGAGAACGGCTTCGGCCGATTAACACTGGCCTCACCGCACCACCCCCCCCCCTCCCCCCCCTCCGCTCAGCCACCCATCTACCGTATAGATGGTATTTTAAAAGTTGGGGTTTACTTCAACAACTTTTGTTCATTTAGTTTCAAAGCATTTCGCGCTTATGACTTGATCTAATTTCTCGGGTGAAATTCCGGAAATTTAATTTCAGCTTTATGTTTGTGATGAGGTGGGGCCATCTGCATTTTGATGAAAATCCAAGGGACTTTTAGTGCTTCTGAAAATCTGGTGTTATTCAGAATGGAAGTTCATTTTGGTGACTGATCGGTTTTTACGATATTATCGGTTTTTACGATTCTTTGGTTACACTTTTGCATAACTATGGGAGAAAGAGGTCCAATGAAAACATGGAGTGACAATAATTTCAGGGGTTCGGATTAATTAATTAAGTGATACTAATGAGTGGACTGGAGTCAGAAAATGCTGGAAGTGGTTAAGGACAAGACAAACTGAGTCGGGGACCGGCTTCAAGGACATGTCCTGGGAACGTCCTCCGGACGTCCGCTGAGTCATCTTCGCAATTTAGATGTAATGATGATACCAAATAAAAACACAAATCAAATCGATTGATTGACATAAGCGATCATACTGAAACGCTCATATAGCGCAATAAATACCTACCCCCAAAAATTGATTTTTTATCAGTAATAATCTGTTTCGAAATCACAAAGCTATCGGCCGAGATGTACCAGTTCTGTCAACGAAAAAAACAAATGCATGAGCTGTGATAGCCGTTTGAAATGTTTTTGTGAAGCGAACAGTTACAAAAGCGATGTTTTTACCGTGCGATTGTAACGACACGCTTTTATACCCGTTCTCATAGATTACAGAATGCAAAAAAAAAACAATATAAACAAGGGGAGAAAAATAGAGTGGATTTCCTATCGAGGCACCAGGTGAATTGCAGAGTTTATCCATCGCTTTCGTCGATGGATTTAGGCTTTAGATCAAATGCAAAATATCTTTGTGGCCAATATCTCTGTTTAATTAATTTGTTTTTTTTTTGCTTAACTTTGTCGGAAAATGTGCCAATGAAACTCAAGGAATCGTAGTGTAGGATCATCAAGGCACACACAGCCACCCACCTGCCCACTCAGACATAGCCACCCACCCCCCCAGCCACACCCACCCACTCATCCCCCCAGACACAGCCACCCACCCGTCCACTCGAACACATTCACCCACCCACTCAGACACCCCACCCGCCCGCCCAATCAGACACACTCACCCAACCCACCCACCCAAGCACACCCTCTCACCCACCCACCCAAGCACACCCTCTCACCCACCCACCCAAGCACACCCTCTCACCCACCCACCCAAGCACACCCTCTCACCCACCCACTCAGACTGGGCCACCCACCCCCCCAGCCACACCCACCCACTCATCCCCCCAGACACAGCCACCCACCCGTCCACTCGAACACATTCACCCACCCACTCAGACACCCCACCCGCCCGCCCAATCAGACACACTCACCCAACCCACCCACCCAAGCACACCCTCTCACCCACCCACCCAAGCACACCCTCTCACCCACCCACTCAGACTGGGCCACCCACCCCCCCCAGCCACACCCACCCACTCATCCCCCCAGACACAGCCACCCACCCGTCCACTCGAACACATTCACCCACCCACTCAGACACCCCCACCCGCCCGCCCAATCAGACACACTCACCCAACCCACCCACCCAAGCACACCCTCTCACCCACCCACCCAAGCACAGACTCACGCCCCCCCCCCCCGCCCCATCGCCCAGACACACCCATCCAAGCCCACCCTCCCACCCACCCACTCAGACTGAGCCACCCACTCCCCCAGTCACACCCACCCACTCACCCGCCCGGACACAGCCATCCACCCGTCCACTCGAACACACTCACCAACCCACTCAGACACACCCACCCACCCGCCCACTCAGACACACCCACCAGCGCACTCAGATACACTCACCCAACCCACCCACCCACTCAGACTGGGCCACCCACCCGCCCAGACACAAGCACAGACTCACCCCCCCCCCCCCCCCCCCCACCCTCCTCGCCCCGACACAACCACCTATCTACTGAGACACATCCATACCTCCACCCGCCCATCCACTCACCTACCCACCTACACGTTCCATCTAAAAAGTCTCAAAATGATTCAGACGGTCATGAACCATGAAGACACACTTAATATGCGACTTTTCATTTTCGAGGGCATCGCAATAGCGTTCGCTATCGAAAAATTAATTATGCCTATCACAAAATAGGAAAACAATTCCGCGTAATGCTGTAAGCGCTTCCCACTTCAGTGAAAAAACATTTACTATATTTCCTGTCAATGAACCAGATAAATCGCCGTTTATCTATTGCTCTCGTCAGTGAATTCTGGGCTTTAAATCACATGCGAGATATCTTCGTGCCCGATATCTCTGGTTAATTAATCCGTTTTGGTGGGTAGCGGGGGGGGGGGGGAGGGCGGAATGTCGGCCGATGTTTGGCACAGTGTTGGCCATACGGCGGCAGAGATAAATCCCCCTGCACAATGTGAAATGATTATAATGAAGCCCTTCAAATATCAGCTGCTAGGTGCAATTATCAGGTTCAGCTCGATTGCGATTATTCGTCCAGCATTTTTCATGGACAATCGATAACGAACTGCGGAGGGGTGAAATTTGATGGACCAACGGCCTCACTTCAGCATCCAGTGCGAATGACCCACAGAGGGGAGAGAAAAAAAAACAGGAGGGAATTATCAATTGACCCGGAATTTGTGCGTGACCGGTGGATCGGTTATCACAGCCGGTGGTTTTTACGGTTTTACCTGGTGGAAATGTGGGGTGAAAATATTTTGAATTTTTTTTTGACATTCTGTCAACCTTTTTTTGTCTGAAATTTTTTTGTTTTTTAATTTTATCATTTTTTTAAATTTAAAAAAAAAATGAGATTAAATTTGCCATTCTGAATGTTCAAATCTTTCAAAATTTAAAAATAAAATATTTATCACCCTCATGTCGGCGAATTCAGCTTGATAAAAATAAACGTGATTTTTCACCGTCATATTTTGAGGCGTAGCAGCAACGAATACGTCTATCACGCGTCAATCGTCAGAAGAACACACGATGATAAAAAGAGTATTAAATAGAGAGAAAAATGGATGGATACGTGGTGCTGTAAGTGACAAGCCTGCGGCACAGTACGCCACGGGAAGAGTTCTCCCCATTGATCAGTCACGCTCCGTTCGTACAAAATTTCTTTCTCATGCCCGTTAAAATTTTCCACCCTGGATTTTCCATCCCTTCTGAGTCGCCTTCCGCTTTAGCATCTTCTCTCAAGTCATTTTTTTTCTCACCTCCGAGGGGAAATCCCAGCATCATCAGGGCTTCGCTTAGAAATATAAGAAATATTACAAATTTGAAAAGGTGCATCAAACTGCAAAAATCTGCGAAATTTCCCGTTTTTTTTTTCAAAATTATGAAATCTTTCGCATTCGTGAAATTTCTGGATTATCGGAATTTTTGAAAATATTTACAATTTTTGATAATGTCGAAATTTCAAAAGAATCTAAATTCGGAGACAAAGTTTTCAAAATATGAAAAAAAAAAAATATTTTAATTGGGAAATTTCGGATTTTCCAAATTTGGCAAATTTCTGGTCAAGACCTTAAATTTCCAAAATGGCGGAAATTGTCGTTCACATTTCTCATCCACTTTATCTTTTCTTATCTTATTTCTTTACACCTCCACCTCGGGGAAATACGAGTATCATTCGCCGTTCGCTTAAGAAAATCGCTGCTGGCACTCAATTCCAATTAAATTACCCGCTCCGGATATCATCTGGTCCAATGGAGGGAAATCAGTCGCCAGCAGAGCTCCTGAAAAAGAAAAATTCACTTCAGTAACGAGAAAAAAATCAATTTTATTCTGATTTTATTTGAGCCAAATGGTGACAGATGTAGTTATTACGTAGTCATGTACCAGCGAAAGAAAAAAATTATTTGATGGAATTTTTTTTCTCGAATCAATCGTTATTGACTTGTTAAGTTTCCGCTAGGGAAGTTGTTGTAGAGTAGTCGATATGATCTATGTTTGTGTGTCTGTATGCATCTGTAACATTTTTTTGCGAAACAGTCTCCTTACACACACACACACACACATACACACATTCATGCACTCACCCACGAACGCCCCCCCCCCATCCATCCACTGACCCACCCACCCGCCCACCCACCCACCCACCCACCCAACCAACCACCCATCCACCCACCCACCCACTCTCACATCCACCCACCCACCCACTCCCTCATCCACCCACCCACGCATACACCCATCCACGCACCCACCCACCCATTCACGCACCTATCCACCCACGCACACACCCACCAACTCACCTACCCACGCACCCACCTCCCTACGCACCCATCGACCCACCCATCTACACACCCACCCACCAATCTACCCATCCATCCATCCACGCACCCACTTACTCATCCCTTCACTCACCCACCCACGGTGCCACCCACCCACCCATCTACGCAAATCCATCCACGTACCCACCCACCAACTCACCTACCCACGCACCCATCCACACATCCACGCACCCACTCACTCACCCACCTACCCACACGCTCCAGCCACATATGGGTGTCCAGTAGTGCCTCTCGAAGAAATGCTGAAGAGCAGCTACTGAAAGGAGAACAAGAGAGAGGGACGGAGGAAAAAATATATACATACACAATGAATGTAACGTCAAAATTTATGTGAGGACAAACCTCCTGTTACCACTTTGATGGTTGAAGTAAATGTCCCTGTTCACGAGGCGGAAGAATCTCTGAGCAAATTATTTCAAACAATTATCTTGAGTAGAAATCACGGATCTTGTTATCTATGCACCAAAGCAAGACCACCACCGCAATTCATCAAATTAATTAAGGTTATATGAAGACAAGTGCATTTTATTAGATCTCCGTAAATGGCTAAATGTCTAGTAGTGAATCCACTTTCCGTGTACCCCATAAAATTCTCGAATATTTTCTTCTCATTTCGACTGCTCTCGATTTTCACAATGGAAAGATAATATTTTCATCTCATTGAATAATGAGTCTCACACACACTAATTTCGATCTCATAGCTCCTCTCATTCCCATCATTATTGATATTAATTTTTGCTGGACCATTCATCGCATTCGCATCCAGAATCTGAAAAGCCCTCGCCTTTTTTTTTGCATTCGACATCCATCCATGGCAGATCAATCCCCCATAATTGGTGGATTCACAGTGCTGCGAATAACCGGGAAAAATTTCAAGTGAAATGAGAGGGAAGAAAAAAAAATGAGTTAGGAATTCTTGGCAAGGGCCGACATCGATGGGAAAACTGATTATGATTCAGATTATTTCTTTCCAAGCGAATATTTTGCAGCAGAAAAAAAAGTCAAGTTGATAATAAGAAAAGTAAATATTAGGCACAGACCCTAACACCCACCCAACCATACAGATACACATATCCACACCCACCCACCCTCTCACCCCCCCCCACCTACCTACCCGCCTACCCACCCACCCAGCTACCTACCCACCCACCCAGCTACCTACCCACCCAGCTACCTACCCACCCACCTATCTACCCACCCACCTGCCTACCCCCCCCCCCTACCTACCCACCCACCTACCTACCCACCCACCTATCTACCCACCCACCTACTTACCCACCCACCTACCTACCCACCCACCTACCTCCCTACCTGCTCGGGGCTTTGGCGTAGTGGTAGAGTATCTGCCTACTACTCCGAAGCTCCTAGGTTCGCGCCCAGCCGCCGGAGAATATTTTTTCAAAATATTTTCTCATGGATTCCGACCGATGCAGGAACTTCCGTGTGTGTTATCGGCGGTACCCATAAAATGAGACCGCCCGGCCGAGCGGGAACCTAACCCGACGCAGGGGGGGGGGTGGGTTCCATCATTGGCGCCGGCCAGCGTAGCACAGGGGTTTCTGGAGGTTTACCCTGTGTTTAGAAATACGATGGTCTAAAAATGGCGAAAGTCGGCCCCAGCCGCATGGGTGGGTGTCCGGTACGCCCCCTGAAGGAATGCTTACACGGCCGCTACCGGGGGCGTACAAATGAGAGGGACGGAGGAAAAAAAAACCTACCTCCCTACCCACCCATGTACCTACCCACTCACCCACCCACTCACGCACTCACTCACCTACGCACTCACCCACTCACCCACCCACTCACCCACCCACCCACTCACCCACCCACTCACCCACCCACTCACCCACCCACTCACCCACCCACTCACCCACCCACTCACCCACCCACTCACCCACCCACTCACCCACCCACTCACCCACCCACTCACCCACCCACTCACCCACCCACTCACCCACCCACTCACCCACCCACTAGACGGGGCTTTGGCGTAGTGGGTAGAGTGTCTGCCTACTATTCTAAAGGTCCCACGTTCGATTCCCGCTCACTGCAAATATTTTTTCTGAAAAATATTTTCTCACGGACTCCGACCGATGGCAGGAACATTCCGTGTGTGCTATCGGCGGTATCCATGAAGTGAGACCGTGAGCCGGGACCGAACGCGACCCGTCGCGCGGGGGGGGGGGGGGAGGGAGGGTTCCATCGTAGACGCCCGCCATCGTATCACAGGGGTTTCTGGAGGTTTACCCTGTGATTAGAAATACGATGAGCTGAAATGGCGAAGTCGGCCCCAGCCGCAATGGGTGGGTACTCTGATCCGTAGTATTGCCCATGAAGTAATGCCTAACAGCGGTTACGTGGGTGAATACAAATAGAGCAAGAGTAGAGAAAAAAAAAAAAACTCACCCACCCACTCACCCACCCATCCATCTACCCATCCACTAGCCACCCACCCACTCATTCACCCACCCACCCACCCACTCATTCACCCGCTCATCCACCCACCCACTCACTCACTCAACCACCCACTTACCCTCCCACCCACTCACCCACTCAGCCACCCACCCACCCACTCACTCACCCATCCACCCACCCACCCACTCACTCACCCACCCACCTACCCACTCACATACCCACCCGCCAAATCCACACACACACACACACACACCATGAATAACATCCCCATTCCACTCTTCATCCTCAGGGTCATTACAATAACTTCCGCCTGTCGGAAAGGTGAAAAAATGGCGGATCTGCGGTAAAGCTTTTCTCCGGAAATCGTCCCGAGAAAATTCCCCTGTGGAATGGGAATATTCGGGGGATGTGAGGGGTTTTAAGGGGGTTGACGGTATCGCGACATAATGGAGCTTGTAGGACTCACGCAGTGTGAAATTACAACGTCAGCTCGGGAGCACGTGAACAAGAAGGAGCGGGAGGGCTCGTTCGTCGAAACGGATCGCGTGTTACGCGTCCCTGCCGGAGGCACCCGTGGACCCGAGGTCTGGCCAGGTCTCTCTGTCGAGAAGTGACAGCCACCCTCCCCCCCCCCCCCCCCCCCCCCCCCCCCCGCCCACTTCCAGGCATCCCAGAGCGCTCGGTTATATTCCCAGGTATGTATATGTGTGCAATCACCACATGGGGAGGACTACCCCGAGGACCCATCGCTGACTCGTGCATTAGCCCAAAAGTGACCTCATACGTGAGTCAATTCAATTCACAATTGTGTTTTCAAAGTCCCAGAAACCCTTTAAAACCCGTCAGTGGTTATATGAATTCTAAAAAAATTCAATCTTTCACTTTTCTCTTCTCAAATTTTCGAAATTCCAAATTCCTCCTCTTCAAAATTTTGAAAATATTTCCATATTTTTTGTTAAACGCATATCTGTCACCCTACATAAAATCCCCACCCAATATTAAATTGTTTACTCCCGCCAAAATAATTCGACTTTGAAATGACAAAAGTTTGGAAAATTTTGTGAAAATTTAAATTTCATGTCTAATTTTTTAAAAATAATAATAATAATTTAATATCACAGATTTTTTCTATTTGTCCTCCGAAATAAATTTTTTATGGATGAAATTTTTAATATTTTTAAAATGTATTCTGACATTTTCCCTGATACTGCGAACCGTGAAATTTCGCGCACTGGATCTCCGATTTACCCGCGAAATTTGAATTAATTATGTTCGATATAAGACACTTAGATGTCGGTCTCGTAGATTCCTTAAAATAAAATCCTGCTCCTGAGAGGGACATTGAAGTGACAGGTCCACCAATCCCACTCCTCACGACATCCCAGAGCGCTCCGTTATATCCACCTACATATATATGTCACCGCATATGCGGGATGTCTACCCGGAGGATCCATGTCTGATTCGTACATGGAGCCGTCAAGCTATCCACTGCACTTGGGATTATTGGGGTCAGCCGGTCAATCCAGTGATGCCGTTGGGAATTTTATCCAAATTGAAATTGCCAACTATCGGCCCATTAGACGCTATTAAACCTCACCATTATTCTGCCAACGTGCGACGCCCATTGGATCATTGAAGTTGTCCGTTTCATCGACTGGTATTACATATTCATTACAGGGTAATGGACGTAGCAACATTATCGAATCACTAATGTTGGACAATTGCCTCTAAAATCAACATATTTTCACAACAACTTACGGTGTCCAATTTTTACCGTGGATCTACGGTAAAAACCTTTACCGTGTGCGAAAATTTTACCGTAAGTAAGAACTATGATTCGTGGCAGATGTCAACAAACGGCACACAGTGAATTATGTGTATGGATTATCTAGCGGACCAGACTAGCGTTGCTGAATATGTGATGTCTGCTCCGAGCATTATATAGTCACACAGTGCGCACAGTCGCCGCAGCATTGGCGCAATTTCTAAAAATACTGAGCGAAAACTACTGATGTGCTTTATCAACTTTATCAGATAAAATTGCCATTAGCTTGTTTGGATAAAATTATCTACTACCCAGGAATTAACGAGAGAGACAGGGTTGTCTCAGCCGTCAAGTAGGGCTGGGAAATCTTGGATCGAGGCTGAGTGCCAACCCTGATTCAGGATTGTTTCAGCCTCGAAATGATAACGCCGTTTGCGGCTCGTAAACCACGCCTCAGGCTTCATGGGGAGCCTCAACTGAGCCTTGAAATCCCAACGAGCACGGCCTGAGACAAGCCTCGGAAGGCATTGCTCTCAAAGACTGCACCACGTTGGTAAGAGGGTTTAACTGGGGCTCATCGCCATTGACTAAAATCGACTAATTGACGCGGGTATTATTGATATGTCACGGTCGATTATGTCATACAATTTTTCGAGGATCTGAGGAAGGAACCGTATCAATAGGCCGAGGATCAGGGAGTATGCAGTGAGGAAATTGGTTAGCCCAACCTCCATCAGCAGACATCAGCGCCTCCAATGGATAATTCTGGCGACCATCGTATCCATTGAACTGTCCTGTGCTAAGCGTAGGTATTTTGAGCCTCGAGAGCTTCAGCCTGAGGCAAGGCTGAACCAAGCCTTGGCAATAGCCTTATTTGCTACTCTGAGTTTGAGGCTGCTTTGGAAGATGAGATTGAGCCTGGCGCAGGCTTGGCCTAGTCGGGCTCGGGGCAGCAGGGCCGGCACAGGCCCGTTCTCGTCGTCAGCCTTGGGCATTCCTACCTGGGTAGCTGCAGATAATTTTTATGGTGAAATTAAGGAAATTTTTATCTCTCTATCGAGAATTTAAATCAAATATTTCAACGGAGAGTTAATTCAATGGAGTGAAGGAAATCCGAACCATCGATTGACTGAAAATTCATTGTCGCGAGGTGACTTACTTTGGCGTTTCTCCCAGTGAGCCAACTGGGGTGTTGGTGGTTTACCACATTGCCAGTAACGCAGGAATACCCGCTGAGACGAGCTCGAATCTCTCGAGTGTCTACGAGAAGCCGTAATATTCCTCTCTGCATGCTACTCCTCATGTCCTCCCCCTCCTCCCCAACCCACCCGCCCACCCATGCAGTTTCAACCAGACAAACTTCATGCTTGTGAGAGGAGCGAGTTTGACTCCTCGACGCGCCATATTTCAGGGCCCAAGCAAGGAGAACACCACCGCAGTATCTACAACCCGACATTCAGAAGGTTTTTTAGTTAGAGGGCAAAACTTTGAAGCTGAATAACATTATCTTTCTTTTTGCACTTTCATAATTTTGAATTTTTTTTCCCAAATTTTTGACATTTTGACAAGGTTGAATTTTTGAAATTTTGGAAATTTTGGAAATTTTGGAAATTTTGGAAATTTTGGAAATTTTGGAAATTTTGGAAATTTTGGAAATTTTGGAAATTTTGGAAAGTTTGGAAGTTTTGGAAATTTTGGAAATATTTAAAATTTTTGAAATTTTTGAAATTTTAAAAATTTTTGAAATTTTTGAAATTTTTGAAATTTTTGAAATTTTTGAAGTTTTTGAAATTTTTGAAATTTTTGAAATTTTTGAAATTTTTGAAATTTTTGAAATTTTTAAAATTTTTGAAATTTTTGAAATTTTTGAAATTTTTGAAATTTTTAAAATTTTTGAAATTTTTGAAATTTTTGAAATTTTTGAAATTTTTGAAATTTTTGAAATTTTTGAAATTTTTGAAATTTTTGAAATTTTTGAAATTTTTGAAATTTTTGAAATTTTTGAAATTTTTGAAATTTTTGAAATTTTTGAAATTTTTGAAATTTTTGAAATTTTTGAAATTTTTGAAATTTTTGAAATTTTTGAAATTTTTGAAATTTTTGAAATTTTTGAAATTTTTGAAATTTTTGAAATTTTTGAAATTTTTGAAATTTTCGAAAAAATTTTGAGAATTTTTGAATTTCTAAATTTTTCAAAAAATTTTTTAATGATTTTTTTTTGGGAAGATACTATTTTTTTATGTGACTAGTTTTGCAACCACTAAATTTTCGGTAAGTCCACAGTCAGAAGATCTTTCGGTAAAAATCCAAATTTTTTTGGTAAATGATTTTCAGATTTTTTGCCGAATTTCTGGCGAATTTTTTCTCGCTTTGTAAAAATAGGTTTTATTTTAGGAACTTTCAATTTCCGTGGAGCGGTTCAGTGGAGTAGGTACTTCTTAAGTCAGCCCAGATTCCCTACGGTTTCTGTGGATGTACCACAGATCCAGATGATAATGCGAGACGTGCAGGAGATCGGAACATATGTTGCATGAAATTTCACTGATAGGCAATTAGTATTCCAATCAATTCGAGAATAAGTTCGGCGTAGTTTTTTTGGTACGGGCATCTCAGTGAAATTACCATTTCTTTAGTCCGCCACTTGAATTGTCTTTAAATGTCACTAATTTTGGAATGATTGTATGCTCCATCATTCAAAAAATTTTGGGAATTTCAAAAAACTCGAAATTTTCAAATTTTTAAAAATTTAACATTTTTGGAAATTCTAAAATTTCAAAATTCCAAAAGTTCCGAATTTGGAAGAATTCTCAAAACTCTTCAAAATTTTAGAAATTTCAAAAATCTCAATTTTTTTAAAATTTTCAAAAATCCTACAATTTTGCAAATTCCCGGATTTTGAAAATTCCAAAATTTTGAAAATTCCAAAATTTGTGGCAATTCCAAAATTTTAAAAATTTCAAAGTTTTGAAAATTTCCAAAATTTCGAAAATTCCTAAATTTTGAAAATTCCCAAATTTTGAAAATTCCCAAATTTTGAAAATTCCCAAATTTCGAAAATTGAAAAAAATTTGAAAATTTCAAAATTTTGAGAATTCAAAAATTTCGAAATTTCCAAACTTTTGAAAACCCCAAAATTCCGAAATTTCCAAAGTTTTGAAAATTCCCAAAATTTCGAAATTTACAAGAATTTCCAAAACTCTCAAAAAACTTCTAACATTTCCACAGCTCCCCAAAAATGCAAAAAAATTCCCAGGAAATTTGCGCGACTAATGTTTTTTATTGAATTCCCAGGAGATGGGCCATCGTTCACATACTAGGAAGTTGAGTTAATTCGATGGTTAAAGCCGCGTATAAAGATGGGTGGCCTCTCGATCGTGCAAGAGCTCTGAGCAGCTCCAGTGAGAAGTGCGCGAGAGAGGGAGAAAGTTCGAGAGAGGCTGGAGTTTGCAGGAATTTACGAGCCCTCAATTACTCTCACGCTCAGGGGTTCTCAGATCGTAAGTGTCACGATACGTTATCGCCATCGAGACGCCCACTTTTTCCACCCTCCCCCCCCCCCCCCCCCCCCCCCCCCCCCCCACCCCCAATCTTTTTATTCCTGTAGGAAAAACCAACTCAGCCAACCCCGCTCCGGATTATCGAGGTGGAGCCATACTTTTGCTCTTTATCGTTTTTTCAAATTTTTTTTTCTCTCGATTCTTTTTTTCTACTCGAAGCGATATTGCCCGGGATTTTTATTCCAATTTTAAAGCCATTATCATTCTATGTGCCCAAGCAAGTACGGAGGATATAAGTACATAGAGATTTATCTTGAATCCTTAAATCGAGTCAAGTACGTCAGATTTTCCTCTCGAGAGGGCCGGAAGGGAATATTGCAGGTGAACTAATTTTTGGAGTGAAACTCATATTTTCCGGACTTTTCCTCAGTAACAGAAATAATTTATTTGCTACAGTCCAGCAAAATAAAATCGGGAATATTTGGAAAATTTTTGAAAAATTCGAAAATTTAAATGTGATGATTTTGGAAAAAATTTTGGAAATTCGAAAATTGCAATCTGATGAATTTGGAAATTTTTTTTTTAATTCGAACATTTAAATCTGATGAACTTGTAAAAAATTTTGGAAATTCGAAAATTGCAATCTGATGAATTTGGATTTTTTTTTTAATTCGAACATTTAAATTTGATGAATTTGGAAAATTTTTTACAAATTCGAAAATTGCAAGTGATGAATTTGGATTTTTTTTTTAAATTCGAAAATTCAAATCGGATGAATTTGGAAAAGATTTTAGAAATTCGAAAATTCAAATCTGAGGAATTTGGAAATATTTTACATTTATGGGGGTTCAAAAATTTCCAAAATTTTGCATATTTAGAAGCTTTCAAAAATGTTGGAATTCCAAAAATTCGAAATTTCAAATTTACCAAATTTTCGAATTTTTTTGGAAATTCTCCCAAAAATTTCAATTATTGGGGAAATTCAGAAAATCTCAACAATTTAGAACATTTCAAAAATTCCCTAAAATTTCTCAAAATCCAAAAAATTTCAAAAATATTAGAACATTCCCAAATTTTGAAAATTGGTGAAAATCCTCAAAATCGTGAGAATTAAAAAAATTCTAATCGTTAAATAAAAAAGTTTGAAAAAATCCGAAATTTTCAATATTCCCAAAAATGTGAAAAATTGCATATTTGGAAAATTTTATGGCAATTTTTTTTTTCGGGACAGTTGTGGAGAGAAAGAAGTCGCGGGACCTAATTTTCCCAACGGGTCGAGAACTAATATTTCCGGGATTTTTCTCAATAATAAAAATTGCTACTTAGGGCTGTAGTCCATTTACTGGCGCCTATAAAAATACATGGGGCATACCCCCCCCCCCTTCCTTCGCGAAGTCTTGGGGAAAATATCGGCTTAGTTGGAAAATATCAATTTAACGACACTGCCTTATTACAAAAACGTTTATTGCATCGGAGCACTCTCGCTGCCATTGAAATTCATTGATATTACCAGGGGAATAATAGAAAAATCCAATTGAATTTGATTCAGGTACATGTGGACAGTTTTCTACTAAAAAACAGCAGCGAACAACAAAAAATGGGGACTTTAATTTTCAAACTTTCAAATGCAATTTCCTTTTAACCTCCTTGAAATTAATGAAAATTTCAGTTTTCAAATTTGTGGAACTCAAATTTTTCTTCAAAATTTTTCAAATTTTTTTTCAAAATATTTTTCAATTTTTTTTTCAATTTTTTTTCAATTTTTTTTTCAAAATTTTTTTCAAAATTTTCTTCAAAATTTTTTTCAAAATTTTTTTCAAAATTTTTTTCAAAATTTTTTTCAAAATTTTTTTCAAAATTTTTTTCAAAATTTTTTTCAAAATTTTTTTCAAAATTTTTTTCAAATTTTTTTTCAAAATTTTTGTCAAATTTATTTCAAAATTTTTTTCAAAATTGTTTCCCAATTTTTTTTCAAAATTGTTTCCAAAATTTTTTTCAAATTTTTTTTAAAAATTTGTTTCAAAATTCTTTTCAAATTTTTTTTTTTAATTTTTCAAATTTTTTTTTCAAAATTATTAAATCTCTAGAGTTTTTCCAAATCGCAAAAATCATCAAATCGATCATGAAGAGCCGACTCCTAACACATTCGGACAACAAATGCAAGTAATTTAAATTCTGGGCCAGTAGTTTGACACGAAAAAATTCGCCGGGGAAAAGTGAATGGAGTTTTAACTCACCATCACGAGAGTGGGCACGTACCCTGAGCTTTACCTGGGCGAGGATGTGTTATGAGATGTTTTTTTTTTCCTCCACTGGGTGCAAACGAAACTCCTGGCAAGCTCACGTGTCCCTTGAGTGAGACATAAGGAAGGGGTCTATCTTCTTTTATCTCACCCTTGGAAATCTCAACTCGAACTAGTCCGAGAACACTCACCAGGGATGTGGTTTACCTTTATTTGATTTTTCTTCACACTCGCTTCTACCCCCCCCCCCTTTTTTTCCCTTTTTGAGTTCTTTAATCCGTGTTTCAATCATGGCACAGTGAGCGGAATTTTCTTTTGTACAGCTGGATTAATTCACACGGAAGTAATAAATTTTTCCAGGTTTAATATTTGCTTGAGGCATCTCTGTAGTGAATTATTTTTCATGTTATGTTTCAGAATTTTTCATTACATTGCCAGTTGCTGAGTTCGAAAAAAATGTAAACGAAATCTTCACTTCAACAATGAATATTTTTTTTTTCATTTGAACTTCTAGGGATCGCGTGAAAATACAGATATAAAAGGATATTTCGAAATTTTTGAACCTTGATGTATGATTTATAATTTTTGAAGAGTGTCCCACACCCACACCCACCCACCCACACCCACCTATCTACCCACCCACACCCACTCACCCACACCCACTCACACACCCACTCACCCACACCCATTCGCCCACACCCACTCACCCACACCCACTCACCCACACCCACTCACCCACACCCACTCACTCACACCCACTCACCCACGCCCACTCACCCACGCCCACTCACCCACACCCACTCACCCACACCCACACACCCACACCCACTCACCCACACCCACACCCACTCACCTACACCCACACCCACTCACCCACACCCACTCACCCACACCCACTCACCCACACCCACTCACCCACACCCACTCACCCACACCCACTCACCCACACCCACTCACCCACACCCACTCACCCACACCCACTCACCCACACCCACTCACCCACACCCACTCACCCACACCCACTCACCCACACCCACTCACCCACACCCACTCACCCACACCCACTCACCCACACCCACTCACCCACACCCACTCACCCAGTCACCCACACCCGCCCACCTGCCCACGCACACCCACCCACCCACACTCACCCACTTACAATTGAAGCGATTGACCTCTTCCCTAGTGATTTGTTCGCATTTAGAGTAGGAATACAATTTCCCAAATTTTCGCTGTTGTTAGTTTGATAAGGTACAGACAAGTCGGAATACACCCCATTGGATATCCATGATAACTTATCTGGATCAAAAAATCGGTGATGATTTTCATTCACAACTCAGAACAATCCCCATAATAGAGCTTAAAAAACATACTCCATTCACTCGCATCACATTTTTTTTCCTCAACAGGGGGATAAAAGTTTAGCAGGAAACGTGTGTGACAGTTGGTGCCTGGCAATGGACCACTCGTTACCTAGTCTCCTCCCCCCCCCCTGGTCCGTCTGCTCCAGGAGATTGTTGAAATACCAAAAGGGGTGGAACGGGGTGGACCTGGGTTTCGAAACCCGGAAGCTCTGTGGCTAAAGTCCACTGCTCGTTCGACCATTTCGGTTCTCGGAATGCGTCGCGCCTCGCGAATCGGAACACTCGAATTAACTTGTCCAAATGGTCAGCCCGATTTTTACCTTCTCACTTATCCACCATTTTATTTACCCTCGGTCCATTTGAGTCCAATTTTCCTAAATACACGATTTCCGGTAATTGCTTCAGAATAAAACTGATTAACTCGCGGATGCATCCAATGAAAAAAAATGTGGATACAAAATTTGAACAAATTGCAAAAATCTGAAAAAAGCGGGAAAAATTGGAACAAATTTTGAAAATTTTTGAAATTTTGAAAATTTTGAAATTTTGAAAATTTTGAAATTTTGAAATTTTGGAATTTTGAAAATTTTGAAAATTTTGAAAATTTTGAAATTTTGAAAATTGTGAAATTTTGGAATTTTGAAAATTTTGGAATTTTGAAAATTTTGAAAATTTTGAAAATTTTGAAAATTTTGAAAATTTTGAAAATTTTGAAAATTTTGAAAATTTTGAAAATTTTGAAAATTTTGAAAATTTTGAAAATTTTGAAAATTTTGAAAATTTGGAAAATTTTGAAAATTTGAAATTTTCAAAAATTGAACATTTTAAAATATTAAAAATTTTGGAAATTTTCAAAAAGTCAAACAGAACATCAAAACTTTCACAAGCGCTAAAAACGTCAAAAATCTGTAAAACCGGAAGAAATGTAATCGTTTAAACTAGCAGAAAAACGGCAAATGCTAGCTTTGCCACGGGTCATCCCAGCATCCCCTGCATAATACATGCAATCATTCCCACTAATTGACTGGGCAAAATCTCATAAACTCGTACATTCTACCGTCGCCCATTTTCCGAGTTTATTCCACGCGTTACATAACGATGTAACGCGTCTGTTGCCCCTCGTCAAGTACTGCGAGAAGCCCCCGGGATATTGGATTCGTAAACGCGTAACAACTTGAACGACGCAAAAGGCTCAGAACGACGTATTGGAAAGGATTCTACTATCGTTCGGATTTCATATTCGACGATAAAAGTCGTTTATGCGAAGCCCTTGTTTCGCTTAACTGCGGATCCCTATAGGACTCGGATACTATACTTGATTCCTCATATGGTACAGAACTTCAATGGGGTCAGACAAAAAAAAATGTAATTTATGCTCCGAATTTTTTTTCTATGATTTTCACCCGAGGTAGCCAAATATTTCTATAAACAGTTCATTATATCACCACCACTCAACTTAAGTGGAAAAACTCGCTTACATTACCTGTTGTAAACGTCATTTCCAACAAAAAAAGCTATATGTCTGTTTGGTCTAGCTCCACTCTTTCTCGAAACAAATCGAAAATCGTTCAGGAAATTGGATATTTAATTTTGACCGAAATTCGGCCGCCTCTAAATTTCTTGAAGGCGTTTCGATTGAGCCCTCATACATTCGAATCGCATCATTGGTTCCATAATTATCGTATAAGCAAAGTCAGGTACATCACAATGAAGTCATTGGGGTCCAGTCGCATCGACGATTTGACTTCAGTCGTAGCTGAGTTGGTCCAAGTCCAGTGTCTGACCTGACCCAATCTCTCTCGAATTTGGTTCCATTTCGTTGTTAAGCTTTGCGGACAGGTAATTGAGGTTGGTTGTCTACTGAAGTCAAGTTGAAAGCGATCTGACTCAGATTTGCGATTTGACTCAAGTAGGAAGCGATTTGAGTCAGACTCTGGACGTGAGTCAAGTCGGAAGCAATTTGATTCAGTGCGACATTCGACCTAGGGCAACTCGGAAGTGATGTGAGTCAGATCGACTCTGGACTTGAGTCCAGTCGGAAGCAAATTGATTCAGTGCGGCAGTCGACCTAAAGCAACTTGGCAGGGATTTGATCCAGTCCAATTGTCCAAATTCAAGTCGAAAGAGTAGAATCGACTCTTCATATGACTCAAGTCGAAAGCGGTTTGACTCAGATCGACTCTCAACATGGATCGCAGCAGTAATCGGATTCAGTCAAGCCTTGAAGCTGAGTCAACTCGATAGCCGGAGTCAAAGAATCACTTGACTCAGTCCAGCTATCAATCTGAGTCAAGTTGATAGTGATCTGACTCAGAACGACTCTCGACTTGAATCGAATCAAAAACGATTTCATTCGGTCTAACTTAAAACCGGAATGGTCCAGGAAGATGTCTGACTCAGACCACCTCTCCATTTGACTCCGACACGATCTGACTCAGCTCTCCGGAGTTGAGTCAAGTCAAAAGCGATTTGAGTCGACTCTGGACTTGAGGCATGTCGGAAGCACTTTGATTCAGTGCGACATTCGACCCAGGGCAACTCGGAAGTGATGTGAGTCAGATCGACTCTGGACTTGAGTCAAGTCGGGTGCAATTTGACTCAATGCGACATTCGAACTAGAGCAACTTGGAAGCGATTTGGTCTACTCCAATTGTCCAAATTCAAGTCGAAAGAGTAGGATTGACTCCTGATATGAGTCAAATCGAAAGCGGTTTGACTCAGATCGGCTCTCAACATGAATCGCATTCAGTCAACTCTTGTAGCTGAGTCAACTCGATAGCCGGAGTCGGAGAATCACTTGACTCACCCCAGCTATCGATCTGAGTCAAGTTGATAGTGGTCTAACTCAGAACGACTGTCGACTTGAATCAACTCGAAAGCGATTTCATTCAGTTTAACTTCAAACCTGAGTCGTCCAGGAAGACGTCTGGCTCAGACCACCTCTCGATTTGACTCCGACGCGATCTGACTCAGTTCTCCGGAGTTGAGTCAAGTCAAAGGCGATTTGAGTCGGACTGCTCTCTGCTTGATTCATGTGCTATCGTCCGACTGCGTTCAACTTGCACATTGATAGAAGCTGTCCTGAGTCAATCGGGTTGATGGAATGATCAAGTCAAGTCGCGCAGGTTGATCCAGTCAAGTCGCCCGGATTGATTCAATCAACATCATCTGTTGCAATGATTTTCCAAAATAATAATAATTCAGCATTTTTTGGGTAGCATGTGATTTTTGAACACGTTTTACTCATTTGAAAGCATTTTCCTCATATGTAAGCAGGAAGAATATACCACTTGTTTTCCATTGGCGAATTGACTTTTATTAGGACCGTAGATGCAGTAAGACGAATGTCGTACGGGGTTAAGATGGGATTTTCCCTGGGCCGATCGACAGGCATGGAACGTCCCTGAGTGTGGGGACGAAATAAAGGAGAAAGCACGTACCTTGTTACCGTACTTGTTTATCTACTTGTGAAGGCACGGACTCTTTACCCGATGAAATCAAGTCTTACCGGCAGGTCCTGATGCAGAGGCTGAGATTAGTCAACCCAGAAAATTAGAATTGTTAGGGATTTATGAGGATCTTGCAAGCCCTATTGGGCCTTGGCCTTAAGACCTAGTGATGGACTTCCGATGTAGGCACTGGTAGAATATTTGTACATAGCTCTCTTATTATTGTTCCAAAACCACTCGACATATTTATGACTTAAGAAGTGTCCAAGAAAGCATTTAGTTTTATGATTGAGAATTTGAGAACTCCTTGAAATAAAGCAAATGTTGAAATTTGGTGAAAGACTCTGTCCTCTGCTGCAATAAAACCTTTTTCACTCTTCACTAGCCGGTGAGGCTTTTTCACTTGGGCATAGTTTTAGTTTGAGGACAGTGGTCGTCTAGTTAAGTTGTTCCTTCATCGTGTAAATAAAGATAGTATTGAAAACTATTCCATTGCTCTGGAAACATTCTACAACCCACGATAGTTTTAAATTCGTTTTTCGAATTTGCGATTCTACCTAAACAGTTGATCCCCGTTTCCGGACCAAAGTTGATTATTAATTTTGAAAAATTTGAAGTCACTCAAAGATTTGAAGGAAATTGTTTTTTCATAAATTGCATCTTTCTTTTTTAACTTCCCGATTTTTTCGGGAAGTTATCGTAATGACCCCTAAATCGGATTTGTTTATTTCGATTCCTAACTAGGTTTAAGTATACCAAAATGCTTCCCGCCGAATTCCGAACCAATGTCTGTGTGTGTGTATGTTTGTATGTGTGGAATCGGAATTTTCCGTTAACGATTTCTCACGAACGGGTCCAACGATCTGGATCATCGAGGTCTAATGCGGAGTGTCTTCATGGAACTCAGATCGGATTAGTTTTTGGTTTAAATTGAGCGAGCAGTTTTTTTGTTATTAACAATTGAATTGTTTACAGCGCTCTATTTCAAAAACAGTAAGAGATACGGCAAAAAGTATTAAGCAGAATTTGCTCTGTAAGTGGAAACGCATATTTAATTTCTTATCACTTTTTTCCATATTCGTCATAATTCAGGAGGTATGACGGGTTTAACCCTCGAGCGTTCGCACCCCTATTGGCGTCTCACTTCCACTCCAGTAAGGCGCATAATTCTCGTCCTCACGCTGAGTATGCGGCTAGTCAAATATTCATAATTATCTGCTTGATAAATGGGATTGAAAAATTTAATTGGCGTATGGTAAAATGTACCAATGGCAAACAGAAATTAGAAATCGGGAAGTTATGTCTGTGTTCCCAACGCAGACACACATACGTTCATCCTACTAATAACATATAAATGGCATCTTGAAAATAGGAATGAAATGACGATTAAATATTGGGTATTCATCTCCAAGAAACTTTCAATTATGTATGTTTGTTGACATCGAGCCTGATGAAGGGCCTTCAAGTCTTCCTTGGAATCCGTACGTAAATATTATTGAGTGGGGAGTCGAAGGAGGGGGTAGGCAAGCCCGAAGCCCGCTGTTGACTTGTCCGCTCTTGGCGCATTCGTCCTTCAACCGAGCGGCCGCTTGATCTCTTGCCACTGAAACATAAACAGAAGGAGACAAAGGAGAAAAAGAGGAAGTCCTTCAAGCCTGAAACAATGGGGCCTTCTTAGTAATCAATCAACCGCCAAGCCTACGCTGACTCGATCGGTTAGGTGACGAATTCGTAATTCAGCATGGGCGGAAAGAATATATGCGGTAAACTTTTGAAAATTTGAAAGTCCCCAAGCGACAGCCAGTACAGTAGAGCTCCCTTAATTTTCCGCTTCCTTTATTTTCGCTGTACTCCCCTCACAACTTGTCTCCCCTCAAAAACCTTCTCCCACTCCCCGTACTTTGTCTATCCTTGTTTTCGACGTCATGCGCTCCAGACTGCGCAGCGTCTCAATAGTGGGATCGATCATTCATGAAACATAACCTATTTACTTTTGATACATAGTCCGTTTACTTCTGCTCTTATTTCCCTTTCCGCTCCCGACAACCCCCACCACGCCAACCAACCAGTGGACAGAGTGGGGGGCTTCCTTAATTTTTTTCTCCACGAAATTGCTTCAAGGTCACTCCCCGAGCTCGGAAAATAAAGGGAGCTCTGGTGTATTCCGGGCCTTACCGATGGGCCAAGGGGTTGGCAGCAATACATGATGGGACCTCCAAAGGTAGCCAGAGGACCTCACAGGGCGACTAAAGTCAGTGACCGCCTACCGATCATAGAGTTCACACCTCTACCTGAGCTCTCACTAGACAATAGTTTACTAGCCACTATTCGTTTGTTTACCTCCAAGATTCCAGTATTCAATTATCTAGTATTACTATATTGTTGCGCGTTAGTTTAAACTGATTTAACAGCAGAGTATTTCTCAATAAACATCATTAGTATTCTTCTAAACAAAAATAATTTACTACATATATATGCAAACACATCTCTTACATATATGCACTTATTTTGTATTTTGAGCCAAAAATACTATTATCCAGATTAATTGTAGAAATAAGTGGCAACATATTGCAACAAGGCAGGATAGGGAAAAGTAGATATTGAGTTAGATAGTAAGGAACGTTAGGATGAGGAGAATGATTGGGTTTTGAACTTTTGACATTTTTCAAATTGTGGAAAAATGTTAAAGGGTTTAGGAACTTGGAAAATATCCTAACAAATGGATTGAACTATGAACCTGTTACCATGATACGACAATCCCTGAAGTCCACTGCTTTGTTATTTTCCCCGCATTTTTTCATTTTTTTTTTCTCATGCAGACCAGACTTCCGCATACACAGCAGTCGGTTAATAGACGGTCGAGGGTGGGTCGTTAACGCAAAGTCCCTCGTTCGCATCCAGAGTTGTGCATATGCGGTGGCTCGTTAATCGTTTAGCAACTAAACACCCCTAGACCAGTGGTACGGAGAGACTTTGAATGAATTTAGGGCTGCTGGGGGGCCTCCCTTTATACAACCTAAATTACTACTTTGTTGTGTTTATTCCAAATGAAAAGGAATGATGGCTGACAGGGCTAATTCATCTCTTTCATTGATCATTAGTGTCCGACAGTAAGACTTTTGACAGAAAAAATGTGTTGGACTAGATGAAGCCAGCATTTGAAAATTATTATATTATCAATATTAAGTTTGTGTGTATGTGTGTGTTTTAGTTTGCTCTGCCTCTCTTTTTTATTTTTTCCACGGTAGTTGTTCTTGAGAATTTTTTGGGAAGCTCAAGCTCGGAAAGCTCAAGATGGGAAAACTCAAGCTTGGTAAGCTCAAGTTTGCTAACCTCAAGCTTGTAAAGCTCAAACTTGCAAAGCTCAAACTTGTAACGCTCAAACTGGCAAAGCTCAAGCCTGTAAAGCTCAAACTTGCAAAGCTCAAGCTGGCAAAGCTCAAACTTGCGAAGCTGAAGCTGGCAAAGCTCAAACTTGCAAAGCTTAAGCTGGCAAAGCTCAAACTTGCGAAGCTGAAGCTGGCAAAGCTCAAGCTGGCAAAGCTCAAACTTGCGAAGCTGAAGCTGGCAAAGCTCAAACTTGCACAGCTCAAGTTGGCAAAGCTCAAGCTGGCAAAACTCGAGCTTGCAAAGCTCGCACTTGCAAAGCTCAAGCTTGTAAAACTCAAGCTTGCAAAGCTCAAGCTTGCGAAGCTCAAACTTGCAAAGCCCAAGCTTGCAAAGCTCAAGCTTGCAAAGCTCAAGCTGGAGAAGCTCAAGCTTGCAAAGCTCAAGCCTGCAAATCTCCAACTTGGGAAGCTCAACCTGAGAAGGTCCAATTACAATCATGTGTAATGTGTGAGTGTGTGTGTGTGTGTAATGCGACAAAAACAGAATAATCACTGAGAGTGTTGGCATTAAACTGCTTTCCCGTTCACAATTCTCGCCGGAGAATGCAAACCAAAATTTATTTCTGGTTCCAACTGATTCATGTTATCATGACAGTTGCAAACCGGGATTGGTGTAAAAAAATCATGAATTCATGCTTTGATGAATACCATAAAAGTTTCAAATATGTTAGTTGTACTATTGTTATTACTCATTATCCTATAGCTGTTTTTAGGGAATATAGAGGGCAATACCATGTCGCACACATGTTCATTAATTCATGGTGAATTGCGCCCTCTCGTTTACCACATGCATTCCATGCAAATCATTTATTCCGTAAATGGAGCAGTAATCCCTTTGTTTTATTATTGAAGAAAGTTTAACAAATGGTGGATAATTTCAGGGGGTTTTGGAAAACGAAGGAACGAGGCAAATTTTATAAAACTGGAGAATGTTAAAAATTCCCGCATTATTTGGGTATTTTGCCAGATTGTGCGCCAAATGTTTGAGGAAAATTGCAGTCAAGGTAAATTATTTGGAAAATCTGAAAAAAAAATTGTTGAAAATTCCGAAAATCCGGGAAAATTTGGGAAAAGTTCGGAAAATTTTCCGAAAGTGTCGGAAAAAATTGAGAAGCTCAGATCTCAAAATTGGAGAAAATCATTTTTAATTTTGTATAAATTTCGAAAAAAAATCTTTGAAGGATTTTTCGATAATTTGCAATTTTTAGATCATTGGCAGAAGCGACTACTGATGGGGTGAAATTGTCAGAATATATCGGGAACAAACTGGAACAGAAAATTCAATCCAAGAAAATTGATTTGGAGAATTTCAACTATTCCAGTAAACGTGATAGAATTCAGGTAAATCCGATAAATTTTGCAAAATTTCGATGGTTCTCCCATGGTTTTTTTTTAATGGAGCATTAATTTATTATGAAAAAGAAAAATGATAAATCTACGAAGATTTGCATAGTTTTTCTATATGTCAGTTTATACGGCTATAAATGAACACTGAGCTATAAATGAACAAGCAATTTCTTAAACATTTTCATTAATTTATAGTGATTCGTCGACCGCTCATTTTCCACTTGCATCCCATCCGAATTATTTATCGTGCAGATAGAACAGTAATCTCTCGCTTCAATTATTAAAGTAATGTTCACGAATGTAGTAGAAATTATGGAAGAGTCTAAAGAGCTAAAGGAAAAGTCGTGCGAGAAAATTAGTTATTCACTATTTACTATTTAGGGGGGAGGCGCTAGACATTGCATATTCTAGGTTCATCTTTTATAATATACTCAACCACCCACTCGCTCACCTACCCGCTTACCCACCCACCTACTCGCTCACTCACCCATCGTCCCACCCACTTACTCACTTACCCACCCACCCGTCCTCCTACCCACCCACCCACTTACTCAACCATCCTCCCACCCACTTACTCAACCACCCACCCACCCACCCACTTCCTCAACCATCCTCCCACCCACTTACTCAACCACCCACCCACCCACTCTATCACTCACTCACTTACTCACCCACCCAGCCACCCACTCACCCATCTACCCAGCCGCTCACCCAACCAACCAATCACCCACCCACCCACTCACACACCCACCTACCCACTCACTCACTCACCCACTCACCCACCCAACCACCCACTCACTCACCCACCCACTCATCCACCCACCCACCCACCTACACACCCACCCACTCATCCACCCACCCACCCACTCACCCAACCAACCAACCATCCACCCACCCACTCACTCACCCACCCATCCCCCCACCCACTCACTCACTCAGTCACTCACTCACTCACTCACTCACTCACTCACTCACTCACTCACTCACTCACTCACTCACTCACCCACCCACCCACCTACTCACTCAGCCACCCACCCACTCACTCACCCACCCGCCCACCGACACACCCACCCACCCACTTACCCACACAGCCAGACGGGGCTTTGGCGTAGTCGGTAGAGTGTCTGCCTACTATTCTAAAGGTCCCGCGTTCGATTCCCGCTCACTGCAAAATATTTTTTCTGAAAAATATTTTCTCACGGACTCCGACCGATGGCAGGAACATTCCGTGTGTGCTATCGGCGGCATCCATGAAGTGAGACCGTGAGCCGGGACCGAACGCGACCCGTCGCGCGGGGGGGGGAGGGAGGGTTCCATCGTAGACGCCCGCCATCGTATCACAGGGGTTTCTGGAGGTTTACCCTGTGATTAGAAATACGATGAGCTGAAATGGCGAAGTCGGCCCCAGCCGCAATGGGTGGGTACTCTGATCCGTAGTATTGCCCATGTAGTAATGCTTACCAGCGGGGACGTGGGTGAATACGAATAGAGAAAGAGTGAAAAAAAAAAAAAAAAAAAAAAAAAAAAACTTACCCACACAGCCAGCCGCCTATCCACCCATCCACTCACTCACTCACCCACTCACTCGCTTACCCACTCACTCACTCACACAGACAGAGAATACAAAAAAACATATACCTCCACAAAGACATGTTGGTATAAATGTTCTCAGACTATTAAAAATACCGAGATCTGTGGCGAACCCACGAAAAATCCATTTTCTATTTTCGGGACATAATAATACTTTTCCCGGAAAGTTGAAAATCTGTAAAAATTCATATCAACTTGCGCTGCGAGATATACAACATCCAACTTAGCGTTACCTGAAGCGAATCGATTCCTGTTCGAGGCAGCTGAAGGAAAATCCTTTCAATAACAATAATGATATGAATGGTATAGTCCTTAGAAAAGCTCTAGATAAAATTGACTGAAATTTTCCCTCCTTGAGCAATCAAATTATCCTAATAAAACGGATAATTCTAGGAATTGTGCCGACATCCTGGGATTTCCTCAGTTTGGAGACATTACAAAACGAGAAAGAGGGTTTTTTTAGCAGTAACAAGTGTAAGAGTGGGTCGTGAAAGGCAAATAGAAGATGCAGAGTGAGCCAAGAGTGGAACGGAATTCGTGGAATAGCTCCAAAATGTCTGGATTTTTCAAATGTTCGTCATATTCTCAATAAGTGAAATTTTTACAATATTTATAAATTGCCCTCAAATATTGAACGATCCGCAATATTTGAAATCTCTCAATTTTTCTGAATGTCGTCGGAATTTGTTAGATGACATGAGTGAAGTGAAAGGGAATCCTTTGGGCTGAATGTAAATCATCGGCAAATCATGTGAATTCCACATGCAAAACGGTGTCCCAAACACGTGTCCCAAAATGGGTCCCAAAACACATGATCCAAACACATGTCCCAAACCACGTGTCCCAAACCACGTGTCCCAAAACACATGTCCCAAAACGAGTGTCCCAAAACATATGTCCAAAAACGCGTGTCCCAAAACATGTGTCCCAAAACACATGTCCCAAAACACATGTCCCAAAACACATGTCCCAAAACACATGTCCCAAAACTCATGTCCCAAAACACATGTCCCAACACACGTGTCCCAAAACACATGTCCCAAAACACATGTCCCAAAACACATGTCCCAAAACACGTGTCACCAACACGTGTCACCAAATGTCCAGGTAATTAAAAATTCTGATCGTGACGAACCGCTTTAAAATGACTCACCCGTCAGATGAATTCCAATTCATTTGCCAAGTATCCATCAAAGATTGCTTTGCCACTTCGTATTTTTGATTAAAAAAATATTGAACAATTTTGCCCCAACGAATTTAAATATTCAAGGCGAAGTGACCTAACCCTGTGTTTGCCATGTAAAAGGGTGTGACGGGTTCTAGGCCTAAGTTCCTTCTCCAAAATTTCGCCAAATTAAAATGACATATTTTGTGGAGGTGACCTCCTTGGACCTCCCTCCCCCCCCCCCCCCCCCCCCCCACTTACCACCCACGTGCGGTAATACAGATTTTAGGGCGGTGACCCCCTCGAACTGCTCCCCCCCCCCCCCTCGGGCCTCAACACTCGGGTGCGGTAGTACACATTTTAGGGTGGTGACCTCCCAGGACCCATTGCTCCTTCGGGCCCTCACACTCAGTTGCGGCACTACAATTTTTTTATGACAAAATTTCAATAGAAAAAATTGAAAAAAAAAATTTCACAAAAATTTCACAAACAACATTTACAAAAATATCACAAAAAAAATTTCACAAAAATTGCACAAAACAAAATTTCACAAAAATTGCACAAAAAAAAAATTCACAACAATTTCACAAAAAAAAAAAATTCACAGAAATTTCTGTTTTGGGAAGAGAAATTAAGAAAAAAAAATTTCAGGAGAAATTTAGCCCCGTTACCCCTCGGGACCCCCGGGGTTAGCCTCAGCTCCAGAGGACAATACACTCCGCGACGCGACGCGAGATAGGACCGGCAGTTCTGTTAGCTCACAGCCTATATTAGCCTCGCGACATTCGAAACCCCGGTTCGAACCTAGGGTGTAAGGCAACAGTGTCCCACCAATACATAGTGTACATATATATATGTATATAAGGGTTCCAATTAGCCACCCGGTTCCTCGAGTCCGGTCCTCAATCCCACAGCCCTTGAGTGGACCCCGTAAGTTCTACCGCGGAAGCCAGTTGGTGGCAAGGATCGATACAGACCCAAGGAGCAACATCTGACAGGGATTAGTTCTCAAGAAGAATTTCCCAAATTGCCATAGAGACATGAAGGAGGCAACGGAATTTTTTTTCTCCACTCCTAAACGCCAAAAAATTCTGAAATAATTCGGGCTGACTAAGCGTACTTTCCTCTACTAGCCACACAAATTTCAGCCAACCATATTCATAAGACGTTGCGGTAGAATATTTGAAATTCGAAAATTTTGGTGTCCAAAATTATTAGCATTTTACCTCGCGGAGTAATAAAATTATCCTAATAAACCGGCTAATTTCGTGAATTGTGTCGCTATCATGGGATTTCCTCATCTCGGCGACATTAAAAGAAGGAAAAGAGTTTGTCGAGCAGTAACAAGTGTAAAAGTGGGTCGACAAATGCAAATAGAAGATGAGGGGTGGGCCAAAAAGTGAAAGAGAATTCATGAAAATGGACAGAGGGAAAAGCCCCAGCCTTACCACCCAGTAATACCTACTTAATATAAGTTTAAGATCCACTGCTTCGTTAAAGAAAAAGTCGCCGCAAGTTTTTTCTCTTGAAATGGAACAGTGATACTTTGGTAATGGGCCAGGGGGGGGGGGGGGGAGGGGCGGCACAAGCCCGTTCTCTCTTTCTCTTTTTATCAACTTTTCTCTCCCTTTCAGCTTCTCTCCGACTCCGGTGGATCACTGGCTTCGAGAACCACCCCACGACGCTAATTTAAAGTTTAACGAGGTCCTTCGAGGGGAATTAATTGGTTCGCCCATGACTCAAGAAAAAGTGTACTTCCCAAATCAACTGGAAAATGTGGACTGAGTTTGTGGACACACACAATATTTTCAAGTAGCTGCGCGGTGGAATAATGCGAGTGAGAATGGAGGGAAAATTTCACGAAGTCTTGGAATTTTTTTTTTTCTTTTGAAATTCCGAAGTGAAAAGTGAAGGTTTGAAAGGAACTTTGGTTTGTGTGTTATACACGCACTCACTTATACATATACCTACCCACCCACTCACCCTCTCATACATACATCCACCCACCCACCCTCTCATACATACACAAACCCCCCCCGTCTCTTAACCCATACACAAACCCAGCCTCTCATACACACACCCACCCACCCATTCATGTACCCACCCACTTATGCAGCCACTCACCCACCCACCTATGCACCCACCCACTCATGCACCCACTCACCCACCCACTCATGCAGCCACCCACCCCCCCCACTTATGCAGCCACCCACTCACCCACTTATGCATCCACCCACTCATGCACTCACCCACCCACCCACTCACCCACTCATGCACCCACTCACCCACTCATGCACCCACTCACCCACCCACTCATGCACCCACTCACCCACCCACTCATGCAGCCACCCACCCCCCTACTTATGCAGCCACCCACTTATGCATCCACCCACTCATGCACTCACCCACCCACCCACTCACCCACTCATGCACTCACCCACCCACCCACTCACCCACTCATGCACCCACTCACCCACTCATGCACCCACTCACCCACTCATGCACCCACTCACCCACTCATGCACCCACTCACCCACTCATGCACCCACTCACCCACTCATGCACCCACTCACCCACTCATGCACCCACTCACCCACCCACTCATGCACCCACCCACTCATGCACCCACCCACCCGCCCACACACACACCATGTAGATCCAGTGGAACTTTCGTCATAATGAAGAGGAAATTATTTTTCTCCACGAGGACTAAGAAGAGTGAGATGAAGTGGTTGCAAGGACCGTCTCGAAGGATTGGATGCATCGAGTCGTGAGTAATCCCGAGTACTGCTCGAGAGAGAGGCTTCTAAGCTACTTACAATTCAGCTAGTTTGAGCCTACTCAGGGTGTTAGGTTTACACCCTCATTCTCTCACTTTTATTTGGCATTTATTTTATTTTTTTTTACTGCGAGGCACTCCACCAGCTGTACCGAGGGATAAATAGATATAAAACAGCATCACCTGGTGGATTCTCAGATTGGTGATAAATTTTTTAAATAAGTGGCTCAAAAAATGAAATGTAAATATTACTGTACCTCAAAATTTTATATTTTTTGGTCATTATTTGTTACATATATATCCTGATACAGTTTCTATATATATTTATTACATATTTAATATTTATCATTTAATATACGTTTTATTGTTATCTTTTGAATTACCGCAATTTTCAATATCAAGTGATCTTTTATCAATTTTTTGAAATATTATGTTTAGTAAATTTCAGAGCTTGTCATATTTTGAGTACTGGATTAATTTTTCAAATGTTCAAAATAGGGTTTCTGGGCTATTGGGGGTTCATGGCACGAGTGCTGTGATCTAATGAATCTTAAACCAGTTTTTGAATATTCTGTATATGAGATCACGTAACGCGAAACGAAAATCTGAGAGTGCCACAATTTTTGGAAATCTTAAACTTTCCAAGAACTCTGAATATTTGGACTTCCACCATTTTTGAATTTTTGAATTCCTGAATTTTTACATTTTTGAATTTTTGAATTTTTACATTTTTGAATTTTTGAATTTTTGAATTTTTCAATTCTTGACTTTTTGAGTTTTTAAATTTTTGAATTTTTGAATTTTTGAATTTTTGAATTTTTGAATTTTTGAATTTTTGAATTTTTAAATTTTTAAATTATTGAATTTTTGAATTTTTGAGTTTTTAAATTTTTGAATTTTTGAATTTTTGAATTTTTGAATTTTTGAATTTTTGAATTTTTGAATTTTTGAATTTTTGAATTTTTAAATTTTTAAATTATTGAATTTTCGAATTTTTGAATTTTTGAATTTTTGAATTTTTGAATTTTTGAATTTTTGAATTTTTGAATTTTTGAATTTTTGAATTTTTGAATTTTTGAATTTTTGAATTTTTGAATTTTTGAATTTTTGAATTTTTGAATTGTTGAATTTTTGAATTTTTGAATTTTTGAATTTTTGAATTTTTGAATTTTTGAATTTTTGAATTTTTGAATTTTTGAATTTTTGAATTTTTGAATTTTTGAATTTTTGAATTTTTGAATTTTTGAATTTTTGAATTTTTGAATTTTTGAATTTTTGAATTTTTCAATTGTTGAATTTTTGAATTTTTGAATTTTTGAATTTTTGAATTTTTGAATTTTTGAATTTTTGAATTTTAAATTTTCGAATTTTTGAATTTACGAATTTTGACATTTTTGAATTTTTCAATTTTTCAATTTTCCAATTCTTGACTTTTTAAGTTTTTAAATTTTTGAATTTTTGAATTTTTGAATTTTTGAATTTTTGAGTTTTTAAATTTTTGAATTTTTGAATTTTTGAATTTTTGAATTTTTGAATTTTTGAATTTTTAAATTTTTAAATTATTGAATTTTCGAATTTTTGAATTTTTGAATTTTTGAATTTTTGAATTTTTGAATTTTTGAATTTTTGAATTTTTGAATTTTTGAATTTTTGAATTTTTGAATTTTTGAATTTTAAATTTTCGAATTTTTGAATTTACGAATTTTGACATTTTTGAATTTTTCAATTTTCCAATTCTTGACTTTTTAAGTTTTTAAATTTTGGAATTTTGGAATTTTGGAATTTTGAAATTTTTGAAATTTGTAATATTTGAATTTTTGAAAATTCCCATATTATTCTACATGTTCAAATTTGGATTTCATTGGTATTTCTCGACCTTCCAATGCCACTCCATAAACATGGACCCTTTAAATTCCTTGAAAGTGTCTATCCTAACAATTATTTTTGACCGTTGTCTCGAATGAAAGGAATCGATTGTAGCAGACACAATATTGAAATCTTTCCCGACAAAATTTAATGACATCGGATTATTGTCAGATGATTTGCGAATGCCTGAATTCCCCCAAGTTGTCTCGTCGAAATTATTCGACACCGGTAGAATGAACAATACGACACGAAGAGCCTGGGCCAATACACGTGGGCCAATCTGTAGCTCCGAGTTTCGTATAAATTGACGGGGGGTAGTGGGTGGATTGGGTTTTGGCTCTGGTTTCACGATCCGCCGGAAAAGGCGGGGTGGGTTTGCTCCTTCGCCGCGAATGAGATTGGAATCGTTGAAACGAGAGCGTCTATTCGAGAGGCAAAAGCAATGACTCCACTCCATCCATCGATCGGTAATTCTCTGTGTCATCCCCATCCCTTATACGCAAAAATTGTTTTTTTTTTAATTTGGAAATTTTTGAAGGATCACCATTTCTCATTCCAAAATTTCCACATTTTTTTTGGAAATTCCCAAATTTCTTTTTGGAAATTTTCAAATTTTTTCTTTGGAAATTTCACAATTTTTTTTTTGAAAACCAATTTTTTTTTGAACATTCCAAATCTTTTTTGGACATTTCCAATTTTTTTTTGAATTTTCAAAATTTTTTCTGAAACTTTCCAAATGTTTTTTGGACAATTTCCAATTTTTTTTTGAATTTTCAAATTTTTTTCTGAAAATTTCCAAATTTGTTTTGGATATTTCCAATGTTTTTTGGAAGTTTCCAAATTTTGTTTGAAAATTTCCAAATTTTTGTTTAGAAATTTCCAAATTTTTTTTGAAACTTTCCCAAATTTTTTTGGAAATTTCCAAATTTTTTTTTGGACAGTTCCAAATTTTTTTTTGGAATTTTGTAATTTTTTTTCGGACATTTCCAATTTTTTGTGGAAATTTCCATTTCTTTTTTGGAAATTTCCATTTTTCTACTTTGAAAATTTTTGAAACTGCAGAATTTTCGCAATTGGATTCTGAGATGCAACAACTCTCGATCCGCTAATTCGCGGTTTCACGGCCGCCACTTATTTTCGAAAATTTCCCTCCACTTATTTTCCTCGGCATATTGTTTCAAAGTGGCATGGATGACAAATGCATCGAGGAAAATCAGTAAAAAATTAGGCAATAAATCACGCCGACCCAGATTCCGAATAAATTCAATTATTCAATTATTCTATCATTTGATGAATAATACATTTAAAAAACACTTTCATGTCAAAGCCTGATTTATCCGTCATGCTACCGTCGTAATTGCATTTTCTTCCGATAAAAAAAAAAAAAAGAAAATGAGCGATTTGTTGGTTGCATGCGACAATGGAGAAACTTTCCGTCCTATTTTCGAACGATTTTTTTTACCCCTCTCGTCGATCCTCGAATTTGCAAAATTTTGAACATCTCAATTTCAAGTTTCATGAAAATTCTGAATTTTTTTTTCTTCAATTTTCTCAAATATTTTCCCTTTTCAAATTTTGTAAAAAAGTCAAAATTATTTTTTTTCCACTAAATACCAATTTTTGTTTTTTGAACATTTTTTGAATGCTCCGACCTTCCCAAATTTTTGAAATTTCTCCCGAATGTTCCCTTATACATGTGTCACACATTTTCCCTCCACAAGCATCTCAAATTTCCATAGAATTCCCATATATTTCGCATATATTTTTTCCATAGGTATCCCTATACATTTCCCCAAAATAAAAACCACCCACTCCTTATCACGGCCACTCCCCTCGGTACGCGAGTGATGAATATTTAAAATTCTAAGATTCGATCTAGATTAAAATGACTCAACAATAAACGAGGGCCCAGGGATTACCAGTACCCCTGAAAAATATTATTCTCATCGTGGTGGGGGTAATGGGTAAAAATATTTCAGCCAATCTCCTCGTCCATTGCAAAACTTTGAAATTTCATAACCGCAGGCTTGAAAGTTGGCACGATTTTCTCGCCTCATGCTAGATTCTCACTTTCCTCCTTTTTCTCTTATTTTTATCCCCCACCCACCACCCCCGCCCACTACGTACTCGGTCCCGACCCTCGTCTCCTCGTAAATCACTTTCCAGGGGGTATGGGGCACACAAGAGGTCTAGATGAATTCCTTCCACTCTTTTACTCTCGTGAATATTGTTAAAGTGACCCCACTGAAGGCTCCGGCGGACAAAATGAATAAATGGGACAAGGTGACACTTTGTATTTCCCTTCTCACACATTTGCTTGTGAATTCGTTGTTCCCTTCTAACTACTTCGCAACAATTCCTGACGGTGTGTGTATGTGTCGCTGTGGGCGTGGGCGTGGGCGTGGGCGTGGGCGTGAGCGTATGTGTGGATATGGGCGTGGGTGTAGGTGTAGGCGTGGACGCGGGCGTGGCCGTGGCGAGCGTAGGCGTGGCTAGGGTGGGCGCGGCGAGCGTAGCCGTGGCTAGCGTGGGCGTGGCGAGCGTAGGTGTGGCTAGAGTGGGCGTGGTAAACGTGGGCGTGGCGAGCGTAGGCGTCCCCAGCGTGGGCGTGACGAGCGTAGGCGTCCCTAGCGTGGGCGTGGCTAGCGTAGGCGTGGCGAACGTGGGTGTGGGTTCGGGTGTAGACCTGGCGGTGGGTGTCGGTGTGAGTCCGCATGTTAGTGTGGGCGTGGGTGTGGGCGTGGGTGTGGGCGTGGGTGTGGGCGTGGGTGTGGGCGTGGGCGTGGGTGTGGGTGTGGGCGTGGGTGTGGGTGTGGGCGTCGGTGTATAATTAAAGCGTGACCGCAAGCAACATCTGCGGTTGGTCCTTCAATGTTTGAATCTGGGGCGTGCCACTTCCGCCGGATTACCCATTGGCAGTTTAACTCGTGAAAAATTTTGCAATTATTTATATCATACATGATTCACGAATTGGGCAATTTTTTACGTGCCCATGCAACCGATGCAATCGGCTAGATCGACCACTGAAGGGTTACACAACGGCTGCGTTTATTTTTAATTTTTTCCCTGTACAAGCAGTTTATCAGGGTTAAAGCAGTTCCGCTTTTGGATACTTATGTAACATGAACGAGGGGCGCTCGATCGACACGGCGCACTAATCGCATTTAACGCCGTATGCTGGTGGCCCCTCAAGCAACAGGTACCACCCACACTGTTCTTGGTATATATATATATATACGTATTATGTATAAATGTGAAGACCCAGGTGGCTGCTGGGTGACACACCATGTAAGAATAAAATTCAGGGTTTATTTCAATAGTTTAGAGGTGAATTTATCAGCCAGTAAATGTGGAATTTTTGGGAAATAAAGGAAGATAGTTAACGTTCAGAATTTGAATGTTCAAATCGAATGGAGCACGCGCGGGCGCGGGTGTGGGTGTGTGTGTGTGGATAGGGGGGCGGGTGGGTGGATAGGGGGTGGGTGGGTGCATTGGGAGGGGGAGGGGGGTGGGTGTTCACCCAAATGACAATGAAAAAGTCTCCACATGCCCTTTAGTTGACGGGATTTTAGATTAAATCTTTATACCGCCGTATCTCAATAATGGTTACAGACAGGCAAAACTCTATAAAAAGTAAAATATTCGTCACACAATACTGCATATTTTATGTTTAATAAATTTTTCTCCTAATTCGTATAATTAAGGCGTAACGATAGGTAGAAACTGCGAACAGTGGGCGAGTCCTGCGCGGGCACCCATCCGGATCCGCCAGAGTTACGTGAGGTTTTGAAAACTTACTATTTTAGGAACGTACAGAATATGCCGAACTTTGCTAACATCAATATCCCAATGTCGAGAATACCTGCATTTCCTCCTTTAAAAAAATTGAAATGCATATTTAATGAGGTCACGTGCTGTATGACGCTACATATTGATGGTCAAGAGAGTGCCATCTAAAATTCTATAGGCACGCACGTTGAATCGAATTGCCATAGTTTGTCAGTAGAGTTAAATTATTGGAAACTTTGGATACGAACTTGGCCGGTGCGCCACGGTGACTCCATGGCAACCGGAAGTTCACCAGATGCTGATTCCCTTACGCTCTGACAAGTCGATGCTGTGTATCGCATAACGGCGATCGATTCATATTGGCATCCGTCCCCCGTTTCCCGTTCTAGATCGTGACAAAGAAACGAGTGAATACAACGCGTCGAATTATTTTCAACGTTTGTGAGGCGCAGAAAAAAAAATTGCCGGCGATGAGTGGGCGGGTGGATGGGTGGGCGGGTTAGGGGGGGGGGGGGGGGGGGGGGGGGCACGCAATACACAGCGAGGCAAGTTCGATGAAAATTACGGAACTAGTCACGTAGAATGCAACTAGAAATTGATTTTCCATAAAGTTTTAGAGAATTTTTAGTAATAAATCGATAACGATGTGGAAATTTTGCAGTTGGAGACAGAAAAAACGAGGATTGGTAATTTTTACTGGGCTCCATTTGCTTAAATAATGGAGATAGGGAAAAAGTCTTGAAATACAAAATGTTCTGTGTGTCATGAGGAATCATTTTGGTTCTATGCACCACACCCCTATCTGTAATAGTTAGGGCGGAAAAGGGGGTTGAATTTCGGACGAGGTGCAAACTCGTTTGGCCATGTTGCGTATGAACTGTGGTCCATCGCAAAATATTGAAAATACGGGGAAAAGTCATAAAAGTTGAATGATGGGATTTTTCATGGCGAGTATTTTTTGTTATTACCATTTTCTTCTATATAGCCTGGTTTCAGAGAAAAAAAAATAGGAATCATGAAATTTGGAATAGTGGAATACGACAGGTGTCGCTACACGCGAATATGTCACGTGACGCACTGACCAATCACACTGCGCAGCGCGCAATTTAAAAAAATTATATTGATAACTTGTTCTGCCAATGTTTCCGGACAACTTGACAAAATTGGAATAATTTTTTTTTCAAAATCGAATAATACGTTGTCACAATGGTTCCAAATAGAAACTATTTGAAACGGGAAGATTCTTCTCCTTTTCAACTTCCCGATCTAGGGAAGTTATTGTAATTACCCCGAAAATGAAAAGTGTCAGAATCATGAAATTTTCACTTTTCTCGACGTTTCACATCATCCTGACACGTTTTTGATAAGGGTTCTGTATGCGTGTGTGTGTGTGTGTGTGAGTGATTTTTTGGCGAACGGTTTCTCTTGAATGGTTCGACCGAATTTAATTTTTTTTTTTCAAAAATTGCGTTTCGCCGGTGTCCAGGCCGGAAAGGAGTGTCAGCTAAAAAAACAAATCCTTCAATTGTTATTAACAATTTTAATTGTTTATAACGCTCTATTGCGAGCACTGTTGGAGATAGGGAAAAAAGTTTCCAACAAATGTTGTTCCTTAGGTAAAAATACACATTTAGTGTTTTATGACTTTTTTCCATAACTGTCATAATTAAGGAGATGTAAGTGGATCAAGCTGCGCGGGTGGCGCGCGTTCTTCTTGCATACTCCGCGCATTTCGCGTGCACACACACACACACACACACACACACACACACACACACACACACACACACACACACACACATATCGGGAAGTTAATGATGCGCCACAAGGACACTTCGATTGCGCCATTCAGCATCCCAATCGCATAATTCGATGGCGAAGAAAATATTGTAAATTGGCGTGACGTAAAAAATCCTCCATAAAATGGCGTTGAAAATTAGTATTTTCTTTTACATCATACAAAATTTTCATTTTTGGCTTACACCATTCTCATCTCATCGTGACGAAAATATGACGGAATCGTGTCGAACAATTTTCACTCCTGATGCCCGCGAAAAAGAGACAAAAAAAAAGAAGACTAATGACGAAACTTGTGGAGCTTCACACGTAGGGGATTGGGGCGGGGTGAAATAAAATGGAAGATGGGTGGGAAAAAAAAAAATTGTGTTTGAGAACAAAAGGCATAAAATTCCTTCAAGTTATGGAGATTACTATGGTGGTACGCGAAAGAGGTCAGCGGCACTAAATGCACATTTTTCATTTTTTTTGTTTTGTTTTTTTTTTTGGTTTGCAAGAACTGCGGAAGAGAGGATTATGTTTAATTATAGCCGGCGTTTCGAATGTATTCTCACCTGCAGTGATATAAAAAAAAATAATGATTTATAGGGTGTGAACCAGAATTCAAATTTGTTTAGGTTGAAAATGTGGCGGGAGGGAGAGGGGGGGGGGGAGGGAGAGGCAGAAACACCCACTCACTCGCCTAGCCATCCACCCAGTCCCACTCACACCCACCCACCCACTCACACCCACCGACTTACTCACACCCACCCACCGACTTACTCACACCCACCCACCGACTTACTCACACCCACCCACCCACTTACACTTATTCACCCACTCACACCCACCCACTCACACCCACCCACTCACACGCACCCACTTACACCGACCCACCCACCCACCCACTCACACCCACCCACTTACTCACACCCACCCACCCACTCACACCCACCCACCCACTCATACTCACCCACTCATACCCACCCACCCACCTACTCCCACTTGTTCACCCACCCACTCACACCCACCCACACCCATACACAACACACACACACACACATACACATGATCATAAAAGCAGTCTCACATGAATTGGTTCACTAAAAAAAACGCGCAAAAATAACTACCTCGTCAAATGGTGCCTAGAACACTTGTCCTTTTCTCACGATTGCAATCAACAAATTCACTTGCTCCACAAGTGCCCACCATCCTCAATCTGAACAATATTAAATGAGACATTAGTTTACAAAACCATCGTCTTTCACATTGCATTTAACATGAAATTCCTGTCACACTCAGTTGTCTCATTAGTCACCGGCGTTCGATAATTTCCCGACGTTCATTAGCGTCAGTTATCTCGTCGCGCTGAATGATTGACGAGGAGTTGATCATTAAATCGTCGCGCCAATGAAGTCCCCTATTTTTTTTTCTCCCCCATCCCTAGGGTAGCAGTCCTTAATGAATGTGCATCTTCATTGTTCTCACACATCGCAACTGATGAGAATAACCCCATTCGCTTTTTTGTCGTCCCTGTAGTTTAGAATTAAGAAAAATCGAACAATTGATTTGTTCCGTTTTTGATATGAGAAAAGATTGTACTGATCGAAAAAATTTTAAAAAATGAAGTTTGTATGACGTCTTTGGGGTATTTGGTAGTTACCACAATTGAACAGATATGTTCATATATACGTGTATGAACGTAAGCGCGCACGTGTGTATGTGTGGGGTAGGTGGGTATGTGGGTGTGTGTGTGGGGTGGAGTGGGTGGGATAGGGTAGGGTGGGTGGGGTAGGGTAGGGTGGGTGGGGTAGGGTGGGTGGGGTAGGGTAGGGTGGGTGGGGTAGGGTAGGGTGGGTGAGGTAGGGTGGGTGGGGTAGGGTAGGGTGGGTGAGGTAGGGTGGGTGGGGTAGGGTAGGGTGGGTGGGTGGGGTGGGGTAGGGTAGGGTGGGTGGGTGGGGTAGGGTAGGGTGGGTGGGTGGGGTAGGGTAGGGTGGGTGGGTGGGGTAGGGTAGGTGGGGTAGGGTAGGGTGGGTGGGGTAGGGTAGGGTGGGGTGGGGTAGGGTGGGGTGGGTGGGGTAGGGTAGGGTGAGTGGGTGTCGTAGGGTGGGTGGGTGAGGTAGGGTAGGTGGGTGGGCGGGAGGGTGGGTGGGCAGGTGGCTGGGTGGTTGTGAGTATAACTAAAATTGGAAATACCGAGTTTTGAAACTTTCATACATTCCAAAATGAACAAAAATACTAAGTTGCAAAAATGAATTCCAAAAATATCTAGAATTTTGCAAATTAAATTCCACAATTTCTGTTCATTTAAAAAATCTAAAAACCCTCAAAAATGGTGAAAACCTCGAGAATTTCATTACTCCACAACTTGAAAGGAAAATGCCCTCATATATGAATAAAAAAGTTAATGAATGTGGAGGTTCATTATTCAGACACATCGCGACTGATCGCATAACCTCATTTCCTTTTTATCACCCCAATATATTCTGAGATTAAGAAAAACCGAAAAAAAATTTTTACTATTTTTTTTTACATCACCATTACTCGTATTTTTTATTGCGCTGCAGGTGAGAATAACGTCAAAACCTCGAGGACAATTAAGTATAATCCTGGACGCCGCAGAAAAAAAATGAGAAGTGTATATTTGTTGTAGGACTGACCGCTTGTATACTACTGCAGTAATATGCCATTTGAAAATAGCAACATGGGGGGGGGGGGGGGTTCGAGGTATGTAGGATTTTCAGCTTTTCGATCTTGTCGAAGTTGCAATGATCTTCAATTCTAAAACCCGTTTTTTCACCTCGTAACTAGTCTTGGAAGGGTACGAAACTTTTGTGATGTGTGTGTGTGTGTGTATCTTGTGTGGGGATGGGTAGGTGGATGTGGGGAGAGGTGGGTGGATGGGTGTGGAGGTGAGTAGGTGAGTGTGAGGATGGGTGGGTGGGTGGGTGGGCAGGTGGGGGGGGGGGGCTAGGTGGGTGGGGGGGCTAGGTGGGTGGGTGGGTGGATATAGGGATGAGTAGATGGGTGGGTATAGGGATGGGTAGGTGGAAGGGTGGGTGTAGGAATGGTAAGTGGGTGGGTATAGCGATGGGTGGGTGGGTGGCTCATTGCCATCATAAATACCAACATCATTATTATCAATAAAATGATGAAAAATAATTTATTGAGTAGATTCCGCCAATCCAGCTTTCCAATTGCGCATGCGCAGATCATGTAGGTTCGCCAAATTATAGTCGCAACCTCTTCAATTCTAATGTAAATTTGTCAAAATATGCAGTTTATGTAATTTCCAAATTTACTGGATCTTTGGACATTTCGTAATCGTCCCTGAATGTATGTGTGGATCTCGTTAGCCAGTTACGGGTCGAAGTAGGTTCTTTAACGCCACGTCAACGGACTGCTAATTATCTCTGTGCACACACACGACCCTCTTTAACTATGTAACCCGTTGGCACTTCTCGTACCCTTCTCACTGGCCCAGAGTGCTGAGCTTACGAGTTCGATAATTGCTTCACCACGATAGCCCGTGATTTATCGAAGCGTTTGCCATGTCTGACTAAACTCTCATCGCTACCACTTGTTCGAATTTCCAATGGGTAACACCCAAGACGAGTAACGGGAACAACTGTTTCCCGCGAATTTGTGTGAATTTCCACATCAACCTGAGTTGTCCTTCTGACTGAATAACTCAGTGGGCAAATCACACCTAGCTCGCACTAATTAACATGACAACTTTGATTCTCGGTAATTAATCGGCCTCTTGATAAGTTCTGGAGGCCGCGGATTAATTGGAGTCGAGTGGGAAAACTCGGCTCAAGTAATTAATTGTTATCATTACATTTCGCTCCCTTGAGCGAAATTTCAGATATTTTGGAAATTTGTGGCAAAAGATTTTTTTTTAATTTTTACATTTGTCAAAAATTTTTAAATTACCAAAAATTCTGGTTTTGGTAACAAGTTTGAGTCGGTAACTGGCCGATTGTCGGCGAAAATATGTCTTCCAGATTTCCGGCATTAATTAGAGTCGCACTAACACAATTTTTTTTTTAATGGAAAATCTTTGTACGGAAAAACGATAGAGTTGGTAAATTTGAATTTGGCTTTCGAAGCGCTAGATTGATTAAATCATCTCGAGGGACAGCTGAAGTGACTTTTCGGTAAGAAATTACGTATTGACAACCACTTCAAGCTTTCAGAATAGAGATAAAATACTTTTGCAAGTCAAAACTTTTATCTGATATCGCTGGAACTTCTGTATCCAAAAGAGCCAGTGAGGATGGCTTGCGGTGAAAAAGACGCTGAATCTTTAACGAGACCATTTTCCGAGAAGTCCTCAGGGTTTCGAAATATCGAGGGGAATTCAGAGATTGTAAATGGGAAAATCACCATGAATAACTAATGTTCCGTTAATATTGTATATATGGTTTACCTTCGGTTTGTAAAATGGGCTATGTAAGTCGTTTGGTCCATTATAGATCAGACATTGTAAGATGTAGTACTAGAATTTGTACTGAAGTACAGTAATTGAAATGTTTTCGGAGATCACCACACCATTGTGAATTTAGATGTAAAAAACCTAGATGAAAAAAAAGAAATTGAACGTAGATTTCGTCACGTCAGTTATCCCAAGGTAACGTCAGGTTTCACCAGTGTATATAGAGCTTCCGCTATTTACCCTCCCGCCCGCCCACCCACCCACCTTCTCACCCTCCGTCCCACCTACCCTCTCACCTTCCGTCCCACCCACCCTCTCACCCTCCGCCCCGTCCACCCTCTGTCTCGCCCACCTTCCCAACCACCCGCCCATCCTCCTACCCTCCCACCCACCGGCCCACCCGCCCACCTTCCCAGCCACTCCCTCACCCTCCCTCCCACGCACCCACTCACCCTCCCACCCACCCACGCTCCCACCCACCGGGCCACCCGCGTACCCTCCCAGCCACCCCCTCACCCTCCCTCCCACCTACCCACTCACCCACCCACCCACTCACCCACCCACCCACTCACCCACCCACCCACCCACTCACCCACCCACCCACTCACCCACCCACCCACCCACCCACTCACCCACCCACCCACCCAGCCACCCACTCACCCACTCGCCTACCCACCCGCCCATCCTACCACCCACCCACCCTCTCACACCCTCTGACACACCCACCCACCCTCTCACACCCTCTGACACACCCACCAACCCCCTCATACACCCACCCACCCACCTTCTTACACACCCATTCCCCACACAGGCTGTATTGTAGTGAATTGAGTATCTGCTTACTACGTGAAAGATTCTAGTGTCGAAGAATTTGTTTTTTTTGTCATGACAGAAGCACACATTAATAGCGACATATCAATTTTTTTTTCTGCGAAATTTCACATGGCCTAATATTTGATTTAGAATGTTTATTGTACAGCACTATTGACCACCCATTTGCGCACTTATGTTTATTCATGTAACACTCTGCAATTACACTCCGGTAAATCTCGGTGGTACACAGGGTCAATTATTCGGCTCGACGCTCTCCACCTCACCGCCCCTCCCCCAGCCGCCCATCCTCCCACCCATCCAACCCCCCCGGCCCGCAGACATCTACAGTGTATTTTATTCATAGATGTCAATTTTTCACGTGTGTGACTTTCTATGAATGCTGCATGAAGCCTGATTGATCAAAAAAGTGGCACGCCACAGTAATTTGAATTTTTCCCCAGGAGCCAAAAATTGGAATTGAGCACGTCGATTGCGTAAAAAAAAGGCAATGAATACAATGAACCAGAGAATGATTCGGAGTTGATAGGAAAAATTATTTCTCGTTTTGCGAAGTGCGAAAGGGGAGAGAGGTGATAGGAGTGAATGCAAAATTGGTAAATGTTGCGCACAATTTTCACGAAAAATTTTCGTAGTATTTTTTTTTTTTTTTTTGAGGGTGAATTTGAAAATAGAACTGGCAATAGCTTTGTAGAATTGCAGAGAATTGAAAGTTCCAAAGAACTAAGAGAGAACAATTTCCAGAAATCCCAGTTCCCCAAATATTCCAAATATTTCGAACTTTTGAAAATTTGGAAAAATTTCCAAATTTGGAAGATTTTCCAAATTTTGGAAATTTTCCAAATTTTGGAAATTTTGGAAATTTTAGAAATTTTCCGAATTTTGAAAATTTTCCAAATTTTGAAAATTTTCCAAATTTTGGAAATTTTGGAAATTTTAGAAATTTTCCGAATTTTGAAAATTTTTCAAATTTTGAAAATTTTTCAAATTTTCAAAATTCGCAAAATTCAACGTTTTTGAAACAAATCAAATTTTCAATTTTCTCAATTTTTCAAAAATAAAAAAAATAAATAAAGTAACAGAAACATGTAAATTTGACAAAGTGGAAAAAATAAGATTAGCGGTCAGTCTTCTGTAAAATTCGCACACTCGCTTCGCCCTCGTCATGTGACGACTGATTAGCACGAGGGCGGGATGTACTGGATGCCCTCATCGTCTCCCGCACAGGGTAAAATTAACCATTTGGAAAATGAATGTCGCGCACAGTGAATTTACTCTCTTGCGTTTGTACAACGGGGCTTTAATAATTTTCTTTTTTCATTTTTCTCCATTTGCACGAATTTTTCCAGCTCTCTTTGGGAGCTCGCAGTCGAGTTTTCGGGTCGTGAGTTTCTCATTACATCAACTAGTATTTCACTGTTTTTGTTATTAAACATTCGGAAGCTGAACGTAAAAAACTTTCTGCTCGACCATAATCGGAATTTTATTTGGGATAATCTCTATAAAAAAAAAAAAATATTTTTTGGAAAATTGGAAAAATTGGAAAATTGGAAACTTTTTTGTTTTTTTAAATTTTAGCATTTGAAACCAGTATACAAGGTTTAGTAGCTAGGTAACCGATGAAAGACAATTATTCATACAAAAATAAAAAAAAAAAAGTAGGTTTTAAAAATTTCCAAAATGTCAAAACTTTCAAAAATGCCAAAATTTTTTGCAAATTTCCAACGTTTCAAAATTTTCAAAATTTCCAAAATTCCCCAAATTTACAAAATTTTCCAGAATTTTCAAGATTTCCAAAAATTTCAAAAATTTCAAAAATTTCAAAAATTTCAAAAATTTCAAAAATTTCAAAAATTTCAAAAATTTCAAAAATTTCAAAAATTTCAAAAATTTCAAAAATTTCAAAAATTTCAAAAATTTCAAAAATTTCAAAAATTTCAAAAATTTCAAAAATTTCAAAAATTTCAAAAATTTCAAAAATTTCAAAAATTTCAAAAATTTCAAAAATTTCAAAAATTTCAAAAATTTCAAAAAGTTCAAAAAATTCAAAAATTTCAAAAATTTCAAAAATTTCAAAAATTTCAAAAATTTCAAAAATTTCAAAAATTTCAAAAATTTCAAAAATTTCAAAAATTTCAAAAATTTCAAAAATTTCAAAAATTTCAAAAATTTCAAAAATTCCCCAAATTTACAAAATTTTCCAGAATTTTCAAGATTTCCAAAAATTTCAAAAATTTCAAAAATTTCAAAAATTTCAAAAATTTCAAAAATTTCAAAAATTTCAAAAATTTCAAAAATTTCAAAAATTTCAAAAATTTCAAAAATTTCAAAAATTTCAAAAATTTCAAAAATTTCAAAAATTTCAAAAATTTCAAAAATTTCAAAAATTTCAAAAATTTCAAAAATTTCAAAATTTCAAAAATTTCAAAAATTTCAAAAATTTCAAAATTTCAAAAATTTCAAAAATTTCAAAAATTTCAAAAATTTCAAAAATTTCAAAAATTTCAAAAATTTCAAAAATTTCAAAAATTTCAAAAATTTCAAAAATTTCAAAAATTTCAAAAATTTCAAAAATTTCAAAAATTTCAAAAATTTCAAAAATTTCAAAAATTTCAAAAATTTCAAAAATTTCAAAAATTTCAAAAATTTCAAAAATTTCAAAAATTTCAAAAATTTCAAAAATTTCAAAAATTTCAAAAATTTCAAAAATTTCAAAAATTTCAAAAATTTCAAAAATTTCAAAAATTTCAAAAATTTCAAAAATTTCAAAAATTTCAAAAATTTCAGAAATTTCAAAAATTTCAAAAATTTCAAAAATTTCAAAAATTTCAAAAATTTCAAAAATTTCAAAAATTTCAAAAATTTCAAAAATTTCAAAAATTTCAAAAATTTCAAAAATTCCAAAACTTTCAAAAATTTCAAAAATTTCAAAAATTTCAAACACGTCAAAAATTTCCAAAATTCCAAGATTCCAAAACAATTAATAAACCATTAATTATTTTCTCCCTTTCGTTTGTACCCAGAGCATTCATCGAATCCACTGGGTGATAATTGTGTTGTAAAAAGGGGTGACTCGAGGGTGAGTACACGAAAAAAAAACATGGGAGAACAAACGGCCCAATGGAAATCACCACACACATGGCCGCTGAGTTTATAAAGCTATATCAAATAGAATGGTGAATACAATCGTTTTGCTGACTGCTATATAGAGCACATGCCGCTGGTTAAATTGCGGACGATTGTTTTGATAAAATGATATAAATGAAAACATTCATTAACTGGTCTTTATGGCTGGGGTGCTCGTCGTCCAATAGCTCGGGGATATATTTTTTTCTCCCGCAAAGAAATGAGAAGTTGGGGTTGCATACATAAAGATGTTAATTCCATAAAATTAGAGTCATTATTTTGCCACTGTGTTTAGAGTTGAAAAACAATTTTTTCCCCTTTAATTTCTCTTAATTCTCATGAATTTTATTTCGTAAATTTCTATTAATTTACATTACAAAACATCGGTGCAACCCTTAATTACTAATCAGTTGATACCTCAAAAAATTGACGGCCAATGGGTCAATGTCATGAAAAATTATTTGGTATTTACGACCACTTTCAATCATTTTCAAATTTTAACATCAATGGGATCATCGAGTTACAACAAATTACAATTCAATATTTGTATCAATTAAAATATTCTCCACCCCTATGGTAACGCATCCAAAGCAAAGTCAGGTTTCAATAATAATAATAATTATTATGCAAAACGGGAAATAATTAATAATATTGGCGTTACGAGAAGGGGTAATGATTCATATATTTAATTTCCATTCACTCAACATTTATGGGATTGTGGTTCAGGAAAGTTAAATAATGATTTAAAGTAATAAAATGTTGTTATATGTTACGCACCCACCCACTTACCCACCCACCTACCCACCCACCTACCCACCCACCTACCCACCCATCTACCTACCTACCCACCTACCTACCCACCCACCCACCCACCCACCCACCCACACACCCACTCGTCCATACACCCACTCATCCACACACCCACCCACACACCTACCTACTCATTCACCCACACACACGTCCACCCACCCACTCACCCATCCACCCACTCACCCATCCACCCACTCACCCATCCACCCACTCACCCATCCACCCACTTACCCATCCACCCACTCACCCATCCACCCACAGACCCACATCCCCATCCACTCACTGACACAGCCATCCACTCACCCACACACCCATCTACCCACCCACCCACTTACCCACACACCTACCCACCCGCCCACACACCGACCCACATACTCACACACCCGACCACGCACACACCCATCCACTCAGCTACTCACCCACCCACCCACCCACCCACGCACCCATCCATGCACCCACACACCCCATTCTCATCAGACAGCAGCCACCCGGAGCGTACAAGTGAGAGAGACGCAGACAAAAAAAAACACACACACACACAGACACACGCTCGCACGAATGCCAAATAACAATCATGCTGGCAACTTGTTTCTCCCATGATTCAATTAAAAATTTAATAAATGGGATACTTCAATTGTCCGACGAAAAATGGAGATTACTACTTGAACGCCCAAAAAATAGAAAGTCTCAGACAATTAATGAGCTTTTATCTCATTACGCGGATTAGCTTCATTTTTATTGTCCATAGGAGTATTGTAGAACCGTCAAATCCTCTTATTTTTTTTACAAACCGCAATAATTGCAATGCCTCATTATACCCTCATTTATTTACAACCATATTTGATTCTCCCCTGAAATTCATTCGCCCATTACGGCAATTTCAATATTCCCATCGCACTTTCGTTAATATTCTAATTTAGAGCTTCATCAAATTTCGGAATAAAATATTCACTGTCTGATTAAAACGTCAATTATCATTCTCATTGCATCGTGTATTATTAATATCATTCGACGTTTTATTAGGCTAAAAATAGAAGAGATGTGTCAACGATAATAAGGGCTGATTATATTTTTATGTGTTTGTGTGTGTGTGTGTGTCTTTTCACAGATGGCACTTTGAGAACAACTCTTAAATTGATTACGACAGATACACACACGGGCACCCACCCATTCACCCCCCCCCCACCCATCCATTCACCCCCCACCCACCCATTCACCCCCCCCCACCCACCCATTCACCCACACACCGGACCACCCATCCACCCAACCACCCATCCACCCAACCACCCATCCACCCACCCACACACTCTCCCTCACACACCCACAAGATGAAATTTCAATTACGTCACCCATTTCATTTTCAAGGTCATTATGATATTTCAGCTTGTGGGAAAGTTAAAAAAATTTGTGAAGTCAATATTGGACCTGATGTAAAAATACAAATTGTAGGCTGTATTTACCATTTATTACTCCGCAATTTTACCACCAAATTCTAATGAAGAATAATCGTTAAATTGTATGGGCTCAATTTCTAGTGATAACAATCAGTAATCGGTCGGACGCGTAAAACGCCCCGGTAATGCAACCTCTCCACACAGCTTCCAGCACGCCTCAATGTTTTTCCGGGTTTTCCAGCAGTAACAGTATTGGTATATTTCCAATTTTCGTGTTAATAATTTTTATCGAATCGTTGGACTGCGCTGGGATAATCAAGTTAACCGTACAAACGAGCAGCCTTTCTAAATGAGGTTTTCACAATGATCATTTCACCCTGAACATTACCAATGGAATTATTCCATTTTGCATGCAATGTTTTCCATTTGGATGAGGAAATAAACGTGAAATAGAGTGGAAAAATTGGGTAATTAAGTGAGTCAAGGTGTTTAACGAAAAATGGAAGTCTTTCGAACATCACGTTTGGTTAATTTTGGGGATTTAATTGAGGATCTTAGGCAAGTGCTGAACATTGTCAAATATTTGAATTCCGCAATTTGAAATTTCTCAAGTACTCAGTTTCAAAAATTGGAAATTTTGAAAATCCCGAAGATTCTGGCAGTTTTAGAAATTTGGGAAATTTTGACGGTTTGGATTTTCGAAATTTTTTCTGCCAAATTTATAAAAATTCTGAAATGTTGAAATCACCTGATTTTTTCGTCAAATTCGGCAAATTTTTGGCATTTTTGGATTTCTTCAAATTTGGAATTTTTTGTAACTGTCGGATTTTCCGGAATTTCAAAATTTTCAAAGATTTTGGAATTTTTGAAATTTTTGGAATTTTTGAAATTTTTGAAATTTTTGAAATTTTTGAAATTTTTGAAATTTTTGAAATTTTTGAAATTTTTGAAATTTTTGAAATTTTTGAAATTTTTGAAATTTTTGAAATTTTTGAAATTTTTGAAATTTTTGAAATTTTTGAAATTTTTGAAATTTTTGAAATTTTTGAAATTTTTGAAAATTTTGAAATTTTTGAAATTTTTGAATCTTTTGAAATTTTTGAAATTTTTGAAATTTTTGCAATTTTTGAAATTTTTGAAAATTTTGAAATTTTTGAAATTTCTGAAATTTTTGGAATTTTTGGATTTTTTGAAATTTTTGAATCTTTTGAAATTTTTGAAACTTGAAATTTTTGAAACTTTTGAAATTTTTGAAACTTTTGAAATTTTTGAAATTTTTGAAATTTTTGAATCTTTTGAAATTTTTGAAACTTTTGAAATTTTTGAAACTTTTGAAATTTTTGAAATTTTTGAAATTTTTGAAATTTTTGAAATTTTTGAAATTTTTGAAATTTTTGAAATATTTGAAATATTTGAAATATTTGAAATATTTGAAATTTTTGAAATTTTTGAATCTTTCGAAATTTTTGAAATTTTTGAAATTTTGACAAAAACGCGAAATATGGGTAATTTCACAATTTTTGGGATTCAAAATTTTTTTGGAGAAAAATGACACCTACCATACTTCTTCCACAATCCACACCCGTTTTTATTGTTTCCACTGCAATGTCTCCAAAATGTACATCCAATTAGGCCTCCCATCCCACCCCCTCAACAAATAGCCGGGAAGATAACATTGGAACTCTAAGATAAAACGAAAATGTAATCTCCGCGAAAGATTTGAGCTGTCGCATGAGATTCCCGCTTACGCTGGTGCCTCGACACAAAGTTTCCTCCAGTCGCGGCTTTTCACTCCCCCCCCCCCCCCCCTCTTAGCACACTTTTTGCCCCCCCCCCCCCCCACCCCAGGTGGCTGTCTCGCTCGATTCCACTCTTGCTTCCCCCCAAGGAAATTATAAATTGGACAGCTCTCTCCCACTGGCAACACGTCCTAACGAGTCGCGTCTCCGAACGGGCCATGTCGTAGAACTTTGTAAATTCCTCACGCTTGGATAATTCACGACAGGTTTATCTGCAACTCAAATAATTGGCTTATTTGTTTCCCCTGCCCCCCCCCCCAACCTCCCGAACTATTTAACTGTTTATTAATTTGAGATAATTGTATTAGCCCAATTGCCAAGTGTCGCTAGGGGCAAATCGTCAAAATCCGGAAAAGATTGAAAATTTTGAAAATTTCGGGATTTTGAATTTTTGAAATTTTTATATTTTGAAATTATGAAATTTTGAAATTTTGAAATTCTGAAGTTTTGTAATTTTGAAATTTTGAGATTTTCAGATTTTGAAATTTCAAAAATTTTGAAATTTCGAAAATTTTGAAATTTTTGAAAATTCTGAAATGTTGAAAATTTTGAAAATTTTGAAAATTTTGAAAATTTTGAAAATTTGAAATTTTGAAATTTTGAAATTTTGAAATTTTGAAATTTTGAAATTTTGAAATTTTGAAATTTTGAAATTTTGAAATTTTGAAATTTTGAAATTTTGAAATTTTGAAATTTTGAAATTTTGAAATTTTGAAATTTTGAAATTTTGAAATTTTGAAATTTTGAAATTTTGGAATTTTGGACTTTTGAAATTTTGAAAAGTTTGAAAATTTTGAAAATTTTGAAATTTTGAAAATTTTGAAAGTTTAAAAATTTTGAAATTTTGCAATTTCGAAAATTTTAAAATTTTGAAAATTTTAAAAATTTTGAGCTCAAAGCATTCAGGATAGTAAAATATTTGAAATCGTGATTTTTTTATTCAAAAATTCTGCAAATTCGGAAATTTTAATTTTATTAGATTTTTGACAGTCGGAAAATTTCGGAAATCATGAATTTCGCATTTTTTTTCCAAAATTGCACAATATCTGCACAAAATTTACAAATTAGCAGAACGTTGCAAAATTCGACGAAATTTGTGAAATTCAAAATTTTTTCACCTAAAATTTTGCTAAGTCTCAAAATTTTGGACTTTGAAACTCTTGAAATTCGAAACTTTTGACTTTTCGAATAAAACCTGTCTGTTCTACCTTTTGCGACAATTTGCAAAAACTGTTCTAGGTCTGTAAGCAATTTACATCGTCACACAGACACAGCCATTTTCTCGTCTATGATTTGTCTATTTATTATACTGCAATAATTGTATTACCCTAATTGCAATGCCAGCGGGCCAGATTGGAGCAACGGGAATAATCGATACTGTACGCTAATATTTACCAATCTGTCGCCAATTAATACCGTCGGCCACTTCGCGCTAACAATTTTTCAAGGAGGGTTCGCGAAAAAACGAGGACATTCTCGCGAGGTCGTTAAAAGCTGTTTGATGGCCATTGACTTTATTTATGAGAAAAAAAAGCCGCGAAAAATGAACACTTGCAATTTTCTTCCACGTTTTCTAGTGACTACTGTATTATCCAATCTCACGACACAATTTAACGCCTCAAAAATTTTATATAGCTAACTTAATTAAATTTTCGGCAAATCTAAAAAATTTAATTCTTTCCCCAATTTGTCAATTCCGGAAAGTTGATGTTTTTATTTCTTTAAAATTTTGTTATTTTACCTAGAAATTGTTGAAATACTCGAAAAACGAACGGGGCTGAAGGTTCCGCGTGCCGAAAGTTATAGAGCCCCCCCTCCACGCTCGCAATGGGCGTGTCTACGCAGTGGGCGTGTCTATTGCATTTCCCCCGTGCGTTGGAAAAAAAATGAACCAGTGAGCAAAATTTTTTTTTAAATTTATTCTCCTTGGTTCCCATTTTATTTTCGAATTTTTCAAAACCAAAAATGTTTTCATCTCCACTTGAACGAACTTGAAGAGTTGCTTAATGCATTAAAAAAGTTTCCCTCAAATATTACAATTTTCGAACATATTGTTGAAAGATAACTTTGTGGGCTGAGGTTGGAGCGAACGGAGAGCTACAGAGTACCCCCTCCACGCTCGCAATGGGCGTGTCTTCAGGCAGAGATAGATACTATGATGACTGGAGGGGGAACCATGCACGTTGTTTTGAGCCCGAAGCACTCCAGAGTGTCCATATTACATCGCCCTTGCGCGCATGCGCGATGGCACTCAACGAAACGGCCGTACCCCTCCAGCGCTATTCCCAAGGTCACGCGTAGTGGGGACGCATTCCCCTCCGCTCACTGGCGCTGGGCGAGTTACTCATTGAAGAGTTACGGGACGTTCACTCTATTCACGAATGACGCAGTTGAATATGAACAAATGAATATGGCCAACTTCAACTACGCCATTCGTTGATACTTTATGAGCCTCGTTAATAACCACTATTCTCCTATCAGCGCATAGAATCGGAGTGGGGGGTCGGGATATAAATACCCATAGGCGTGGAAATAATATCAGTATTGTCATAAAAATGAAGTGCCTCACTGGTCGTTTCCTGTATTTAACAATACTTATTATTCAAGTAAGTACTGTTTGTAAATGGTCAATTGTTGTCTCATTAACTCTTAAAGTAATTTATAAAATTTTTACAAAATTTTGATAGTTTAGAAAAATATTAAAATTCTAAAAAATACTATATTTACGCCGAAACAAAAAAAATCATATATCGTTCATTGGAATTTTGTATTTATCTCGGCAGTGAGTCAATGGAGAGAAATTTCGCATATAGCTTTTTTGTCGATAATGAAATTCTCTACAAAAAATGTAGTATAGGATATTTCTATAAAACCGCTGGTTAAGGAGCTAACCGGATTTATCAAAAAATTTTGTAAAAAATCAAAATTACAATTCGGAGATTTATTGGATCGATTGGATACAACACACACACACAGGGCTTCCGCGCATAAAAAAATTGACTACACGATTTCTGAAAATTTTATCTATCTTGAGGTTTTTTTTGTTCAATTTTATCAATGGATGGTATCAACAGGATTAATGTCACCATTACAGAAGTGAGATATGGTCTTGTTATCTATCGCATTTTAAAAAAATTACATTTGACATTGAAAAATTTGGTGATAAGAACTTGACGAGTAAAGACCTAGAAACGAAATACATGATGTTTTTTATTCAAATGATTTTTCTAAGCGATTTTTTATAAATGACTTTATTAATTGTATCGTTTGCTGATTTTGAAAGAAATTCCTTAGGCAACGTCAGATGATATTTTATATGGAAATATGTTTCCAATTTAGAGTGTATTTTCCAATTTTCATCTGAAACATGAAAATTTCCGGAATTACTGGTCTTTTTTCTCTAATGCATAGATAAGGGTAATCACTGGAATCCGAATTTTTAAAAATGACTATAATCGAGCCATGGATTCCTGATAAGCGGCTACCACGATCAGTCAACGTCATTACAAAAAATCATCAAATTCATATGACTCACCAGTTGCGCAATGATTAAAATTTTGAAGCATTGAGCACTACTCCGGTCACCATAAGAACCAAAATTCAATGATAATCCTTTCAATTTGACGTCGTTGATGTGGTCTTCAATACTACCTAAGTGAAAGAAAAAGATGCTAGGTAATTTGGGTTAGGTCGCGCTGGGTCTAGGAGATCCAGTGTCCCCATGTCATAGCTGAATATGAAGTTTGGTGATGGCGTATGGATCCGAGTTGGAGATGCAACTATTAATCATGGTCCAGGTCTTCATCAACCATGGTTCAGGTCTTCATCAACCATGGCCCAGGTCTTCATCAACCATGGTCCAGGTCTTCATCAACCATGGACCAGGTCTTCATCGACCATGGTCCAGGTTTTCATCAACCATCGTCCAGGTCTTCATCAACCATAGTCCAGGTCTTCATCAACCATGGTCCAGGTCTTCATCAACCGTGGTCCAGGTCTTCATCAATCATGGTGCAGGTATTCATCAACCATGGTCCAGGTCTTCATCAACCATGGACCAGGTCTTCATCAACCATGGTGCAGGTCTTCATCAACCATGGTCCAGGTTTTCATCAACCATGGTCCAGGTCTTCATCAACCCTGGTCCAGGTCTTCATCAACCATGGACCAGGTTTTCATCGACCATGGTCCAGGTCTTCATCAATCATGGTCCAGGTATTCATCAACCCTGGTCCAGGTCTTCATCAACCATGGGCCAGGTCTTCATCAACCATGGTCCAGGTTTTCATCAACCATGGTCCAGGTATTCATCAACCCTGGTCCAGGTCTTCATCAACCATGGACCAGGTCTTCATCAACCATGGTCCAGGTCTTCATCAACCATGGTCCAGGTCTTCACCGACCATGGTCCAGGTTTTCATCAACCATGGTCCAAGTCTCAATCAATCCAAGTCTATATGGATCATTCTCCAAATTTGGATCATCCATCCTCTACGTTTGCATGAACCATGCTCCAGGTCTGGATGCATCATGGTCCACCCCAGAATCAATCATCCTCCATCAGGCTACTGGACCAAAATTCTCTGTCCCCCAAATCCTCTACCCGAGCTGGAATCGTCCGCATGCCCTCCCGAGCAATCTGACGTTATCAGCTGCTACTGCTGCAAGGATTGAAAACATTGAAACATCAATATCTTAATGAAGATATTCCTGGTATTTCCAATAATACATCAATCAATTACGGTATTTATAAGCCCCGAAGGGTGAGGACAGAATATGCTCCAGGTTTTCAACAGACGGTGAGAAATTGTTGAGTCCGCTGATTAATAATTCAATCAAGGAGGAAAATCCGGGGCTTTCATCTCGATTAAGATTCTCATATATAAACGCAAGGATTTGAGATTCAGCCAAAGGACAATTTTAGAAAACCTCGATCAATCGATGTCTCCAATATTCAACGTGTGAGAATTGTATGACATGGTGGAAGAGCTGAAATATAGTACAATCTGAACCATTCATACATCTACATTATTATTGTGAAATTGTGAGGAGCGAAGAATATAAATGTTGCAAATAGCAAATTTTATAATACAATTTTATTAATGAAAGACTGATGGCTATGCCCCAATGGAATTATTATGTTAAGCACTGAGCAGTCGGTTTTGTACCTGGATGGGTGCCCGCTTAGCCCTACCCACTGTTTGGAAGATTGTTGAGCGGAATGCACGAATGTGGAAACTGTATGTGTATATTGGTTTTCGGCAAATGCGGTACAAGTGGTGGGGAGGGGGAGGGCGGGAGGGGGGGGGGGGGGAGAAAGCCGATCTGCACGTGTGGAAAAAATTGTGCACCACCCGCGGCATTTCAACGCGTCATATCTCTTAAGTTTTGGGACTTACATAAAATATTGATATGACATGAAATGTGTGTTTTTTTGCAAAGAACAAAATTCGTTTAACACATTTCTTCCTATCTCCAACTGTTTCGACAGTAGAGCCTTATAACCAGTTGATGCTTGATAGGCCGCGGTATGGCCGTCACCTTTTGAATGGTTTTTTTTTCCTTCAACCTATTCATTTATATGTCCATGCTGGGTATTTCAGATCGGAGCAACAGTAATCGATGAAATCGATAAGATAGCAGTCTCGACACTGCAAATGAAACAGCATTTACAAGCATATCGCACATACCTGAAAGGCAAGGATGAGGAACTGAAGCAATTTGTGCTGACACATACGAGTTCGGAACGTGCAAGGACCAATCAAATTATTACATCTGTTGACGTAAGGAATGACTTTTTGACTCGCTCTCTCTTTTTTTTTCTTTCACATTATCTCATTATTTTTTATCTATTATCCACTTTTTATTCTTTCTTTTTTTTCTATTATTTCTGCTATACTGCTTCTTCTTACTTTGCTACTTGACTAATTGTCTTTCTTCTGTAACAAACAATTGGGCCTTTTTTTTTGGTTCGTTCTATACCTATGTAGTATGCTATGGCGCTTGGTCCTGTTCTTTTGCACATCATCATGTACATCAATAAACTATTAATCAATCAATCAATTGCTTCGCATTTACAGACACGGCTTAATGAAACATGCGCGCACAGATTTCTATCCCAACTCACGGAAGGACACCGGCACTTCAATGTGGCTCTAGAAACAGCTGAGCAAGTAATTCGTCACTTTGATTTCACAGACCCGGATCTGGAATTCGGCTGGAATTATACCAAAATAATGAATTTGTTGGACGATTTGATGATGGTAAGTGAGATCTGCCACCAAACCGGTTGGTACCATCTGCGAGGCGGAAGTAAAACTTATAATGCTACTATTGCTTTTGGTAAAGTGTATAGTTAACGAAATTTTCACTGTTTCATGCTGAACTCATCACCCCCCCCCCCCCCCCACCCGCGGTCTTCGACCTCCCGCCCCCGGAACTACCAGCTCTCATCCCCCCCCCCCTCCAGCCACGGCCCACGCCCCCCGAACCGCCAGCCATCATCCCCGCCCCCTCCCCCTTCACCCACTGCCCTCGCCTCCCGGAGCGCCCTCAACCCCCCGCACCTGAACCGCCAGCCCTCATCCCCACCACGCCCCTCCAGTCTCGGCCCTCGACCCCCCGCCCCCTGAACCGCCAGCCCTAATTATCCCCCTTCCCCCCCCCCCACCCACTGCCGTCGTCCCCCGGAGCGCCCTCAACCCCCCGCTTCCTGAACCGCCAGCCCTCATCCCCAATCCCGCCCAGTGAACCGCTAGCTCTCATCCCCACCCCCCGCCCCCTCTAGCCTCGGCCGACGCTCCCCGAACCGCCAGCCATCATCGCCCCTCCCCCCTGAACCGCCCCCCCCCCGACCATGGCCCTTGCCCCTCCCCACCCCGCCCACTGAACCGCCAGCTCTCATACCCACCCCCCGCCCCCCGAACCGCCAGCCATCATCCCCAGTCCCATCCAGTGAACCGCCAGCTCTCATTCCCACCCCCCCGTCCCCTCCAGCCACGGCCGACGCTCCCCGAACCGCCAGCCATCATCGCCGCCCCCTCCTCCTCCACCCCCTCCCCCCCCGACCATGGCCCTTGCCCCCCCCCCACTCCGCCCACTGAACCGCCAGCTCTCATACCCACCCCCCGCAGCCCGAACCGCCAGCCGTCATCCCCACCTTCCGCCCTCGCCCCCCTGTAAGTGTCCGGACAATATAACACTTTCACATAATCCCATAAGTTTCACTTAAAAAAGTAGTGATCTCGGCATTGGGCCTGTTCAGCGGGATTAAACCAAGACAGAGCTCCAGAAAATGAGCATATTCCATAATTGATGAGACACTAATATAATCATAATTTACTTTCCAGAAGGCCGAAAATCTGGCGGATCGGCTTGGCTACATCAGGATGACAAAATGTTACAACAACGAGGGAATTGACGAGCACTGCTTACAGATATATCTGTCAGATGAGGGACAAGTTGCCCATGGTCTTATAGACTTGCGATGGTTACAACTCAAGACTGTAGTTCAGGCGGCGATTCTCCGCAATATGGAATATTTGAATTCGATATTATCGAAAGCTCATTCAACACTTCAGATAGCACGCATTGGTGCACAAGTAGCGGCATTGAAATGTCTTAGGCCCAATGATGTGTTAAATTCCAACGATATATTTTTCTGATTGTCATCCACTTTTCAGGCGTTTAAATTTGCCAGAAAGTTCTGTAAAAAATTGACAATAAAGGAAGCTCACAAAAATTGTTATGCAGATCTGAACCGTGACTCTCCAACGTGTAGCTCGTCCGGCGCCAGCGAGCGGAGGGGAACACGTCCCCACTACGCGTGACCTTGGAAATAGCGCTGGAGGGGTATGGCCGTTTCCTTGCGTGGCGTCGCGCATGCGCGTAAGGGCGACGTAATATAGACGCTCTGGAGTGCTTGGGGCTCAAAACAACGTACACGGTTCCCCCTCCAGTCCTCATAGTATCTATCTCTACCTGAAGACACGCCCATTGCGAGCGTGGAGGGGGTACTCCGTAGCTCTCCGTTCGCTCAAACCTCAGCCCACAAAGTTATCTTTCAACAATATGTTCGAAAATTGTAATATTTGAGGGAAATTTTTTTAATGCATTAAGCAACTCTTCACGTTCGTTTAAGTGGAGATGAAAACATTTTTGGTTTTGAAAAATTCGAAGATAAAATGTGAACCAAGGAGGATAAATTAAAAAAAAATTTTGCTCACTGGTACATTTTTTTTCAAACGTACGTGGGAAATGCAATTTCTCCATCTTTTTGCAAGTTCCCCCATTGTGTTCATTAATTATTTTCTCAACAATATCATTCCCCACTTAAAATTCACGAAAATCATTAAACAAGGGAGGTGAATACAGAATGAAACGGGCCAGCATGTAGCTGGGAATAATGCGCCATTGAGCCGTCTCGCAAACACGAAATACTCGGAATTTTCGGTAATGTATGCGGATAGTTTAGCCAGTACGTGCTTGGACCACTTTGCGCGTATACGCGTTATACGTATAGACAGAATTTTCTCAGGTTTTTTTTTTCGTTCGAGGGGGGGGGGGGGGGGTTCTTATATTCTCAACCAATTTTGCATCAGATATACAGCTTGCCCGCGGCATGCGTCTCTTCGATTTTTCTCACACCCACCGCCACCCACAGCGCAGAATGAAAAATAGTACGATAATAAAAGAAAAGATATGTCTAGAAGATATATGATATACGATATAGAGGAGTAATAAGAGTTAGATGTATACAGCGGAAAATATATTCAGGGGAATTCCCAATGCTGACTACTCCAAAAAATTGTTCATCTCCCTGGTCTTTTATTTAGTCAGACCTATGCTGCATTCGGAGGATCGATTTGAATTTATTCATTCGGGTGAATAAATCTGGGGTGTAATTATTGAAGGGTGGGGGCAGGGGTAATAAGCTTGTGCTTATATATATATAAGCTACCATCCAATTTTTTTTTTTGAAAATTTCTGAAATTTTTGAGATTCAAAAAAGTTTATTATTATAATTATTATTAAATATTTTCCACAGCCTCCATCAACTTTTTTCCGCAGCTTGTCGCGTGCAAGAACTTAACAATTCATCTGAAATTTTGAGGGTATATTCAAGGTGCAATCTCGTTCACTGTGTATTTTTTCCAGAATTTACCACTTTTTTTCTACTAGTGGACGAGTATCTATAAGCTGCCTGCATCTTGCATTCTAATCACCGCTTCGCGGTTATTTATTCAGGTTATTTGAATAAATCTGTATTGTTGATTATGATTACGAGCGCCTCTTCAATTTGATTCTGTTTCCACAGTGCGCATGGCTCTTAAATAAAATGTGTTAATCCATATTTTTTTCTTCATTGTTCCCCCTTATTCTGTATTCCGCTCGTCAATCCGACTATACTATACGGCGTTAAAATAAACATGTTAGAATTGTATAAATTCCAGAATGTATGTCGAATGTTCTGTTAGAAAGTGCGAAAAATTATGGTATGAAATGGAAAACGTGGTGGGACATTTGTGTGCACCCGCCCACCCACCCACTCACCCACTCACCCACTCACCCCCGGCCCACCCACCAACTCACCCACCCCCCACTCACCCACCCACCCACCCACTCACCCACCCACCCACTCACCCACCCACCCACTCACCCACCCACCCACTCACCCACCCACCCACCCACACACCGTCCCTCCTACCCACTCACCCATCCATCCACCGTCCCTCCTACACACTCACCCGCCCACCCTTCCCCCTACCCACTCACCCACTCTGCCTCCTACCCACCCACCCACTTACCATCCCTGCCACCCACCCAGTCACCTACCTTCCCTCCTACCCATCCACCCACCGTTCTACCCACCCACCCATCTACCCTCCCTCCATCCCACCCACCCATCCTCCCTCCATCCCACTCACACACCCACTGTCCCTCCCAGCCACCTATCCTCATTCCTACCCGCCCGTGCACCTACTCACTCTCCCTCCTACCCACTCACCCACCCTCCCTCCTATCCACTCACCCACTCTCCCTCCGACCTACTCACCCACTCTCCCTCCAACCCACCTACCCTCCCTGCCCCCCACCCACTCACCCACCCATCCATCTACCCTCCCTGCCAGCTACCCACCCACTCTCCCTCCCTCCCACTCACCCACCCACTTTCGCTCCCACCCACCCATCCTCCCTCCTTCCCACCCATCCTCTCTCCTACCCACCCATCCTCTCTCCTACCCACCCATCTTCTCTCTTATCCACCCACTCTCTCTCCTACCCACCCTCCTGTCCACCCACATACAACACACACACACATACACACGGCACCATTCTATTATGTTCTTCCGCTATGACAATAAGAAAATGTGTTAATATATTTTGCTTTCTTCATTCCTCCTCCTTATTCCGTATTCCACTCGTCGATCGGAGTATACCACGTCAAAATAAATATGTTACATCAGCGGGGCGTAAACTAGCACAGTGCAAAAAAAAAGAGAAGAAAGAACCAGCCCCTGAAGTGACTGAGACGAAGTAGATGTGGTGGCATAGCGATAGAGATATCTGCGGATGGCTTTACATGTAGTTCGGCTTCCGGTAAACGAGTGCGATATGTTGCTGAGCTAGGGGCTTATACTCGCTTATACTCGCGTTACAAGCGGTGAGTCTCGATGCGGAAAATCTCCTCTCGGGAAAAGATGAAAAACGTAATCTACGCCCGATGCTATCCAACGGTCTATTAAATAAATATCCCCATAAGCGCGTATCGCATCCATATTTCCGGTTGTTTTTTTTTTCCATATCGATTGCTTCGTAAATTCTCGCAGAGACTGCAATGGGTGCATGAGGATGAGTGAGTACCTGAAAGAACGAGCTCAATTTCAGGTATTTTTCGGGTGGTATCAGCGGAGCAGACCATGAGAATTCTGGATGCCTTTTTCTTGCCAATACATCATTAAAACTCTTTTCATGCAGCATCCAGTGAGAAGACTCTCCTTACTTACGAAGTTTCTCCCACCACGTCCCACCGCGCCTCGTGATAATTAAAAGTTCGCCTCTTTATAAACAGTTTTTCAATGAACCACACGTCACCTGAAGATCAATTTATTTTTCAAGTATTCGACAAACATCCTTCGCCACTTTCCGGGTTATATGGAAAAATATTGAACGGTTTTGCAACACCGAATTTTTACGTCCACGTTGTAGTGGACTAAACCTATGTTCGTCATGTGGGAGGAGATGCAAAAGCCCAAATTTGGGATTTTTTTTTCTTCTAAACGTCAGAAAATTGTCAAATTTTCAGGGTCGTTCAAGCACACACTCCTCTACCAACCCCAAGAAAATCATCCGTTTCTAATGACAAGTAGTTTTATCCGAGATGTATCTGACGATCACAACTTTTTGAGATAAGTTTCTCAGAAACTTTATCTTGAGCCCCCAAAGAAAACTGATTGGCACGAACTTATTTGAGATGTCAGAATAAATTGAGTTAAGTCGTTCATTACCCAACCCAACACTATGTGTGTGTGTGTGTGCGTTTTTTTTTCTTACTCTGCGTGTGGGTGCACGCGTGGGTGGACGAGTAGGTGGGTGGGTTAGTGGGTGAGTGGGTGGATGAGTGGGTAAGTGGGTGTGTGAGTGGGTTGGTGGTTGAGTAGGTAAGTGGGTAGGTGAGTAGATAAGTGGGTCGGTGGGTGGACAAGTGGGTGGTTGGGTGGACGAGTGGGTGGGTGGGTGAGTGTGTGGGTTAGTGGGTAAGTGGGTAAATGGGTGGGTGAGGGAGTGAGTCCGTGGGTGGTTGAGTGGGTAAGTGGATAGGTGAGTAGATAAGTGGGTGGGTGGGCGGCTGGGTGGGTAAGTGGGTAGGTGAGTAGATAAGTGGGTGGATGAGTGGGTGGGTGGGTGAGTGTGTGGGTAAGTGGGTGGGTGAGTGGGTGGGGGAGTGGATGGGTGGGTGGTTGAGTGGGTGGGGGAGTGGTTGAGTGGGTAAGTGGGTAGGTGAGTAGATAAGTGGGTGGGTGGGCGGCTGGGTGGGTAGGTTGGTGGGTAAGTAGGTAGGTGAGTAGATAAGTGGGTGGGTGGGTGGGTGCGTGTGTGGGTAAGTGGGTGGGGGAGTGGTTGGGTGGGTGGTTGAGTGGGTAAGTGGGTAGGTGAGTAGATAAGTGGGTGGATGAGTGGGTGGGTGGGCGGCTGGGTGGGTAGGTGGGTGGGTAAGTGGGTAGGTGAGTAGATAAGTGGGTGGATAAGTGGATGGGTGGGTGGATAAGTGGGTGGGTGGGTGAGTGCGTGGGTAAGTGGGTGGGTGAGTGGGTGGGGGAGTGGATGGGTGGGTGGTTGAGTGGGTGGGGGAGTGGGTGGGTGGGTGGTTGAGTGGGTAAGTGGGTAGGTGAGTAGATAAGTGGGTGGATGAGTGTGTTCTTCCAAATTTTTAACGTTCTCCCCATTTTTGAAGTTTTCGGTTATGTTGCATTTGTCTACATTTTTTCCATTATTTTTTTTTAGTATCTTCTCATGCAACAATCTTTGGATAGAAAGAAGCATTTGCATTGGCGCTGACTAAAGCTTCAGCAAATAGAGGGGGAATTTTTATTATACACCTCTCCGTGTAGCTTTTCACAGAGCCTATTGTTTGAAAAATTATACAGCCTTTTTTTCTTACCAAAAAATAATCAGACTGGGAGATTCCGAGAACTGGGCCAACTGGATAATCGGATTCGCGTGTGGCGATTGCGTTAACCAGACACGAGCTGCGCGATTATCCTACGCGTGGAGAGAAATCGCGTGTCCTGGGGAAATTAATAATTTTCCAATAATTCGAGGAAGACGATTCACTGCGTAAGAAAATGGGGGAGAAAAGAGCTTTGCTAGTTGCTTAAGCATAAAGGATGTTCATAGTCATTAGACGGTTATTGATGATTTTTCTGAAGCTTTGCATGGGTCATGAAAAACCATAATGGGGGAATTTTTATTGAATTGTTTTTCTACGCCTTAACATATTTTTGGGACTAAAGCTATTTACCCACCCACCCACTTACATACCCACCCACCGCCCACACGCAACCACCTACCCGCCCACAACCACCCACCCACCCGCGCACACACAACCACCCACGGACCCGCCCACACACGACCACCTACCCACCCACCCACACACAGCCACCCGCCCACTCACACCCACCCGCCTACTCACACTCACCCGCCCACTCACACCCAGCAACAGACACACACCCACCCGCCCACACACAACCACCCACCCGCTCACACACAGCCACCCGCCTACTCACACCCACCGACCCACACCCACCCACACACACCTGCCCACCCACCGACACACACACACACACATACATACAAAGTTACCTACTGTACCAAAACCGGGACTGAGTGTGTGTGTGTATATGTTTAAAATTCCCTACATTGTTCAAATTGTGAATTTCTACAAGTTCTACAATTGTCAAATGTCCGAACATACCTAACGCATTTTAAAACTGTTTTTAATTTCCTCATTCCTCCATACTATCAATTTTTTCACTTCTTTTTCTTCCCAGTCCCATAATTTCCACTTTTATACGTAAATAATTTATCGTAATAAAATGCTTCATTATACCGCACAATTGGCGTTCTAAGAATGGTGGAATATAGGAGAGGAAGAAGACGGTTAAAAATCTCGTGAAGAAATTTAATTAAATTCAAAATAGCAAGAACTTTGAAAAGCGTATAAACCAGATGATATCGTTATGTGTACATGAAGAATCCAGCTCAAGTGGAATATCGTGCAGACAGAAGTAGAACCGGAAGCCGGAAACAGATGGTAAGTACGAGGGGGGTGGGGGAGGGGTGCAAATGAAGAAAGGAGGAGAGTGAGGGATAGTGATGGCGCAACTGGATTTTCTATTGTGAAAACTGGTATAATGGGGCACCCACACGGAAATGTAAGGATCACACGGCAGAACAGCGAGAATAATGGGGCGCACGCTATCAGTGGAATATCATTGACGAGGGAAGAAATTCACCTGTCGAGCTCCGCTTTACGTTTTGAGGGAAAATATTAATTTTTGGTTGCTTCTTGAATTATCGTTGCCCCGATGACCTATATCAAATCGAAGAAGTGGATGGTTAGTGTGACCGATTTGGGGCCACATAGAAAACTTCTCGACTTTTCCCACATTTAGACTTGACTCCTGCCTGACTCTGTGTGTGCGTGGTGGGTGGGTGGCTGTGTCGGTGTGAGTGGGTGGCTCTGTGTGCGGGTGGATGGGTGGGTGGGTAGGTGGGTGGGCGGGTGGATTGGTTGGTGGGCGGGTGGGTGGGTGGGTGGGCGGGTAGGTGGGTGGGTGGGTGGGTAGGTGGGTGGGTGGGTGGGTGGGTGGGTGGGTAGGTGAGTGGGTGGGTGGCTGGCTGGGTGGGTAGGTGGGGGGGGGGGGGTAAGTGGGTGGGAGGGTAGGTGGGTGAGGGGGTGGGAGTATAGTTGGTTGCAGGGGAGCGTGGGTGGGAGGGTGGGAAGGTGGCTGGGTGGGTGGTTGGTTGCATGGGCGGCTGGGAGCGTGGAAGGCCGGGTGAGTGGGAAGGTGGGCGGGTGGGTAGGTGGGAGGGGTGGCAAGAAGAGTGGGTGGGTGGCTGTGTGTGAGTAGGTGGGTGTGTATGTGGGTGCGTATACATGGAAGTTTTCGAAAATTTTCAAATTTTTAATTTTGTCATTTTGAAATGTTTGACTTTTCAAGCAAATCCTAAATTTCGATGAACCTGAGAACGTTTAATTTTTGGAAATATTAGAATTATACGAAAATTTAATGTACGAGAAAACAGCGACAATAATGGGGTGCACAGGGTCAGAATATCAAGGACAAGCGCAGAAATTCATCTGAGAGAAAATATTAATTTCTGATCGCTTTTCGGGTCATCCTCAAGCCGCTAACCTAGATAAAATGCAATGAATAAACATGGGATGACTCTCATGCGAAGAACAACAGAATATTATTTCAAGAGAAAAAAATGGAACCAGAAATAGCTCCAGAATTTATGACTGCCTTGAAATTTCTGGCGTATGTGAAACTTCTTTTTCTCCGTTCTGCCTTTACAACTTTTGATTTTTTTTTTTTTTTCAAAATTTCCAGAAGCTTCGATTTTGCAAAATTTTCAAAATCTGTCAATTTTTAGAAGCTTAATTTTTTTGTTAATTTTTTCTAATTACCAGGAAACATTCTTTCTGATTCTTCGTACATTAACAGATTAAAATCTTGCGATCTTTTTTGAAATTGTACCAATCGTCAAAATTGTTATAGATTCTGCGATTTTTGAAATTTTCAAAAATCTTGAAATATTTTGAAGTTTTGGAATTGTCGGAAGGTGGAATTCGCCGAAAATTAGTCACGTAAAGTGTCTATCATTTCATCCAAATTTTCTGCGTTATCAATTTTTTTTTTAATTTTTTAGATTTCTCAGATGATTAAAATTTTGACGATTTTTGATAATAGGCTGCAGGTTATCGACACGATATGATTGATAAGGTGAAATTTTCGTCTTTCTCCCTGAGCTCATCCTCATTTTTCTGACCTATATACATTCAAATATATAAACATGAGTGAGGTCTTATTTAACGAGAGACAAAATCTGCTTTCAAGGGAAAAGACAGAACAAAAATACACAATGTGTACATAGTGAATATGTGATAGTTCTTCTACTGTCGAAATTTTTCCAATTATGAAGTACTTGAAATTTTTGAAAGTTGTAATTATTTATTTATTTTTTTTTATAATTTTGCGACTCTTGAGATTTTCTCAATTCTCCAATTTTTTTGAACAGAACTTTTCTCCAAACTTTTTAAATTTTTTTTTTATTTTAAACTTTTTTTAAATTCCTCAAATGTCAGAAATTTCGAGAAGCTAAAAGATCATTTCGAGGCCAAAAAAATATTATTTGACTTCATCTTTACTCCGCTGACCTACATGCCATTGAATAAATCAACATGGAAAGATTCATTTCATGCAAAGTCGAGCAAAAAAAAGTGAACAAATAAGAAGGAAACTAATGAACAAGTATTATCCGACATAATATTTGCAAAAGACTGTTTCTCAAATTTTTCAATTTTCCACATTATTAAATCTGGAAAAACTGAGAAGTTTTAATAATTCGGATTTTCCGAAGTCCCGTAATTTTTGCTTTCGTTTTTTTCGACTCAAAAAGGTTTGAAAAATATTCTGATTGTGAACATTAGAGAAGAACAAAAATTTAGAGTATAAATATCGTTTTATTGATCCAGCCGTACTATTGGTCCAATATCATGATTGTTCCAATGGTATTGATCTAATCGTGGCAATTAAGCGATGATATCAGTGGTCCAATTGCTCATATTCGATGGATAGTGGACATTATGGTCCAGCGGTACGATTGGTCCAATGGTGATATTAGTCCGATGACACTACTGGTGCAATAACCCCATAGGTCCAGTGGCAATATTGATCCAATGGCAATATTGGTCCGATGACACTATTGGTGCAATAACCCCTAGGTCCAGTGGCAATATTGGTCCGATGGGAATATTGGTCCAATGGTGACATCGGGTCAATGGTAATACTGGACCAATGAGAATATTGGTCCAGCGTTAATATTGGTCCGCCGGTAATATGGGTCCGATGGTAATATTGGTCCAATGGTAATGTTTGTCCGATTGCAATATTGGTCCATTGGATAATAGATCAATCGTTCCATTGATCCAACAGTATTATTGAGCCAACGTCATGATTGATCCAGCGTTATTGATTCAATGGTGGGAACTGAGAGATGGTATTATTGGTCCAATTGTTCATATTTGATCAATAAACACATTGGTCCAGCAATACGATCGGTCCAATGGTGATATTGGTCCCATGCCACTACTGGTCCAATAACCCCATAAGTCCAATGATAATATTGGTCCAGTGGTAATATTGGTCCGCTAGTCCTATTTGTCCGATGGCATTATTGGTTCAATGATACCACCGGGCTAACCACCTTATTGGTCCAATGGCACTGTTGGACCAATGGTACTATTGATGACTGAATTGAGAGGGGATCTCCTATACCTATACGACTATGGCTAAAGTCCAATTTCAAGATGATCAATGACTACCCCAGTGGCACAATTAAACTCGTTTTTAGGATTGAAACCTCAACACTAATCATGATATTTATAGTCAGGTTAATGAACTGACAAGAGTTTTTACCCCAAATAAAATCAAACGACCAAAACTCTCGTGTGACAACGAAAAAAAAGCTCTCATGTTGCTTTTATTTTCCTGGTAGCTTTACGATGTTGCTGGAGTAACGCTGACAGGGCGGAAAATTTGCATTATGGCGGTGTAAAAACGACCTCGTATCCAGATTGATGTATCCAGAAATGGTGAATACATAGCGGTATATGTACACGTCTCTCATTGCTAGAAAAATTGAGATATATTGATGTGAGTTAGTGGTGGAAAAACATTGGGAGTTGGAAAAACTGAGGATACATAGTCTCTTTAGAAACAAGTATGTCTGCTAAACTTTGGTTGGACCTGGGATAGATTTTTGCGATAGTTTTTTTTTTCAAATTTTCCAATTTGTTTGCAACAATCTTCGTTTTTTTTACATTCCTGAGATTTTAAAAATTAACTAGTGGTGTGTGCATGTGTGTGCCCCACTCGGGGCACAAACAAAACTTCCCGATTTGGTTTTTCAGTACAACTTACTAAATTTATTCTTCTCCAATATATAACGGTTAGTCGGTGTGACTCCTGTTATTATCATAACGAAAACATGCCAATTCGAGAATTCCAAACTGACTCATTTATGAAGCAGATAATTATGAATACTTGAGTAGACGCATGGTGAGCATGAGGATGAGACTTATGCGTGTTACTTGAGTGAGAGTGAGACACCAATAAGGATGCGGCTGCAAAACAAAAACTTTAATATTTTACCCAGTGGAACAGTATAAACAATTGCAATTGCTAATAACATTGAATATACTGCACAAATGCCATCCAAAATGTGATCCGCTCGATTTTGCATGAAAACGCTTCGATTGGGACCGTCATGACAGCGCTGGCTCCATTCGTTCACTTATTACATACATAATTGTGGAGACTGCTATACCTCCTTAATTATGCAAATTATCGAAAAAAGGCATTCTACATAAAATACGTGTTTTTATATGGCGAACAACTTTTCTTATATGAATTTTGCGCTAACTCTAATAGTTTATGCAATAGAACATTATAAACAATTGACATTGTTAATAACAATATAAGTACTGGACCACTTTTACTCAAAATTTAATCAGTTATAAAATATGCTTATATCTTTCAACTGTGACATTGAGTACCTGGATTACAACATTTTTGTGTGAATGAACGTTCATTATCACTATTTTCGATGTTTGCTCAACATGAATTTCTCAAAAACAGGGGAACTATTCCATGGATTCGATCAAAAATCTAATCAGCTCTAAGTTACACGGAGACGCAACGATTGAAGAAACAATTAATCGAATCGCACGATCCGTTTCCGAGAAAACGTAAACGAAAAATTTGGCCACATACGGACGAACACACACATACAGACACTACTCTGAAATCACTTCAGGATGATGCAGAACGTCGAGAAACGTGAAAATTTCATCGATCTGGCACTTTTCATTTTCGGGGTGCCTAGACCGGGAAGTTAAAAAAAAATCCATTTTTGAGAACTGCAAAAAGTTCATGCAAATTAAGCTGCAGAGATTAAAAATACTGGGTCATGATGACTGATCTTGGCTCGTTATGATGGCGGATAAATTCAGTTGAGTATTCACTTGATCCTGACAGCTATGTAAAGCTCGGTAGAATGTATTTTAAAGTCTACACCGGGTTGATCGGCGACTGGGAAAGTAATTTCGGTAGTCGAGCCGGCTCAGGCCACTGCAATATACATGCGGGGGGGGGGGGGGGGTGGCTCGGGTGGTTTGGAAGGGGATCACGAACACGAGAAGCATGGCCCAAGCGCTTTTGTAACCGAAGAGTAAGTAATATTCATGAGCCACCGGACACAGGGGTAATCGTTGAACAAGCCTCTTGCCTCTTGCCTCTTGCCTTTGGGATTTTGAGCTAGTGCAGCTCCTCCTGTGTTGATAGGTAAAAAAGTCATACTGAAGGAGTACCTGCATTCTGAGCGGAAGTACCAATTTATTAATTGAAGTTGTTTTGATTAACCGCAATATGAAATTATTGCCATGTATTTCTTCCAGATATATTGGTGAAGTGTTCACGAAGGGGTATATAATTTTTTTTAAACAACTGTGTCCCAATTTTATGTTGGGACAGTGCTAGAAACTTAACGTGAGACAATGTCTGAATCGACAATTGACACAATATTGAAATGTTCAATTGGGCCAATGGCCCAATTGTCAAGTGGAACAATGGCCCAATTCCCTATTGGAACACTGGCCCAATTTCATATTGGGGCACTGTCCCAATGTGTTGCAATTGGGACCTTGGGCCGGGTTTAAATTCGATAAATGGGTCAAACTAAAATTGGGTCATTGGATCAATCTTCAATTGGGACAATGGATCAATCTTCAATTGGGACAATGGATCAATCTTCACTTGGAACAATGGATCAATTTTTAATTGGGGCAATGGATCAATTTTCAATTGAGACAGATTACCAATCTTTATTTGGAACAGCCGACCAATCGTGATATGGGACAGTTGACCAATCTTCAATTGGGACAGTTGACCAATTTTCAATTGGGACAGTTGGTCAATCTTCAATTGGGACAGTTGACCAATCTTCATTTGGGACATCTGACCAATCTTCAATTGGGACAACTGACCAATCTTGAATTGGGACAACTGACCAATATTCAGTTGGGACAGTTGACCGATCTTCAATTGGGACCGTCGGCCAATGTTCAATTGGGACAGTCGGCCAATCTTCGATTGGGGCAGCCGCCCAATCTTCAATTGGGACAATGGACCAATCTTCAATTGGGGCAATCTCCAATTGGGACAATGGGCTAATCTTCAATTGGGACAATGGACCAATATTCAATTGGGACAATTGATCAATCCTCAAATTGGACAGTCGGTCAATCCACAATTGGGACACCCGACCAATCTTCGATTGGGATAGCTGACCAACCAACTGACACAATGCCTCCACCGGCAATTGGGATAATTGATCAATCATCAATTTAGACCGGGTCTCAATCTCCATTCTCACAGTACCTGAACTCCTAATTGGGACAGTCACACAATTTCCATTTGGGACAATTTCCAAATGTTCAATTCCGATAATTTCTCAATGCACACATTGATAAACTTTCTAATTAGAACAATATCTCAACCTCCAATTGGACATATGTCCCAATTTCTATCTGTCCCAATTTTTAAGTCCAGAATTTGTGAATTTCGAATTTTAACAAAATTTCTTGAAATTCAAAAATTATGATTTTTGAAACATTTTAAATTAGCCTTTTTCCAAATTCGATGTACATAATAAAATTTAGTTTTCTGCCTCCCCGACCCGAAAGTATGCTCTCCACCGCGGTCTGAAACGCCAGAAAGAACGGCTTTTCTGGAGTTTCTCGACGGAGAATCGTTGTGATTGGCCACAAAACTTTTGTGGCTCGCGTTTGCAGGCGAGAGTTGCTAACGAAAGAGTAAACTTCGGATCTCCACCCGAAGCTCCCCGACTCTGGCTTACGCATGCGCATGATATATTTCAGTGCCCAAATCGCAACCGAACGTGTCAAATTCCGAAACCACTTTTTCTCTGTATAATATATACGCATAAAAGGTTCATGTCGCCAGTGCTCCTGTGGAACAAAATTTCTTTAAATTATGCATTAATTTCTTTAGTCGATAACATAATATTGGATAAAACGAGTTGATTTTGAAAAAGTAGAGTAAATTAAAACTGTTCCCCGCCGGCGAATGAAGAGACTGACCTAACCTGAAAAATGAGCGATTCTTCATCGCGATGTTTAGAAATTTCGACAGAGAGGTCAAAGTTGAAAGGAAAATATGCTTATAAAAAGTGATTTCGGCATTATAATTTTCTTTTCGACGTTTTTATGTTTTTTTCATGCATTTTTACTTTTTGCCCGCCCCGACCAGCAAAAACCTCGGCTTCGCCTCGGTTTTGCAAAAGTCGGGCGGGCATGTAGTTCGCAAGGTGGCCGACGAGAGGCGTGCGCGGGCAGGCCACAAAAGTATTCATCGTTGGATTGATCGTCAACATTTCAAAATTGATACATTTATTGTTGAACGTACTTTCGGGCGGGGAGAAAGAAAAATAGCATACGACACACGGCCAGAAAGTTTGATTTCTTGCCGTACGTGATATGAGGCCTCGGCTTCGCCTCGGCCTTCATATCACGCACGCCGGGAAATCAAACTTTCTGGCCTTGGGTCGTAATATACTATTTCAAAGGATGAAATTAACAGTACTTGCTCGAACAAAGTAGTTCTTTAATTTGGTGACAATACACCTTCCAACGTAGCAGTTTGAATTGCAAGTTGGTAACAGACGAGAAGCCCTGGATGGTTAAAGGTATGAGCTTCCAAGTCAACTTCACTTGGGTAGGAGAGCTCATTTTGAGTTGGTCCATGGGCACCCAGTTTTGCGGTGTGGCAAGCACGGTACGAACTACGCCCCGTGGTTTTGACTTAACTCCTTCAGAATCTGGACCCCCCCCCCCCCCCCCCCAAAACTATCTCACGATGCACTTGCAAGACAGTTTGCACGGAAGTGTGCCTCTCACTTGTTGGTGGATGATGTTTCTCCTTTGGCAGCTCTTCACTCATCCACCACCAGTCCTTATCCCACCACTTCATGTTTCTTTACTTTTCGTTTATTTCTAAGAGTTACTAGAGTTGAATTTACTGAAACATTTCTGTCATTAACAGATGACTTGAGTAGTTACACAGCTCTAGTCGTTATGTACTGGTGGATAAATCATTTGGGTGAAAAATGATGTGCCAATGGAAATCTAAGGGAGATAGCAAAATTTTTGTAGAGACCGTTTTTATAGAGCCAATTGAGAGCTACAAAAAAGGTCCTCTGGCCGAGTCTCTGATTTGCTTCATTCTGGAGATATCCACAAACAGAGCTGTTGATGTAAAAAAAATTGAGAAAATGGAAATGGAAAATGATTAGATTCAGCTTTCATAAATTATCTCCTGGGATTGTCAGTAATGTTCTCGTGTGATGCAAGAAAAACCCTCATAACTCTCGAACCAAGTTTTTAGCACCACCCCCTCCCCCCCCCCCCACCCACCTCCCCATATCCAAGTGTTGAATCGCAATTCAGGAACTAGTGAGAAAAGACAAAACGAAGCCACGACTTCTTGGCAGCGGTCACGCCAACTTTGCAAAAATTGAATAGATACTGAGGGCTGAAAGCCGCTCATACAGTGCCAAGTTTTTCTAGAGCGCGGGTATGGTAAGCCCCCGATAAATTATTCCAAAACTTGAATTTTATTCCTTGGTAATAAGGGAAAATGGGAGAAGCGATTATCGACGAAGATTTCATTAGAAAAATGAAACGTTTTCTTAAGTGATATTTGTTATTGAAGTATGGAATTTTTACAAAATCGAATTGATGCAAATTTTGAAATCTCAAAAGTTGTGAAATTTTTGGTTAAAATTTTGCAAATGTTCGGCACAATTTTAAATTTGTCAACTTAATTTTTTTTTTTTTTACATTTTTGAAATTTATAAAATTGTTGAAATATTCAGAAATTGGAAAATTGTATTCAAAATCAAATTTTGCCTGTTTGGAAACTAGTAACAAAACTGAGAATGCTTCTGGTATTTTTTTTTTAATTCTGGTAAATTTTTTTTATTAAATTTCGTTGATTTTTTTTCTAATTTTGTTAGAATTTTTGGATTTTTCATTTGAATTTAAATTTAGCAAATTTGAATTTTGTTTATAAGAAAATATCTCGAAAACGGATAGAGATAGGCAAAAAAGCTTTAACCAAATTTTGTTCCTTGCATAAAAACCCACATTTTTTGTTACAAAAATTATTTTCTACCGTCCACCAGTTAACCACAATGTTGGGTGGTAGCGTCACGGATAGTGTACGACCGCTTGTAAGCGACCCGCGAGCCCTCTGCCGCATTTTCCGGGAAAACGAGTAGGCGTACGAGAAAATCGTAGAGACATAAAATATTCGGCCTGAAAAACTCTACCAATTGAGTCCCATAACTTCCCCCCCTATTTCTAATACTTTACTATCTATGACGGTTTAAATGTAACGGGTGGAATCGAGTCCACATTCCGTCCAACATTCGACCTCCATTTCTGCAAGAAGTATCACAGATAGCGGCATGCTTCATAGGACTCGAATGATTCTCCATGAATCAGAGAACATTTGATCCTTGGAGCTTTTTTCTGTATCTCCGTTATTTTGGTCGAACAACTCCAATCACGTCTGCAAAACGGCGGTTTCTTGGGTCACATCGCACTCCTAATACACTTGTCATTTCTTATTTTACTTTTAAAAATTTGTTATTACCATTTTAGTACGAGCAGTTAAATCCCAATATCAGATGCAATTCATTAATTTATCTTATACGGAATTAGATAAAATCTGGGAAAGTGGAACACATACTAGGCGCATGCCGGAAATTTAATATCGAATATGAAATAATTAGACTTAACAGTTGGATATCTCAATAACTCGCGTTACGCCCCATGAAATTGGATGACTTGCCTGATTAGAATGATCCATGTAACCCGATTTGCGAAATAATTACCTTAAATTATGTAAAATCGATGAGTAATCTGCATTGACCTCTGTCTCACTTGCTCTTATCGAATAGGGCGGCGCCACCTGTCGGCCACTATATCCTCCCCGTATCCCATAGAATTTCAATTTCCCGAAATTCGGAATGAAATGAGTTCGTTCATACAAATTGCCAATAACGTGGAGTTAGGTCGGCAAAATGGATGAACAAATTGTTCCAAAAAAAAAAATCAAAATTTCATTAATTTTTTTTTTTTCTAGTTTTGAATTTTTGGACCTTTTGACATTTTTGAATTTTGATTTTTTTTTTTTTTTTGGAAATTTGCCGGATTTTTAATTTCGGTTTTTCTTTTCCAATTTGTGACTTTTTAGTTTCAGTTTTTAGTTTACAATTAGTGAACGTCTTATCTAGGAATTAGAAAAAACATATTTTTATATGAAGATATTTTTCTAATTGGAAATTTTGGGCTCCAAAAATTTGAGAAAATTGAGAAATTTTGATTTTTGTGATTTTTTAAATTTGGCAAATTTAATCCTAAAAATTGGAAAATTTTCAGGAGGCTCGATTTTGATTGGCTGTTATTTTTAATGCGGCGCGACCAATTTCAATTTCTCAAATTTACTATAAAGTTATTTCCTCTATTTTGACAAAATGGGCCAAAAATGAAGAAACTGTTTCAAAAAAAAAAAAAATTATCATTTAACCAAAAATTCCTGTTCAAAACTTTTTTTTTCATTTTTCACATTTTCGATTTTTTCCACCTTTTTGAATTTTCAAAAATTTCCGGTAAATTTGTCACAACTTTAAATGACGTCTTCAATTTCGATTTTTTTTTCAAATTTGCGATTTTTCCATAATTTTCCAACTTGTAAAATTTTACCTTCTAAAAATTTTCCAAATTTGAGGATAATTTTTTTTTTATAAATTTGGCCAATTTTGTAAGTTTCGAAAAATTTTCAAATTTTTGGATTTTTTTTTTCCATTACTTTTAATGAGGCCCAATTGGCTAAAAAAGATTTCGTTTATGCAAATTGCCAATGCCGATGGTTTTTATTCTGACAAACTGACCCACTCCTTAATTTTACAATAATACCTAAATTCTATTTTTCGCTTTTCTATATTTTGTTGAAATCAAAGACATCCAGGGAAAGGGTCCACCCTATTTTTCCTCAACAAAAATTGAATTTTCCTCCCCATATCTTCATCGTAAAGGGCCTTGCACCTCTCATAGTTAACTCTCCTCCTAACTTGCGTTGGCTTTTCGTAATATCTGCATCTGCGCCATTGCTCCAGGATGCCCTCACTTCCCAAAATTCTATTCAACGTCCTGAAAGCGGAATCCACGTTTCCGTCTCGTACCAAAACTGTTCTTGAGATGAACGGAGTATGTCGCATTCTGGAATTACCATTGATTCATACAGACAATTTAGAAGAATTGAAATTTGTCAGGATTGAACAATTTCTGTAGTAAAGTGGCGAAATGAGGGAAAACTTAGCTCCAGGCTCGGTTTGGGACGAATATCTCAGAAGTAAGGAGAGATGGGGAAAATTCTATACAGAACCTTTTGTGGAGACAATTAAGTTCTACAAAAAAGATCTTATGAACATTATGTCAGTCCCCCTAGATATTGAGATATTCACCAAAGACCGGGGCTAAAGAATGTGCCCATATCTCGTTCTACGACTTCACTATGGATCACAAATAGTTGGTTGAATGTTTTTGGGACTCTATGGGGAAGACAAGAAAAATTGTCGATCTATTATTCTTGTGTGATTCCGTGTGTGTATGTGTGTGTGTATGTTAATTTTTTTTATATACACATAAAAAAGCCTTTATGTGTGTGTCAATTTTTTTGTATGAATGAGTGAGTGGGTGGGTGGGTGAGTGAGTGGGTGGGTGGGTAAGTGGGTGGGTGGGTGCATAGGTGCGTCGGTGGGTGAGTGGGTGGGTGGGTGAGTGAGTGAGTGAGTGGGTGGGTGGGTGGGTGAGTGAGTGGGTGGGTGGGTGGGTGGGTGGGTAAGTGGGTGGGTGGGTGCATAGGTGCGTCGGTGGGTGGGTGGGTGGGTAAGTGGGTGGGTGGGTGCATAGGTGCGTCGGTGGGTGAGTGGGTGAGTGAGTGGGTGGATGGGTGTCTAAGTGGGTGGGTAGGTGGGTGGGTGGGTGAGTGGGTGGGTGGGTCAGTAAGTGGGTGGATGGGTGAGTGGGTGGATGGGTGAGTGGGTGGATGAGTGAGTGGGTGGATGGGTGTATGTGTGTGTGTGTGTGGATGTTTACACAAAAAAATTAAAACACACACACATTAAAAAAAAAAAATTAACACACACACGATTCGATTTTTGACATCTTTCATTATCCGGATCATTTTAATAACTTCCCTAGATCGTAAAAATTAAAAAATTCTTCAAATTGTTAGACCTCAAATATTCAAAATATTGTGAATTTTTATTTTTTCGAAAACTGCAAAAAAATTGTAATGTAATATTTCCCAATTTCTAAATTCGGAATTCAAAAGTTGTGTTTTTTTTGGCGGGAAAAATATTGACGCTAATATGACACAATTTACAACCAATCAAATGTTGCGAAAGAAAATTAGGGACAACTTTCATTTCAGAATTTGAAATTGCCAATATAACTCTCTACATACACTTTTTATGTGAGGTTAAATGATTTGAAACGTACTGTTAATTCGTGTCAAGATAATTGTGGGGCAGAACTTGATTGTCAGAAATTTGGAACTTTTTTAATTTACTATATATTGTACACTAGAGCGAATGGCAATTCATATTTACTTACGTGAAGATTTTATTGCAATTCCACGATTTTCGATGGTAAACAGACAAACTCTGAGGTTATGATCGATACATGTGGTTACATACATATATATAGATATATATGGTGTGGCGTTGGCGGGAGTTTCGAGAACCCAATTTTCGCGCTCGTTGGAACTTTAGGTAGCGGCATTATCGACAGTAGCTGTTAAAAAGAAGGAACTGAAAAATTTTCTACAAACGGTAAGAGTCCCTCAATTAGGAAGTTCCCATAGCAGAATATAGTAGAAACCGGAAGAGACCAAGATGTCGATTTTTTTGAATTTTTCGACATTTTCAATTTCGCGATAAAGCTTATAACGATTCTAAAAATTGACAGCTATATCCATTATTTGTTTTCGACGTTTGACATCTCCATACATTTGCGGTGTGTATATGTGAGTGGATGTGAGAGGGAGAAAGAGTAGATATGTGCGTGTGTGTATGTATGTATGTATGTGCATATCCGTTTGCTCTCCAAATTATTCAGTTCTATATTTTCATTTTGCAATTTCCAAGAAGTTTGTAAATTTGTAAATTTTCAGAATGACTTTGTGAATGTATGAAGTCCTATCCTATGGTAAAACAGAGAGACAAACGAAACTATCGATATATCGAAATTATCGAAAACCGTAAGACCGAAACCGACGCGCCACCAGTCACGTGGTGGAAGAAGGAAGTGCGCGTGCGCAGCACGCGCCACCAGGCTCGTATAGTAAACAGGTGAGACAAACGAAACTATCGATATATATCGAAATTATCGAAAGCCTTAAGACCGAAAGCGACGCGCCACGACTCCGCGCGGCGGAAACGGGAAATGCGCGTGCGAAGCACGCCCCATCGGATTTGTTAAAAACCGAAGATGTCTGAATTTGAAAAATTTCGAAATTTGAAAATTCTCGAAACGGAAAATCTTTCGAAATTTTAGGGTTTTTGTTCAATTTTTTAAATTAGTAGGTAGTTTTTTTTTAAATTTACATCTACACTACCAGTTATAGATATAATAGTAGACACCATTTTTAAACATTTTCGAACAGAATCCAGTAATTTGGCTTACCCTGGAATTTTAGTCTCTCAGAAATTGACACATCTCTTGAGCACATTTAAGGATATTCCCCCTATATTGGCGAAGATATAAGAATTGCTTGAAATTTTGACACAATGTTTTTGAAGCGGTAACAGATGCCTGTATGAAATTTGAGATAGATTCACAACACCGTTTTGTGGTTATTAATTATCAAAGTTCTCAATTAACAGGGCCTCTTATGGGAAAAATGAAAATTTCTGTAAGTACAGTTCAAAATATAAAAATTTGTTGAAATTTTGAAAATTTACTATTGAAGCAGATATAAAACGATGGTAAAAATTTCATGACGATTGACTAAAATTTTTTTTCATTAATTTGTTTAAACAATATAATATTGATTCGCAAAATCAAATACAATATAATAATTTTCTATGGCTATCACTTCAACTAATTAACGCATTGAAATATTAATTAAAAATTATTGGCGATAAATATAACGACTTATAGAAAGGGTCACAAACTTTTGTTTTGACTATACGTGTTGAATATCCTTAAGGTCAGCTGCATCTGCAATTTTTTTGATCGTGTAGGGGGGAGCGCACATTATTGGAAGTGCTGTGGAATAGAACTTTCCGTTAGAACTTAAGTAAATTTTCTCTTGATTGATCGCCTTGTTCCTCATTTCAAGAATTCTATTTTCTTTTTTTTTGCTATTGCTTACTTGTCTTTCTGCACCAACCACTAATGATGCACGTGCTTCATTCCTTCGGAAATCGTGAGAGATGCAGATATTCTCTTTCGTCTTTCCCCGTTTATCGTTGCAGTATTGCCATGGTATCCTATTCGGAGATAATTGTTACGGAGAAGAGAGCGTTTCATTTAATTCAGCCAAGAGCGACAGTCCGATTTGGCCTTATTTTCCCGACTTTTCGCAAAGGACAAAAATGCAAATAACCGACGAATAAATATTGGAAATTAAGCGGGTCTTTCTTGGAAGCTTCCCCCACCCTCAGCATGTGCGTGAACTTTGGCACGTGATGCCTCGCGCGCCGCGCTCCCGATTTTCCGACGCGCAAACGTCACACCCATGTATCTAGGTCCCGAAACTTCAGGAAAGCTCTCCGCAATTTTCAAGCTTAAAAGCTACTGTTAGCAGTGACCAAACTTTTGACGGTATAGTCTCATTTTGCTGACATACACCCGAGCGTAACGCAAGCGGATAGGCCGGCAGGCCCGTCACAATGTGTCTCCCCCCACTCCTTTGCCGCCTCATTCAGTCGCGCGAAAAATTCAACTTCTGGACTCTCCGAAATTTCTCGCACAAAACTGGATTTTATTTATTTTTATTTTTTCCCGTGAATTTATGAGGGTTTTCACCCGGAACTTTGTTCGTCGTCAAAACTGTTCCGATGGTCACGGGCGTATTTTATGATTTTCTAATTCTATAGACAACATGAACGAAATAGTGTTGGATTGAAACTACAAATCCATCGAAATTCTCACCTGCTAACCATCAATATTGATGAAAAATTAAATTGGTCTCACTTGCCCACTTATCCCACCCCCTATATATTACCCCTCCCCCTGGGAACTTGTTATCTACAAACTTTATTGAAAGTTCCTTTTCCTTACATCATCATCCCCCCCCTCCGCCCATTCATCCACCCACCTACCCACCCATTCAGCCAGCCGCCCACCCATCCATTCACCTACCCACCCATCCATTCACCTACCCACCCACCCACCCACCTATTCACCCACTCACCCACCTATTCACCCACTCACCCACCTATTCACCCACTCACCCACCTATGCACCCACTCACCCACCTATTCACTTACTCACCCACCGACCCATTCATCCACCCACCCATCTACCTATTTACCCACCCACTTACCCACCTATTTACCCACTCACCCACCTATTTACCCACTCACCCACCTACCTATTCACTCACCCACCCACCTACCCATTCAGCCACCCACCCACCCATCTATTCACCCACCCATTCGCCAACCCACCTACCTATTCACCCATCTACCCCTTCACCCGTTCGCCCACCCACCCACTCACCCATCCACCCACCTATTCACCCACCCAGTTTGGACTACACATAAACATTGTTAAATATATGTTTATTTAGTTGAGCCAATATGCAGCATCTAACGTATTCGCACGAAACCAAGTGGATTCACTCCGGTTTCCAAATGAGAAATCAGTAATCAGAGGTGGTGCAACATAATTGAACGGTTCAAATAGTTCATCTCCGACTTCAGAACTTCAACTACATTATTGTTACTAGCGACGTTAACTAAACGACGTAAAAAAAAATCTGGTGACCAAAGTCGGTTTAAAGATCCACCCGCTGAGGAATAACAAACTCAGGGTTGTCGAACGCTGCATTCGCTTAACACTGTGTTGTGCTTGTAGTGAAAATGCAAAAGGCCACCAGTTCGCGCGGCCGAGCTTGCGCGAAGCGCACGTTCAGAGGCGCGTCCTGGCCGCTGCTCGTCCGGAACATTATTCGTCTGCGGGCCACCGAGGGCGATCGTGCGTCGCGTAACCATCAACAATCGCATTACAAACTATCGAAGATTGAAAAAAAAAAACAATACCATTCAACATTGAAAAAATTAAAGTCGATAGTGAGTATGAAGTGACCTCGACTAATGCGATCATGTAATTACCATAATTGGTGCGCGTCGCCTGTGCGTTGTTATCACCGCAGGGAGTGCCGAACAAAGAAGGTAGAAGATCAGAACCGGTGCTTGAACTCCGCAGTAAACAATACTCCATTGAGACCAATGACTTGAATTGGAGATACCAACGAATATAGTTTACAACGGGAAAAAAACATTCAAGTTCTCTACCGCACGAGTAAATCAACACCTCGTCCAGGTAATTGATATAGGTGTATATATGTATATGTGAGCAATTGTGGTAATTAACTTTTCACCGGGGAAAAGTTATTGGTTTGCCCCCGATCGAGAAAATTCGATTTTTCATTTCCACGGTTCGCGACATGCCTCACATTTGTGGATTCTTGTAATGAAAATGGGTGTGTGTGTGTGTGTGCGCGTGCAGATATTCGTGTGCTCATATGTGTATGTATGTGTGTGTGTGTGTGTGTGTGTGTGTGTGTGTGTGTGTGTGTGTGTTGAAAGCTTTGGAAAATGCTTTTCGAAACTTTCGAGTGAGATTTTTAAATTTTTTGCAACCAAAAAAAAAATGCAAGCTGCTTGGGTCGTAACATTTAAAGGTCGCTCTGCGATCTCAAACTCGATAAAATCGAAAAATAGTGACTCTTTATTTGTGAAATATTGTGGGTGTTATAGGATCAGTTGGTAAGTCCAATGCTTTTTTTTTGAAATTCCTCGTAAGGGAAATTATTGTTTTGCACCTGGAAATGAAAAATCAATTTGCTATCAGATCTCTACGTTTCATGTTTTTTTTCTATTCTTTATCACTAGTTCTAAACCAAGCGTGTGTGTGTTTTTTCCCTCCGACCCTCTCTCTTGTAGCCGCTCTTCAGCATTTCTCCGAGAGGGGGCACTGGACACCCATCCGTGTGACTGGGGCCGACCTTTGCCATTTGGGCCATCGTATTTCTAAACGCAGGGTAAACCTCCAGAAACCCCTGTGCTACGATGGCGGGCGCCTATGATCGAACCCGCCCGCCTGGGAGTGTGTGTGTGCGTGTGCGCACGCCTGTGTGGGCCCGGGTGGGTGAGTGTGTGGGTCGGGGGATGTGTGGATCGTTGGATGTGTGGGTCGTTGGATGTGTGGGTCAGTGGGTGTGTGGGTCGGTGGATGTGTGGGTCGTTGGATGTGTGGGTCGTTGGATGTGTGGGTCGTTGGATGTGTGGGTCGGTGGGTGTGTGGGTCGGTGGGTGTGTGGATCGGTGGGTGTGTGGGTCGGTGGGTGGGTAGGTTTGGGGGTCGGTGGGTGGATGGGTGGTTGTGTGGACCGGTGGGTGGGTGTGCGAGTGTGAGTGGGTGTGGGTGGGTGGATGGGTGGGTGGATGAGTGGGTGGGTGGATGAGTGGGTGGGTAGGTGGATGGGTAGGAGTGTGTGTGTGTGTGTGAATTCAAATCTCAGAAAATCACGAAAAATTAAATCTTTTTTCATAACTCCGCATTTATTCAGAAAACGAGTTGCTTTAGAGAAATTCCATAAAACACTTCTTCCCTCAGCAATTGAATTCCCTATCAAAAACGTGGCATATAATTTTACTCCAAAACCACTCGTTCGTGAGATACGTGACTTTCCGAGAAAAGATTTAACATACATCAAATAACGGCAGAAAATCACAAATTGGGAAGTTTTCCTCCGTGACCTCAATCGATCACACGTAGATAATCAACCAGTTCAATTGTATAATAATCTAAATTTATTAGTGTCCTCGAAATATTAATATCTAGGAATTTATTTCAAGTACTTCTACAGAAGTCTACGTAATTGCTCCATTTTGGCTGATTATGCGGTAATATATATACAATTAGAATAATTGTAAAAGTCGATCTATGCATTGATCTATCTACAAGTCAATATTTCAAGGCTAAAATATTGTCTTACCACAATTTTATTTTACTTAAATCTTCTAGATTTCAAAATTTTCAAAATTGTGGAACTGTAAAAAAATTGTAAATACTCCAAAAATTGGAAAAAAATCAGCAAATTTTTTTTTATCTCTCCCCTATCGCTTTTATCTGCTTTTTGTACAGCCAGAAACTTGAGAATTTTCCTCATTCCATTGTAATTGTAAACTAAAGGGCCATCCCTGTCATTTGACACTGAAAGAAAAACTTCGGAAATCGAACAAAAACCTTACAGAATTTCACGATCTCACAGTCCGCAAATTGCGGGAAAAAAAAAATCTGGAGAACACCTGACTTTTCCCGCTTCTCCTCCTTTTTGTGTTTCAGCAAAACTCACCGAGAACAAATGTGTGTATATTTAACTTATGGTCATTGTTTCATGTGTGGACTTTTTCGGAATGTTCACGGACTGTCCATATCCGTGTGTATGCATAGGTTTTATTCGTCTCCGTCCCTGAGGTTTGTACTCCCCACAGTAGCTGCTGTTTGAGCATTCCGTCAAGGGGCGTACTGGACACCCATCCCTGTGGCTGGGGCCGACTTTCCCCATTTGGCCCATCGTATTTCTAAACATAGGGTAAACCTCCAGAAACCCCGGAGCTACGATGGCGGACGCCCATGATGGAACGCCCCCCCCCCTCCCCCTGCGCGGGTTAGGGTCCCGGCCGTACGGTCTCATTTTATAGGAGGGACGCAAAGCCCCCCAAAAACGCCCGGCAGCCACTCTCAAAAATGGGGGGATTTTTGCGAAATTTCATTGATAAAAAAAGTGAAATTCTGCAAAAAAAAGAAGAGTAACAAATAATCATATTTTCACTTTCCTTACCTCTACTTCTACTATTCCGGAAATGGGATGAATGAGGGAACGACTATTTCTCATGAGTGATTGAACTGTATTCCATTCGAACGTGCTTGCACTTCCCAAGTAGTCGTTTTCATGAATAACGAAGAAAACCATCGCCAAGGTCTTAACGGCATCTTATCCACATTTTTCTCATATCAATACCGATAATAAAATATTAGAAATTTACTCTCGCCACTCTCTAAGTATTTGAATTTTCTTTAATTTTTGTTTTATTCATGATTTTGACGGTTCATCAACCTTTGCCCCCCCCCCCTCCCCCCCCCCCCTCCACCGCGACGAGAGTCCGCAGTTTAGGAACATCCTATATATCAAAGAGAAAAATTACTTGAATTAGTCGCTACAAATTTCCCTTACCGTCTTTTCCGAATCTCAAAACTCCTTCTTCAAGGCAGATCCTCACCACCTGGCTCTAATTGTATATTTTTCTCCTCCCAAATACTTTGATCCTATATCTACCCTTCATCCGTATAATTCACATATAAATTTATACAGTGCACCTTCGTTAGTTGCAACACACTTACGACGGTAGGGGAGGTAAAGCATGAAGCGTTGCAACTAAAAAGTAACCCCCACTCTTTCGAGACGCTCGACGTCAATTCCAAGAAGTGTAAAGAGACAAATCAGATATTGCTTTCAATCTTCCCATAATTCCGAATTTCGCAATGATCGAATGTAAACAAAACACGCAGGAGGGTAATCCGCACGTGTTTTGGCAAATTGGGCGCGGAGGAGTGGGGGCAGCCTCGGCGCTGGAGAAAAATACAAGAGGCAAATGTTGCAACTAGCGAATGTTGCAACTAGCGAATGTTGCAACTAACGAAAGTTGCAAGTCGCGAATGTTGCAACTAGTGAACGATGCAACTAGCGAAGGATGTAACTAACTGGGGTTGCAACCATCGAATGTTGCAACTAACGAAGGTCCACTGTACAGTTTGTCACTTCTACAAAATTAGCGTTATTTTTTGTCCGATCCCAACTGTGGTATTATTGGCCCTCGGACCGTTTGGATTATTCAATAACTGAGATGAAAATCAGATGAACAAATAAATGACACGCACTGAAATGTTACCAAATTTATAGAGAAAATTGAAAAAGCCCGATACGAAACTTTCGGCGCGAAATTCCGCTTTTTTAGTAACTCCATCTAGTTCTCTATTCACGAAGCGTAATATCCTAGCGTTGATGAGAACTCGCATTAATTTGTGAAAGAATCTTCTCTCCGTGCACGTTCGGGGAAGATACGCGAATAGTCCAGGGCTAATTTCCATATTCCAACCCGAGGTAAAGTAAGGTTGACAAATCCTGATATCTGCAAATTTATTACTGGCGGCTGCATGTACAAATTATTCACATTCGCACTGCTCCGGTATTGTCCGCTTGATGGAGGACCGCACCGCTTTTTTCCCAGAAATATTGTTTAGCTTTCCGATTCCCTGCAGGGAAGCTATTGTGATGACCCTGAAAGGCAGAAAAAAATTTGACATCATTCTGACATGTTTTTGATGAAAATTCTGTGTGTGTGTGTGTTTTCAAGCTTCCTTCTTTTCCCTTCCTCACTCTTTTTTTTCCTAATGTTCATTACAGAAACTACCACAAAAACTAACAAATACAAGGCGCCTAACAGGGCAAAACTCTGTGTGTGTATGTTTTCCAACAATTTCAGTTGTTCAACAGGGTCTATAGCGAGCATGGGTAGGGATAGAGGAACAAGTGCGCGAAAATTCTTTTTCACAACAATATTATTGATTATCGTCCGTTTATCGGGAACAAATATCGCATGGTCTTGTGTTCACAATGCAGTAAAGTATTATTTACCGGGCCGTTTATTGCCAAATTTTATCGTCTCTTATCGACATTATCGGTTATCGTCGCATCTCTACTGGTTTGCCCTCCGCACCATTACCCGTTGAAGGATAACACCTGGGTAAGTACCCCAAATAAAGCGTTCCTTCGCATTTTTTTTTGTCTACGGAGCGAAGGAAAAAATATAAAAACAAGATTCGAGCCATTGATTAAAATGAAGAAAAATTAAATCGATTGAAATTTTATAAATTTCATTGGGGGGGGGGGGGGGGGCGGAAGCTTCCCATTCAAGAAAACTCATACACAAAAATGAACATCGTCAGTGTCGAAAGTCGTAAGACCATTCCTTATTGGTCTGTCATAATTCATTTTTGAATCGCGATTCATTTATTGGTTAATCAGATTAGTCAGATAACATCGTGAAGTTGGTTGGTAATCGCATTTGCGTCGATGAACATCGATATTTGGGATATCGATTCGGGTTTAGTTTTCAAAAGTATGACAATTGTTCACGTTGTCATAACTTATGGAGTTATTGAAAATTATATACACAGAATATTTTTTGAGGCTCTGTTAATTTATTAAGTTTTGTGTGTTTTACATATTCTGTCCAGTGTTGACAAATTTTATATGTACGTGATAATTACAGAAGAAAACTAAAGATGGTTGCTCCAAATTGGAAAATTGAAAGCTCTCATTTTTTCGGAATCAATGATTAACAGTATCTTCCACGTCGGAAAAGATATTGTTATTTCAAATTATAATTCAGCGGGCGAAGCGCGCATTCGGGCTTGTCTCAAGAAACCTCAGCGTCAAAATTGGCTTCAGTCAGCGCGTCAAATTTCTACACGGACTGTCATCCACCGACCGCCTTAAATCCCAACGCATTACCATCGTTGAACCGAGCCCGAACGATTATTCCGGCATATATTGGATTCTCAAGCGCAGGCTTCTCCGCAAATGTAAACACTGGAACGGTCGATGACTGGGAAAAGGGGGCGGGGCGGCATAGGCGCTTGCGGTGAGGGGGCCGCCAATACCTTTCTTCCTACTTGATACCGCCTAATGTTTGTTGATTGCTCATTCTCCCGTTTATTTTCCTTCCGTCTTTATTCATCACGTGGACATGCAATGCGCTTGTCTCAACTTGTATATGTAGCGGGTGATATCAATCTGTAACGGCGTACTTAATTATTCATGTTTTAGTTGTCCTTCGGTACAGACAGCATCAAGCGCTTTAATGAAAAGGCGACACGGTTTATGACGCCGTTGGCGGTCGCTTAAAGCTAAATCCCAGCTGCCAGGGGGTTTAGATTGACAAATGTTTACTTTCAATCTGTGACAGGGATTTAGGCAGATGACACTCTCAATTGGGGTGGTATTTCTTTTATATTCGGTAACAATCTACTGTTGACAAGTTCTGATCAATTTTTATGAACTGGGAAACTAAGTTGGGTGAGCGAAAATCTTTCGGAGTTGGTTTTAACATCACTGTTTTTTCAAATGGAATTTAAGGAAAGAGTGCTATTGGCGATAGGAAATACCGATGGTGGCGTTGTGAGCAATTGTAATATGGTGGTCCTGAAGGTCCACAATGGACCGTGAAATTTCAAATACTCGAATATGAAAGTCATAAGGACGTGCAAGTTTGGAAACAAAATCAATTTGAAAATGAAGGCAATTATGCTGGAAGACATATGTCAGTACTGCAAAGCAACATTAGATCCCCGAAATATGATAAGAGGCCAGACGGCGCTAAATGCTGGAAATTTAGTCCTATGTGGAGTTTCAGAAAAAACTTTAGAAAGCAATGGTAACTCAGCCCATCGTTGTTGGAAGATTGGGACTCACATCCTTTCACATTACACTTGTATACTTTTTTGGATATTCGTTTTTTGGTACCGGTAATTGGTTCGGGTGCGTTACTCTCCATTGAACTTATTTAACTGATCAAATTTGAAAAATATGGGAAATGGATCAAAAATAACAAACAAAAAGTCCGCACTGTAAATACAAATCACAGATACACACATGTTAATGCGGTGCTCAAAGCGGCCATTTTTATTAATAATCGATGGAGCCCACAGGGTATCGCATTCTTATTTCCTATCACCAATAGTGAAAAGGAGAGACAAAAGAAACCATATATATCGAAATTATCGAAAAGCGTAAGACCGAAACCGACGCGATACCAGTCAGTGCGGAGCGGACTCACAGAAAGAAATAGAATAAAAATTGATGCAATACCGAATTGATGAAATTTTTGGCTCAAATTCTTTAATATAATCAACGAATCAAAGAATAGAAATTTTGAAATTCAATTGAACGATAGGATTTGGCTTACTGTCAGTCGCTAGAATACTTTCAAGGACATCCGCCAGCGGCGTGCGCAACGGCTTCCGCGGGGCGCGAAATTCAAACTCGCCTGGAGTGAAAAATGTAAAAGCTTGGCTCTTCGCTGTTGTCAGTGCGAATAGATGAAAACATAATTCATCTGCCTAATAAATACATTCGGTAATTTAAAAAAAACACAAAAATTTCCAAAATTTTGAAGATTGTAAAAATAAAAAAGTTTGAAAAATTACAAAAACAGGTAAACCCAGACGAATTCGAAATTCTATCCTGGAGTTTGATGTTCATCCTATTATAGATTACATCTATTGCATCTTTTCGAATCTTTTCTGAACTCTCCAATCACCCATGAGCCTGTGATCTACATTGTTGCATAGAAAGTGGTGTGCAAAAAAATTCAGTGACCCAAATGAAACTTTTGACGTAAAAAACTGTGGGTATTAAGGCAAAAGTCGCGCTGTAAAAGCAAGTATAAAAAATTGATGCAGTGTTTAAATTATTTTTCCCTTTTATCTGGCGTACCTGGCGACATTTTTTTTTTGTGCAAGAGAATGTGACGCATTAGCGGGCTCTTGAGCTGATGGTTGAAGGCATCAGGCTAATGCATATGCCAGCCATATGGTGCTTTATGCCAATTCTGCAGTCATTGATCGGTCCAATATGCTGCAATTCATTTATGATATTGGCTTAGCGCAAAATTTTTGGAACAAAAATTTAACGAAAATTGCACCGCAGGCAACACCATATATATACCTCTTTTATATTCGCATAGTTTTGCGGTAGGGGAAGAATCCATTTTTTTTTCAGAGAACTTCATTTCCGACAGAAGAGGTATTTTTCAAATTTCTGCCACCCCCTCTCCCCCCCCCCCCCCAAAGGTAAACAAGGAATTTAAATAAACAGTCGTGGGTGTGATAGCCTCCGGCGCGATCCGATAACTTTGGTATCACCGTATGTCATAAATTACGAGACTTGAGAAGGAAGGTCATATGACATAAAATATGTATTTTTAAAAGAGGAACAATATCTATTCACCACTTTTCTTTCTATCTCTAATCGTTTTCGTGGTAGAGAGGAAACTTTGACGCCGAACAGTAGGAACTATCGAATTTCGACCATAGGGAGAGAGACAAAAGTGTAGATATCTCGATAATGGGTCAATTCAAGGACATATCACAAATAAACTTTTTTGTAGAGTATTAAATTCTCTACAAAAAATGTTGTATAATGTTTTTGCGTAAAACCAGTTGTTAACGAATTATCGACTTTTTATGACAAATTTTTAGAGTTCAAAGTAAAAGCGTTTTATTGTACATGTGTGTTTACACACACACACACACACATCTGCCCTCACACACCCATACACGGTTTGTTCTGTACGGCTGAGAAAACTGAATTTCTGTTTATATTTTTAGGAAAAATCCATTACTTCCTTAAATTTCCTTTTTCTTAAGCCGATGTTTGTGTTTGTAAATGTAGTTCACGTATATCGCAACCGAGTTATTCGACAGGGGAAATATGCGAGTATGAGATGTTTTTGGCAGGCCACCAATATTTGAAAATAACTTGGTAACATTTATGGACGGTTTTTGCGGGCTTGCGGATGGGATTTCAGGATTTCGGGGAGGTCTCGTTTATCAAAAACGCTGCGGGGATGAGCAAGCAAATGCTGGGGTAAATCGATTCTTGGAATAATCAACGAGTACCGCGAACACCATGGTAATTGTTTATGTACTTCATCAATCAGGGGGAATACGGAGACACGGTACATTGTCAGATATTCAGAAGTTCATCGGAAACTTATGAAAAATCTCGAATTTGGATATTTTGAAAGTTTAAAAGGTTTGCGAAAAAATTTTGGATTTGTGCGTTTTCCGAATTTTTGATTGTGCGTCTCAAATGTTAAAATTTTGGAATTTCTGTAACTTAATTTTTTTTTCGAAATTTTTTTTCAATTTTTTTTTCGAAATTTTTGTTTCGAAATTTTCGTTTCGAAATTTTTTTTTCGAAATTTTTTTTTCGAAATTTCTTTTTCGAAATTTCTTTTTCGAATTTTTTTTTTCAAATTTTGTTTCCAATTTTTTTCCCCAAATTTTTTTTGCAAATGTTGTTCCCAATTTTTTTATGCTATTTAATTGAAAAATTTAATAATTGGAAATCTTGAATTTTCCGACAAATTATGGAAATTACCACTATAATGCTCAAAATACTATGAGCAGGCAAATTCTGGTAAATCGATTGGTGGGATAATCACAGAGTACCTGGATTAGATATGTCCGTGATTGGTAACGTGGTCCATCAATCAGGGAGGATAAAAGGAAACGAGGGCGTTAATCGCCCATGAAGCATGGATTTAGGGATTTGGAGGTGCCATTCGTGAATCTGGTTCGAGTAATTTATATAGCATAGAAAAAAAATAAATTCTGGGAAAACCGTCTTCGGTTTAAAAAATTGCGAATATCCAATTCATTTGAATTACCAAATGTTGATAGTTTTGCAAAGATCGAAGGAGCTATATATTTTGCATATTTGGAAAATTTGATGCTGATTAGTCGGAAATTTTTGAAAAAATTAACATTTTCAAACTTGAAATTTTCTGAATTTTTGAAATTTTTGATATTTTGGAAATTTGGATAATTTTTTCAAGGTTTGAAAATTGTAAAAATTTTGGCAAATTTCAGAAATTTATGCAATTTTTTGAGAATTCCCAAATCCGAAATTGACATTACTTCATTTTCAAATTTTTTTGAAATTTTCAAGTCTTCAAAATTACCAAATTTCTCAAATTTTTTAAATCCTTCAAATTATTGATAATATTGACCTTTCCAAAATTTGAGACTTCCTCAAGTTCTGAATTTTCAAAAAAAAAAAAAAAAAAAAAAAGCTAAAATCAAAATTTTGGAGTGTCCAATTTTTTCCAAATTTTGGTGAATGTAAATTTCTCAAATTTGTGAAATTGGTAAATATTCACCGACTTCCATTTGCAAAATGAATTCCGGGAATATTCCGTTTTTCTCCTGCGCATTTCAGTTGGACCCAATTTGTCAAAATGAAAAAATTTTGCCGCCAAGATTAAAAAGGAAGAGTTGCTGAGAAAATTTTTTCAATGCTCGAGCATTGCGTTGAACGTAATTTCAGTTGGCATTAGCCAAGTGCTCGCGCGTCATGCGCATTTTCAAAGCCAAATGTTTTATGCATCATCACTTTATTTCCTTGCAAAATTGCCCACATTGACCCGCTCTGTTGACCCACTTTAGATTCTGATTCCCCATTTCACGGGGAATCAAGTACGCGACTATCGCAATGCACTGAAAAAATTGTGACTCAATTTTCCGCGTGAAAAACGCGGGAAATTCAAATCAATCACATTTGCTCGAATTTCCCCAATTGTTCCCCAATTCAATGAAAAAAATTTTCTCTCAATCACTGCATGTAAATTTCTTTCATCGCCAAAGGAAGGACCTTGGGCGAGACAATTCCAATAATAGTATCAATAACACAATAACAATAATAACATAATAGCAACTTCCCAATGCAGAAAACTCCAAAATCCTTATCTCCAATTCTCCGAAAAATTCAATTATCTCACTAAAAAATAAGTTTACGAGAAAACATGATAAATACTTTTTTGTAGGAAATGTGATCCACAATATAAAAAGTCTATTCCAATTTTGCGCTAGATTCACTCGTTCTTGAGATAAATCGGTATTTTCTTGACGAACCAATACTCTCGAAAAGTGAATGAATCTAAAGAACCGCAATCTAAAAAAAAAATTGACGAATTGCGAAAATAGGAGGGACATCACAGAGGAAGACTTCCGGATACCCATAAGCCTCCTGATGAATCCACTTGAACGGATTCACCTCACCCCGAACGGACCGCCCTCCCGCCCCCCCCCCCACCCCCCTCCCCATGCGTGGACGTGAACACACAATTTTTCCAGATGAAATTCCTCATAAGAAATTCCTAAGGCAAAATTTTCCCCATAGACGTCGATGCTTTCCCATCTACGCGAAAATCCCCTCGACTCCACGGAGAAAAATATTCCGTACAAAAAAAAAAAAAAAAAAAAAAAAAAAAAAAAAAAAAAAAAGAGGTTCGAAGCGTGAAAATAAATGCCCGGCGCGCCATAATGCCCCATATACGATGGCGAAATAGATATAAGGGCCGAGTCGATTGGGGGAACCCAAGTGAAAATAAACGCGGGGCATACTCGCGTATATCGTACATAGACCGTGTAATCTGAGACACGGAAGGGATGAGTGTATCGATCCATCATTGGAAAATTATATACCCGAGATATAGCAAGTTGCACTAGGCTGTTGGTTTATTGTGAGATTCTTGTGGCTTTATCCGAAGTACCATCCTCTTTGTCGCCTAAACCATTTTGGTTACAGCTTCAAAGTAGTGGGCTGAATTTTTCTGCCCTCCTCTATCCATTCCCAGTCGATTGATTCGACCATTCCTTTTTTTCAAATTGTGCATATTGATTTTTCTTCATTAATTATTGATGTGAAACGTCTAATGCGACGCATGGGATCGGAAAAATTTGCTCTCGGGATAGACAATTTCCATGACAAATATATATAGATATACTCCACTGCTTACCCATCGCCCCCTCTCTGCCATCGACGCAAAGGCGGTGCGCACAAGTTGTATGCACATATCGAGATATGCTGCAGCGTTTCGAAACATTTTGAAAAGAATTGGAAAATTCTTTAACGATTTCTCAAAAATTTGGAAAACCTGTCAAAAATCTACAGCAAATTTACAGAGAAATTTACAACAAAATTGGGAAATTTTTGTAAGAATTCAGGAGAACTTTGAAACAATTTGGAATTTTTTTTTGATAATTGAAAAAAGTTCGCTGAAAATTGAAAAAAGAAATTTGAAACAATTTTGAAAAAAATTGAAAATGTTTGGAAAATTTGAAAATTTTTTTAAAAATTTGCAAAAGTTCTGTAAAATGTTGAAAAAACTTTTCAAACATTTAAAAGATCTGAGTATTTGAAAATTTCCAATAGATCTCGAGAAATTGTCAAAAGTTTTGGATCAATTTAGATCAAAATTGCTGTTTCCATGTTTCACATCTACCAAGTGTCCCATGACGCCTCACTTTTTTTTTCCAATTGAAAATTTTGTTCAATATAAAAAAAATGAGAGCGAAAAATTGCGAAAATGTAATTCTCTCCCAGTATCCTCATTCATGTAAATAGATATACTGATCAAATATATCTATATATACCTCACGATAACTGGGGTACAAACCGAAAAAGCCAAAAAAAAAGGAAAAAAATATGCACCTGTCGGTCAAAACCAAAGAAATCTGTTCCCAGTTATCCACAAATGGAATAAGTAGTCTGAAAAATTGATGATACTGCGTATGAACTGTATTTAAACTGAGACACAGAACATTTTCCAGACCTCTACGGCTTGGGGGCTGTGGTTTGCGCGTACGCAGAGTTACAGAATACCCCCTCCACACCCGCAATGGGTGTGCCCACAGACAGAGGGAGATAATATGATGACTCGAGTGAGAACCATGCATGTTGTTTGAGGCATAACATCTCCAAAACACGTATATCACGGCTCCCGCGAGGGCACGGGCGACGGCGCGCAACGAAACGGCCTTACCCCTCACGCGCTGTGGCTTGCGCCGCCTGGAGTGGGGGACGCTCTCCCCTCGCTCGCTCACGCTGCCTGAGCTACGGAAAGTTTACTATAACGCAAATTCTGGCAGGTATATTTCAATTCTTCAACATGAATTTTGTCGAACTGTTAACACTTCTGGAAATGAAATATAGGAGAAGATTTTTTTTAATTTCTAAAATGGTAAAAACCAGAGAGACAGAATATAAAATACCGCAATCAGGGAAGCTCTCACAGAATAAAATACTCTGTTCATGCATTAAGGTTTACTGCATTTCTGGAGAAAAAAAATTGATTAATGGGGCACTACAGCGTTATCAACGAGAGGGCAATTTTTATCAAATGTGTTTTTCCGTGTTCACTGCGTGTCTATAATTCAAAACGTCTCAGGAAAATGCATCCAGGGCTCCCACGTGGTACAATATTTGGCGCATTTTTTTTTATTCAATACTTGAGTACATGCTAGGTAATTTCCATGAATATTATTTCAGCCAGTGCTGAGAAGCTCGCAATGTAAGAAAGAGCGGCGAAAAACTCCCGCGTAAAAACAGATCTAGTTCAAAAACACATGAGACGATCTTCGTGAGGAAAATGGCAATGCTAGGCGCGTAGTCGCGTTAGGAGACTTTTTCTCACCGAAATTTTCATATCATCGAAATTTATCGAAAAACTCAAAATTTTAACGAACCATTTGAAATCTTCACCAATCTTCGAAATTTGACAATATTTGAAAATTTTCGAAATTCCAAAAGCACTAAAACGTTCAAAATTTTTTTCAAAGTTACAAAATTTGAAAAACCTGAAATTTTTTCGGAAATGAGAAACCGGCCAAAAATTTGTGAATTTTTTTTAAAAATACAAATTTGCGAATTTTTTTTTCTTCCTTTGAACCGCCACAAAAATGAAATTTTTGGTTTCGAAAATTTTGACACACGTGTGACACAGTGGGAACAAATTGAAGATTGCGGTCCGAGTCCATCTTGACCCATTTTCGCTGGATCGGAGACGTTTGGATTTCAAGAGAACTTTCGATTATGAATCCACTTAGAGTCGATATTGACACTTGAATAGTTGCTGAGTCGGCGATTTTTGCATTCACACTTAATGGATAGATCTCAAAAGTATCAACGAAATTCTCGTATTCCTCTCAATTACAGGCATGATTATCAAAACTTCACTTTATGTAACTTTGAGGGGAATCATTAATCACTGTATTTAATTGAATGAAAATCCGCGTAAGCATAACGACCTTGAAAATGATAAAGACACTAAAAATTTCCCACTTTAAATTTGTTTCAATAATTCAATTCAATAATTCCATTTCCAGTTTGAGTTTTGAATTTTCTGAATATTAAAAATCTCCGAAATTTTAGAAGTTTCAGAAATTCCTAAAACTCCAAAAACTTTCAAACGCTGAAATTTTGAATTTTGAAAATTCGAAAATTTTGACGTTTTTAAATTTTTCGAGATTATTAAAAAAAATTACATTTTCCAAATTTTCAAATTCGGTTGAGTTTCTTCTTCGCCGATGAAGCGATCCCCCTCGAAGTCACTCGAATTTTTTTTTCCTGATGGGAACCGCGCGAACGGGTTTCACCCCAGCCTTCACCCTGAGTACCCCCACCGAAATCTCCCATTTATCCCAAGAGCGCGACGGTTTAGAGCAAAACTGCAGAAAACTTTTTTATTCGCAATGAAATTCTCTACAAAAAATGTTGAATAACATTTCTCCTTAAACCCACTTGTTACCGAGATATTTCCCTTCCCACGAAAATTTTCAACCGAAGTTCGCGAAGTTTTCCGCCCGGTCCTGATGGATCCCCCTCACGCAGTCCCCAAGTTTTATAACCAGTTTAGACCATCTTTAACAAGATGTATGTGTATGTGTGTGTCTGTGTGTGTGTTATTTTTTTTCGTCTCCGTCCCTCTCATTTGTACGCCCCGGCTAGCGGCCGTTTAAGCATTCCTTCAGGGGGCGTACCGGACACCCACCCATGCGGCTGGAGCCGACTTTCACCATTTTAGGCCATCGTATTTCTAAACACAGGGTAAACCTCCAGAAACCCCTGTGCTATGATGGTCGGCGCCTACGATGGAACCCACCCTCCCCCCCCCCCCCTGCGCCGGGTTAGGTTCCCGCTCGGCCGGGCGGTCTCATTTTATGGGTAGGTGGGTGTCGGTGGGTGTGGGTGGGGCTGAGTAGGTCGGTAAGTGGGGGTGTAAGTTTGTGTGTATGTGTGTGTGTGTGTGTAAGACGATGTAAGTTTCCCGGAAACATCTGCAAAACAAGTTATCAACAAAACTTTTTCAAATTGCGCGCCGCGCAGTGTGATTGGCCAGTGCGTCACGTGACATAGTCGCATGTAGCGACACATGTCGTACTCCAGTATTCCAAATTTCATGATTCCTATTTTTTTTTCTCTGATACCAGTCTTGAAACAGTTAATTGACGCGCGGAAAAAATCTAGGAATGACAATCAGAGATTACAAATCGGGAAGTTTTGTTTGTGCTCCCAACGCGGGGAGATACACTTCCATCCCACTAGTTTATATCCAACTTTGTCGAAAATTTGACAAGTTATAACAGCCTGTCCTCAACCAGTTGCTATGGGCTTTCCAATATTTATACTCAGTCGGCGATTTCGAAGTTTAACCAAAAAATATGGCAGTGTGAGGAGGTGGATCGATAGTCCACGTAAAGTGGAAGATACGGGAGAGCTTGCGACGTAGTAGAGATGAGCCGCCGGGGGGTGGCGATGAATAGGTTTTTTGGAAGAAAGATTGTTGGACAAAACCTGTCTGGGAATTCTCACATTCCCGCGTTCTACGGAAAATGTCTCATGGGAAGTTGTTTCCTGCTCCATAAGTTCCACATAGTCCGCATAAATTTCTATCGGAAGATTTTTTGCTGATGACCTTTGTGGAAGGACCTTCGAATGAACTTCGGATGCACTTGTTGGATTTTGTCAAAAACCGAATTCTCTATTTTTGTCCCAAATGTAATAACTAGCTGCGAACCGAACATCTGCCGTCAACGTGTCAAGTGTAAAGCGGGGAAAAAGGTAGTAGGCCTAGGTCGAAGTAATTACAGCGTAGTGTGAGACTTGCCGCTTTCACTGCTGGGTTCTTCTACATGAGATTGTGTGTATGCGTGGTATCGATTGGTTTTGATGAGCATTCGAAAATGTAATTTGAACTGAGACGGTCACACGAATTTGATTAGCCCCTCACCGACTGGTTCTACCGAAAATTGTTATGAGACATGTTTTGTAGAGAATTTAATTTCCGACAAAAAAGATTTATGGTAAATTTCTCTCTGCCTACTCACTTCCGAACTACAATCGAAATTTCGGTGGACGGGATTTGGGTGTGATAGCCCAGAGAGACGACACCTATAACTTTGAGGTCACGTAGGGCCATAATTATGAAAGTTAGGGGAGAAAGTTATAGGACATGAAAGATGGAGTTTGAAGAGGGGAATAATTTTTATTTAGCACTGTTCTTCGTATCTCTAATAGTTTTCATAGGGGGAGGGTATAAATGGTTGCACCCACGTCCACCCGCCCACCCCCTCCCTCAGTACATCCACACACCCACAAATTTGAACATTTCCAAAATTTGGAAATTTTAAAAATCTCGAAAATTTGGAAATTTCACAAATTTCAAAATTTCTAAAAATTTCAAAAATTTCAAAAATTTCAAAAATCTCAAAAATTTCGAAAATTTCAAAAATTTCAAAAATTTCGAAAATTTCAAAAATTTCAAAAATTTCAAAAATTTCAAAAATTTCAAAAATTTCAAAAATTTCAAAAATTTCAAAAATTTCAAAAATTTTAAAAATTTCAAAAATTTCAAAAATTTCAAAAATTTCAAAAATTTCAAAAATTTCAAAAATTTCAAAAATTTCAAAAATTTCAAAAATTTCAAAAATTTCAAAAATTTCAAAAATTTCAAAAATTTCAAAAATTTCAAAAATTTCAAAAATTTCAAAAATTTCAAAAATTTCAAAAATTTCAAAAATTTCAAAAATTTCAAAAATTTCAAAAATTTCAAAAATTTCAAAAATTTCAAAAATTTCAAAAATTTCAAAAATTTCAAAAATTCCAAAAATTTCAAAAATTTCAAAAATTTCAGAAATTTTAAAAATCTCAGAATTTTAAAAATCTCAAAATTTTAAAAATCTCAAAATTTCAAAAATCTCAAAATTTCAAAAATTACAAAAAATTGAAAATTTTGAAAATCCTCAAAATACAGGACGTTGAATGGATGCTGTGATAAGAGACCGTTTGTATAAACTCCGAATCCTTCTGCAAAAAATGACTGATATCTGACCACGCCCGGCTATTCGGGAAATTACGCGTTTCATCCCTCGATAGTTTTGCAACTCACAGACTCATCCTCGGCTTTATTTGCCCTCGGTTGTATGGAAGATTCGAATAATCGAGAGCAAGGACGAAAGGGGCAATGCGACATGGGTTTTTTGCTCATTTTCCCTGGGCTATCTGGCGCCGCAACATCGTAATACTCACGTACGCAGAACGTTTGCGTATCTGTCGGGTGACCCAATCTACACTGATAATTCTTCAGCAAATTAAATGGGAGGATATAAAAAGAGGGTAAAATAATTAAATAGGAAACTGGAGTCAAGTGAGCTTTTCTGGTTTCCCAAAAAACGATATTAAGGCAAATCTCTGAAAATTGGAAAGCTTCAAAATATTACCACTTTCAAAGTTTCTCAAATTTCAAAAATATAAAAAAAAAAAATTTAATCCAGAAAATTTGAAACATTCAGAACATTTCAGAAATTTCACAAATTTTCAAAATTTCAAAAATTTTTAAAATTTCCATCATTTTAAAAAAATTCCAACATTTTAAAAAATTCCAAAATTTCAGGAATTTCAAAAATTTCAAAAACTTCAAAAATTTCAAACATTTCAAAAATCTCAAAAATTTCAAAAATCTCAAAAATTTCAAAAATCTCAAAAATTTCAAAAACTTCAGAGGTTTTGAAAATTCCAAAAATCCTAACCATTCCAAAAATTTCAAAAATTTCAAAAATTTCAAAAATTTCAAAAATTTCAAAAATTTCAAAAATTTCAAAAATTTCAAAAATTTCAAAGATTTCAAAAATTTCAAAAATTTCAAAAATTTCAAAAATTTCAAAAATTTCAAAAATTTCAAAAATTTCAAAAATTTCAAAAATTCCAAAAATTTCAAAAATTTCAAAAATTTCAAAAATTTCAAAAATTTCAAAAATTTCAAAAATTTCAAAATTTCAAAAATTTCAAAAATTTCAAAAATTTCAAAAAATTCAAAAATTTCAAAAATTTCAAAAATTTCAAAATTTTAAAAATTTCAAAATTTTAAAAATTTCAAAATTTTCAAAAATTTCAAAAATTTCAAAAATTTTAAAAATTTTAAAAATTTCAAAAGTTTCAAAAGTTTCAAAAATTTCAAAAATTTCAAAAATTTCAAAATATTTCAAAAATTTCAAAATATTTCAAAAATTCCAGAAAATTACAAAATTTTTGAAGCTGTCAAAAATTTTGGGAATTCCAGCAATTTCAAAAATACATTAAGTACTAAAGGTCGATAATAACCTCCATTATGAGAGACCTCAGGACCGATTAACTTCTATTAACAAATTTGATGATGCATTAAACCAATTATCCCACACATTACCGCAATTTGATTATGATCCCGCTCGTCAATGCATTATAATGTCAAAGATCAAATAAAAATCGCCGTTCTATCTGATTGTGAAAACATATGAATACCATTTTGTAACTGATAAATTCTCTTCATGGCAAAAATAGAAAAAAATCCAAAATGTCAAAGCGTCCAAAATCTCCTCAAAACGATTAAATTCTCCGAATCGCAAGTAACAATTTCAAAATAGTGAAACCAAAAATTTCCATTCACGATTTCGAAAATCGTGCTTTACCAGTTAAAATCGTAAATCACTGGAACTGGCCAGTTTGATTCTTAAGGAAGAGCCTCTGATCCACTGAAAAAAAAAATTAATTAAAGTTCGCACTTGGTTGGGCCCTCGCGCGCTAATCAATGAAATCCAAATGCAAATAAACAGCCGAGTAAATACGCTAATGAGTTACGCCTTCTTCTCTTGAAACTCTCACCAAACATCAAATCCAATTATTCCGCTCTCCATTATACACTTGCTTATCATAACGTATCACATGGCTCTCGTCTACATTACTGAGTTAAGTGGCACTACGAGCTACCCCACTGTGCTACCTCACACTGGCTACAACACCCCCATATTGGGTTTAATCACACATAGTGATATAGTACGTCCGCGGAAAGTAGATCAGTAGTACACGGAGAAAGCGAAATCGTAAATTACGATTTGAAATACGTAAATTATGTGCTCCAATATCGTAATTTACGATTTATAATATATAATTTACGGATGAGCAAGCGTAAAGTCGTAATACGGTTGTCCAAGGAAAGTAGATCAGTAGTACACGGAGAAAGCGAAATCGTAAATTATGTGCTCCAAGACCGTAATTTACGATTCATAATATATAATTTATGGATGAGCAACCGTAAAGTCGTAATACGGTTGTCCAAGGAAAATACATCAGTAGTACACGGAGAAAGCGAAATCGTAAATTACGATTTGAAATACGTAAATTATGTGTTCCAATATCGTAATTTACGATTAATAATATATAATTTACGGATACGGAACCGTAAATTCGTAATGGGGTTGGCGGCGGAAAGTAGATGCGTAATACACAGTAAAAGCGTAATCGTAAATTACGCTTTTCCATCATCGTAATTTACGATACCTTATACGTAATTTACGGGTAACGAACCACCCTGAAATACCCTCATATTGAATTTACTTCCACAGACTGGCATAGTCCCTCAATCCGATAATAGAGCCGTAATACACTCAGAAACGATGAATCGTAAATTACAATTTGAAATACATAAATTACGGTCTGGATACTTGAATTCACCGTAAGCCATATTTTCGCATATCATAATTTACTATTCGTATAATTTTGTATAAGTTGGCGTTCATACATATTAATTTACGATTTCGTATAAATAATTTACGAATACGAAATTGTCAATTACGATTTGCAATGCGTGAATTACGGTTCGTAATTTACGATTCATAATCCCTCATTCAAACTTAAGACATATTAATCTCAGATTTCTTGTCTGTAATTTACGAATTTGGAATCGTAATATACGGTTTTTTGGACGCAATTTACGGTTGAGTAATCCTCAATTAAGAGTTCTTAACCGTAATTTACGATTTAATTATCATAATTTACGAGTTCTTAGTTTTATTTCAAGCAAGACTATGACCCACCCCACAATATCATGTCTCCCCTCCCCCTCAACCCCCACCCTCCCCCTCAACACCCCCCCCCACCCCTCGTTCCTGTAGGACTTCGATATTGGCTTCAATCAAACACACCATACTATGTCAGACTGCGTTTATCGGGGAAAGTGGAATCGATAATAGTCACAGCGATTCGAAACAAGACCTCCAAGATTTCCGAGTTGACGTTATCAATCAATGCTCCACGGGAATAGCAGCATCATCTCGTACCAGATCACAAATGTTGAGAAAAAAAGTAGAGAAAACCAGATGGTCGTTTTTTCCCTTATCAGGCTCCCCAATTGTGCAGACTTTTTTTTTGCCCTTTCGCGGCAATATTTTTTTGCGGCTCCAATAATCAACGCCGAATGACACGCTATATTTTGAAAAAAGCACTCCCAGCTGATGAGATTCGCTGGACTACAAAAATTGTTCTCAATTCCAATAGTTCAATTTTATACAAGCATGTCGCGGCCAAAACTCTACATTTGTTACATTCAACGAAACCCCAACTGAAGGTCGATTGAAGATCCCCGATTTGGGGATGAAATATCCCAAGCGTAAATAGTTTCTTCCAAGTCAAGGATATGTATTCTCCGGATCTGGGGTATTTCATCCCTAAATTGAGGATATTCCATCCCCACCCGGGGATAGTTTCTCCCAAATCGAGGATTTTCAATCCCCAAATCGGGGATATTTTATCCCCCAGAAGAGGGATCTTTCATATACTTGTATCGGAGATTTTTTTATCACAAATCGGGGATATTGAATCCCGGATCGGGGATATTTTATCCCCAAATCGGGGATATTCGATCCCCAATTTGGCCATATTCGATCCCTAAATGGACAATTTGTTATATTCTCGTATCGGGCATAGTTTATCCCAAATGGGGGATATTTTATTACTAAATCGGGGATATTCAATCCCCAAATCGGGGATATTCAATCCCCAAATCGGAGATATTTTATCCCCAAAGTGGGGATTTTTCACACTGTCGTATCGGAGATAGTTCATCCCAGATCGGGGATCATTGATCCTTCCATCGGGGATTTCCCATCCCCAAATCGGGGAACAATTGATCCCTACATTGGGGATATTTTATTCCCATATGGGGGATAGTCAATCCCCAAATCGGGGATATTCAATCCCCAAATCGGGGAACAATGGGCCCCTACATTGGAGATATTTTATCCCCAAGTAGGGGACATCCAATCCCCAAATCAGAGAACATTGATCCGTATATCGGGGATATTTTATCCCCAAATCGAGGATACTCAATCCCCAAATGGGGCATATCCAATCCCCCAATTGGGGATATTCAATCTCCAAATCGGAGATCACCCTACGTTAGGGATATTTCATCCCCAAGTCGGGGATCACCCTACGTTGGGGATATTTAATCCCCAAGTCGGAGATCACCCTACGTTGGGGATATTCAATCCCCAAGTCGAGGATACTTAATGCCCAAATCGGGGATCACCCTACCTTGGGGATGCTCAGTCCCCAAATCGGGGATATTTAATCTCAAATCGGGGATATTTTATCCCCAAATCGGGGATATTTTATCCCCAAATCGGGGATATTTTATCCCCAAATCGGGGATAATTTATCCCCGAATCGGGAATTTGGCCATTTTAAATATTAATTATTATAAATATACTCGAATCAGAAGTTTCGATACTCCTGAATCAAGCCGACTTTTCCTAACTCCGATAAAATCGAGTGATGCAAAATTTTCTACGATCCTGATAGAGCCCATGGGAGCATTTGTCATTTCACTGCACCAGATTTAGATATTCTTGTCAGCATCGAGAAACTAGTTTAATTGTAAAGTTTATGTGACCGGGTTAGGAGAACCACTGACGCCATTTTTGTGTATCCCTAGCGGCGTATACCGTCTGCATACCGCGACTTCACTAGCTATTTCCTCCGTTTCTTATTAAAGTTCTCTATTAGAGTGTACGCTCTTGGCAGCCAACATCCCATCATCGAGTTTATGATCAGAGGAATTTTATGGTTTGCATTTATCATTTAAGTATCGTTATTCTGGGAATAAATCGATAATCTCGGCTAGCAGGGGACCTAAACAATCTTCATAAACTCTCATAGCGATGTGTTTGTGTGTGTGTGTTTGTGTGTGTGTGTGTGTTTGTGTGTGTGTGTGTGTGTGTTGGTAGGTGGGTGGGTAGGTGTGTGGACGAGTGGGTGGATGGGTGTGTGGGTAGGCATCAATAGGTGGGTGGGTGGATGTATGTGAGTGGGTGGGTGTATGTGAGTGGGTAGGTGTGTGTGGGTGAGTGGGTGGATGGGTGTGTGGGTAGGCATCAATGGGTGGGTGGGTGGATGTATGTGAGTGGGTGGGTGTATGTGAGTGGGTGGGTGTGTGTGAGTGGGTGGGTGTATGTCAGTGGGTGGGTGAGTGTGTGAGTGGTTGGGGGGTCTGTGTTTATTTGTCCATTGAATGTTACGAGCGAAATTGAACAACAAAGCTGATTATCCCGTTAACAACGGGTTTTAAGCAAAAATGTTATAAATAATTTGTTGTTCAAAATTCAATCTCCCACAAAAAATATTTAAACCATTTTCCTCTACACTACTTTGTTTACGAGATAAATTGGAAAGACGTCGCTTCTGAGGAGTGACAAATATTGATCGGTCGATTCTTAGTCTCGCCCGCACACACACACACCCACAGCCACATACACGTACACACAACCGGATCTCATTAGTAATGAGAAAAATAACCAATTTATTATACTCTCCATTTTCGGGGTCATTCGCATAACGACTCGATCAGGAAATTGAAAAATATTTTCGTTGTATCCACAAAAAAAAGTTCACTCATTTTTATTGTGTGAATTCATTTGGACAAATTAAAACCATTTTAATTATTTCTAAGCAAGCTCCATCAGATACACATGACGAATAGCATGCAACGTATGAGCGTTTTTGAATGCCCATGTCACGCAATGAGCACGTTAGCCTGAATTGAATAACAGCCTTCCAAAAATTGCCGTGAGAGTATCCCTGCAACGCCTTTCCTCGAGTGGCCCTACACGGAAAACAATATATAGCAAACTGAATATCCAAATCCACCAGTTTTGGTCAAAAATGGTATTCAATATATATAGGTTGTCCCATTTGAAACAGTACAACTGAATAACTCCTAAAATAAGCGGTAAATGAAAAAATATTTCATATGAAAGTTGTAGGGTTCTGAGGGGAACATCTGATACGAACTTCACTTTGGGCTGGCAAGTTTAGACTACATGTGTTCGGCATTCCTGACCATACGACTGGAAACGCCTCGTCAAGAGGAACAAGTTTTGTAGGACAAAAAATTGTAATCATTACCATATTTGCAATGAACATCTGAAAGACAAACGTAAAATAGTGTCCCAGGTCAATAAGTTGTCCCGCATCAAATCGATCGCACATCAAACTCAATTCGTTCTGAAGAACAGAAGACTACGACATCGAATTGAGCCAAGAAGCTCAGAATCATTAGTCTCCATCTGTCTGCTTACAACTGAATCACTCGTGCTTTCTCCATTCCAGAATACCCTCATTCTTTCTCAATACCCTCTTAGCGCTTCTCAATACACGCTTTGTTTCCCAGGAAGATGTAACAATTAGTCACACCAAGCACTCTTCCTGCCAACTCGACATTTCCTTCACCCAAACAAGACGGTCGTAGAACTACCTCGATATACAAACACTCTGCCAATACTTATAGTCCAAAATTACACGGAACTCCTGTTTATATTTGAATAGGAGCCGGAGTAGATGAACAGATTCACAGAAGTGGCAGAATACTTGTCCGTCCACATCTAGCCGTCTTCAGGCGCGCATTGACAGAATCTCTCAGATTTTGGTTTTGGACCATCCGTCGGAATGTGGAGGAGCGACGATAATTTTCATGAAGGGTGTTGGATTATATTCATATTTGAATTCAACTATTTATTCAAAATAATTGATTCTACTCAGTCAGAAGATACGTGCGCTTGATACAGTGGTTTACCCGCAACTAAACCTTAAAATCTAAGAATTGGTAATTATGTTGGATTCCGGTAGAGGGAATGAAAACTCTCTATGTATCTCGAAATCGCGGTTAATACGAAGAACAAAATAATTGTTTTACTGATACTCTTAACTATCTACTTGGGGTGACAATAGGTTGAGTTGTGCTGATGCTAGTTAAATCGGTTCTACTCTCTTAGATGTTTGTCCACATCAAGAATACTTGCAAGAGGGCTGAAAGCTTGGAGGGAGTAAGTCCCAGGGTGTTGATTGGGTGATAATTTTGGTGGGAGGTTTATTTGAGGGGTTATAAGCGAGGGTAGTAAAATGGAAAGGGATTCGAAGAATCCGAAAATTGGGACTGTCTGTGTGGGTTTTTAGGGGTTTTATTATGGGCCACAATTGAAGAGAGTAATTAAGCAATTTAGGAATGGATGGGTCTCAAGGGCTAATTAAATACTTGTTAAGATTCTATAGGTCCGAGGATTAAGGTAATAAACATGAAATTACTTTTCACGCTACAGGTTTCTTAGAACATGTGGAGGCTTTTGGAGAAAGTCTGAGTAAAATCCTAAAGAATAATTATATGAAAATAGTGGGCATACAACAATTATCCTCTATACCTGAGTGCCAACGTAGCGTCCGCCCCCTGAGTCTCAACCCTCGGGTCATATGGTTGACATGATCCCGTTATTGGGGAAAACTCAGTAAATTTTTTGCTTATAAGAAAAGTAATAGACCAATTTACGCTGTCCCTTCTGAACAGCCAGGTAGGCGCTAAATCCAGAGGTAGTTGAATTTTGAACATAAATGAGTGTACTGAAAATCCAACAAAGGTGTTTTTGTAGTGATCATTGAAAGCTACAAGGAAGCTTCACATGAACATTCGTTGATATTCTTAGTTTGGAAGCTATCTGCCGAGAACGCTTCCGGTTGATGCATCTGACTTCGACATTTAGGAAGGTGACTTGACACCTTGCAAAGGTTCCCTCAAACATTTCGAATTTCAAATTGTCTTTTATGATTCTGAAGTATTTTGAAAATAAGGGTAACACCATCAAGAATAGTGGAGAAGCAACGTATGATTTGTTTCAGCACAAGCTAGTCCTCCTCCAAGCTCAAGCATATGGTGAGCATCGAAATTCCTCAAGTCACCTCTGGTTGAATCAACTCGGATAATGAATGATTGCAACCCACTTCCAATGTGAAATCCGTTTCCAGCTTGGATAAACTCAGATTAGTTCCGAATGAATTCGTTGAAGTTGCACTTTTTGCGCTGATTCTAACTCCGAAGTGCGTTGATGCTGCTCTGGTATATCTCGGCTTTCTTTTTGACTGGCCCTGTTGGAATATTTGTACATAGCTCTTGTATTATTGTCCACAAAACACTCGATATATTCATGACTTAAGGATATTCAACACGTATAGTCAAAACAAAACTTTATGACCTTTTCTATAATTCGTTATATTTATCGCCAACAATTTTCAATTAATATTTCAATGCGTTAATTAGTTGAAGTGATAGCCATAGAAAATTATTATATTGTATTTGATTTTGGGAATCGATATTATATTGTTTAAACAAATTAATGAAAAAAAATTTAGTCAATCGTCATGCAATTTTTACCATCGTTTTATATCTGCTTCAATAGTAACTTTTCAAAATTTCAACAAATTTTTATATTTTGAACTGTATTTACAGAAATTTTTATTTTTCCCATAAGAAGCCGTGTTAATTGAGAACTTTGATAATTAATAACCACAAAACGGTGTTGTGAATCAATCTCAAGTTTCATACAGGCATCTGTTACCGCTTCAAAAACATTATGTCAAAATTTCAAGCAATTCTTATATCTTCGCCAATATAGGTGGGATATCTTTAAGAAATGTCTAGGCAAGAGACAAGTTTTATGATTGAGAATTTGAGAACTCTCTAAATTTGAGTCCTCTACAATTTTATAACGTTCGCCATTGAATGGTTTAATATTCCGATTTAATTTTCCTATTGTCTCGAATCACTGAATCAAAAATTAAATGACTAAACTACTGTTTACAAACTTATTAATCACATACAGAAATATGACGTGTTTTCCTGGGCCCATAACCTAGATTAGATTATGAGGTTGACAATGAGCAGAAGACACTATGTAAATTTGAATTTAACTGCTTACTCGAAATACTTGATTCTACTCAGTCAGAAGGTACGTGCGCTTCATACAGTGGTTTACCCGCAACTAAACCTTAAAATCTAAGTATTGGCAATTATCCTCTATACCTGAGAGCCAACATAGCGTCCACCTTCTGGGTCTCAACCCTCTATACATATGGTTGACAAGACTCCGTGGCTTGGGGAATAACTCAGGAATGAAATTTTTGCTCATAAGAAAAGTACTAAACCAATTTACGCTGTCGCTTCCGACGAGCCAGGTAGGCACTAAATCCAGAGTTTATTAAAAATCCAACAAGTCTTTTTCATTCTTTAATGGTGCAAAAGCAGTTCTCTCTGAAAAAGGTGTACGCTTCAAGTATATCTATATATAGGAAAAACAATGCCTAAGGTAGGGACCGAGAAAGCCAAAATCAATCAATAATAAACACACCGGTCAAAACAAATACCAATTCTTCAGTAGCATGTGAGAGTTTTTCACTTGGGTATAGTTTTAGTTTTAGTACGGTGGTTGTCTAGTTAAGTTGTTCCTTCCTCGTGCAAATGAAGATAGTATTGAAAACTATTCTGTTGATTCTCACCTGAATTCTTTATTTACTAGCGCCAGCTTTTCAACTGAACTTTTTTCTTATTTGATTTTAATTCGATTATTTGTCTCCTTGTTTTTGTTTTGTTTGTTTCTTTTCTTCTTGAATTTGATTTCCATTAATTTGGGTTTTTGTCTTCTTGTTTTTGTTGTTTTTTTTTTTAATTTGAACGATGAGCGCGCGCTGTATGAGAGACCAAAGAGAATCTAGTCAATCAAAATGTAAAATGAGCAATGGCGGCGTTCCAAAACCAATCAAAATGTAAGATGAATGAAAAAATGAACATGGAGGCGCCCTGAGCATCACGTGACCTCCACCGTTTTTAAGTAATAGGATTCATGCCCATATCCTAATAGGTCCTTTTCGGCCGCTTCATCCAGACCATGCTTACGAAGTGACTCGCATTGATTAAGCACCTTAGCTTTGGATACCTGGAATCCACCACAATAATAATTGGCGAATTTCACACCTCTGCTTCCAGGTATCGTCTCATCTGTCGGCAATCGATATCTGAGGAAAGTCGAGACCCATTACTTCCGTTTCGTAGGCAACGATATCGTTTGCCCTCCTATTCCCCTTAGTCTCTTTCTCTTTTAACGGCACCCGGCACCCTCACTGGGGACACGTGCATACTAGGCTAGTTCGATGCCTGAATGTGCAGGTAGACCTGCGTTTGCGTTCCGTCAGGAAAAGTTATTGATCCGTTGGAGATATGACACCGTGGTCTTCCTACCGTCGACACTGCATGGCCTCGTGCAGGCCGCCAATTGAGCTTGCACCCAAAAGGCCTCCAGCTAAGAGGTCTGCATCCAAGATGGTCTTCTTCAGTTCCTAGAAAGAAGATTCACGGTCCTTCCAATCAATATAGCAGACATGGTAGATGGTCGAGGAATTGAAATAGGAAAAAACTCCCCCTCGGTGACCAACCCAACAATTCCGAGTCCATTCCCCGGAGCACACTTGCCACCCCCCCAACCCCCCGCTGAGATTCCTACCGGTTATTTATCAAACGGAATGAGCCAAGCTGAATCATCTGCTATTCCCATTGTTGAAAATTCCCTGAATTCTTGGGTGAAGGATTAACCTACCATTATTTTCCATTATTTTCCACGCACAAAAGTTTTCTCATTGCCATGATGAATACACTGTGGGGCTACAATGGAGCATGTTCAAACATACCAACAATGCTATGGAATATTAGATATTCTGTTATCTTCAGAGGCATATACTAGTGTATTTTGGAGACTGGAGTGAACAATCTTGATTCCAGTTGTTAATTAGCCGGGAATTCGAAGCGCTGAAGTCGTTAAATCAGACAGTCGATATCAACTACGGCATTTCACAAAGGTGAGGTATCTATTATTGAATGCCCGTGTGATTTCCACAGGGCCATGTACCAGGGAAATTGGATTACAATCTTACCAGCATTTCTGGCACAAATGTGGGTTGATAATAGAATGACAGAGTTGGGACGATCGCTTTGACCTACTGTGATTTTGCACGTTACGTAGTGCATTATTTCAATGATACTGGAGATGAAAAATTCCATGACTGAGATGTTCGGACTAGAGTGTGTTTGTATGTGTTGTGTGTGTGTGTGTGAATGGGCCTGGGTGGGTAAGTGGGTGGGTAGGTGGGTGGATGGGGGGGGGGGGGGGTAGGTGGGTGGCTGGGTAGGTCAGTGGATAGGTGGGTGGGTGGGAGTGGCTAGGTTGGTGGATGTGTGGGTGGGTAGGTGGGTGCATGGGGGTGGGGGTAGGTGGGTGGATGGGGGTGGGTGGGTGGGGGTGGGTAGGTGAGTGGATAGGTGGGTGGGTAGGTGAGTGGATAGGTGGGTGGATGGGTAGGAGAGCGAACACATATATACGAGCTGTTTAGTCAGAAATAATGTCTGACAATATTTATCCATAAAGACATTTGTTACTGAGATAGTGGATTTCTTAAAAGTTATTGGTTCGACGCGCAAAGGGTAACCCACATCCCGTCCGTTGGATCCATACATTGGTCATATTTTTCCATTCTGTTGTGACATTTTTTTATACACCAGCGATTCGTTTTACGCTTTTGTGTGAAACTCTGCGGCTATCTGCAAGAAGTGCAAGGAAAGAGAACTCATAAAAATGGAATATTCTCTACCGGCTTTAGGCACGCTTCGAAAAATTCAAAAAAATCTGAACTACTTATTCAGCCAGTATATACCTCACGAAGTTTCAAAGAAATCTTGAATACATAGATATAATCGTCGTTTAATTTCCCATGAAATATCTCACCGATGAAATTTGAGTTTACAGAGGAAGAAGTAATATCGTTGGGTAACTTTATATTTTGAAAGAAGTCTATTTTAATACTTCATAGAGTTATTTGACCACACACGCACCCACCCACCCACTCACCCACCCATCCACTCCCCCCCCACCCACCCATCCATCCACTCCCCCCCCACCCACCCATCCATCCACTCACCCATCCACCCACCCACCCATCCTCCCACCCATCCACCCGCCCACCCACTCACCCCCCCACAGCCACCCACCCACCCACCCACTCAGCCTCGCACGGACGGTAGAGCATCTGCCTACTATGTCAAAGGTTCTAGGTCCGCGTCCATCCCCGAGAATGTTCCACACGATGAAACATTTCCTCATGGATTCCAATCGACAGCAGGAACGTTTCGGTGGTACCCATAAAATGAGATCGCACGGCCGCAAACTAAGTCGACGGAAGGGGGCGGGGGGTTCCACCATAGGCGCGCGCCATCGGTAACACCGGAGTTTCTGGGAGTTTACCCTGTGTTTAGAAATACGATGGCCTAAATGGCGAAGGTCGGCCCCTGCCGCATGGATGGGTGTCCACTAGTCCCTTTCGAAGAAATTGGAGCTACCTTGGCGAGTACAAACGAGAAGGGCGGAGGTAAAAAAAAACATCTCTGGGACAAACCGTTCCGTCGAACGTCTTGAGAACCCCATGGAAAATGAAATTTTCAAATTGGGCGGCGAATCAATAGTTTGCCTCATCGGGAAGTTGAAAATGGAAGCGCAAGAAAACAAAGGCCGAGTTAAATTGAATATCTCACCTATGTAAAATATCCGCTTTTTTCAAACAAACATTTATTTCTATGAACGTAGCCTAGCTTTCAGTCCAACTGGAGCGTAGCCTATAAAAACCTCAAGAGTTTCAGCATTATGGACGCTCAAGTGCCTGCTCTTTCACTGAAAATTCACATTTGACGGCTAGACAAATATTCTCGGAAAATCTGGCAATTTACGACTCGGGAATTATATCGCTCTGCTAATTTCCGAAACAAGTGCTCGAGTAAATTTCATCGTGCATTCTTTAAATTGCCAAGAGAAACTCGGTGTATGTGTGTGTGTGTGTGTGTGTGTGAGAGGGTGTGGGTGGGTGGGTGGGGTGGGGTGGGGTGGGGTGGGGTGGGGTGGGGTGGGGTGGGGTGGGGTGGGTGGGTGGGGTGGGGTGGGTGAGTGGGTGGGTGGGGGGTGGATGGAGTGGGTGTGTGGGTGGTCGGGGTGAGTCTCTGTGTGTGTGTGTGTGAGAGAGAGTCAGCATTTGCAACTTCGTTGTAAAGACTACCATGTTCAATGCACGTGAAAACGCGTGCACACACACACACACACACACTTTCACACACGAGTATACACATATATACAGCAATAATTGAAATAACCCTCCATTCCACTTCCGTAATTACACACATATCACACCTTCAAAACCCACCCTTTTATCGATTCAATTCCCTGTTATCGTTCTCCCACGCCGCAAATTTGTTTAAGCTCTCACTACCGATACGATAACACATACTGAATAATCGGAAGTGTTGTACTGGGAGTTTCATCCAGTGGAATGAATTTTAGTCAGCGATTTCGCGGGAGTAATCCCCAGCCCCTCAATATTCCCTGGACAATAGGATAACCTCAGCTTTTCAATACACGTATTGCTAGTCTCGATTGGTATGGCATGGTCAGACTGTTTAGGATGGACATGGAAATCTGGGGTCAGTAGCGGGTTTCAAGTGTTTTCAAAAGTTAATTAAATTTGAAAATTTTGGAAACCTTCAAATATGTCGAAACTCTAAGGAGTTTCAAAAATGTCAGAAATTTCAGAAATTACAAAAATTTCAAAAATTTCAAAAATTTCAAAAATTTCAAAAATTTCAAAAATTTCAAAAATTTCAAAAATTTCAAAAATTTCAAAAATTTCAAAAATTTCAAAAATTTCAAAAATTTCAAAAATTTCAAAAATTTCAAAAATTTCAAAAATTTCAAAAATTTCAAAAATTTCAAAAATTTCAAAAATTTCAAAAATTTCAAAAATTTCAAAAATTTCAAAAATTTCAAAAATTTCAAAAATTTCAAAAATTTCAAAAATTTCAAAAATTTCAAAAATTTCAAAAATTTCAAAAATTTCAAAAATTTCAAAAATTTCAAAAATTTCAAAAATTTCAAACATTTCAAAGATTGCAAGATTTCGAAAATTGTTAAAATTGTCAAAATTGTGAAAATTGTCAAAATTATCAAAATTGTCAAAATTTTAAAAATTATCAAAATTTCAAAATTTTAAAAATGATCAAAATTTCAAAAACTTTCAATATTTTCAAAATTTTGAGAATTTCCTAAATTTCCAGAATTTTCAAAATTTTCAAAATTTCCGAAATTTCCAAACTTTTAAATTTAAAAAAATTGCAAAACTTCCGAAACGTTGTGACGCGGCGACAAAACCTCCAAACCTCCCCAATGATCCAAAATTTCCTCCCTCGAAATATCAGAAAATAATCCAGACGTCAATATTGGCGGAGCCACCCACTAACCTCAGCTTTCCATTACCCTATCATTTATCTCAATTTGTACGATCCATTTGAAGCGTCGTAAATTAATCTTGAAATATAAAACAAAAAGAAAATATCTCCCCGCTTGCAGGGCCGTCACTAATCGCCACGGGCCATAATGGAAATGGCTTTGTGAGCGATAAAGAAATGAAAAGAGAGGCATTCTATTCCCCTCCCCCCGCAAGTGCTTTTGACCTCCATCTTTCTAATAAAAAAATCATTCATTAAACATGGAAACAGAAAACCCCGGAGCAACCACACCGCTTAAACGTAATTGAATACATTTCTGAATACTTCCGAGTACTTCTCGAGTCGACCCACATAATCAAGTAAAAACTCGACAACGAAAAGCTGAAAGAAGTTCCATTTACGGTATTTCTTAGATGGAGTGACCTAAATTTGGATTGGTTGAATTTTTTCTAGCTGATAGAGTGTGTTTTTCCCCTCCCCCTCCCCTGTACCCTCCACGGTAGCTTCTCCTCAGCATTTTTTCAAAAGGCCCTACCGGGCACCCATCCGGGTCCGACTTCCGCCATTTAGGCCATCGTATTTCTGAACACAGGGTAAACCTCCAGAAACGCCTACGCTACGACGGCGGGCGCCTATGATAGGTTCCCGGGTTAGGTTCCCGCCCGGCCTTGGGGTCTCATTTCGTGGGCACCGCCGATAGCACAGTGCAATCACTACAGCAGGTTACAACGAACATTTGAAAATTTGCCTGATGAAGCTGTCTTGTACAAATGTACAAATCATTGTCAAACACTGATTGAAGTAACAAATTGTCGTCAATATTACATATTTACAGGCACCGATCCGATGCATCCTGCAACTAAAACCCGACATTGGCCAAATTGACATTTTCAAGAAAAAAAAAACTGGAACACAATAGAGCCAGCATGGATAGATGTATATACATCACCATAAACCATATTCAAAGACCAAAGAATAGTCAAGAAATAAAGAAGGCAAAACTAATGGACAAAACAGAATTACTAATTTAAGGAGAGACTATGGTGATATTTCGCGGTGGTTTTTCGTTATAGAGACGCTGGTGATTGGTTATCGAATCAATTTGAGGTTGAAAACAAAATAAATGAAGCATATTTCCCCATTTTTTTCGTTTAAAATTGTAAAATTTGCCCAATACGTAGGCTGGAACAGGGGGGGGGGCAGAATGGGACACTGGGACAAAACGGAAGGTGAAATGTCCCATTGCGCTAAAAATGAGATGTGGACCGTAATGGGACACTCCGCATTCCATTTTGCCTCAGTGTCCCATTTTACCCCCTGTCCCATTATGCCCCGCCCAAAAGGTTATACCTAATTTTAGTGACTGATCAGAATCGGAAGGCGGATCAAATTTGGGATCGAAAATTCCTTTTCCACTTTTCTCTCCGACGCTCCCCCGCCAAGTTATTCAAATTTTAAATGAGCCAATCAAAGTGTAGCTCCGCCCCCTCGGACAGTGGTTCTCAACTGAATTCTTTAAAGGAAACGGGTTTTACGTCTTAAGGTCAAGACTTGATGTGGTCAGTCCTGGCACCGTGACCTTGACACTTAATATCCCGGTTTTTGTTAATTTAAAATGATCAAGTTGAAAACCACTGACCGAGGGGGCGGAGATGCGCTCTGATTGGTCCATTTAGAAAATTGAATAACTCGGCTCGAGGGCCTCAGAGAGAAAAGTGGAAAAGGAATTTTCGACTCCAAATTTCACCCTCTTTCCACCCCCAAATTCATAGTGCGATTCCTACCCATTCTGCCCCTTTGGCGCCGAAAATATTGTAATTTGCTTCATTTTTTTGTTTCTCTGATACGAAAAATTGATTAAATTCATCAGTGTCTCTATAATGCATAACGACCTCAAGGAGAGATTACTATGGGTTTTGAAAATTGTGGAAAATTTGAATGAGACTTTTCGTTGTTTGAAACTCGATCAAATAGTTGTAGCATCAAAAAACTCGATAAGAACAATATTATTCGTTTGATATTCACATATTCAAAAATAAAAAATATACTCAATTTTCGAAGAACGAACTTTTCCCAAATAGAATGTTTTTTTGATATTAAAGATTATGAGCTTTTTTCGTACAAAACATTTTTCAAATTATTTGGAAAAGGGGAAAAACGGAACTAGAATTTATTTTGGGGGTCAGACAGTGAACAATAATTTTTGTTGTGCGAATTTCCAATTGTTATACATATTTGATCTAGTGTCAATATACGAAAAATCTCCCTCAAATATTCCCAAAAATTTGAAACCCATACTGGGCATTTTCTGTCAAACTAAACACCAAGTTCCATTATGGTATTGAAAAGTCTGGAACAAATGCAGGTGGTTTTTATATTAATAATTTTGTTAATGATGTTCTGCAGATTTTTTTATTGATTTGGTGCAAGAGACAAAAACCAATAAACTTCCCAAAATCTACGACAATTTTTTATGTTTCAAAATTTCCAAAGAAGATCCAAAAACAAAACAAAAATTCACAATATTCGTGACAACAATCTGATACAGAACCGAAAATTTCAGTTACAACCATCGCCATAAAATGTAAGTTCAATTTAAAATGCAACCTCGATTGTGCTTCTCCCTTTATCTGCAAATATCTTGTGACCTAAGGGAGATACTCATAAATCGATAACAACATTTTTTGTAGAGAATTCAATGACGAACAAAAAAGCTCTTTATCACTTTTTCTTCATTCCTCTGGAAAACCAAAATAATTGCCAAAAAAGTCATGAACGTTGTTTAAAAACCCATTCGGTTTAGTCTCTGCACCAAATCACTCCAAAAATCCGAAAAGAGCCATGCCAAAATTTTTCTCTGCCTGGAAAATTAATCACCGTCCTCCACATGGTTGCCATCCGCGGCGCCGCTCCAGATGGCAACATTGTACACGGAACAGAATGACTCCTTTGCCAAAGCAAAAAGCCTTGCAAAGTTGCTCATCCTCTTCCACCCGCTTGCCATCTTGAGCTACCCCGCGGATGGCACTACCTCCTGTGGAGCTGATTGTTCCACCAAGGTCCAGAAATATACCACACCACCCTGGAACAGTTCCAACCATTTCAAATCAATGAAGGAGCCACTTCTGACAAAGCACCCCCTCTCACGATTTCACCGCAGTCCAACCTTAAAAACCTGAATGAATACTGAGCAGACTGTATTTGGGCTGTTGCAGGATGCATGCGGTTGGCTTGCACTCGGCCTTGGCGATCAAGCGTCAGAGAAAGCGTCGTGATGAGCAGAGACGTGCCCGCGAGCGTCGTTACAGTGCCCAATCCGGCGAGAGTGGTTTGACATCACCCCGTGCATCGCAAGGTTCCCTGGACCACCACCCACGCCACCACCATGCAGCAAGTACCCACCGTGCAGCAGGCCAAGGAATGCTGGACTCCAAAGTTGTCACATCGATTGGCATGCTGCACATCGGTGTGGTCTTCCTGGTCTTGGGTGGTTTCCTGCTGGGAAGCGGTCTGCTTCCCGGTGATATATCCAATTGGAGCTTCAAAAGCTCCGGCGGTTGGTGGAATGAGCTCGTTGCAACTGGCCTCTTCGCTGTGGCTGTCGGTATCTTCCTCATAATTCTCAATCGTGTTATTGCCAAGAAGGAGGAAGACGACTTGGAGGAGTATGTCCAAAGACAGCTAACTCGCTCGAGATCCGGACACCGATTGGAGCGAGATGTTGAAACTGGTGGTCTCACCACCAGGCATGGCAGACGCGCTAAGCAGATCAAGAAGATGACTGCCTCGGGGTCCATTGAGATCGAGAGTGAGAAGGGATCGAATTCACCACCTAGAAGCCCACCACCTGCATACTCACCACCACCGGTCTCCAATGGCGATAATCAAAATCAATCTGTACTGTTCCTTGAACAAATCACGGAGGAGGAGATTGCTAGTGATAGAATTGAAACTTCCACGGCGGATAGCTTGAGCCCGGGCTCACCCAGCGAGACCAGGGAACTGTTGCATAACAATCAACGTCATTTTAAAACGAATGGACATCACAATCATCATCATTACATTGGGCATCAACCTGTTTATGTCAATCCGGCTGTCAATTGAGGGAGCTGGGATTAGGTAGATTATTCATAGTTCAGGACATTCGGAGCTATTGATTCGACTCAATAAGTTCAGGATATCGCGAGTCTTCATTAGGGTTAATATGATCTTTGTATCTGATTATTCGAGATGTAGTTGGAGCGAGGTTTGAGCGAAGGGTGGAGCAGGTTTGTGAGGTCTAGGGTGGACTTTCAGGTGAAGTCAGAGGGGATTGATGCTGGGGATTTAAGCTATCTGGGGTATTCCATACCAACTTGGACAACCTGTGATCCTTACCTCGTCAGATTTTGATGGCGATTCTTTCAGGTTTTACCATGAAAAAAATATTCTCAAATTTTTTCAGATTTTTTTTTTAATCCGCAATAACCTGTAGCAAAAATAGGCCCCGACAAAAATCTAAAAAGAACATACCAAATTTTTAGAAAATAAAAGAAATATGGAACTCCTATTCGGTAGATCATTTTGAGTCCAATTTCGGTAAGCATTGAGAAATTTTGTGATATTTTTCCAGAATTTTAAGTCGGGGCCAATTTTTGCTACAGATTTTTTCCGATCAAAAATATATATAGACATACACTTCCTGCCGCGCCAGAAAAGTGAAACTTCAGAAGAGAAATAGTATTTTTTTTTTTGCATTTGAAATAATACTTTGGGTAGAACGATGAAAGTGTAGAAAGGTAAAACAGTGGTGTGGCAGGAGGCGATGTGATTCTATTTTATGGTAGATAATGCGGGTTCCGTATATTTATTTTACATTCATTCACTCCTCCATTTCATCTTCAGTTGAGAAACGCTATGGCGCGTTGCTATGCCGCGTTGCTATGGCCCGTTGCTATGACGCGCTGTTATGGCCCGTTGCTATGGCGCGTGGCTACAGCCCGTTGCTATGACGCGTTGCCATGACGCGTTGCTACGGCCCGTTGCTATGTTGCGTTGCTACGGCTCGTAACTATAGCGCGTTGCTACGATACCTAAGCGTAAGTGTCCGAACAGCGTAACACCTTCAGATAGTCCCATAACAAGTTGCACTCCAAAAAAAATCTGAAAAAAACTTTTTTTCATGGTAGAACCTCAGAAAAAATCGCCATCGAAATCTGAAGAGGTAAGGGTCACGGGTTGTCCAAGTTGGTATGGAATACCCCATCTACATTTTAAGAGAAATATAGCACATTCCTTCATTCGCGAGGTTCAGGAGTTTTTTGAGTTTTATGGGACAATTTTTGCATTTATGGGCTTCGCGGGATTATGGTTACCTATGCACATTCCTCGAACATTGACATATCGTATATTGGCCTGCACGTATACGGAGTAGATGTAATTTTTTTTTTTTTTTCTTTTATTTATTAGGAATATGAAAATTCAGAACATTCGGGCGAATACATTAATGAACATAATTGATGGACCAAGATGCTGAATCAATTGAACATACAACGCAGAATTAACACTGGCACGGTGGTTTGCTAATGTTTAGCTGTTTAAGGGACTAATTGTAGATAATTGCCAAATATACTCGTAATTCATTAAGTTATATTGATAATTCAAAATACGTATCAAGCCGTCATTGAAGCTAATATAATTACGGTTAAATATGAAGTAATTTATGAATTTTTTTTCCAATTTATTCCATTAACTCCAATGTGTAAAATAATGGTGCACCTGTTTGGGAAAGAACTTTTGCTCCTTTTAGGAATTCATCATCTGACGTTTTATGCAAATTTAATGGAACAAATTTACCCATTTTAATGATAAAATTTAGTATTTCCAATATATTCCATCTTTTATATACTTTGAATACCTATTCTACATGCGCTAGTCTTAAGCTTCGTGGATAGCGGAAATGAGCACAAGTCGCAGTGTACATCAATCTTTATAATGAGGGTTGTCAACATTCATGCGCTATGTGTGATGGTGGTATAGTCATAAATAATCGATAATGAGGTCAACTCCTGGATCTGCAATTTTCGAAATTTTCACCGTTTTTCAAGCTTCAAAAAAAAATCCGAAATTTTGGGAAAAAATGAACATTAATTTTTGGGAAAATTTGCCAAATTTTTCCAACAATTTTCTTTGATTTTTGTTTTTCAAATTTTCTAAAAAAATGGCTTAACGACCACAAAAAATTGCAATGGCTTATTTCCAATAGCCTTCGATAGCCACTTTAACTTTATGCTCGAGCGCTACAATTCTGTGATCCAATGAAAATTGACTTACGCAAACGGAAATAATCAATCGATGCTCTTCAGCAATCATAGTCAGTACAATTGAATAGTTCACTGGCAAAATCCCAAAGCAAATTTGTGATTTGTCAATCACCAAATGCATCAAAAATCACATCCATTAATTATCGCTTGTCCATCAGTAAATGAGGAAAGATTATGATTAGGTAAAAGTGCCTTCTAATCCGTTGAATTGTTTCACATATGCATTCGATTTGGATTGAATATTTCATGTTAAGGTAGTATGAGCGCCGAGTGAATTTCCAGATTAAAGTATCAAATTAATTTGCATGAAACTAAGCACCGAGACAAATATTCTCGGGAAATCCGCGACCGATTCACCGTGTAGTATCTTTGATACAAATTTATGACCAATTGGAAAACAAAAGCAGTGTCTCACTTGTAAAGTACATTTTCGGGTGGTTGGTTCATTAGATTAAAGCTTGAAGTTCCCAGTTCCATGTTCCCAGTTCCATGTTCCCAGTTCCATGTTCCCAGTTCCATGTTCCCAGTTCCATGTTCCCAGTTCCAAGTTCCCAGTTCCGAGTTTCCAGTTCCAAATTCCTAGTTCCGAGTTTTCAATTCCAAGTTTCCAGTTCCAAGTTTCCAGTTCCAAGTTTCCAGTTTCAAGTTTCCAGTTCCAAGTTTCCAGTTCCACGTTTCCAGTTCCAAGTTTCCAGTTCCAAGTTTCCAGTTCCAAGTTTCCAGTTCCAAGTTTCCAGTTCCAAGTTTCCAGTTCCAAGTTTCCAGTTCCAAGTTTCCAGTTCCAAGTTTCCAGTTCCAAGTTTCCAGTTCCAAGTTTCCAGTTCCAAGTTTCCAGTTCCAAGTTTCCAGTTCCAAGTTTCCAGTTCCAAGTTTCCAGTTCCAAGTTTCCAGTTCCAAGTTTCCAGTTCCAAGTTTCCAGTTCCAAGTTTCCAGTTCCAAGTTTCCAGTTCCAAGTTTCCAGTTCCAAGTTTTGCAGTTCCAAGTTTCCAGTTCCAAGTTTCCAGTTCCAAGTTTCCAGTTCCAAGTTTCCAGTTCCAAGTTTCCAGTTCCAAGTTTCCAGTTCCAAGTTTCCAGTTCCAAGTTTCCAGTTCCAAGTTTCCAGTTCCAAGTTTCCAGTTCCAAGTTTTTCCAGTTCCAAGTTTCCAGTTCCAAGTTTCCAGTTCCAAGTTTCCAGTTCCAAGTTTCCAGTTCCAAGTTTCCAGTTCCAAGTTTCCAGTTCCAAGTTTCCAGTTCCAAGTTTCCAGTTCCAAGTTTCCAGTTCCAAGTTTCCAGTTCCAAGTTTCCAGTTCCAAGTTTCCAGTTCCAAGTTTCCAGTTCCAAGTTTCCAGTTCCAAGTTTCCAGTTCCAAGTTTCCAGTTCCAAGTTTCCAGTTCCAAGTTTCCAGTTCCAAGTTTCCAGTTCCAAGTTTCCAGTTCCAAGTTTCCAGTTCCAAGTTTCCAGTTCCAAGTTTCCAGTTCCAAGTTTCCAGTTCCCAGTTCCAAGTTTTTAATTTCAAGTTTCAAATCATTATGTCATTCATGGTAAGTCATGAGATCCAACATTAAAATGGTTTTTAAAAATCCGAAAAACTGGGGGAAGAATGAAATTTTTAAAAAGTTTATGTTACAAAAATAATTTCGATGATACAGACTCGTTGCAAATTTTTCTCGTACAATTTAATTGAAAAATTCAATTGTTGAAAAACTAAAATTGCTGATAAACCGGAAATTTACCGCTCATACTACTTTAATAACTGCGAGACAAGCAAAAGTTGAGGTAGTAATTCAGTATTAGACCCAATTATCTTTCATGAGTCTTTATTAAACTGATAAAACATGCCCCAAGTTGGCGATGTTTTTATCACGAAAGTATTTTTTAGAGATTAAGTAGTCCCTTAATAGCGATGCATTTGGAATGATTATGATCAATTCTACCTATATATATGAAAATAATAAAATTTCCTAATAAAGCAGAAAATTTCCCTTTTTTCAGGTAAATATTTTTGTCGATGGAAATTTGTGTTTCTAATTTATCTTCCGATTTTCCAAAAAAATATGAAATTATCTGAAACATCGATTGTTGCCCCCCCCCCCCAAAAAAATTAATTAAGAAATTTTCTCAAAATCAAAAATAAAAAGTTAACACAGGTGACTTGGCTTGCACTCTTCCCAAAACATACACAAAAAAATATTGCGTGATATTTAGACTTTAATTTGAGCGTTGCGCAACCCTGAAGAGATACTATTTGAGCCGGAAAAAATCTTCAATTTCAAAAAAAAATACGGTCGAAAAATCTTTAAGATATAAAATTTAATGATAAATTTTACTATTCGGGTGTAAAAAAAATTGTTGATACAATTTTTAAAATCCCATTAAATACTATAAGTATGATACTTAATTGTTAATCAGTTGTATTTATTAATTATTAATCGTATTTTAAGCTTTCTTATTAAATTTCTCTATATATGTATATTTGACGCACGACTTTTTCGAAAATAAACCTTTATTATCTGCTCTCAAATGTGTCTTTATTATTGAATTCCAGGAAGTGATTTTCTTAAGACTCAATTTTTTTTTTCAATTCTCAGGTTTCAATTTTTTTTAAATCTCAAAATTTTGGGATTGAGGAAGTTTTTGAAAGGATGAAATATTTCAAATATGTGATAAGTTTGGAAAAATTCCGACTTGCCAAAATCTGATTTGGAGATTTTTATATCCCCCAAATAAAATATGGGAGGGCATTTTTATCCCCCAGGGGATATTTTTCTGTACCTAATTTAGGGATATTTGTACAGTTGGGAACAATTTGTTTATTGACATAGGATATTTAAATCCCGACATTGGGGATATTTGTATGCCCAAGTCGGGATATTGTTATCCCCAAAACGGGATATTTGTATCCCCAAGTCGGGGTTATTTGCATCCCCAAGTCGGGGATATTTGTATCCCCAAGTCGGGGATATTTGTATCCCCAAGTCGGGGATATTTGCATCCCCAAGTCGGGGATATTTGTATCCCCAAGTCGGGGGTATTTGCATCCCCAAGTCGGGGATATTTGTATCCCCAATTTGGGATATTTCTATCCCCAAACCAGGGATATGGTTATGCCCAAAACGGAATATTTGTATCCCCAAGTCGGGGATATTTGTATCCCCAATTCGAGATATTTCTATCCCCAAATCGGGGATACTGTTATCTCCAAAACGGGATATTTATATCCTCAAAACGGGATATTTATATCCCCACATCGGGGATATCTGCATCCCCAAATCGGGGATATTTGTATCCCCAAAACGGGGTTATTAGGATCTCCAAAACGGGGATATTTGGATCCCCAAAATGGGGGTATTTGAATCCCCAACACGGGACATTTGTATCCCCAAATTGGGAATATCTCTCGCCCCAAATTGGGGATTTTTTTATCCCCAAATCGGGAATATCTCTCGCCCCAAATTGGGGATTTTTTTATCCCCAAATCGGGAATACCTCAATCCCCAAAACAGAATATAAATATCCCCAAAAGGAGCTATTTGTATACCAAAATATGGGATATTTGTATTTGTAAAACGGGATATATATCCCCAAATCGGGGATATTTGTAGCTCCAAGTTAGGATATTTCTCTCCCCAATTTGGGGGTATTTCTCTCCCCAAACTGGCTATATCTCCATCCCCAAATTGGGGATATTTCTATCCCCAAAACGGGATACGTGTATCCCCAAATCGACGCCATTTCTATCCCCAATTTCGATACATTTTAGTCAAGAGACCGGGGATATTTGTCCCAAAACCTCTATATCACGAAAACTTACAATGTTTACATTTAAACCCATCCATATAAACCTATCCGTTACCTCTAAATCTTCCACCTGCACCCGTTTTCATAGCACAATCGCCCCGTTGAAAACTGGATTGACTCCTGCATCCTCCCTCCCACCGCAACATATAACCAAAATAAGGCGGCATGATGAAATGAAGTAACCAAATAAATCGAGTGTTTTCAATTTTCTCAAGCGATCGCTGGTGATGCCCCAAGGGGAATTGAATATTGAGCTACCAATTCCCGGATATATTCCACCACTACCTAACGATCTCGTCCAATTACCTTAACAACTTCAAATCTCATCCCCCAAGCAGTAACATTTCTTCTCTTTCAAAGTAATATACCTAGTGCTATATATGGCCCCTCATATCCATTATAATGTTGAGATTTTCTTCATTCGAATCCAACTGCAATGCTGCCTCGAGGGATACCATGAAATGTGGAGCTGGGAGAGGTACGAAGCGCGAGAAGGGAAGCTAGGTAGGTTATAGTGACGTATCGATCGGCTCGGGGTCATTGGAGGTCACCAGAGTTCACAGCGTCTCTTGGTTCACGAACCCAGGGAAAAAGTAGATTGCTCCCTAACCGAATAATATGAGTGGGTGGGGGGGGGAGGACGGGTGGGTGGAATTTTTTAATACATTAATGACTAATGATGGAAGGGAAAAAGCTTCCTTGACATTTCCTTTCCCTGACGGCAATATGGGAGATTGAATAAAAAGCAGGCCAAACCTTGCAAATTCTAACCATCCTGATCATCTGCCTCCATGTCCCAAAGTCGGTTAAAAAATCTGAGGAAGAGCTGAAAGACCAAACCAATGCTGTGCTGTAGACTCTACAAGTCGCGGTGTTATGCTAACGTGTCACATGCGTCGCCATCGATTTTCGGCTGGGGAGTAATTAGGGCATTGGGTTGGGGGAACTGTAAGAGATGTTGATGGGTATTACCATAAAATAGGTTCCTTCAGGTGGAAGAGTCAGGCTGGAAGAGATAGCAAGAGATTCCCTAACATCGATGCATCCTGGATGGTGATAGACAATTGACCAGGCACTCCGTACTTTCGTAAATCCATCGGAATCTCTGGTATCCTGATCTGCAGACCTCACTCAACACCACAAATAGTCCCTACAAAACCTCTAATAACTCTCTTACTTTCTGAGGTATTCCATTAGCAACTCACCTAAGTATCGAGCGGATTTGATACAGGCCACCACTTGGCTGCTCAATATTATGCAGGAATTTATACCGCGTAGTTCGTTCTCGTTATTGAATCGTTAACCCAAGACCAACGGAATGCAGAATAACAACATAAGGAAGGTCTGGGCAACGCAATGCAAAGCCCAAGTTAGGTAGAAACTCCTGCAGAAGAACAGCCCTGAGAACCAACAGCTGCGAACGTTCTGACAAACATGTTACCAATTTGATTTAATGGGTCTTTATGGCTATTAGGATGACGTCTAGAGGTAGACTGTCCTAGCGGTTCTCCTCAGCCCCCTTCGGAGTCTTGGTCCCTTCTGTGAATAGCCGTCGATAGCAGTCGAGCATCCCCTAAGACGGTTCTTGGTCGATGGGAGCTCCGAACTCTACTATCGACGCGCTCTCCAGCATCCGTTAGGCTTGATGCCCTTGCGATACCCTGGTTCAAAGCCTCGACTCAGTGTCCAAAAACCACCATGCTCGGACCAAGCTTCGATGGGAGTCGTCTGAGTGCAGCGATCAAGACCGTCCAACGAACCGCTAAGGTTGTTTCCGTATTTGAGGTGACGGAAGCATTCTGAATAGTATTTGTTTCAGCAGATAAGCTCCAAGGTTCCTTTCGACAGCGTCGGAGCTGATGAGGCAGATAGCTTCCCTCCGGACAAGATCAATACCTCCTAATTGCTTCCTTCCGAATATCGGACGGTTCAAATGATCCGGAATACCTTTCCAAACGGTTCAAAGGAACCAGAAAGAATTGTAACACTGATGGAGATGTTAGAAGATGATGTTAACAAAATATTGTATTCATTCCAGGATGATTGGAGCAATGCCAGCAGTGGCCGTCCGCCATGAGCGCAGAAGACAGGAGAAGCGGCTAAAACGACCTAGTCAACTTTACCTAGGCGGTCAATGGATGCCACCACCTTCAGGTTCACCACCAACTCCCAGCCCCCACGGCCACAATAGCCATCTTGACCCGCTGCCCGAGCTATACCTATGTGGCAAGGTGAGATTCTAATCTGATTATGATTGCATTACTCAACGAACTTTTTTAATAAAACCTCTATTACGTGGAGGTGATAGCCAAGCTTGATCTAATTAACCATCGTCTTCCATCTCTCATCTTTCAGATATCTGGACTGCATGCTGTGGTGGTGTGTCTGCTCATGGGTGCGGTGATCCTGGTTGTTGGACTAGTCCAACTTGCTCCAGGTGCAACAACCACTGACCATAGGGTTGCACTGCTCATTGCTGGAGCAACGCTTCTGTTATTTGGTATGATGTGTGATTACTGATCATCCAATCGACTTCCTTCATTTTAATTGCTGACACAGACAAGCTTCTTTAAGTTGTTTCTGAGAAGCTGGTCTGCTTACAGCTTAGACTGCCTGCATTCTATGCAGTCACTCCATTCAGTTTTTCCACAGCATTCACTGTTAGGACTACCTAAAACTTTATCCTCTTTGAAAACTCTTGAGCAGTTGGTTTTTAAAAAAATATCACAAAAGTCCAACTGCATTCGAAGACATGGGCAATCGTCCGGACCTCCAAAGTTGTATATCAAGGTCAATGTCAATGCACAGCGGAATATGTTCATTCAGCAGGTAATAGTTTTTATTCTATACTACAGAAGCCCCAAGAAAAACTGTAGAAGAAGAAGCTGTATGAATCAATATTTCGTTTCCGCTGAAGTTTTTAGTTAAATATGAGAGGCAGTTAGACAACCAGGATAGTTCATTTTCACCTGCTGCGTTCATCCATAGTATATAGGGTCAAATGTTGAATTGTCCCTTGAATCTAGTTTCAGTCAAATCACTGCGAACTGTCACTATAATTGGACCAAAAATTGATTTACATTCAGAATTACACCAGTCTTAAAAGTAATTATGTTGAATTTGAGTGAATTTACTCAATCACTTCACCTCAATTACACGAGACCACTTGGCTAGGCACATTCAAAGTCGGAGATTTCGTCGTAGCAGACTGACGAAATAAAAACAGTAACAGTACACTTTTGCACATGAAGGAAGTAGGATTATGCGATAAGAGAATGTTTCCAAAACACCATTCTGCTGTCTCAAGTAACCATTTCTTTCATGTCAGAAGTTTTCCATCAGAGTAATGGAGAAAATTTTGGACATAGCTGTAATGCTTTGCTCAGCCAAGGGAATGAAGTTTTGACAGCAGTCTTTTATCTCAGGAAGCCATTCCTGTCAAAAATTTCATTGGTCGTACGAACCAGCTTGCCACGGAGTATCCTTATTTCACTTCAGAAAATCCTGCTTTGGGAGCGTAGTCCTGCCCAAAACGTTTGGAACCAGTCTTAATTTTCCCAACTGACCCATATGTCCAAATGTTGGATTTCGGGAGGGATAGACTTTCATACGATACTCCCAATCAATCAATCATTTATTACGTGACGCCCCTTAGGGTTGCAACATACCATACTCTTTTAATAGTCCGATCTCCAGGATCAGCAAGCATCATTCAGGAGCATCTCATGCAACCTTACTTTTTAAATGCTGACTAATATGGCCTTCAGAATTATTTGTGTTATCATTCTGGGTATCCCTTTTTTTATCATGTTTCTGGGCAACCAATGGAATACGCTCTCCTGCGGACTTTCTATATTTGCATTATTTTTAGTTACGTCTGGGTTCTTTTGTGACGTGGGAATAAATCCATTAGAAAATTTTTCGACCTGCATTAGAAATATCCCCATCAAAATTTGACCACAATTAAAATAAAAAATTCTCAATGAGCAGAAAGGAAACATGTTCTCTTTCGGAGAGGCAAAAGTGACTTTTTTATTCACCTGAAAATAATTTTCTGGACATGAATTTCTTGATTTAAGAGGCACTCCAATTGTTTTAGGACGAATGTATTATTCATCTTACGTCATCTACTTTTTGTCGAATAAAAGCAGTGTGAATAGCAGCGTTGCTTGGACCAAGAATTTGCATTCATTATGGTGAATAGCTTTTTGCATCAACCTAAGTTCATAATAGTGAAGAGAAGTTTTTGCAGAAATTAAAAAAGAGGGATAAACAATTTTGAATACCTAATTAATATCCAGCGCAAGACGTGGGGTTTTTTTTTTACTTTCATATTTTTGATGGTGTTTTCAGGAACTGCAAGAGTTCTCCGAATTCTCCAACGATTTCATGGGAATTCACGAGAATTTTGGAATTTTGAGTTATCCTAGGAATTGGTTAAAAAAAATCAGAAGGCTTTCACAAAAAAATGTTTTCACGTTTTATAAAATTTGCAATCGAAGCCTTTCAAGCCTTTTCGATTTTGAAAATCTCAAATCGACTCTCTTTACGGAAAAAATCGGCGAAAAAAAACCTTTTCGTTGACCCGGTCATTTGGAACAAAAATAAGAAAACCGTTTGAAATTAGATTGACTGACGTACTTTTTTTCACAATTGTCTCCATCATCAGTCACAAAATAGAAAAATATCCATTGAACTGTAAACAACGATGTCTTGTAACGAGTTCTTTCGATAATTGGAGATTTTCACGATTGAGATGTTCACGATAATTAGCGATACTTACGGAAAAAAATGATACTAACAATTGTGCTTCTGAGCGTGAGGCGAGGAGGAATGAGAATCGGCAGATAGGGCGATAGCTATCCCTTGGGCGCCCGGCGCGACACCTCTATTACTCATGCCACATTCCGCGCTCCACATCCAACTCAATAGGTAACAGAGAGTCAAGTTAGGAAGCCTCCGGTGGTCAATAGGAATCCTTAGTAGACGTTCATATCAGGATGCTGGGAATTTATTCCTCGACGTTTTACATCATTCTGACAAATTTTAGATGAGGCTTCTGTATGTGTGTGTGTTCGTATGTGACTGATTTTTTAGCCATGGCTTCCTCGTAAACGGCTCGATCGATTTGTTTCACCTTTGACCAAAAATCACCCCCACTGATGTCTAAGCGAGAAAGGAGTGTCAATCTTGAAAAACAATTCCTTCAATTGTTATTAACAATTTTAATTATTCAAAACGCTCTATCGTGAGAACGGTTGGAGATAGGCGAAAAAGTCCACAATGAATGTTATTCCTTACACAAAAATACATACTTGATGTTTTATGACTTTTTTCATACCTTTCATACCTCAGGACATATCACTGGTTAACAATGTTAATGGGTAATATCGCTCTATTACACGAATGGTAATAGTTAGCCGGAAACCAAATGTTTTGGGAATGAAGTGGAATTCTCCGTAACTTCTTACCTTCAAATAGCTCTTGGATATAACTGGACTGTAATTATGATTAGTGCAAAATAGGAGCCGGGTTGGTGACCTGAAATTGGTGGTGACATTTTGGACAAATGATTATGATCACTCACTGTTGATTTTCATTATCGTTGATTAAAAAATCTTTAAATAACTAACTGAATTGAAAATAAATAAATGAGCTTTCATAGCTCAGGACATATCACTGGTTAACAATTTTAATGGGTATATCGCTCTATTACACGAACGGTAAGAGTTAGCCGGAAAAGTTTCAAATAAAACTTGTTCCCTATGTAGAAACAAACATTTTTTGTTGTGTGAATTTTATTGTAACCCTCATAATTAACGAGATAGCGTTTAATTTATTTCAAATTTTCACCACTCGTGCACACACAGACTAACACATCGGAAAGTTCATGATGCGAATCGTCGAGGATCATACGCGCATACGTTCATATTACATTATCATGAATTCTAAAGCTAGTTTTAATTGATCAAAGAATTTAGTTTCTCCAATAACTTAACCACTGCTCCTTTCAGGCATAATCCTCGCCGGAGTTCGCTGCTACGTTCTGCACTGTATGCCACTTCCAACAGATTCTCCAGTAGCAACACCTTTACCCCCATCAAACACATCAGAGCCAGCGGTGTCAAGAGGAACTCTAGATCTACTTGTTGGCCATGAAAATCCACCTGAAACTGAACAAATGATTCATCACCATCACTATCGGCCCCATGGCAATCACAAGAAAAAACGAAGTTCCCAGAGCTCTGATGCCGAGGAAGCCTAACGGGATATAAACATAAAAAATAAAATTTTGAATTTTAAAAACGAAAGTCTTCTTGCGAGAGATAATGTTTTCACGTGCACGATTACGGGTAATTAAACATTTAACAATAGACTTAAAGCCGAACGAAAATATTTTCACAAACATTATGAATTTGTTTGTGAAATTCGATTTGGAAATTGTAATTACCGGTAAACGAGGGGACGTTCTATGATGAAAATACTGTTTCGAGTCGAATCTTTTATCTTTTACAACTTTCTATACATCTACTTATATATTGTATACAAATATTGTGCTATATGTACTTGCATTGGACTGCAAGGTATTGAGGTTGAAGGCGTTCTGGCGAGTTTGGGGATCATCCAAAAAAATGAAAATTAAATTTCGAGAATTTTGAGACTCAGGAGATTTGATCCCAATTTTTTTTGCCTCTCAAATTTAATTTAGGAAAGAAAATAAAATAGATTTTTTTTGGGCCGGATCTAGTACTATATTTAGTAGAATGGCATATATACATAATCGGACTAATGACCAAAAAAAATTGAAGCGCAGTCGGTAATGTAGGAAACATACTGAGTTTATCGGCGCCCCATCTAACCTCGTGCACGAAACGCGATTTTAAAATCAATTTTCACGATCATTTAGTCGGTGTACTATACTAAATTTTTTTATACTGGTGCCTGAGTTGTGGAATAGTGTTTTAAGAAAATTTGGAACTCATGGCTGCATTTTTTGAACGTCAATCTCAATCTCGCCAGAACACCCGCGACGCCGTTCTTGATTTAGGTTTTTAAAGTTTATTTTCAATTTTTGTAATTAAATTATTTGGGGATTTAGTTGAACTGTGGAGGTTCCAATGATAGGAACCTCAAGTGTAGGATGGTACTGGATAAAATTGAAATTTGGAATTGTGATGAGGATGAGGAAGAAGGAATTGAGGGAGACTGCTATGAGGGATGAGGCTGGCATTGGTGGGAGGATGTGTGATTCCTATATTTGGGACGGGTAATTCGGAGAAATTATTTTTACCTCAGAAAAAAAAAATATTTCAAAATAAAAAAAAATAAATAAATCTTAACAGGCGAAAGACTAAAAAAAAATTTCTTTCCACCCCACCATGCCCTCAAAACTCATAATTTTCTCCCCTCAAGCTATCACCTATCCCCCGCCCTAATCAATGTTTGGCGGGAACTGACGGATAGCCCTAAATATTTGAAATATAACCTAAGTATTAAAATTTATCCAAAAGAACAAAAAGTATTTTAATGACTCTCACCAACGCATTGTTATGCGAACTATATGTGTCTTTCGAATTACGTATTCATTTGAACGATCTATTTACACTGAAATAATATTTTACGATATAATAATATAAAGAAAGATGATAATCTTTCGAGCCACTGTATCGAAGAATTGTTGAACAACGTCCGTCTTATTTCGTTCGATATTTCTGGATAAAAAAATTTCGCGCGTCGAGTTCAGAAAATTGTCCAATTTTTGTTAAAAAAAAGTTTCATACGATAAATGAAAAAAAAATAAAACATAAAATAACAATAACGAATGCAAATTCTTCGATACATGAGGACGCACGTTCGACTACCGTTGGGGTCCACTTAAACTTATATAATATATGATATATAATATATAATATCTATACAAATTAATATGAATTAATATTAAACGAAGAGCGTACGAAATGATCAAGAAATTATCTCCTGCGTGATCTAGACTAGACATTTTAATTTTTGATCATTTCGTGATGTGATATATATATATATACGTATGACTATAGTTAATAATATTCATGTATTATACATTGGCAACACATATATGTATACATGGCATACTGGTCTGCAGCATATTATTCATAAGTTATCTGTAATGAGGAAATAGTATGTTGAGTCGAAATGTGTACTTGGCCGAGACACTACCGCGTAACTCGATTTCACGCGTTTTTCGTTATAAGTGGCGTGTCATTGATTATAAAACTCTCGGATTTTAATACGGAGTTGGGTACTAATGTCTATATTGCTTGAAATTATTTATCAAACAAAATTTTACAAAAAATTGTTGAAATTTTTTTTTTTTAATTGTTAAAAAAAAACAAATGGATTTGAATAAAGTTCAATTAATAGTTCTCTAGACATTTAAAAAAAATATAAAAAATAAGTTAGGGTATGAGAAATCCGTAGGAATATTGGCTTTCAGAGCTCGCGTCATGAGCAAAGTGCCGCACTCCATTTTCCCATTTTTCATGCAAATTATCGCTGGTAAAATTGCAGAAAATTGAAAGGATCTTGCTGGGACGTTCAAAAATCAATTATCATTTTGTTACTGAGGTTTTTAGCAGTGTGAAATTTAACACAGTGTCCCTCAATGTCTTGTAGAGTACAAACAAACAAAATGGCGGCATATATGGAGTACTGTTCACACTAAAATCCGAGAGTTACTGAGGATGTGACACGTAAACAGAAAACAACATTTTTTTAAATTATCCACAATTGTCTTCCCTACATTCTATTGATTTAAAAACAAATTCTGTTTGTTGGTGTCTCAAAATTGAATTTCGTTTTCTGACGGGCTATTTACACAGTGTAGTTCACTTTTTATTGTGGACCTAGGAGAAGTTCCCGGCTTCCACAGATTTATAGTCAAACTCCGTAGATCAACGGTAAAATCCCGCAGCTCTACGGTACAATCCCGTAAATAAAATGCCGTAGATCTACAGTATAATCCCGTCGAGCTGTCGTGAAATCCACTAGATCTAAGGTAGAGTATCGCAGATCTACGGTACTCTATCGTCAATATACGGCGCTCTACCGTAAATCTACGGCGCTCTACCGTAGATCTGCGGTGCTCTACCGTAAATTTACGGCGCTCTACCGTAGATCTACGGTGCTCTACCATAGATCTGCGGTGATCTGTCGTAGATCTGCAGTGCTCTACCGTAGATTTACGGTGGTCTGCCGTTGATCTACGGTGCTCTATCGCAGATCTACGGTGCTCTATCGCAGATCTACGGTGCTCTGTCGTAGATTTATAACGGTCTGCCGTAGATGTACGGTGATCTACTATAGGCCTACGGTGCTCTACTGTAGATCTACGATGCTCTACCATGGATCTCCGGCGCTCTACCGTAGATTTACGGCGGTCTACCGTAGATCCACGCGGGTCTGTCGTAATCTACGGTGCTCTACTGTAGATCTGCGACGATCTACCGTGGATCTGCGGCGCTCTACCGTAGATCTACCGTGATTTACTGTAGATCTACGGTGGAATACCAAAGATATACCGTAAAATGCCGTAGATCTACGCGGAAATTCCCTAAATTCACGGGAAAATTCCCCGGATCTACGGTAAAATTCCCTACATCCGCGGTAAAAGAATGATGAAATTGACTTGCTGCAAATTTTTATTCACAACTTCGAGGTTTCAAGGAATGTGTCACTTATGACGAAAAATTTCTCAGTAGAAAATTAGGAAATCGAACTCTTCTTTGAAGTACTTCTGAAGATGAACGCGGTAATATAGGTACATGAGATTTAGCGTATAATTTACGGTATATTATAGGATTCTAATTATAATATGATTTGAGGTGTAATATAATTTTTTTATATGTCTTTAATTAAGAGTATTCGTTGATTACATAATGTAGTCGATTGAATTGGCGCACAATGTAGAACGTTATATTGGTACTTGAAAGTGGGGAGCTACTTGCTACTTATATTGTAAATCATGGTTTCTTCCAAATTAGTGACAAAGTATCGTGCATTGATTGTTTTAAAGTTATTTTAAGGGAGATGTGGTCCAGGAGCACGGCGGAGTTACAGAATTTGATTGAAACGATTTCAAGAAATTTATTTAAACTATTCAGTTGACTTTTATTTTGGTCCAAAATTTCGAATATTGAGTATCCAGTAAATTCGAAAATTATTGTCACTGTTCGAACAACCAGCAACTTTTGGACATCGTAGACATTTATGAACATTTGCGTCGTTCTTCTGAATTTGAAGTTTAACAATTTTTGAATTTTTTGAATTTTTTGAATTTTTTGAAATTTTTGCAATTTTTGAAATTTTTGAAATTTTTTGAAATTTTTGAAGTTTTTGAAATTTTTGAAATTTTTGAAATTTTTGAAATTTTTGAAATTTTTGAAATTTTTGAAATTTTTGAAATTTTTGAAATTTTTGAAATTTTTGAAATTTTTGAAATTTTTGAAATTTTTGAAATTTTTGAAATTTTTGAAATTTTTGAAATTTTTGAATTTTTTGAAATTTTTGAAGTTTTTGAAATTTTTGAAATTTTTGAAATTTTTGAAATTTTTGAAATTTTTGAAATTTTTGAAATTTTTGAAATTTTTGAAATTTTTGAAATTTTTGAAATTTTTGAAATTTTTGAAATTTTTGAAATTTTTGAAATTTTTGAAATTTTTGAAATTTTTGAAATTTTTGAAATTTTTGAAATTTTTGAAATTTTTGAAATTTTTAAAAATTTAAAATTTTTGAAATTTTTGAAATTTTTGAAATTTTTGAAATTTTTGAAATTTTTGAAATTTTTGAAATTTTTGAAATTTTTGAAATTTTTGAAATTTTTGAAATTTTTGAAATTTTTGAAATTTTTGAAATTTTTGAAATTTTTGAAATTTTTGAAATTTTTGAAATTTTTGAAATTTTTGAAATTTTTGAAATTTTTGAAATTTTTGAAATTTTTGAAATTTTTGAAATTTTTGAAATTTTTGAAATTTTTGAAATTTTTGAAATTTTTGAAATTTTTGAAATTTTTGAAATTTTTGAAATTTTTGAAATTTTTGAAATTTTTGAAATTTTTGAAATTTTTGAAATTTTTGAAATTTTTGAAATTTTTGAAATTTTTGAAATTTTTGAAATTTTTGAAATTTTTGAAATTTTTGAAATTTTTGAAATTTTTGAAATTTTTGAAATTTTTGAAATTTTTGAAATTTTTGAAATTTTTGAAATTTTTAAAATTTTTGAAATTTTTCTATTTTTGCAATTTTTGAAATTAAAAAAAAATTGAACCTTGACAAATCATTCAAATTTTTACTCTTCTTGCACAGCGAACGCGACACGGTTCAACCAATCCATTAATTTGGAATATTCGCTCATTGAGATGATTAATTTCCTCCGAATGACAAACTACGTAGAAAATAAAGATAATAATTGAATTAAATTCCCGTGAATAACCGCCCACTCCCTCCGTAATTAGAGTATTTCAAGCGGTCAAGTAGTAATATCGATAATATGTCGGACACCCGTGGATATCCAATCGTTAAATATTTCCGCTAAATCTCCCCAAAAAAATCGCAAAAGCGTTCCTAATATTTCCATTCTACAAATCAATACGACGCATTTTTTAAAAAGTTGTCGACAATTGTGTATTTTGTATCAAAAATTTTTTTTGTCATTTTTCCACGCGATTTGTTTTTTTTTATTTTAAACTTGGAATTCACTTTGCACTCCAACTATTCAAAAAATTTAAGTCTTGCCGCGTAAAAATTATTAACAATAATTCTACAATAGCTCTTAAGTCAGCTTGTCTCCCAAAAATTCCATAATTGTTAAAAAAAAAAATCTAAATAAATATTGACCAGTGTTTCATCGCGACAATTATGAAATAATTTACAATCAAAAAGACTGGACTGCGCATAAAAAATGAAATGATATAAATTGTATATGTATTTCCTGTCGACGTACGAAAAAATTGAAAACCCCACAAAACTGTCTTTCAAAAATATAAACTCGCTTGTTCGAAGCACCGTCATGCGTTTGCGCATATAATTTTAACCCATTTCAAATAAGTGAGATTTTATAATAGATAAATTTACGAATAATGAGGAAGGAAAATTAAGTCTCAAAGTTTACCTGATTGTATGAAGTACTTGTTCACCAGCCATTTCACTCATAAATGTGCATCCAAAAAAAAAAAAAAAAATTGCTGAAAATTCGAAGGAATTTCAAAAATTTGAGAAATTTCAGAGATTTGGAAAAATTGAAAAATCGAGAATTTTTTGAAAAAAGTTATGAAAAATTGTACTTTGAATTTTTAAAGTTGAACAATTTGATAATTCGGAAAAGTTACAAAAAAATCCAGAAATTTTGAAAATGATAAATTAAAGGATTAGAAAAATTTTGGAAAATTGAAAATTTGGAAAATTGAAAAAAATTGGAAAATTGAAAATTTGTAAAATTGAAAAAAATTGTAAAATTGAAAAGTTGGAAAATCTAGAAAATTATGACAAAAAATTGGCATTTAAAAGGTCATTTCAAAAGGTCTCAAATTAAAATAACTCAATTTTTTTTGGATGTTCCTATGACTATAAACTTCACGAGTATTAATATTAATACTAGCTATAAGTTACTCATAAATATTGATATGGCTCGGCCATAAGATAACATCGGTATAAAAGTGGTCAATCTATGGGAGTCAATTCGAGTTTTCCCAAGTTTACCAAGATTAATACAAGTTACTATGAGTACTGTCCCCAAGATAACCTTGTTCACTAAATCACCAGAAAAATTCAAATATTTCCTTAGGAAGTGGTTTTAAAAAAAACTCTATATAACCTTTTTTGTAGAGAATTCAATTCCACATAAAAAAGGTTTTATCTCATTTTTTCGAAAAATTATTACTTTTCGAGATAAATCGAAAAATGACTTGGAGTCCTTAGGTTGTTCTTATTTCAGTAGAACAACTCCGAAAACTATCAGACCGGTTTTAACTCATGGTTTCCCAAGACTTTTAACTACACACACACATACACACAAGGAATGACCAAACCAATTGACCAGTTTTACACTGACAATACTATTCGACGTATTACTCACAATCTTTTAGTGTCTGAAAGTTATTTTTTTATATGTATTCAAGCGACAAAGTTACTCCGCGACGCTTCTACGTTATAAGTCAAGGTGAAAGTTCTCATTAAAAATCGTCGCCAAAAACCTAAAAAACGATACAAAAATCCAGTGACTATATTAAGTTCCGTTGACTAAACGGAGAGAAAAATTTGGTGAAAATTAGGCAGAAATGAAAAAAAAAAATTTCCGAAACTATTTTTAATTTATCCAATACCAAATTTTTGGAAATAACTAAAAAAAAATTTTTTTTGGTTATCAGATTTTTTTCATTAAAAGAGATACTGAATGATAATTTTTACCAAAATTTTCTCTTCGTGCATTTGACAATTTCATTCATAAAAATCGAAATCATGGATGAAAAAAAAAGTTTTTACAATCTTTTCCGGGATTATCCAGTATTTTTTATACCACGTGACAAATTGAATAATATTTCTGCACACGCACAGCTGATTCGTAATTGTTAACTAAGAGAAAAAAATTATAAGAAAAAATCTTCATGCCCCATGTGACATTGCACATAAAACGTATAACATATATTGATACAATGAACGAAGAAAATTATCTTAGCCCTTGTATGTGATTATGTGGCAAAATGATATTGATAATGGAAGAAACTCTCTACTGCTATTGTAACTTTCAGAGTTTAATAAAACGTTTTCATGAACAAATATCACGCGAAATGTGAATTATGAATCGTAAATCATGAGGTGAATTTTATTGATATTACAGGTGCCGAGCCCAGTATCGATTCTGCTCTAATGCTTCTACAATTTTACTCAATATTTGTTTATATATGTATATATATATTTATTGATATATGGTGTGCTATACTTTGTGGTTTATAAATTGCACGATTGACAAGTTGATAAGTTGAAACTTGACAATTTGGCAGATTCACAATTTGGCAGATTCACAATTTGACAGTTTGACAATTTGACAGTTTGACAATTTAACAGTTTGACAATTTGACAGTTTGACAATTTGACAGTTTGACAATTTGACAGTTTGACAATTTGACAGTTTGACAATTTGACATTTTGACAATTTGACAGTTTGACAATTTGACATTTTGACAATTTGGCAATTTGACAATTTGACAGTTTGACAATTTGACAGTTTGACAATGTGACAGTTTGACAATTTGACAGTTTGACAATTTGACATTTTGACAGTTTGACAACTGGACAGTTTGACAATTTGACAACTTGACAATTTGACAATTTGACAGTTTGACAGTTTGACAGTTGGACAATTTGACAATCTGACATTTTGACAATTTGGCAGTTTGACAATTTGAGAATTTGAAAATTTGGCACTTTGACAATTTGACAGTTTGACAACTGGACAGTTTGACAATTTGACAGTTTGACAGTTTGACAGTTTGACAGTTGGACAATTTGACAATTTGACAATTTGATAATTTGACAGTTTGACAATTTGACAGTCTGACAGTCTGACAATTTGACGATTTGACAGTTGGACAATTTGACAGTTTGCCAGTTTGCCAATTTGACAATTTGACAATTTGACAATTTGACAATTTGACAATTTGACAATTTGACAATTTGACAATTTGACAATTTGACAGTTTGACAATTTGACAGTTTGACAATTTGATAGTTTGACAATTTGGCAGTTTGACAATTTGACATTTTGACAATTTGACAGTTTGACATTTGGACAATTTGACAATTTGACAATTTGACAATTTGACAGTTTGACAATTTGACAGTTTGACAATGTGACAGTTTGACAATTTGACAGTTTGACAATTTGACAGTTTGACAATTTGACAGTTTGACAATTTGACAGTTTGACAATTTGACAGTTTGACAATTTGACATTTTGACAGTTTGACAACTGGACAGTTTGACAATTTGACAACTTGACAATTTGACAACTTGACAATTTGACAGTTTGACAGTTTGACAGTTTGACAGTTGGACAATTTGACAATTTGACAATTTGACAATTTGACAGTTTGACAATTTGACAATTTGACATTTTGACAATTTGACAGTTTGACAATTTGAGAATTTGACAATTTGATATTTTCACAATTTGACAGTTTGACAATTGGACAGTTTGACAGTTGGACAATTTGACAATTTGACAATTTGGCAGTTTGACAATTTGACAGTCTGACAGTCTGACAATTTGACGATTTGACAGTTGGACAATTTGACAGTTTGCCAGTTTGCCAATTTGACAATTTGACAATTTGACAATTTGACAATTTGACAATTTGACAATTTGACAATTTGACAATTTGACAATTTGACAATTTGACAATTTGACAATTTGACAATTTGACAATTTGACCATTTGACAATTTGACAGTTCGACAACTTGAAAATTTGATAAAGTGCAATTTGACACTTTGAAAAGGTGTCAGTTCAAAAATTCGATAATTCAAAACTTGTTAATTTGACAATTTGGCGATCCAAAAATTGATAACTCAATTTTTTTCAATTGACCAATTTCACAGTTTCAATGTTTGAAAATTTGGTGAATCGAAATTTGGCGATTCCAAAATTTTGCAATTTAACAATTGGATAATTTGGCAATCTGAAAATTTGGGAACTTCACACCTTCAACATGAACCGTTTTACAATTTGACAATTTGGAAAATTGGCATTCTCAAAATGTAACAATTTCAACGTTTGCGAATTTGAAAATTTCACACTTTTAAAAATTGTCAATGTGACAGTTTGAACCTTTCACAATTTCAAAATTTGAAAATTAAAACAAAATGGAGGATTTGATAATTTCCACACATGCAAAAAATTCTGACATTATTTCTATTTATTCAATGCAGTCTATCGATTTCTAGGGAGGCTGCTTCGTCGGATGCCGACATCTATCTTCTCGACTTTAGGTAATTTCATCTGCGGATAATATGTTCCGCGGATAACTTCTGCTAAAATTTTGTGCCTCGCTCACAATTTCAAAAAGACTGCAAAATCCCCAATTAAAAAACACTCAAAGGGCTACTCCAAAACACCTGCCATCAAGGACGAGTGTATAAATTGAACATAGCCAAAAAAAAAATGGAGAAAGTTCAGAACCACAATTTTTTTTACAAAGCTTAAATTTCAAAAATGGGGGAAAAAACAGATCAAGAAGTGGCAGAATTTTGCAAAAAATTTCAAAAATTCCAAAGTTCCAAAAATTTCAAAAATTTCAAAAATTTCAAAAATTTCAAAAATTTCAAAAATTTCAAAAATTTCAAAAATTTCAAAAATTTCAAAAATTTCAAAAATTTCAAAAATTTCAAAAATTTCAAAAATTTCAAAAATTTCAAAAATTTCAAAAATTTCAAAAATTTCAAAAATTTCAAAAATTTCAAAAATTTCAAAAATTTCAAAAATTTCAAAAATTTCAAAAATTTCAAAAATTTCAAAAATTTCAAAAATTTCAAAAATTTCAAAAATTTCAAAAATTTCAAAAATTTCAAAAATTTCAAAAATTTCAAAAATTTCAAAAATTTCAAAAATTTCAAAAATTTCAAAAATTTCAAAAATTTCAAAAATTTCAAAAATTTCAAAAATTTCAAAAATTTCAAAAATTTCAAAAATTTCAAAAATTTCAAAAATTTCAAAAATTTCAAAAATTTCAAAAATTTCAAAAATTTCAAAAATTTCAAAAATTTTAAAAATTTCAAAAATTTCAAAAATTTCAAAAATTTCAAAAATTTCAAAAATTTTAAAAATTTCAAAAATTTCAAAAATTTCAAAAATTTCAAAAATTTCAAAAATTTCGAAAATTTCAAAAATTTCAAAAATTTCAAAAATTTCAAAAATTTCAAAAATTTCGAAAATTTCAAAAATTCCACAAATTTCAAAAATTTCAAAAAATTCAAAAATTCCAAAAATGTCAGAATTTTGGAAAAACCTTCCAAAATTTTGAACCTTCCCAAAAACGTCGGAGAATTCAAAAAATCACGAAATGTTGAGTTGTCAAGGCGTAAAAAAAATTCCAAAAATCTCAAAAATTTGCAAAATGAAAAACCCCTGTCCTGCGCAATACTGCAATTTTGGAAAAGCAAATTTTTTCTTCCAGCAGCAAGTGTCGATCAGCTTTACTCTACATAAACGGCATTGATGCGATGTTATTTTTACTTATGAATCACACCCTCAATGTTCGTTGTGCAACAGCCCTTAGCCGAGCAGGTGGGCGAACGGGGGGGGGGGTGGTTTATCGACCGGATGACATACCTCGAGAGCTTGAGCTTAACTCAGTATTCGCGGGACCACCATCCCGTCACAGTGGCGGGAGGAAGTGCTTTGCGATTTGGAAATTATTGTTTACCAATACTATTACCTCACTAAAAGTGTACATCAATTGGGACCTATAAGTGATCTTGTGCACCCCAACCCCTAATAGAGAGACTCAAAAGTCGTCAAAAACCGTCAAGTGAGTAAATTACCGAATTTACGCAAAAGAAAAATTATTACTAAAAAGCGACATATATATGACATAATAAGTGTGACCGATTAGAGCCAATGTCGGTGCGCCTTGACATTTTCGCCCAGCATTATTGTTGCTCCCAAAATTTTCCCGGAAACTGAGATATCTCGCAAACCAGTGATTGTACGTGAAAATTTTATAGAACATTTTTTGTAGGGAATTTTATTTGGAAAAGGAAAGTTCAATGACATTTTTCTGCCAGTTGGCTTGTTCCGGAGGTATATACCAAATTCCAAATGGGAAAATCGGTCGCCGAAGATTGTGGCTAAACGCGCACGCATGCATGCACACACACACACACGCGCACACAAAGCACTCATCCAAAATTTTGCCAGAATGAGGTAAAATCTTCACAAATTCATACACACACACACACACACATACGCGCTCAAAAATATGCCCAAAGGAACACCTAGTAACTTCAACCCCTAACACGAGAATTTCACTTCTATGGGGTAAAATGGATACGATTTAGATTGAAATTGTACTTCAAAATTTTAGAAAAATTACTTATCAAAATTTTTGTAATTTGAAAAGTGTCCAAAGCCTCAGGGATTACAAAAATTTCAAAAATTTAATTTTCCAAAATTGTTAAATCCAACAATTCCCAAAAAAAAAATTAGATTTTTTAAAAGAACCAGAAATTTCAGAAATTTTCGGAAAACCGAAAATCTCACAACCTTCAAAAAACTCGACATGAAAAAGTTCAAAATTCCAAAAATTCCAAAATTGGAAACAGAGAAATTATTTTGTAAATACAATATTTCAACATTTTTGGAACTCAACAATAAAGACTGGCATTTAAATTTGAAATACAAAATTCCAAAATAAAAAAAAAATTTCTTCAATAATTCTAGAATTTTTTTTTAAAGATTTTCTGAAAATCTTTTGAGAAATTCAGAAATTTCGAACGAATCGAAAAACTGCCACAGTATATTTACTAACTATATAGTGCATAGTATACAGTATACTTCGCATTTGTGACGCATAAACACACCTCATTTTTCCCACGTCCTCCCACACTGTAAATCGCCCCGAGCAATCCTCCTCAAAACATACGAAATTGGTCTAAATTTTATATACATTTTTCCATTTGGACTCCCGGTAAAAGCCTCGAGACCACTCCACATTTATTCCATAAATTCATCTGACGTTCTAAATATGCACATTGTGCGCCTCGGCTAAAGTGTTCAAGGACCCTCAGCCATTCACGCGCGTTGCACAAGTTTTAGCCAGCAATCGGTTCAAGGTTCTCCCTCCTAACCCCCCCCCCCCCCCCCCCCCCAAAAAAAACATTTTCCTTTGCAAAACTCGGCATTTCCGCAAATTTCAAAAGCCGCGTCAAAGCACTCACGAGAAGCACGACATACATCAGCGAATTACCACAACAATGTTACCAATATCCTCCCCGTTTAGAGGGTGGTCTGGAGTGGGGGGGGGGGGGGGGGGGGGGGTTGAACAATTTTTAAAATTTGTGCTCCCACTCCCACCCCCCACCCCCACCCTCCACCCTCCACTCCCACTCCCCTCCCCGGCCGGGGGGGGGGGGGGGGTTGAACAATTTTTAAAATTTGTGCTCCCACTCCCACTCCCCCACTCCCACTCTGGAGTGGGGGGGAGGGGGTTTGAACAATTTTAAAAATTTGTGCTCCCACTCTCACCCTCCACTCCCACTCCTCTCCCCGGCCGGGGGGGGGGGGGGGGTTTGAACAATTTTTAAAATTTGTGCTCCCACTCCCACTCCCACTCTCCCTCCCACTCCAACTCTCCCCCCTCCCCGACCAAAAAATTTTTTCACCAAAAATTCGGCAATTCCGCAAATACCAAATGGTTCCATCAAAGCACCCGTGAAATGCACGCCATACTTGAGCGCATTACCACAACGATGGTTAGAATATTTGTCCTTAAACGTGGGGCGCATTTTTAGCAATTTTTCCATTCTTCGATTTTTTTTTGGTTTTTCTTTCGTAAATTGTGAAATGTTAATTTTTCTTCCAATTCTTGAGATTCCCAGATTGTTTAGACTGTCTCAAATTTTTCGAAACTTTTTACAATTGTCCAAAATATCAAAAAATTTAAAAGTTTCTGACATTTTCGAGACAGTTTTAATTTTCCCGCAATTATCTAATTTTCCACAATTTTTAACGTCTCTTATCGGAATTTCGAATATATCTCGCAAAGGAATCGGTATAGAAAAATTTGATATATAACTTTTTTGTCAGAAATCAAATTCTCTACAGAAAATGCTCTATAACATTTTTGCGTAAATCTACTCAATAACGAGTTAATTGACTTCTAGCTAAGCGAAAATCTTGAGGAATATTCGGCTTAGTTTTGAAATCGGCAAGTGCCCCAAAGTGGACATTCTGTCCCTCCTGATTTTGTTTTCCTCTCCCGAGGAAAAAAAAAATGAGAGGATATTTTAGGGCACTCCAAGTCAATGCCTCCAAAAGTACAGTGATCCTTGTTCTATTATCCGATAACTGTATTTACTCTTATATACCACGTTAAATCGTTTTGGATCGGAGCCAGTTGGGCTACTGGGTTGGCCTGACTGGAATTTTCGCGTTATTCACGAGTCAATGAAATGCCACGTAACGACGTTAATAATTACATTGCATGTAACAAACGAAATCATGACGATAAATCTATTTGGGGGAAATTGTTAGCTACAAAATCTTGACGGGAAAGAAAATTATATTTTTGGTTTACGAATATCCAGATTGGTAGCGTTGAGATTCAACGTGGTATGGAATTATTACTTTGCAATGTTTTGTTCTTAATCTGAACTAGGTGTGTGTGTGTGTGTGTATGTTTGCGGGTGGGTGGGCGGGTAGGTGTGTATGTTTGTGAGGGGGTGGGTAGGTGAGTAGGTAGGTGTGGGTAGGTGAGTAGGTAGGTGTGGGTAGATGCGTAGGTGGGTGGGGAGGTGAGTAGGTGAGTAGGTGAGTAGGTGGGTGAGTGGGTGAGTCGGTGAGTAGGTGAGTAAGTGGGTCGGTGAGTAGGTGAGATTCAACGTGGTATGGAATTATTACTTTGCAATGTTTTGTTCTTAATCTGAGCTAGGTGTATGTGTGTGTGTGTGTGTGTGTGTTTGCGGGTGGGTGGGCGGGTAGGTGTGTATGTTTGTGAGGGGGTGAGTAGGTAGGTGTGGGTAGATGAGTAGGTGGGTGGGGAGGTAAGTAGGTGGGTCAGTCGGTGAGTAGGTGGGTGGGGAGGTGAGTAGGTGGGTGGGGAGGTGAGTAAGTGGGTCGGTGAGTAGGTGGGTGGGTGAGTAGGTTAATAGGTAGGTAGGTGAGTGGGTGGGTAGGTGAATAGGTAGGTAGGTGAGTGGGTTGGCGGGTAGGTGGGTGGGTGGATAGGTGAGTGGGTGGGTGGATGGGTGGGTGGCTAGGTGGGTGGGTAAGTGGGTGGGTGGGTAAGTGAGTGGGTGGGTAAGTGTGTGGGGGGGTGGGGTAAGTGGGTGGATGGATAGGTGGGTGACTGTGTAAGGGGGTGAGTGGGTGGGCGGATGCTTAGGTGGATGGGTGGGTTTGAAGCGTTTTTTTTTTCAATCCCTCAAAATTGAATTTTAAAAAAGAATTTTAACGATCCCTCCCCTCCCCTCCGCCGCCCCTCCACTCAAGCAGACGAACACGCGTAAAAGATATAGTTGGATCCAATAATGCACAGGCAAATTAATAATTGGTAGCGTTACCATGAGACCTTCAAAATTATCGAATATTTCCCGATTGTTGTGTAGCATAGCAACTAGGAGCTAAACGTGCAGTGCCGAAAAAAAAATATTGTTATGCAGAAGTTATCCCGTTCGTTATTGCGCAGCAAATCATGGACTAAATATCCTATGTATTTTGAATCTCGGGAGTTATATTTTGCAGCTTATTATTGGCATTCACAGTTAGGCACACGGATGCAGTAATCCAATATTTTTTCTTTATACCTCGGTCGAAAGTACGTATATTCGTCATCGATTTCGAAGCAGAAAGTCTAAGATTCGTGCATCGATGAAACGACGCGTACGCCATCTACAACAGCGGGACGAAATTTTTTTTTCCGCGCATCGGTGCGTGGGACTGCTGTCAGTCACTAGTCATCACCTATCTACGATAATGTCAAATGTAACCTCAAAACGACTTCTTTGCAATTAATGAAATATAAAAAAAAATATTAATTAAGGCAATGACGTCCAGTGATGAGTCGATGGACGAGGAGGAGCTTCTGAGGGATTTTGATGCAGAAGCACGATTGATAATCGAGACAGAAACATTGCCAAAGAAGTCAGCTGATCGCTATAAATTAGTTTACGATACTTATAAAAAATGGCAAATGGAACATCAAAATTCTTTGTCACAGTCAGATGAAGCTAATTTAGTGATATATTTCAAAGACTTGAGTAAGAAGCTGAGACCTTCAACACTGTGGAGCATTCGGTCGATGCTGAAAAAAACATTGAACACGAGAGATAATGTCGATATTAGCAAATTTCAAAATTTGAAAATTATGATAAAAAATAATTCCAAAGGTTACAAGCCGAAAAAATCTGCAGTGTTCAAATGGGATGACATTTCTTTTTTATGTTATGCCTGCCCCCGACCAGCAGCACTCGCTTCGCTCGTGCTGCAAATGTCGGGGCAGGCATCAGTATCTATAACACAAATTATGAATTTTCGTACTTTCGACCGGCTATAAAGAAAAATAGTATACACCACACGGGCAGAAGTTTGAAAGCCCTGAACTGCGCGCCATGATGCCCTCGGCTTCGCCTCGGGCATCATCGCGCGCAGTGCAGGAATTTCATACTTTCTGCCCTTATGGTGTAATATACTATTCTTCACGGATTCATAATAGTTACTAATTACATTTACATTTATTTATAATATTTACATTCATCAAAAATCTGTTAAAAAATTAAAAAATTTAGCCTGTACGCCATCCCACCCCCTCCCGTTTATTGCAATTATCTCGCGATGTAATCGGCGGAGAAAAAACTGACAAATATCTTTTTTATCGACAACAAAATGCTCTACAAAAAATGTTTTACACAACTTTTCGTTAAAACCCATCGATAAGGCTGGGACATGAGGAAACCGCGAAAAAATGGTTATACCGAAAAATTACAAATCGCGATATTTTTTTCGCGCCGCCCACATTTGTCACCGCTATATACGTTCACTCCATTTTCCCAAATATCAATTGCGCAATATTCAACGTCTGACGGATTCTCCTTACATATATCGAGTATTAGTTGAGTATTCTTGAGTGCCCGAAAATGGGTCATTTCCATCGAAACGTGACGATGCAAGTTATTCTCTAGTGCACTATCGGTCCACAATATTCTGGCGAGTATCCAAGATTTTTCTATGGACCATGCAAATGAAAAAAAGGAGGAAAAAAAAATCGTAGGGGGAGGTGGTGAATAACAACGAATGAGTGGGAGTTAGCGCGCGGCGGAGGGTGGGAGAGTGGGAGGGGTTATATAGCTTGGAGCCATTGAGGCGGCAACCGTGACACCGCAATCCAGGCCACATTATATCTTCCGTGGCAACTGGCGAGTGGACAAATAATTATGAATGCTTGAGCCTCAATATCCCGTCCAGTATCCGCAACTCATCGCTGTGACAATAAAACCCTTGACACCATTTTCCTAGCACGAGAATATTCATGGATAAGTGAAAATACTTATTTTCTGACCTAGGGAGGTAAAGTGAATTATTTTACCTACTAGTCAATATATTACACTAGGGAAAACATTATGCGCAATATAGAACACGATGGGCTATCAGGAAATATTTTTTTCACCAAGGGTCGTGCGCGAGTCCTGCGCATGCGCGACGGGCGCAAAGCGCTCCTTTACGCACTGGGCAACTATGGTTCATAACTCGTGTGGAAACATTTTTAACTTCCCGATCTAGGGAAGTTATTGTAATGACCCCGATGAAAAGTGCCAGATCGCTGAAATTTTCACGTTTCTCGACGTTTTGCATCATCCTGAAGTGATTTCAGAGAAGTGTCTGTATGTGTGTGTTCCTCCGTATGTGGCAAAATTTTTCGTTCACGTTTTCTCGGAAACGGATCGTGCGATTCGATTAATTTTTTTTTCAATCGTTGCGTCTCCGTGTAACTTAGAGCTGATTAGATTTTTGATCGAATCCATCGAGTAGTTCTCCTGTATTTGAAAAATTCATGTTGAGCAATAATCGAAAATAGTGATAATGAACGTTCATTCACACAAAAATGTTGTAATCCAGGTACTCAATGTCACAGTTGAAAGATATAAGCATACTTTATAACTGATTAAATTTTGAGTAAAAGTGGTCCAGTACTTATATGGTTATTAACAATGTCAATTGTTTATAATGTTCTACTGCATAAACTATTAGAGTTAGCGCAAAATTCATATAAGAAAAGTTGTTTGCCATATAAAAATACGTATTTTATGTAGAATGCCTTTTTTCGATAATTTGCATAATTAAGGAGGTATAGCAGTCTCCACATTTATGTATGTAATAAGTGAACGAATGGAGCCAGCGCTGTCATGACGGTCCCAATCGAAGCGTTTTCATGCAAAATCGAGTGGATCACATTTTGGATGGCATTTGTGCAGTATATGCAATGTTATTAGCAATAGCAATTGTTTATACTGTTCCACTGGGTAAAATATTAAAGTTTTTGGTTTGCAGCCGCATCCTTATTGGCGTCTTACTCTCACTCAAGTAACACGCATAAGTCTCATCCTCATGCTCACCATGCGTCTACTCAAGTATTCATAATTATCTGCTTCATGAATGAGTCAGTTTGGAATTCTCGAATTGGCATGTTTTCGTTATGATAATAACAGGGGTCACACTGATTAACCGTAGTATATTGGAGAAGAATAAATTTAGTAGGTTGTGCTGAAAAACCAAATCGGGAAATTTTGTTTGTGCCCCAAATGGGGCACACACATGCACACACCACTAGTTTACCCAAGATTTTGAGTGCATTAATTGACCTCACTCCGGATTACAACCTCTCATTTATCCAGAAAAAAATTTCCACATAGTTACAAAATAGCACTTTTCTGACCTAAGAACGTAAAATAAGAAATCCTCAGCGGCGTATGCAATTAACAGCGCGAACGAAAACGAGGTTGGTAGGTATGTAACTAAGGAGTATTCATTTCACCTCACATCGTTTTCCGTTTTGGCGCGGACGGAAAAAAGATTTTTCGGCCCGCTACGCAGGTGGAAAATCTTACTTTGCGCCCACTAGGACGGAAAGTACTATCTCGTCATCTATGCCCAACTATTTTATTCCGGATTTGGGGATATTTGATTTCCGGCTATTCTTGTATCCCTTAATGCTCACTTCTGTCTTTTCCGTAAAATAAAAAAAATGCAATTAAGGGAGCGTTGTAATCGCGTTACCGCTTGGATAACTATGATCCAAACCACATTGTCTTCTGTGATGAATAATGGCTGGATAAATAATTATGAATAATTGAGACTCGGTATTCCGCCTACTATCCGCAACTCATGGGTGTGACAACGCGGCCCTTGACACGATTTCGCAAGCCGAGAATATTCATGTAAGGGGATGGAAAAAGAGACGGAAAATAAACGAACGACTTCGGTATTAATAAACTTTATTTTCCGTACCGTAATGTTGCCAATTTCCGAATTTTCTTTATGTGAATTAAAAAAAAAATTGTTCCAACACTATCCCATAAAAAAATTTTCAGGACCTTCAACCTCGATTTTTTATCTTAAATCTGAAGGCGAAGCATTGGAAAGAGTCATTTTCATCTCTAGTAGTCTATCCGAGAATTTCTGGTATTCCGTCCCAGAACTTTCGTTACTTCGTCCAACAATTTCGAAATAGCTCTTCATATTTTCTAGGACCCTGTACCAGAGTTTGTTCCACCCTGTCCCATCTTGTTCCAGAGTTCGTGCCACCTTGTTCCAGAGTTTGTTCCACCCTGTCCCAGCGTTTGTTCCACCTTGTTCCAAAGTTTGTTCCACCCCGTCCCAGAATGTGTTCCACCCTGTTCCATAGTCGGTTCCAGAGTTTGTTCCACTCCATCCCAGGGTTTGTTCCACCTTGTACCAGAGTTTGTTCCACCTTGTTCCAGAGGTTGTTCCACTCCGTCCCAGCATTTGCTCCACCCTGTACTATAATCTGTTCCGCCCTGTCCCATAGTCTGTTCCACCCTGTTCCAGAGTTTGTTTCACACCGTCCCAGAGTTTGTCCCACGCTGTTCCAGAGTTTATTCCACGCTGTTCCAGAGTACTTTCCACCCTGTCGGTGAATTTGTTCCACCCCATCCCAGAATTTGTTCTACCCTGTCCCAGAGCTTGTCCCACCCTCCCCCGAAAGTGCCTCCTCCCAAAATGTTCCCTACCTCGTTCCGAAAATTCTTATACCCTGTCCCAGAACTTCCGCTCCTTCCGAGAATTTTCCCCACATTTCCCTAAACCTGCCTACCGTATCCTAGAATCATCTTCAGTGCATTCCCATAATCCCACTCATTTAAAAAAAATCTGGTTCTCCCCGTCCGAGAACTTGTTCAATTAAAAAAAGGCTCTTTAGCAGTCGAAGGCATAAAACGAATTGTTATTGTACGGGCTCGATGATTTAAGCTCCTAAAAAATTTTCCCTAATATGTAAACCTTCCTGCCTTGAAATGTGTTCCACCCGGTTCCAAAATTTTCTTCCCCAAAAGGAAAAGTTTTGGGAAAGCGTGAGTTCTGGGACTGAAGACACCACCAAGCTCATGTAATATTTCATCCACGATGACTTAAGCCTAATTTATTTCCTACAAATATGTAATACTGAGCAGAGTGATAGGTGGGTTAGTAGTTAGTCAGTGTGAGTCCTGAAAAGCAGACGAACTGGCGGGGGGGGGGGGGGGGAGAGAAGGGTAGGGGGGTGCAAGAGAGGTCGCAGTGGCGTTGGCCTAGATAGAAGGTGGCGGGGCCGACGGCCGTTGCACCGTCGGTTATCGAACAACCGGGGCTCGGCTAGAACGAGCGGGAGTTCAGAGACTGGCTCAGCTGGGAGGACTACAACCCCCATTTCCCCAGGACTACCCCACAACTGCAGTACTGTCAAACAATTGATTTTAATTCGCCCGACGAATCCAAGCATTTCACCCGATACTACACGAAGTGAAAAATATTAAAATGTTTTCTGTACATCAGGCAATCCCGATGATCTCAATATGTAAATTGAAAATGAGGGGTGAAAAAAAACTACCCCTCTAATGGGAACTTGGATCATACGTTCCCTAAAAATTCTGGCACACAGTGAGCACCGTGTCTGCCACAATTTTGGAGCACCGTGGGAACCGTTCTAGGACAGAAGAGAATATTGCTGGGATACGCACAGAACAATTATGGGATACACAGTGGGAAAAATTGGGGGTTCCAGCGGGAACAGTTCTGGAACGCACAGTGGGCAGAATTGGGGGTTCCAGCGGGAACGGTTCTGGGACACACAGTGTGCAGAATTGGAGGTTCCAGCGGGACGGGTTGTGGGACACACAGTGGGAAAAATTGGGGTTCCAGCCGGAACGGTTCTGGGACACACAGTGGGCGGAATTGGGGGTTCCAGCGGGAACGGTTCTGGGACACACAGTGGGCAGAATTGGGGGTTCCAGCGGGAACGGATCTGAGACACACAGTGGGAAAAATTGGGGGTTCCAGCGGGAACCGATCTGGGACATACAGTGGGCAGAATTGGGGGTTCCAGCGGGAACGGTTCTGGGATGCACAGAAAATAATTTTGGGAGCCACAAGGAACATCTCTATGGTACATAGGGAGCAATTGTGGGCCAACGGGGAATAATTTCTGGGATACGTAGGGAACAGTCCTGGAACACACATGGAACAATTCTAGGAGAAGGCGTCAAAATTCCTGGGAATAATGGTACAAATTCTGGGGCATGTAGGGGAGATTCTCGAAACACTTTTCGGAAGAAATTTTCCGAGAACCTGACAGAAATTCTGAGATACAGCTGGAAAGGTTCTAGGATAAGCTCGGAATTACGTCGGAACTCCCAGGATATATATGCTGCTTGTGAATAATTCTGGGGCAATTCAAGGGAGGTTGAAATATAAATTATGAAGGAATCTGAGATAAGACGAATCCCGGAACCCCCTAAAGAAAATTAATAAAAATACCCTAAAAATAATCGGATAGGCTACGTGTCATTAAGACAAAATGGGAACAATTCTGGGCCGGAGAACTACACATATAATATTGAAAATTCAGACGTAAGATGAGGGAAGTTCTGGGATATGAAGATGCCAATTCTGGGACAGGATCACGACTCAAGACCCCAATCAAAATTCTGAGACAACTGCGAACTGTACACACAGTAAGGAACCCCGATAAAGTGAGAAAGCTTCTAGAAATTGCGAACAATTCTTGAACACAGTGGAACTTATCCCGGAACAGCCTGGGAGAAATTCTGGGATAGGTACGAAACAATTTTGGGACACAAACCGTTCTTTTTCTCGAGAACGGCCAGACGGAGAGAAAAATGATATAAGACTTTATTGTCAGACATCAAATTCCTGACGTAAAATCATTAGTCACATTTTTTCATAGGACCACTCCTTCGCGGGATAATTGAATTTGCAGAAAAGCCGATCCCATTCCTGAAAAGTTCTAGACTCGAGTCGTGCCAAGTCACACCCCTTTTTTTTTATTTTTTTTTCTGCGACCATTCCCTTCATGTAATCAAGATTATTCTGTTGTCGACAATAATAAACATAATGGCACGTGACACGTAACGCCATCAACTCGACAATTCCGCGAATTGATTGTCATTCATAATTTCACGGTGTTCGTATTAACGTTTTAATGCTCGCTTGGGTGGCCACCTGTGCCAAAGTGCTCCACTTTCTTTACATATCAAATGACACAGATCTTGGATCAATAAAATAGTAACAGACATCAGGAGGTATATCAGCACACACGGCCTGACTATATCCCACAACAATCTACTGAAATCTGTGCGGCTCGGGTTGTTCCACTTTCCACTATTGAGCGCATGACCCGCAATGCTGGGCTGCCCCAGGGCACCTTTCACAATTATTCGACGTGACTCATCGTGATTGCTCGTTATGCTGAACGATAAAATTTCGTGATATCTGATGTCAATTTGCCGAGGATTTTTGCGCAAATTTTTGAAAATTTTTGACGATGAAAATTATGGAGTGAGGACGAGAATTATGCGCGGTACTGGAGTGGGAGTGAGACGCCAAAAGAGGTGCGAACGCTCGAGGGTTAAACCCGTCACACCTCCTTAATTATGACAAATATGGAAAAAAGTGATAAAAAATTAAATATGCGTTTCCACTTACAGAGCAAATTCTGCTTAATACTTTTTGCCGTATCTCTTACCGTTTTCGAAATAGAGCGTTGTGAACAATTCAATTGTTAATAACAAAACAACTGCTCGGTCAATTTAAACCAAAAACTAATCCGATCTAAGTTCCATGAAGACGATCCGAATAAGAGCTCGATGACTCAGAGCGTTCGACCCGTTCGTGAGAAATCGGTAACGGAAAACTCCGATTCCACACATACAAACATACACACACACACAGACATTTGTTCGAAATTCGACGGGAATCATTTTGGTATACTTAAAAACCTAGTTACGAATCGAAATCGATGAAATCGATCTAGGAGTCATTACAGGAGCTTCCCGAAAAATCGGGAAGTTAAAAACTGGACAAGTCTGGAAATTTTAAAATTTTGAAAATATGGGAAATTGTGGAATTAGAGATTTTGGAAATTCTGATAATTCTGAAAATTATCGATGGAAAAAAAACGATTTTTGGTCGTTCGAAGAATTTTGGGAAATTTGAAAATCTTGAAAAAAAAGGCCGCAGGGCCGGCCCAGGGGGAGGGGGGAGGGGGAGGGGGGGGAGGAGGTTTTATTAGACAATTCACAATTTCGAAAAACTCACAATGTTCCTCGAGAATCGGGAAATTATAATTACGTTTTTTGCCCCTCAAACAGATTAAACTCTCATTTGGAACGATAGATTACCCTCTCAGATTGCCCACAACTTCATTAAACAAATTGGATTTAATCACGTGAGGCTGAGTTAATTAAACGTAATGAATTCCAAGCAATTACAGTCCTGAGGACCCCAGGAGATCTCCACCCCCAAACTTGACAAAAAATTAGTGAATAAATCGAGCCAGGCCGGATTAATTTTGTCTAAATAACTGAAAATGGACTCACCTTCACCCGCAATTCCGATAATCTAAATTGCAGGCGGCAACTGCGTTTAACCATGCCGTGATTTTCGTTCATGTTCTAAATTTAAGTCGAGTTCAAGTGTAAAATCAAACAGAAGTTTCAGGAATTATTCTGCAGTTTGCTGAGTAAGAATATACGTTGTTTTCCAAGATGTTAAGCTCAATTTTCATTGTGTAAAATGAACGTTAGCTCAAGCTACTAGGTATAATTTTTTTGTTTTATAAATTATTGACATTTTGACAGCTTTTTTTCTGAACTCCCAATTTTATTGCATCGACTCGGTATGTGTGCGTGTGTGTATGTGGGTGGATAGGTGGATGGGTGGGTGGATGAGTGAATGGGTGAACGGGTGGGTGAATGAGTGAATAGGTGGGTGGGTGGATGAGTGGATGGATGGGTGGGTGGGTGGATGAGTGGATGGATGGGTGGGTGGGTGGATGAGTGGGTGGGTGCAGGGGTGGGCAGGTGGGTATATGAGTGGGTGGGTGGGTGCATGAGTGGGTAGGTGGGTGTATAAGTGGGTGGGTGGGGTGGGTGTATGAGTGGGTGGGTGGGTCGGTGAATGGATGGGTGGATGAGTGGGTGTGGGTGGGTGGGTGGGTGTATGAGTGGGTGGGTGGGTGCATGAGTGGGTAGGTGGGTGTATGAGTGGGTGGGTGGGTCGGTGCATGGATGGGTGGATGAGTGGGTGACTAGGTGAGTGGGTGTGGGTGGGTGGGTGAATGGGTGGGTGGATGGATGAGTAGATGAGTGGGTGGATGGATGAGTAGATGAGAGGGAGGATGGGTGGGTGGGACAGTGAGTGTCAGGATGAGTGGGTGGGACGATGGAGCAAAAAATCTTAGATACCTTCAAATTTTCTGTAAATTAAGCGAAAAAATTGAGCGAGTGGAAAACAAATATTCAGTTAGAGCAATTCCGTTCAAAAATGGCCTCGCTGCAACATCAATACCTAAAAATTGATTTTTAATTGCAGCAGCTCTCAGAACACGGGGGTTGAAAAGTCACAATTCCAACTCATATAATAATTAAATTCAACTCTGATCTTCTCTCCCTCACTTAATGAGAATGGAATTGCAATGTTTTTGCAAGAATTTCAAGTGATAAATGGAATTTGACCATTCACGTCAAATGACAATTTCACTTCGCTGGAAAGGTTAAATATCGAAAGGTTAAACACCCACCACCAAAATTCTCATTACCCACTAGAACCAAAAAAATCCCAATATATTCTCCATGTTCTCTCAAACTTCGGAACTCCCTCAGAAAAACAGTCTGAAAATATCAAAATGTTCATTTTTTTTTACTTCAAATTCGAATAAAAATGAAATTGTTGCCCAGGGTTAGACTAGAAAGATAAGTGATTTCTATGCCAAGCTAAAACCTACCATAGGTCATTAATTCACTACACGTGTAATTGATTGCAGAATGATAACGGCGTTACCAGTGCCTTCGGTGAAGGTCTTTCACAAGACGTACTACCATGAAAAAGGCCAAAGAATCGGCAACAGTCAACCAGGGAGTCCCCTGACAGATAATGAAGCTGCCTTAGCACTAATGGAGAAAGACGAACTTGAGTACTACTTTTGCGGCAAGGTGGGTCCAAATAGTTCCCTACATTTCAAACACAGCAATGCTGACATAATCACGCCTGAATAAATTCTAGTAAACACTTAGTTTGGCTGCTTCACAAAATTCAATATGAACCAATTGAAAAATTTCTGTGAAGTTTCATCAGACTTGGTCAACAGAATGAGAAAGCGCAAGAACATTTTTTCCAATGATACCAAGAGGGGGCGGAGCGGGATGGGGGGAGTAGGTGCGTGAGTGGGTCCGGATGGGGGGAGTGGGTGGGTGAGTGGTTCGGAATGGGGGGAGTGGGTGGGTCGGGATGGGGGGGGAGTGGGTAGGTGAGTGGTTCGAAATGGGGCGAGTGGGTGGGTGGGCGGTTCGGAATGGGGGGAGTGCGTGGGTGGGTGGGTCGGGACGGAGGAGTGGGTGCGTGGGTGGGTTCGAATGGGGGGAGTGAGTGGGTGGGTGGGTTGGTATGGGGGAAGTGGGTGGGTGTGTGGGTGGATCGGAATGGGGGGAGTGGGTGGGTGAGTGGTTCGGAATGGGGGGAGTGGGTGGGTTGGTATGGGGGAAGTGGGTGGGTCGGGGTGGGGGAGTGGGTGCGTGGGTGGATCGGAATGGGGGGGAGTGGGTGCGTGGGTGGATCGGAATGGGGGGGGAGTGGGTAGGTGAGTGGTTCGAAATGGGGCGAGTGGGTGGGTGGGCGGTTCGGAATGGGGGGAGTGGGTGGGTGGGTGGGTCGGGACGGAGGAGTGGGTTCGAATGGGGGGAGTGAGTGGGTGGGTGGGTTGTTATGGGGAAAGTGGGTGGGTGTGTGGGTGGATTGGAATGGGGGGAGTGGGTGGGTGAGTGGTTCGGAATGGGGAAAGTGGGTGGGTGGGTGGTTCGGAATGGGAGGGGGGGGTGGTTGGGTGGGTGGGTCGGAATGGAGGGAGTGGGTGGGTCGAGATGGGGGAAGTGGGTGGGTGAGTAGGTCAGGATGGGGGGAAGTGAGTGGGTGGGTCAGAATGAGGACTAGTGGGCGCAGACCAAATGTATCATAAATTCTCCAAGGAGTGTGTGTTTTATTGCATTTTTTTCCAATCCCCTCAAAGCCCTCGCACGCACTTCCGCAAAATCTACTCAACGGATATAGCGGAAAATAAGTTTCTTGTCATAACATAATGGGATGAACCTTTTCACTTGTAATAGTGACACCCGTAATGCAACACAATTTGCGCTCAGTGAAATTGAATTCCACCAAGTCGTCACTGAATTTATTTGGTCGCATGTATGGCCTCGCCCCGCGGCATATCCGACAGTCGGCGTGCACACACATATGCACTCGACCTTCTATGCATAACCGCCCACGTTTATCCATGAAATGTATTTTTCCAGTTTACTTTACGTAGGTGTTGTATACAAACATACTGGAGACCACGTGACTTTTTACTCATAGGAAGCCCGTACGCGTTCATTCAGCGATATTGATGAAACCTAGTTTTGGATAAATGGGTAATTAATCAATTCCAGCGGGCCAAAATTATAACTTCCCGATATCCGAGTGTGTGTGTGTACTTTCTTTCCAATCTCTCATTTCTCTCACCATAGAGCTCTCCAAATGCTTTCAATCGTTTATAGCGCTCTAACGCCGAAACGGTTAAAGATACGAAAAAAGTCAGAGAACACAAAATATGTATTTTTTTATAAGGAACAACATTTATTCGACACATTTTTGCGTATCTATAATATTTCGTGAGATACAGCGTTATAAACAATTGAAATTGTTGATGACAATAGAAACCAGGAGACATATATGGAGCAAAAACTAATGAGCTCTAAGTTACGGCAAGACGCTTCGATTGCGTCATACAGGACCTTGATCGGATAATTTGTTCACGAGAAATCGTTCCGGGAAATTTTTGGTTACATACGTACATCGGCACACACACACACACATACATACAGACATTTTGTTTTAAATAGTCTAGAAAGGTCAGAGATACCATGAAACGTGGAGATCTGATGGAAAATCGATTTTTCATTTTCGGGGGCAAAACAATAACTTCTCCTATCGGGAAGTCATTTGCGAGACTTCAAACTGTTTCGTATTAAAATTGGATTAATTTTGATAGGAAGAAAGAAAAATGATGCGAGTGTTGAATGACGCCGCATTCGGGCCGGCCTTAGTGACTATTCTTGCGGCGCATAAACTTCTGATAATTCCCCAGCTCCCAAGACAAAAAAAAAAGCCTTCAAAGTGAAGCGACGCAGTTGAGCGTTAGTGGAAAAGCGATGATAGGGCTGAGTGGATTTATCGGAGAAATCCGCGATGTCCATCAGTTGGGGTAAAGTGGTAAGGGTGGAGGGATGACGTCACCTAGTGATACGTGGGCGAGTAATTTACCTTCTCCGTTCCGCGCGAGAATTCTAGCTAACTCATCCACCTGTCGCCTATACTTGAGATGCGCTTGCATAAGTTCGAGTGGCCTAGCGCACTTCTTAGATGACAATTGCGGGAAAAAGGGGACCAATGATATTCTGACCACTCCGGGACCAACACTGGGATTATTAAATTCCCAAGTTACGTAATTAACTAAACGCCAGATCGACGGAAATTAAAATTTCAATGCTCCGTCAATGATTCCTTCGGCACATCCTAATTTTTCAAAGCAATGCCATGGTTCTTACATACACACAAAAATATTTTTCAAAAATTTCCATGGACCTAATCCTGGGATAAGTATCTTATCGTTTCTTCCCGTTGTCAGTTAATGATCAAAATTAAAATTTCAATTTTTGTACTGAAAAAAAAATTCCGATTTTTATATAATTTTTTTTTTTGGTTCATTATCTTTTTTTTTAATGTCCTCCGATTTTCAATGTACATATTATATTTCAAGAGATGAGAGTCTAATTTTGGAAAAATTTTGAATTTGCAAAATTTTTGGATTCAAAAATTTTTGGATTCGAAATTTTTTTTAATTCGCGCGCCAAAACATCCGAATTTTATGCTCCTCGAACATTACCAAATTTTCCCCACTTTCTACTAAGGATGTTGTTAGTAGCACCCGCGAAAGTTACACTGGTAATTTATAGGAGCATACATACTAATTTTTTCAGTGGGTTGTAACCTGCGTCAATATGAGAAATGTCAAACGATTCAATACCACCCCCTTCCGGTTGAAATTCGGGTGAATAAATAGTTCATCGGCTACCCTTCGAGCTTCAATACGAACATCCGGTATTTCCGTTGGTATTCGTTGAAGGGGTCGGGGGGGGGGGGGGAGGTGGGAGGTATGTTGAAACAATGGTTGGATCATATCCCTTCGGAATAATCGGTGCTTGGGAGTCTTCGTTGCTCCTCATACAGCAATTGATCGGTGTAAATTGTATGAAGCACATACACACACGATTTTTACAATAGGAACACGTGGCAATATGTTTTTTGTAGATAGATGGGCATACACACACATACACACACACGCACACAACCACCCACCCACCCACCCACCCACCCACTCACCCACCCACTCACCCACCCACTCACCCACCCACCCACCCACTCACCCGCCTACCCACTCACACACCCACCCACTCACCCGCCTACCCACTCACACACCCACCTACCCACTCACCCACCCCCCAATCACCCACTCGCCCACCCAGCCACTCACCCACTCACCTACCCACTCACCCACTCACCTACCCACTCACCCACGCACCTACCCACTCACCCACTCACTTACCCACTCACCCACTCACCCATTCACTCACCCTCTCACCCACACGCACACACATACACGCACGCATAAACATGGTTTTTACAATAGAAACACGTGGGAATATGTTTGCTTCTGAATAAATGGACACACACACACATACACACAATGTCGGGGTTTCGGTGAAGTGCGTAGACAATCCGCCTACTACATTAAAGGTCCTAGGTTGCCGCCCGACCTCCGGAGAATGTTTCACACAATGAAATATTTTCTCATGAATTCCGACCGATACCAAAAGCATTCCGTGTGCGCCATCGGGGAATAAAATGAGACCCGCAAGGCCGGACGGGAACCTAACCCGGGAACCTATCATTGGTGTCCGCCATCATAGCGTAGGCGTTTCTGGGGGTTTACCCTCTGTTCAGAAATACGATGGCCAAAAAAGCGCAAGTCGGCCCCAGCCGGATGGGTGTCCAGTAGTCCCTCCCGAAGGAATGCTCAAGAGCAGCTACAGCGGGGAGTACAAATGCGAGGGACGGAGACGAAAAAAAACACACACACACACACAATTTTCACGATCGCAAAGAATGAAAATAGTGCAAATTTCTCACACTTTCGGACCAGTAAAATAGTTTTTTGTAAGACCGCCATAAAATACTTCCGCCGAATGTACCAAAACATTTCCTGAAAGCAGATAATTCTCCCAAGTCCTCTGCCTCGTGGACCCTATTATTATCATTATTCTATCGATTTTTTTCCCTTGGCAAGATGGGAGGAATAATGCAATTAAATGTCCCTCGTGCTTCAGAAGTGTCGAAAGATTTCTTCAAAGAGGAAAAAGTAGGGCATGTGTAAGAAATGTCCATTTTCAGTGGTTACTCAAAAATTAATCCTCGAGATTGATCCAATAGGAGCTTCAAAGATTCATCTCAATGTCATCTGGACCGAGTTCGAAAATCGTTATCGCATTTGTATTGAGATATCGCTCCATTGACCCGATGCGAAATGTGCCCGGTGTGTGTGTGTGTGTGTGTGTAACACTAATTGTTGGCGCACGATTACGAACTACCGACACAATCGGAATGATTGAAACCCACTTCCATTCACAGCATCATATCTCAATAACAGTTACAGATAGAAAAAAGTGTATATAATAAAAAATATTCCTCACATAACAATACATATTTTATGTTTTATGCTTTTTTCCCCTAACTTGCATAATAAAGGCGTCAGCCCAAGTACAATCTGCAACTAGAAATAAATACGTGAGACAAGAATCACGCATCGGAAAATTGGTTTTATGCTTTATGCTTTTATGCTTATGCCTTTTCTAATATTGTCCTAGTTTGTACAATGTCGGCAAATGGACAATAAATCAATCAGTCAATCACTTGCCTCAGTTGCTCTCAATGCAAAGACGGAAAACGTTGTCCCATTGGAAAATTGGGACAGCCCATGAGGTTGGTTTACATGTAATAATAATTGTCAATTTGTTACAGATTAATGCACTCCATGTGGTGGTGTGCTCACTATTGGCGGGTGCAATTGTCCTAGTGGTGGGCTTGGTGCAATTGGCACCTGGTGCTGAAGCAGCACAAAATTCGACGGCCCTCATTGGTGGTGGATGTGCCCTCTTGTCGGTTGGTGCACTTCTCGCTCAACTGAGAGCACTTTGGATAAGGAGACAGAAGGCAGCACACAAGGATGGCACTCATCAGAGAAGTGTCACGAGTATAGACATGCTTTTAGCACAGCACAGGTGACTAGGAGTGAGGGCATAATGTCATAACCAGGAGAATGCAATTATACGATGAGTTGTCGAGAGGGGTAGATTATGATTTCAGTACGGCCCAAGCGGGGAATTTAATATTTGCACTGCGAACCTCGGTGACGTATGGATTTAATATTTTAGACTTTTTGGAGGCTGTTTTGAACATATATATATATATATATGTGTGGGTCGATGGGCGAGTGAGTGGGTGGGTGGATTTATGGGTGGGTGTATGAATGGGTGGGTGGGTGGGTGTGTGAGTGGGTGGGTGGGTGTGTGAGTGGGTGGGTGGGTGGGTGTACGAGTGGGTGGGTGGGTGTGTGAATGGGTGGGTGGGTGGGTGGGTGAGTGCGTGTGTGGGTGGGTGAGTGGGTGGGTGAGTGGGTGGGTGAGTGGGTGGGTGGGTGAGTGGGTGGGTGAGTGGGTGGGTGAGTGAGTGGGTGTGTGTGGGTGAGTGTGTGTGGGTAGGTGGGTGAGTGGGTGAGTGGGTGAGCGGGTGCCTGTGGGTTTGTGTGTGTGTGTGTGTGTGTCGTTATGTTTGTGACCGAAATTCTTGCAACCCAAGCTTCCCAACGAACTCTCGCGCTCATTAAATTTTGGTTAAAATCCGTCCCTTGCATTAATTGTTATAAACAATTTTAATTGGAATATTGCAAATTGTTGATAAAAAAAATCAAGAAAATTAATGAATTTTTGGGAAAGCCCAATCCATGCGCGCACCTGTGTATATGCAAAATGACTAGGAAAAACAATCCAATAGGAAGGTCTAGGGATCAAAATTTTGTTTTAAATTCCTGTATTTTTATTTGCTTCCCACACCTCAAACGTTTTGCCATTTTTGGAAGCCTCAGCTAAGTACAATTAGCCGACGAGTTTTTTCGCGGAGGGCCTGGAGGGGAGTTGTGATTTCATGATGGCCCGCGTGGGAAATTTATGATTAACCCTGCGCACACTCGTGGAATGAGCTCTGCGCAGATTACGACTTAATAGAAATGGAGCTTAAATTAGTTTTCTTTTCATATTCATAATTTTTTTTTACTTCCGAAAGTTTTTATTTTTGTTTTTTTTTTCGTCTCCAAATTTTTTTCGCTTTCGCGCTTTTTAGTGTTATGCAATTATTGAATTTTCCGGGCTTTTCTGAAATTTTTAGGGAGTTCAAATTTGTTAATTATGAAATGAAAAAAAATTTCGACTGTCGTGTCGAATTACCCACCCTCCCCCACATACTTGCCATGCACGGTTTCGTTTTGGATGGCAATTTTGCACGTGGGAGAGGATGCTGAGCTTTGCACGACCAGTCCAGAAATGTATTAGCCCCAGGTATGCCAAGTAAAAATAGTCACCCCCTCCCCCCACGTGCTTGCCATCCACGGTTTCGCCTCGGATGGCAAGCTTGCACGTGGGAGAGGGTGCTTACTTTTCCACGGCCAGCCCAGAAATATCCTAGCCCCAGGCACATCTTGTGAAACTAATCATCATCCCCCGCGTATTTGCCATCCGCGGTCTCGCCGCGGATGGCACGTCCACTGTCCTACTTCAATTTCTGATATTCAAAATGTTTTGTACAGAGATTTCACCGTACTCACACCGGACGAACTGGAGGATCTTGTGGGCCGACCGACCCCAGCTCTTGAAAACAAAATTCGCAAACAGGGCCATAATACCTAGGTATTGCAAGCCTCGAAAAGGGTAACATCATCATCACCCTGTGCAACAACACCCTCATCATTATCCTCGTCATCAGCATCACCAGGTACAAGCTCGTCCATTCTCTACACACATCGTTACGACTCACGTGAGCACAGTCTCGTCTGAAATACTTGAGTATATTACGACACGTGTGAATTGATCCTTAATTAAGGGAGCTATGAGAATTTCTCACTAGAAATTTTTAAATTGATAAACGTTCTAAAATTGAACATTAGGTGAAATTTTTTTTAGTGCCTCGAGTAACTCTTCCGATTCATTTCCGTGAATATAAAATTTTTTTGTGGACTTTCCATAATTCTCCATTCTGTAACTCTCCGGATGGGGGGAAATGTCAGCCCAAGTGGAGAGTTAGGGGAAGTGCGCGGAAATTTTCGCGGCCCACAAAATTCGACGAGTTACTAAAGACATTGAAATTGTCTCATTCAAATGTGGTGAAATTTTTCTATGGTGCAAAAATTTTGACGAAAATTTTGTAGCTCGTCTAAGGAAGAGTTGCCAATCCCACGAGCCAATAAACAATTTTCTCATGAATTTCGTACAATATTTTATATCACTAGGTACGAAAATCGCGATTATGTCCCGGTAGGCGGGGTTACAATTGCGGTTTTCAGCCCTTGATCGATATAAACCAACATTTTTGTGAATAAACTGTCACTTGAGACACGTCAGATGCCGAGGACGCAACATCATACGGAGGAAAATTTTTTAATGCTAATTGTTCCCAAGAAACCGCAGCATCGATCTCCTTATTAAATTAAATCGTCATTAAATTAACGTAGGTGAGGCTAACAATTACTATAATAATAATTAAGGAATTATGGTACTTGCTCAGTAAAAAAATGGGAGAAATTTAGTGGTGTGTTGAAAGTCCATAAATTGAGTATAAAAAAAATATTTAAAAATTACACTTTTGGAAAAACTGAAAATTAAAAAAATATTATGGAAAACAAAAATGTACTGACTCAAATTTTTCTGAAGCACCAAATCTCAAATTCGAAACTGCTCACCCCAATACAAACCAAATTTCCTGCACAAAAAAAAAACGAAAAAAAATCCCAAAATTTTCAACATATTTTTACTGAAAAATTGCCAGAAAATTTTTTTGAATTAAAAGTAATTTTATTGATCGATGTAAGAAATTTCACTTTGAGCTATTTGAAATATTAACTATAGATTATAATTTTGATGGAATTGCTGAGGTGTCCTTGCAAGGACCAATACGCATTTGTGTTTGGCGTCAATGTGTTCGAACTGTAACCATTATTTTGTCACCGTGACCATTTAAAAATGATGTAATAATAATCCGGGGAAAGTGTGAGTAAAAATTTACAGTCTCGATTTATAAATTACGAAGGAATAAGTCTGACAAAAATACTTCACATCTAAACTGTACATCTGTTTAAGTTCCCGGGATTATATTTAACAATGACGAGGAGAAGCCAAAGGAAATGTTTGTCATGATGAAAATTAACTAAACTCGTTCCCTCTTAACTAGTGTATTTAAGTTTAAGGTGTTGCACCAGAAAGGAAAAAAAATCTGACAAATTTTTTACAAAATGTGATAAGTGTTATCAATGTGATTTTATTTTTTTTGGCATTAACTGATGGTTCTCCAAGGACAAAAAAAAGAATTCAGAAGAAACAATTGTAGTTCTGGTATGCAGGGCATTTTTTTTACTGTCCCATGGGAAAGTTGGGACACGTTCCCACGTGAGAATAGATGCATTGCTCTAAGAACTGAAACATTGTGTTATAAGCAAATTTGGAAGGGCGTCCCATAGGGAAATTGGGACATTGTCCCATGCGAAAATTGGAGCAGTGTCCCATTGGAGTATTGGGACATTATTTCAATTGAATATTGTTCAATTGACATATTGCTTCCCTGGAGTAATCGAGAATAAATCCAATTTAGTATTGGGACATTTTTCCAAAAACTGTTCCCTTGGACGTTTGTCCAATTGCCCCAGTAAAATCTTGGGACATGGTCGTACAGCAAAATCATCGGATTGGTCTAGTGACCAATTGAAAGGTTGACTTATCGAAAATTTTCAGAAGAAACAATTGTAGCTCTAGTATGCAGGGCATTTTTTTTACTGTCCCATGGGAAAGTTGGGACACGTTCCCACGTGAGAATAGATGCATTGCTCTAAGAACTGAACCATTGTGTTATAAGCAAATTTGGAAGGGCATCCCATAGGGAAATTGGGACATTGTCCCATGCGAAAATTGGAGCAGTGTCCCATTGGAGTATTGGGACATGGTCGGATTGTAAAATCATCGCATTGGTCTAGTGACCAATTGAAAGATTGACTTATCGAAAATTTTGAACTGTGTCCCAGCGCAAAATTGGGACATTATCCCAGGTGAAAAGTGTAACATTGTCCCAGTTAATTATTGGGACATTGTCTCAATTGAGTATTGAAACGTTTTTTCACTTGAAAATTGAGAGATTGTCATTGTAGAACATTGGGACATTCCGAACAGCAATTTATTGCCCTCACTGCAGATTGAAGCATTGTCCCATGGGTAAAGTGGGACATTGTTCCAACATTTTCCTAATTCAATGTCAGGATATTGTCCCAGCGAAATATGGGGACATGGTTCCAGCAGAGCATTGGGACATGCTCCTAGTGCAGGATTAGAGCATTGTCCCATGGGAAAATTGGGACAGGCTCCCAGTGAAAAAATCTTGGTATTTTGAAAAATTTAATCGAGTCAACAACTTCTTTCTGATATATCAACAAGAAAAACATCACTTGGTTCATTGGGTGATTTTGACAAATGCAACACCTTAAGCTATCACTCTTTTCACTCTCACTCTCAATATTGAAATATTAATTAATAAGAATATTAATTAAAGCTGAGCGAGGATATATGTGAGCATTATTGCACGAGCACCGTGCCCATCAATGTCGCATTAATGAATTTTTTATACAAAAAAAAAGTAAACAACCCAGGAAACATAAAGCACGAATACAATAACGACAATTTTCTTTCTTCAAGATTTTTGGAATTAGCCAAAAATTAGCTGCCAAATTATAGGGTAAAGTTTGGAGGGAGGCGGCTAAAGATTTTTTTAATGCACTACGCTTTGAACTTTAAAAGCTCAGTATTATTTAATGATTTTCTACAGGAAATAAAAATGTTGTTCGCATGAGAATTGAAAGGTAATAAACGCGGGAGAAGTGGAACTTCATAGTGGAGTGGCGAAATTTGAAGTTGCGAGGGCCTTGACATAAAAAATACGAAAAATTCAGAAATTATAATTTTTTTTTATTTAACTTTTAGATTTTTTTTTTTTTGGGAATCTAATTTTTTGAACTTTTTCAAAAAATTTGAGGATTTTCAAAATTTTTGGAGGTTTATAAATTTTTTTCCACTTTTTGGCAATTACTTTCGAAATTGAAGTTTTGAAACTTCCCAAATTACGACACATGATTTGAGGCAAATTCTAGAAAAAAATAGTTTCAAAAATTGAGGAATTTTAAAAATTTTTAATGATTCTGTTTTTTCGTAGTATTCTAAAAAATGGAAAAAATTTTGATGTTTCGTTTTTTTAGAAATTAAAATCATTTTGAAAATAACAAAAATTAATCTCTTAAAAAAAATTGAAAGCATCTTTTGGAAAAATTGTAAGGCAAAAGCAATTTTCGAATTTGAATTTTCATAATTTTCAGTATTTTCCGAAACTCGAAAACGCGAAATTATGAAGGAAATTTGACTTTTCAAAATTTTCAAACATTTCAAAATTTTCAAAAATTTTAAAATTTCCAAAAATTTTAAAATTTTCAAAAATTTCAAAATTTTCAAAAATTTCAAAATTTTCAAAAATTTCAAAATTTTCAAAAATTTCAAAATTTTCAAAAATTGCAAAAATTTTAAAAATTTCAAAATTTTCACAAATTTCAAAATTTTCAAAAATTGCAAAAATTTTAAAAATTTCAAAATTTTCAAAAATTTCAAAATTTTCAAAAATTTCAAAAATTTCAAAAATTTCAAAAATTTCAAAATTTTCAAAAATTCTAAAATTTTCAAAAATTTCAAAACTTTTAAAAATTTCAAAAATTTCAAAATTTTCAAAACAATACGACCAAATTTTCAGCTCCATACTCACTACAAGTTTCACTTCCCAAAAACCATTAAACAATTAATTGAAATTCATTCCCACTCCTTTTCGCTAACCCCTAACTATCACTCAAAAGTAATATCAAAGAAACATAATCACACACTCCTCACGTGCATTTAATGTTAGCAATTAAAATATAATTTATAAGAAGAATATAAAACAAAACGTGGCATAGAGTATTTGAAAAAATTGTTCTCAAAGCCACCTATAATCGATAATTGAGAATTATTTTTTACATTGAAGATTATTGCTCTGGAAAGTAATGACAGAAAATAAAAATTACGAAGAGCTGTAGGGTTTTGATTGTAATAAGGAACTTGTATGACGCTCAGTACTTCTCAATTACCCATTACTTCATTATTCCTCACCATTAAATGGCAAAATATCCGACATCGTGGAAATTAATATTTTATAATAATTGAGCCTATTACGAGTTTTGAAAAAGGCGGGATTTTTGAAATTTTTAAAATTTTGAAAAATTCTGAAAATTTTGAAAGATTTTGAAAATTCTGAAAAATTTGAGAAATTTTGAAAATTTTGAAAATTTAAAAAATGTTGGAAATGTTGAAAAAATTTGCAATTTTTTGAAAATTTTAAAAATGTTTAAATTCTCTTTTTAACTTTCAATCTTTTGAAATTTTTGAAATTTCAGACATATTTCGTTAGTCTCACTTCAAAACTGCAATTTTTGAAAATTACTAAAAAAATTAGCGGGTTACTAGTTAAATGTTTATAACAGAAAAAGAAGATACTGACTTTGTACACTTCACTAAAAAAAATTGTAAAAAAAAATGAAATCATGCAAGTTCCATATTGAGCCGCAGGGACAACTCTGTTGGTATTTGTAACTTTAAGGATTGATCAGAAATGATTTTTTCCTTCCGTGGAAAAAATATTACGAGACATATCTCATTAAGTGAGACGACACAGAGACGAGAAATATTTTTTTATCGACGAGGAATTTACGATCCATGAAAATAATAAGGTCCCTGGCAAGTACTATATACCAGTAAAAATCGAAGTAGCATTTCGTTGCGATTTAAACAATTGGTAAGGCAGTGAGCGGAAAGTCCATCATCAATAAATTTATTCTTTTTCGGAAATGACCTAAAATGAGGGCGAAAAAAAAATTGGAGCAATCTCATAGAGCTGTTCATGTTATGCTTTAAAATAAAATAATATTAAGCCATTGAATGCGCACACATAGATTTAAAAATTTTTATAACGGTGCTGATTAACAAAAACCAAAAAAGTAAACATTGACATAATTCCATTGAAATTTAAGTAACTCTAACCGCAAATGAATTTCGCTGCTGTCAGGACATATTGATACCTTAGAATTTATGAAAATGTTGAATTCTCTTCAATTGTCCAACGATATTTTAACTATTAAATTTATCAATGTAATTTATTGAGCCCTATCACTTGCAAGGCAATTACAATCATCCACGAAAGAAATGAAATTTCATCTTGCGAGGAAAAATGTCAAAGAAGTTTTGCATTTTTTATTAAACACTTTTGGTGCAGAAATTTCGATTTTGAGAAATTCGAAATTTTTATTTCTAAAGAAAATTTGTAAAAAAATTTTGAATTTTTACTCTCGCAAATTGAAGAATTTTTCTCAACCCCTTACCATCCGTCAGCAAGAATGTTGTGCATGAGTTTCACCAAAAATTAAAAATTATTAAATACTAAATGAAGCATGTCTGCAAGTGATTATCAAAGAAGAAAGTCTATTTACGCTTAGTGTAAGTAAACCGAGTTGGATACCAAAAATTCTACTTTTAAAATTGTAATCAATCGTACTAAGAGAATTTTATCGATAATTAATCGTTCAATCGCTTTAAAATTACTATGTATATTTTATAAGCAAGTAATACTAATTGATGATTATAATAAATATTGAAGACGTGTTGTTATTTTTTTGTTCCCTCTCTTGAATCCATCTCTATATAACTAATTGAGAGCTTCGACCAGAAAAATAAATCGATTATCGAATTCGAAAACTCGAAAGTGGAAAAAAAATCTCGATTACCGAACTCGAAAGTCGAGGAAAAAATCTCGATTATCGAACTCGAAAGTCGAGGAAAAAAATCTCGATTATCGATGACACAATCGAAGTCGAACTCGAATACAGGCAAGGAAAGGCATGTGGCCGCTCAGCGGCCACCAGCAAGGAACTAGTCCTATTATATAATTGAGAGCTTCGACCAGGAAAATAAATCGATTATCGAATTCGAAAACTCGAAAGTCGAAAAAAAATCTCGATTATCGATGACCCAATCAATATCGAACGAGAATACAGATAAGTAAAGGCATGCAGCCGCGTAGCGAGCACCGGCCATGCATAAGTCTATACTAAAACGGTGCGACCAACGACAATATCGATACATAGCGGAAGGATCGAAAGGCGTCAGACGACCACGGCTGGTGTCATAGCCCTGGCGGCGGAAAAAGGAACTAGCGGTCCTATAATATAGTTTTCAACTTCAACCGCGAATCGAATCAGATTCTAAATAAATCGACTATCGAAGAAAAAATCTCGATTATCGATGTCACAATATAAATGGAACCCGAAATCGGGCTTGGAAAGGCATGTGGCCGCGCAGCGGCAACTGGTAAGACCCTAGTCTCTATAATGAAAAAGAGAGACCAAGAATATCGATATATATCGCGGTTATCGAAAAGCGTAAGACCGAAACCGACGCGACACCAATCAGTGCGGCGGAAAAAGGAAATGCGCGAAGCACGCGCAGTCGGATCCGTTCTTTATAGTAAACTAGCGCCAGCCCGGCCGCAAGCGGCCGGGATATTGACCAACTTTTCCAATTACCTTTTCCCTTACTTACATGATTTGCAGTTTGAAACGAAATTTTAAATATTTTGATTTTTTATTTTTGTCATTAAATTTGAGTTTGATTTTGATTTTTTTAAATTAAATTTAAAAAATAGATATGAATTCTTGCATTTGAATGTGAATTTGAATTTGAATTTGGATTTGAATTTGAATTTGAATTTGAATTTGAATTTGAATTTGAATTTGAATTTGAATTTGAATTTGAATTTGAATTTGAATTTGAATTTGAATTTGAATTTGAATTTGAATTTGAATTTCAATTTCAATTTCAATTTCAATTTCAATTTGAATTTCAATTTGAATTTCAATTTGAATTTCAATTTGAATTTCAATTTGAATTTCAATTTGAATTTCAATTTGAATTTCAATTTGAATTTCAATTTGAATTTCAATTTGAATTTCAATTTGAATTTCAATTTGAATTTCAATTTGAATTTGAATTTGAATTTGAATTAGAATTCGAATTCGAAAAAATCCAGAAAGAAAAAACTGACGGGAAGTTAATAAATCAATGATTTTTGGATTTTTGTTAGCTCTTTCCCTCGTGCTATCCTGCGAACATAAGACAATCAGTTTATTCGGCCTGTCAAAATTTTCAGTCTCTAAAAAAATCGTAGAAAATCAAAAAATATTTCCAATGTTCAATGTTCAAATTTGTGCGTCACCCGTTGCTGTAGTTTTATTATTAGTGTCACTATCTTCCTGGTTATGCATCTGTAAATGGGGATTTCGGTACAACATGCGGGACAGCGAAGTATATGATATTATGGATTCTATGATTTTAATTGATATGATATTACAAAGAAAATTATTTAAATCTGTCAGATTAGAGGTTCGTGGAGCAAAGTGTGGAAGTTGGAACATGCTCTCAAAATTTTCAAATTCCTCAAATCTCTAAAATTATGAACTGCGCATCGATCATGGTTAAATAAATTTCGCAGGTAGTTTCCTCATTAGTGATGTACTATTTCGTGATCACAACCTTAAACATGCTGTTCCTGGGTCACTTTAGGATACATGATGACTGTGCAAATAATTGATGAAAAAAAAACGGGTAAGTTTCCTGTCAATCTCCACTTTCATCCAAGTTTCTTATAAATTCAGATTCGTCCATTGAATTTTAGCGGGAAAAGTCACATGACCTAAAATATACATTTTTACACGTGGAGCAACTTTTGTTATACATATTTTTTCAAACTGTTCATAACAATTAATGCAATAAATCAAGCTTAACCAAAAACTATAATTGTTTCAATCACGCCATTCCCGAGCAAATCGCGCGCAAAACGTCGGTCACACACACAGGCGCACGCACACATTTGCCATCTCAAGAATCTCCGAATTATCAAACATCAAAAAACTTTAAAAAAAAGTCTAAAAATCCATAAAAACAATTTGAAAGATTGTTTAAATGAAGAATACATCAATAAGTATCGAGACTGAGTCAGAAATTTCAGTACATGCGCACAAATATTTCAAATTTTGCTTAGCGGCCATCTTGGAATTGCCGTTGAATTTGAATTCCCCGCCAAATGGACCGGTGGCGCGCGCCGACTCCCGGAGCAGTCCGACGATCACGTAGAGTCTATATATCATCCCCAAAGGCATTCCGGCGAGGAACTTTAAATTGCCCACACTTTTCAATAAATAACATAACAGCATGATGAACACCTTGAGATTATTAGCCCGCAGTAATTTCCATCAGATAAGGAACATCAGCAAAGGGTGAGTCTGTGATTTATTCAATAAAACTCTACAAGTAGCACATGACTGCTTACCTAACCTATTTACACTCACCAAAAACTCCTAAAATTTGCAAAAAAAAACAATAAATTTAGGAAGTTCAAATTCGAATTTTGGCGCGAAATGCAAAAGAAAAAATGACGTTCCCCCAGAAAGTAGTGAAAATATTTATCATACACTAAACCTTCATTTGCTAGATTTTTCCTTTTCAAATTGAATTTAAGGAAGTTTTGTAATTCGATGAAAAATAATTTAATTAAAAAAAAAATCAGTACTTGCAGTCGTCCAATTATTTTTTATCCAATTTTTTTCGAAATGCCAATAGAAAATTTTACACACATTCAAATTTAGTCAATTCACATTTTAGATGTCAGTTTTTTCCATGAACCTTGCTCCTTAACAAATACAAAATGTTGTCCAAGATGACCGTTTCTTTGAATTTCCAGTTTCAATAGAACTGCTCTTAACTTTACTGACTTATATTCAAAATGAGAAAAATTTATTTACGAATTAGCGACGTCATGTCATTTCTAAAGTTGATAATGTTCCGTTTCGAATTATACCAAATGACCTAAAAAATCGAACACAAAATTATATATATATATATATATATATATATAATATATATAATATATATAATATATATATATAATATATATATATATATATATATATATATATATATATATTTTTTTTTTTTTTTTTTTTGCAAAAAAATTTCTCATAAAGTTTCCAAAAATCTAATAAAAAAATTCTTGCAGTGCAATTTACAGTCAAAAAAAAAAATCTAATTATGCAATTTTTCCAGGGCAATTTATAATCAAACAGCAGAAGCTGTTGCTGCGGTTGAGAAGCTCACCCCTCCCCCACCTGAGGGCGCTGATAAGCCCGTTAGCGTGAAAATCGAGAAACTCGTCCAAGATATCACAGCCCTCAATCTGATTGAGGTTGCGGAGCTCAGTGATGTTCTCAAGAAGAGGCTCAATCTTCCCGACGCGCCAGTGATGCCCATGGGAGGCATGATGATGGCCAAGCCACAGGTATGTGATGAAATTAATAAATCATTTGCTCAATATTTAGTGAGAAATGTAACGCACTGATTTATGTTCGCTGCTTGAAGCAAGAGGTAACGTATCTCAAGCATTAGCAAATTATTTTATTGAGAGGCCATAGAAATTTTTTTTAGGAATTTTCAATGTTTTTGGGTGAAAACCAAATTTGTAAGAATTCATTGCGAAAGTTGGAAATATTCAATAACTTTCAAATGCACAGATTGGGAATTTCAAGTTTCAAATTCACAATTTAAATACTGTCATATTGCTAAAATTTCTAATTTCGAAAATTTGCTATGTAAGAAATGTCAATTTTCGAAAATACTAATTTCGAAAATTTCAAATATTCGGAATTTGAAAAGTATCAAATGCCTGAAAAATGAAAATTCCTTAAAAACCTTAAAATCTTTCATTTATAATTTCATGTTTCTCAGGAGGAAGAATCAGCGCCTGCACAAAAGCAATCATCCTTCACAGTGAAACTGACAAGTTTTGATGACAAACAGAAAGTTGCACTAATTAAGGAGATTAAGGGGCTCCTACCTGGCATGAATCTCGTTCAGGTAATGAAAACAAGTTACACGTAGAACAAAATCATGATTTCACAAATTAGCATGGTGTTTCTATGAAACAAATCGTCATCAAAATTATCTAATGAAAAACTGTTTCATGTCAAATATTTTAAATTTATCTGAAGATGTTCAACAGACACACACACACCTCTAAAAACATATCAGCATCCTAATTTCTATGAACATTCCAAATTTCGATTTTTTTGTTTTCGGGCTCCATACAACAACTAAGCAAATTAAATAAAAAAAAATTATTAATTATTCAATAAAAAAAAAGAAAAAAGCTAAGCAAATTTTTTTGAAATTATAAACGATTTTGTGAACCTCAAACTTGATTTTTATACTGACTTTTACTCTTACTTTCAGGCTAAAAAATTCGTGGAGAGTGCTCCAACTATCGTTAAAAGTGACGTAGAAAAAGAAGAAGCTGAAAAACTTAAGGAAGCAATAACCAGAGTTGGTGGAGTCATCGAGATATCATAAATGGATTTAACAAAAAAATTGTTATTAAAAATATTATCTACGCTGTCTTTAGTTTTTTAAGGGAGAATAAAAAATGTTTGCATCAATTTTCTGTAGAATTACTAGTCAATAATTAATTGCAAAATATCATGTAAGAAGCCATTTGCTATTATTGAGTTATGTTTAGATTTACCATAGAGGAAAAAAATTATTACATGACTTACTAAAATAGTTTACATTTTCCGTGTGTATTATTCATGAAGTGGTAATTTTTATTTGTCGAAAAATTGGACCTTTCCAATAATTACATGCAATGACGAATCCCTTATATCCGAAAAAAAAATTATATAAAAAACAACAAAAAATTTGCATTCTAGTAACAAAAATTGTAAAGGCCGAGGCTTCGCTAGCACCTTAACAATTACCCCCATTTTTCGAAAATACTTTTACATCTACACTGTGATCTACTAAAAAAGGATAACATATCCACGATGGGATGAGAGAGCTAGATGAAACGCTACGATATTTCTTTTTTACCACTGAATTTGATTGAGCCCCCCCCCCCCCCAAGTGCGCGGCGCCAAGCCGCCAGGTCCGCCACCCGCATAATCTGCCACTGATTGCACATATTTAATATTCGATATTCTCGGACTTCAATGCGCGCCTTCTCTCCTTTCTAAGTCCATGCAACTTACCATAAGAGCAGAGCGTTTCAAATTCCGCGGCACTCGACATTGGTAAAATACAAAGCATTTCCTAACAAGTTTCTAAAAACATATTTACTAAATTGAAATACATGCAAAGAGCGTAAAAGAATAAAAAAAACACTCTGGAAAGCAAATCAAATATAAATACTGAAGTTATATCGACCGAGCACAAAATCTGAGGTTATATTTCAATTTGGCGCGCAATTAAGCGCGCAAAAGGTCACGTGACTCGTTTATTATTCGCTTCTGTTTTCCTAAACGAAACTTTGAAGCCATTGAACCAAGAGCCATCGTCGAACTTGCATCGAGCTCCGCATCTTCCTGAAATATATTCATTTTTTAAAGAATATTGGGTTTAAGGAAATATGCGAAGAAGTTATGACCTCGCTTCAATCGATATTTGGGGACTCCTGAAATTGATTAAGCTAATCAATAGATAAGACAAGTTAAACTCGGCGTTCGGTTATTTCACCAGTGTTCACTTTGCAATTTTCAAGTCTCGGATAATGTGACTGTCATACATGGAAATTATAGGGAATATTAGAATTCAGAAATTTATGTACTGTGACATTTTTCAGTTGTTATAATTATCGGAGTGTCAATAAATCCCGGAGTTCGCTGAACCATGGATACAGAAATTATTCGTACTGTGAGTATTTTTTAAAGAAAAAATGGAAATGTTTTTTTCTTTTACGAAAAGTTAATATACAACAAAATTCGAATTTTGGGTTTCGTGTGTCAAATTTCAAGTTTCAATTTGGTCAGTACGAAACAATATTATGCAATTGAATACATAGAATAGAAAATATATAGGTATTTTTTGTTCAAGTTTTGAGAAAATTGAGAGATTTTTAAGTTTTTAGAATTTTGGAATTATTTGAGTTTTTTTTTTGAAATTTTGTTGTTGTCATTTTGTATTTTATCGAAGCACTAGGTCTCATGATTTGCACAGCTGATCACATGTTTTTGAAATACTAGCAATTTCGAAATAGATTGATGGCTTGCGAAAAATTTTGGTAACGTTTGACTAAAACCTTTCAAATATTTTGAAGTATAGATTTCTTGAATATTTTGAAAGTTTTTTTTTTAATTTATACTTTGAAAGTTGTATATTCGCTTGATTTGTAATTATTCCTCAGCTTTTACAATTGAAAATTTTTGTTGTTTTTTTCTTTTAACATTTCCAATTTTTTTTTCATCCTTTGGTTATTAAGTTTGTAGGGTAAAGTTTTTGGAATATTTGGACGTTCTAAAAATTTTTGGGTTTTTGTCAATTTTTGAGGTAACTATTTTTCCACTTTTTTATGAACATGTGTTTCCAGAGAACGGAAGTCTCATGGGAAAACTCAGGTCTGTTATGACGAATACCACAGATCAATAATATAAGCATAGCATTTATTGACAAATTGCATGTTTGTAAGAATTGATAGAAATTTTTATCTTCTCATAATAATAATAATAATAATAATATTTGTCAAGCTCCCTGAAATTTCGTCCTGAAATTTTTTAATTGTTCAAACATTCCACAGTTTATGAGTATCTTACAGTTTGTAAAAAGTTTTACATTTGAAAAAAATTGACCTTACAATTTTTCAAATTCCAAAAATTTGAAAACCCGAAATTTTTCAAATCTCAATTTGTTGGAAATTGGAGATTTCCAAAAAATTTAATATGTCTTAGACTCAGATATTTCCGGTATTTGTTAAATTTCTGAAGTATCGATTTTTTTTTTACTGAAATTTATAAGATCAGACATTTTAACAATTTTGGAAATTACACCAAAATCTCAATATTTTTACGTTAATTTTTTTTTGAGGTTTCAAAAACTTCATCAATGAATATTTGGGAATTCTTCGAATTTTAAGGTTTGATAAATAATTTTTAAGTCCCCGAAATTGATTTTTTTTAAAACTTTTACACTAAAAATTTTTTCAACTCATTTCAGGAGAATCTTCTGCTCAAACCTATATTTTCCTGGGAGAGAGGTTTCGACCTTTATATCTCGGCATGTTTGTTGAAATAAAAAGGGAACACTTAGGCCTACGATGACGTGTTCTGTAATTCGATAATATAAACAAAGTGTACCCGGCAAATCCCTCAGTACTTCATTGGGGCAGTAGTTCAATCTCAGTTGTTGAGGACGAAAGTTTGCGGACTTGATATTTCCCAAAGTTGCACAATTGTTTTCGAAATTTTAAGAATTATATAGTTCTTAGCGCGCAATAGTCAAAGTGAAAATTATATTCCTTCCTTTTATGAAATTGTTTTTCCATTTTTATTTTTTTATTTTTTTATTTTTCTGCCACTATCGGAATTGTGGCGGAAGGAAGAGGTCAATAACCTCTTCCTCGATCCGAGGTCATATTTGTCGTACGAAATAACTTGACTGAGTTCATATGCAGATGAATGAAAAATGCCCAAGCGAAAATTGCAGGACGAGGTACCAATTTTTTTGATTAAAATCGATTAAAAAAGTGAGATGTGCGTGTGCAAAATATGAGTTTCTCATATTGTAAAATTAGAATAGTGTAACTTTCCAAAAAATCTAAAAAAAAAAAAAATTGAAAAAAGTTCTTTTTCAAAAATTGAAAATTCTTAAAAATCTTTGTTTTTTTATTTTATGAAAATTGTTGAAATTGAGGAAAATTTTGAGTTTTGAAATTCCTGAGATTTATTACAAATGTTCGAAATGTTTATTTAGAATATTCAAAATTATTTGGTATTGGGTTTAATCTTAAGAATTTTTTGTTCTTGTTTTTTTAATATTGCAACAAATTGAAATTCTTTTTTTTTCCTTTCTCGTCAATTCTGAGATTTTGTGACTGATAATTCATTATTTTTATGTTAGTTTTCAAATAATTAAAAAATAGAGCAAATTGAAATGTTTGGTGAATTTTCGACAACTTGTGAAACTTCTGGATTGTCCCATTTTAGTCCTACCGCACGACAAAAACGATTGGCCAGAAACACCACCAAGAGCTCGATAAGATATCACAATTAACCGCTATCAAGATTAACCATGTCATTGCATTAATCCCCATGAATAATCTCGGACTCGAAAAAACCCCAAGAAATTCGTGTCAAATTTTCTCAGATTCTTTGGTTTCGGATTTTTTATTTTAACTGTTTCGAAGATTTTTGGAAACCATTTTTGTATTTTGATTTTTTTATATTTTTTTTTTACTCTTTAATATTCTTGAAAATGCCTAAAGTTTTGGAAACCTTTGAAAGTCATAGAAACTTTTTTTTCTAGAAAAAAAAAGAAAATTTTTTGGAGCTATTCAGATTTTGGAGACGTTTTGAAAACTAAATAAAAATGTCTCAACTTTTGAAAATTAAATAAAAATGTTGGTATTCTCGAAATTTCCAAAATTAAATATTCTCTTCATTTCGTGCATTTTTCGACACCTATCAAAATGGCTAAAATGCCTTTCAACTTGAGCGTTCCATATTTAAGAATAAATGATAGAAAAATAATATCAATTAGTAAACTTTGGGATTGCCGGATGCCAAGAGATATCCACCTTAAAAAATGAGGAATTTTTAAATAGATTTTTCAGATAGATTTTTTATGTAGATTTTTTAGATAGATTCTTTAGATAGATTCTTAGATAGACTCTTTAGATAGATTTTTAGATAGATTTTTTATATAGATTTTTTAAATAGATTTTTTAAATAGATTTTTTTAATAGATTTTTAGATAGATTTTTTTAGATCGACTTTTAAGATAGATTTTTCAGATAGATTTTTCAGATAGATTTTTCAGATAGATTTTTCAGATAGATTTTTCAGATAGATTTTTCAGATAGATTTTTCAGATAGATTTTTCAGATAGATTTTTCAGATAGATTTTTCAGATAGATTTTTCAGATAGATTTTTCAGATAGATTTTTCAGATAGATTTTTCAGATAGATTTTTCAGATAGATTTTTTAGATAGATTTTTAGATAGATTTTTAAAATAGATTTTTAGATAGATTTTTTTAGATCGTTTTTTTCGATCGATTTTTTAGATAGATTTTCCACATATAGTACAGGATATTTTAAAAAATTGATGACTAGAGATATCTCCTAAGAATGGAGAAAAATCACAATAAGATATCACAATTAAGCGCTATCAGAACTCATGATGTCATCACAACAATGCCGCTTAGTAATTCGATTAAAAATAAAAAGTCCCAGAGAAAGTTAAACAAAGAATGAATGACGCAAATTTTATCGGTGTCTTAACACTGTGCAAAGGTGGAAAAGAAGTGAGGAATCAATCAATTTATTTGTAGATGTAGACCCACTCGGGTTTTCAAATTTTCCTTTCCTTCCCTCCTTTACAAGGATTTTTCTTTCCGACGATAATTTCACTAGAGATTCTTATTAGGACTTTTAAGATCGTTGATGCACTGACTGAGACGAAGTAACTAACTCGGGAAATCATTTTCAGATGATGTCAGACGGGGAGCAAAGTGATGCCCAGACAGAGGCCATTCTCAAACGATTCAGGCGACGGAGTGACGTCATAGATAGCATTGGAGAACGCGAGGATGAGCTGTCTTCGGGATTCAGAACTCCACGAGCTGCTGAAACAGACACTGAAGAGGTGTGGGCTTAATACTGGGGTGGACAACATATTTCCTCGCTTAGAATTTTCGCCCAAGATTAGTTTTTTTTTTACACTCTTTTCCAATTGTGATACCAATGATTTAGTTGAAATTGTTAGTGCAGCAATTGTAAGACAAATTGGCAGAGGTTGCAACACTCATCAGGATTTCATGGGATTTTGCAAAATTGCTGGAACTTTGAAAATTATTGAAACTGCAATGCCAAATATTTGGGAAATTTTACTGTGCAAATATAATGGAGAATTTGGAATTTTCAAGTGTGGTGAAAGGGTTGAATTTTCAAAAAAAAATGCATTCCTGAAATTTGAAGGCATTCGAATTTCCAAATTTGGAATTGAAAGAAAAATTAATTTTTGCAATTTTTAAAATACAGGAAAATTTCGGATTTTTTTGAGATATTAGATTCGATTTTTCGAAATATTAGATTTGTAATTTCGAAAATTCTCGAAACGGCAATTTTAACAAAACTGTAATTCTTAAAATGTTTAATGCTTAAAATTTTCCAACTGTGGTGAAAGTTCGGAATTTTCTAAGAAAATGCATTTTTCAATTTTCAAAAAAAATCGAATTTCCTTTTTTTGGGAGAATTCTAATTTCCAAATTTTAAATGTGAAAAAATGAATTTCGAAAATATCGAAAATTTCGGAAATTCTGAAAAGAGAAACAACAATTTTGGAAAAATGAAAAATCTTTACAAGTGTTGTAATTTCGATTTTGTTTTAACTTTTTTTAAAAAACTTAACACCAAAATTTTTAAGGTTCGCCATTATTTTAGAAAAATCCAAATTTCAAGGTTTCAAAAAAACTGGACTTGTTTGGGTTAAATGGACATGTGTTGAGTTTGTTTTGTGGGGAGCCCAATAGTAATGGAGCCCACATTTCTAAATTTCCAAAAGTCTCAGTGATTGAATTGTTTACCTAAATTCAATTTATTTCTATTAATTTTTAAAATCTTGAAATTCCTTCTTGGACATTTATTCTCTTTAAAACAATTATTTTTTTCTTCACTTTTTTGAATATTCTCTTTTTCATTTTCTGTGTGCTTCATAAAAAATAGAAAAAATAAATAATTGGGCTGTTGCACATTACACTCCTCTATGCAATTTCGAATGTTTAAAATAAACTGGAATATTTCAGTTTTCGGAATCACCCGAGCAGAGTGGGATGGCAACACCGGAATCTGTTAGTGTATTTAAGCCCGAGTGGTTAACCCAGAGGAAACCCTCAGATTTAACAGACGCAGGACTCTCTTTGCCCTCCTCCCAGGAGGAAAAACCCCCTTCACTACCAAGGTAAATTTTCCCATTTTCATTAAATTTCGAATTTTGACATTCATCATTTTTTTTTCTTTTCATTTTCACCCGATTTCCGAATTTTTCATATGCCGAAAAATTTGTACTTCACAAATGTTGAAAAATTGAACCGTTTTTTTCAATTAAAAAATTCAAAAATGTCAATATTTAAACTCTTCAAAAATCACAAACATCTAAAAAAAAATTGAAGATATGGAATATTTTATTCACCAAAACTGTTATTAATTAGTCAAAAAAAAAATCAAATTCAAAAACTAATATAAACAAACAAAAATGTGAGAATCTGAAAATGTACCTAAATTTCCACTGACGAATTTTTCATTAAAAAAAAATCCAAAAAATTTGGACTCCACAAATGTTGAGAAATTGAACCTTTTTTGTCAATTAAAAATTTCAAAAATGTCAATATTTAAACTCTTCAAAAATCACAAACATCTAAAAAAAATTGAAGATATGGAATATTTCATTCACCAAAACTGTTATTATTTAGTAAAAAAAAAAAAATCAAATTCAAAAAATAATATAAACAAAAAGAATTTGAGAATCTGAAAATGTACCTAAATTTTCACTAACAAATTTTTCATAAGAAAAAAAATTCCAAAAAATTTGGACTCCACAAATGTTGAGAAATTGAACCTTTTTTTTTAATTAAAAATGTCAAAAATCTCAATATTTAAACTCGTCAAAAATCACAAACATCTACAAAAAAATTGAAGATATGGAATATTTCACTCACCAAAACTGTTATTATTTAGTAAAAAAAAAAAAAAAAAAAAAAATCAAATTGAAAAAATAATATAAACAAAAAAAATATGAGAATCTGAAAATGTACCTAAATTTTCACTAACAAATTCCTTTTTTTTCTGATCTGGGATTTTTGATATATTTTTTTTTTTTTTTAACATTAGTCATTATCCAAATAATATATACTTGGAAAGTGAATATTACATACAAAAAATTGCTAATCTCTGAATAAACCTAATAATTCACATCTGATTTGTATTCGACTAGTGACACAAGTGGACTCTCCGCAAGAATGACAGTTCCAAAAGACGCTGAGCACTACAACATGGCCCACAAAAATCGAGGCAAATGTATCGTGTTCAATCATGAAATTTTCGATACGGGATTCGAGCACAGGGAGGGCTCTACTCTAGATGCACAGAGGATCGACAAGACTTTTAGCAAACTTGGATTTGCCGTTGAAATTTTAGAGAATCTCGAGCATACCAAAGTTGTGGAAAAAATCAACGAATGTGAGTGATCAATAATTATCAATGCATCACTAATTTAGAATTAATTAGAAAATATGTTTAGTGCTGAAATGTTGTTTTAAGAAAAATTTTGAAGCTAATCAAACGATTTTTTTTCTGATTTTTAGTGAGCATTGATGATCATTCTGACAACGATTGTCTCTGCATTTTCATGCTGACCCACGGACTAGCACCAGACATGATTTTTGCCAAAGATGTTGCATACCCAGCTGAGAAAGTTTGGAAGCCCTTCACTGCCGATCAATGTACAACTTTAGCGGGCAAACCAAAACTCTTTTTCTTTCAGGTAATTACAGATTATTTTGAGAGGGTACTGACTTTCGAATATCACTAGATTGTTCAAAGGATATCACTTTTTTTTGAGGGGTTTATTTATGCTAAAAAAAAAAACAAAACAAAAATGGAGATTAATGGAATTTACTAGGCCTGCCGAGGTAATGCCATGGACGCTGGCGTTCAAGTAATGCATCGACACTTAGACTCATTCACGACTGAAGTAGACTCTGCTAGTACTTCCTATACATTACCGACACACGCCGATTTCCTCATAGCTCATTCTACAGTGCAAGGTAAGGAGTAATTTAAAAAAAAAAACAAATTTCAAAGATATATGTTTATTATTTCAATTATTAAAAATTGCCAAAAATTTTTTTGAAAATTCCAAAAATTTAGAAATTACAAAAACAATTTTTTCCAGTTGGATTTTGAATTTCGTAAATTATTCTGTTCCCAAAATTGCACTTAACGAAATTTCAAATTAAAAATTTGCGAAGATTCGAATAAATGAATTGGAGCCTGAGGAAGATCCTAAGGGCATCTTCTGGATTTTCAACTCAGTTGACCACTTACTCCAAAATCGAACTAATTCAATTATCCTTACTAGGCCATTACTCCTGGAGGAATCCATCAGCCGGCACTTGGTTCATCCAGTGTCTCTGTGACGTAATAGACGCACATCACGAGTCACTGGACTTGCAAAGAATGCTCACAATTTGCTCAAGACGAGTTGCAACTGAATTTCAATCCTACAACGATCGCAATCCAGCGCAACACGACCAGAAACAAGTGCCATCAATCACATCAATGCTCATCAGGGACCTCTTCTTCACTCCCAAATGAAATCACTCTAAGCCTACACTAATGCTAATTGCTACCTATTTTTCATTCCCCCCATTTTTTTTATTTATACAAAAAAAAACATTGCAATACCTTTATACTTTAAGGAATTTATTCATGGAAATGTTTTGTACGTAAACATGAAATTAACGACGTTGCTCGTTTTACAAGTTTAATAAGAGAGATTTTCTTTTGAATTGAGTAAATTGATTCATTCACATTTCACATTGGTTGTAAACACAAAAATATGAATTAAGACATGCCACTCTATTTTATATTCTTATATTCACAGCATATTTTTTTTAACTTCCCGATAGGTAAAGTTATTGTAATGACCCCGAAAATGAAAAGTGTCAGATCGATGAAATTTTCACTTTTCTCGACGTTTGGCATCATCCTGACACGTTTTCAATGAAATATCTGTGTGTGTGTGTGTGCGCATGTATACGTATGTGAGCATTTTTTTGTGACACGGTTTCTCCTGAACAGCTGGACCGATTTGAATTTTTTTTTTCAAAAATTACATCCAGCCGTTGCGGAGAGCGGAAAGGAGTGTCAAGTCTAAAACACAATTCCTCCAATTGTTATTAACAATTTCAATTGTTTAAAACGCTGTATTACAAAAACCGCGGGAGATAGAGGAAAAAGTTTCCAACAAATGTTGTTCCCCACATGAAGATACATATTTTATGTTTAATGACTTTTTTCCATAATTACGCTAATTTACGAGATATCGCTTAATTAACAATTTTCATTGTTTATAACGCTGTATTTCGAGAACGATGACAGATACGAGAAAAAGTATCAAACAAAAGTTGTTCCGTTCGTGAAACTACATATTTCATGTTATATTACTTTTTTTGCTAGGCATCATATTTTACGAGATATCGAGAACAAAACGCAATAGTCGATTAATAGTTGAATTTGCGTTATTGATATACAACTTGACTTCATACGTGTATCGTCACACACACACAAACAGACACACATCCACTATCGGGAAGTTATAGATGCCGCCCGTCGAGGGCCACACTCACATCCCATTTATTTTGTTTCGAATTTTTAAATCGAGTGCGATCGAGAGAAAACGCTGCTCTTGTGGTGCGGTCAGTTACGCTAGAGACTTTTGCCATGCGACGTTGCCACGTGTATGTTATTTATTGTTTGAAATTTAAAAAATCAACAAGAAGTTCCCGATAAAATCATAATACAAATAAAGCATAATTCTTTCAATTGAACATGCTTGCAATTATTAGTTATAAATATGATGAGTTTCAAGTCATTCAACTTTGCCTGTATTTGAATTTCGCGGGCCTTGAATTGGGTACTGCGAAGCGCTCGGATATCTATTATGTTCACTCTGGTACGTTTTGAAGTGGGTGTGTCTATGTTTGTTTGTGTGTGTGTGTGTGCCCTTTCCCTGGAACAGTTCTCAGAACGAAATCTCGACCTGTCATAATTGCCGGAACCTCACCCTGAGACAATTTCCGGAACTCTCTTCCCCCCCCCTCCCCCCAATTGTAATAATTCGCGGAACTGGAACTCCGCTTGGAACAGTTCCCGTAATGGAACCGTCACTCGGAAGCGCAAAGAACACAAAAATTAAGCAATTAAAAACATATAAAGAACCCAACAATTATCGTTACTATATCTCTTCAAAAAGCGCGGGAAATCAAAATACAAGTGTCACGTGACCAGCGTAAAGTGCCGACTGCCGAACGGGGACGCATTCGTTAGTTTGCGTATTGTAAACGAACCTTATGAGCGCCACGACTACCGGACCATCAATCGACAGTCGTAGGTGTCCCAATTTGTCCCAAAAGTCTATGTCTCAATGATGTCTACTGCCACGATGGCCGAGGAGGCTGAGCCAAACGATAATTCCAGGATGAATAATGATGAAAAACTTCACGACGAGGTCAGTAAATACTCAATTAAATTTCTCGACACATTGAATATGGATAAAGTTATAAAATAAAATTGCTTGACGGTTATATGCCTTGTCCGTAATTTCAAAGCAATTGAATGGGTGATTGACGTTTTGACAGGTCAGTCATGTACCAGTGCCAAATGAGAATGATGTGGGAATTGTTGGATTTGAAGCTAGGGAAGTTATATCCAGGCTTGAGGATGCTGTTGAGAGGGCTGCTGATGGAGGTGGAACTACCTGGGGAAGTCATCTGGGATTTCTGACACAGTCGAAAAGCCCTGAAACTGTGCTACAGCTCATTCAGGTAAAATCTAAAATTAATTAATTTAATTTCCCAATATAGATAATTTTTTATGGGATTTTTATTTGACGGAATTTGTGTACACTGCCTATAGGAAATGTTATTGACGATTGGGAATTTTCTGCAGGATTTTGTACAGCTCATATTTTTTTTTTTTTTTTTTTTTTTTTTCTTTTCATATGAAAAATTATAATAGGTACCAATTTTAGGATAAGAAATTTTCAAGAATTTTTCGTGAGACATTCATCAGATTTTGATGTAAACATATTGAGATGTTAACCATCATATTGTCCTGCAGGACCTGGTGATCCACGAAGATGCTCCCCAGAATCTCGACGGCGACACTCATGAGCTTCCACCAGCCCTCCTAACAAACCTTCCACCTCTCACAGATGCAGCAAAGCTCTCCCTCGTAACACACTCGGTATCAGCCTACGCAGTGGCTCTCCCCAGAGCTCACGCTCAACGATTAGCTGCTAGACTGGCAGCAGACACCACCAGATGGTTGAGTCACATATTCAGATTTGTCGATTGCGCTTCATCCTTCCACGAGGATCATCTGGAGGGTCTTGTTAGGGTTACAAGACTTGCACTGCACAGGAAATACCCAAGGTACATGGAGGATGGCTTTTCAGCCTTATCAGCAGCACCACCGCTTATCTACAGCTCGATAGCTGCGCCACTTGGAGTTGTTCAGCACTTGTGCAGACAGGTAATCCCCATAAAAAAACAGCATCAAGATTTTACAAATTCAATCTCATCAATTCAGTCAGCTTCAATGTGCTCATGCCTGAGGTGGCTCTCCCCTAATTATCGCCGAATCTAAGCGAGATAGCAGCATGGTGATAAGGACCTTTTTTGTAGAGCTCAGTAAGAGCTACAAATTTGTTCTAATACAAATTTTTCAATCTGCCTTAGATTTGAAGATATCCGCAGGAAACGAACTGATAAGCATGACCTAATTAGGCTGTTCATGCACATGATTTGTGACATTTTGCCCAAGGCTCCTCCTGAAATAACTTGTTTATTCGTTATCAGCTGTCGCTGCCTCTGCACTGCGTTCGCCCCATTCCGCAGACGACGATGTTCGGCTGTCGACAAGTGATGGACGTTTCAGCGCTGGAGAGAAGACTTTCTGAGGACAGTCAAGCGACGAATGTTACTCCTCTGCTCGTTCTTGGCGAAGTGGGATCGGCCATAACTGGTCATTGTGACAGTGTAACTCGTCTCCGAGAAATCTGTGACAAGTACAATGTTTGGCTGCATTTGAGGGGGCATTCACTCGCTGCATTGGCCTTCAATAGTTCACCAAAGGATTTACCATCCAAACTTGCTGACAGCATCACACTTCCTCTCGGTGTTTGGCTTGGCATCCCTTCCCTTCCTGTTGTCACGCTTTATAGACTGACTGATACGAAGGGCGGAAAACCCACCTCGCGGGATACAACACTTTCTTTAGTGTCTGGCCTCATGGTGGAGTCACTCTCTAGGAGGCTACCTACGCTACCATTATGGGCCGCTCTCCAGGTATTCCTATTGTCGAGTCATCTTTTCACCGAAATTTCTAAAAAATTTTGATGTTTTTTTTTCTTTTCAAATTTTTTTTCTTTACGAATTTTTTTATTTTACGAAAATTCCAAATTTTTTAATGAAATCATTTTTTTATTTGTTTCAAAATTTTTACGTTGCAGTTTGAATTTTTTAATTGTCATATTTCAAAATTTTTCTTTTGTACTTTTTTTCAACATTGATGAAATTCCGAAAGTTTTCACTTCGATATTGAAGGTTTTGAATTTTTAAAATTTTTTACGATTTCAACGTTTTGAAAATTTCAAAATTTTCGAATTTCCAAAATTTCTGAAATTTCTAAATTGACCATATTTTTGAGGTCCAAAATCTTCAATATTTTTACGATTGTGCAATTTATTTTCCAACATAGACAAAATACTGGAAGTTCCAAATTTGATATCGAAGTTTTTGAAATTCTCAAAATTTTTACATTTTCAACATTTTGACAATTTCGAAATTTCAAAATTTTCGAATTTCCAAAATTTCTGAAAATTTTTAATTGACCACATTTTTTGAACCCAAAATTTTAAATATTTTTACAATTGGGCAATTTTCTAGAATTTTTGCACTTTCAGTTTACTCATGTTCATAATTGTTTTTTTTTTCTAAGAATAAAAAAATTCTCGAATGAGTGCAATTCAGTTTACTCAAGTCCATAATTATGTTTTCACCTAACCCCCAGGTGCTGGGTCGAGAGGGTATCCAAAGCCGGTTCAAGAAGTGCTTCCAGGTGGTTGAGGATCTCTACAGTCGAATAAAAAAATTCAGCAACATAAAATTTCTGAGTCAAATTCCGGGAGGTGCTGAGGGTACCCAAGAGAACGGTGCATGGACGATAAATGACCTGACGACAAATCCGGTAAACAGTCCCCAGCTGTTCGAGGTTGTCTCCAGTGCCCTGGTGTTCCAATACGTTCCAACTGCTGGCAACTCTTCCGAGGGCGAGTACCACTTGCTGCCAGAGCGAATTCCACCATACTACGACAAGCTGAACTCCTGGTTGGGCCAAATACTCCAACGAGACATTGAAAACGTTCCAATAGAACTGTGTGAAATCGAGCAATATGGAGTGGCAATTAGAATCTGCTGTTTGGAGAACATTGGCACTCCACCATGTTTGGAGGACATTGACAACGTGATCGCTTGTCTTGAGCAGCAGATTGAGATCCTCAATGCTACTGTTGAGCACAAGGAGACGTTCGTGCGACTTGTCACGCAGAATGACTCACTGCATTTGGTGGAGATGCCAGGATGGGCAGGACTAGGTGGCGTTAGGTAGGGTAGCATGTTGCTGTAGTTGGTCCATCCATTATTGAAGGCGGAGAGGCTGGTTCATGAGGCCTGGATGTGTCTCTGATTGAACGTTGATGTGGAGACACGTGAATGACCACGTGGGCACATTGCCTGGAGGTGAACACGTGGATACATCCACGTGGACCCAGATTCATAGACTTGAACAAATTGGACCACACGTTATACTTACCTCTTCAGATTTCGATGGCGATTTTTCTCTGAGGTTTTAGCATGAAAAAAAAGTACTCAAAATCAACAAAACTCAAAATTTTATACTGCAAAATACAAAAAAAAAATTTCAAAAATTTGCAAAATACAAAAAAAAAATTTCACAAATTTGCAAAATACAAAAAAAAAGTTTCAAAATTTTGCAAATTTCAGAAATCTCAAAAAGCCTAAATTTAAAAATTGGGCCATTTGAAAAATTGGAAAATAATTTTTTTTTATGGCATTTTTGTTCCAAATTTGAAGAGTTGCAATTTTGGAAATGTCAGGAAAGGGAAAATTGAAATTTCAAAATTTGAAAACATTGAATTTTGTCAGATGTTTTTTTTTTTTTTTAATGAGCAAAAATCTGTAGGAAAAATAGACCCCGATTTAAAATTCTGAAAAAATTCACAAAAGTCTCAAAAAATATACCAAATTTTTAGAAAATAAAAGAAATATGGAACTCCTATCCGGTAGATCATTTCGTTTCTAATTTCGGTAGAAAAAATTGAGAAAAAATCGCGAATTGGAGGAAAAAATTACATCATTTTGAAAAATTATGGTCAGAAAGGCACTTGCATAGAAAAGCTCCGTGGCATGTGAAACTACTTATGACATAATTAATTTTTCCAATTTTTTTTACCGACATTGGACTGAAAATGATCTACCGAATAAGAGTTCCCGGTTTCTTTTATTTTCTAAAAATTTGGTATATTCTTTGAAATCTTTGTGAATTTATTCAGAATTTTAGATCGGGACCTATTTTTGCTACACATTTTTTCTGATTAAAAAAAAAATCTGAAAATTTTGGATGTACTTTTTTTCATGGTAGAACCTCAGAAAAAATCGCCATCAAAATCTGAAGACGTAAGGGTCACGGGTTGTCCAATTTGCTATGGAATTGCTCCTTACATTTTAATTGACTCAACATTTTCCAAAAATTATAACATCTTCTTCTAAAATTTGGCAAATCAACAATTAAAAAAAAAAAAAACAAACGAAAAGTTTCAATTCAAAACTTTGTAAAATTGAAAAAAATACTTGTTATCTGTGGAATGATCATAATTTCTGAAATTTTTAAAAACTTTTTCCTTTAAACCAAAATTTGCTCCATTTTTTTTAAAGTCTCAGAAAAGCTAAATAAAAAAAAAAGTCTCGGATCCCAAAAATTTTGGATTTGAAGGACCTGAACAATTTTTTTTTCCGACCTCATGAACTTTAAAATTTTAACATCAAGTTTGGAACTTGACAATTTTGAACAGTTGAAACTTTTATGGGAATGTAACAATTTTTATTTTCACTTCTAATCAGATACGCGCCACCCACGTGGATTCAGATAATGACAGACCAAACGAAGGATGAGTTGAACAGACTAAATATGCAACTGGTGGAAGCTCTGAGAAGCACAGACGCCGCGTTCTCCCTGGGGGAAGGTGCTGATGGTTTAGCCTGCGTCAGATTTGGAATGGTGACCCAAGATACCGACGTCGCTGAATTGCTGTCCTTGGTGCTCCAGGTGGGCCAGGAAGTTGAGGCGAGTTCAAAACTCCTTGATACCATGTCTGAGGTGGTGAAAAGGGGAATTGAGGCTGCACAAACGGATTTGGAGAGGGAAAATGCTGAAAAATTGTGGCAGGAAGGAATTTTGAGGCATGTACCAGTCGTTGGTACCTTCGTCAATTGGTGGAGTCCACCCTCCAAGGAAGCTGGGGTCAGGGGTCGATCGCTGAATCTTCAGGTAATGACCCTTCTTTTATTTTAAATGCACAATATTTTTTTTCCAATTACAAATTAATACACTCGAGTTTTTTTTTTTTTTTTTTTTTTAAGTACCAAATTTGAAGATGGCAGAAAAGAGAAAACGGAAGTGAGAAAATTGCAATTTAAAAATTTGAGAACAGTCGAAAAATTTAAATCAACAAAACTCAAAGGTTTATATTGCAAAATACAAAAAAAAAATTTTCATTTCCAAATTTCAGAAATTTTTAAAATCCTAAATTTAAAAATTGGGCCATTTAAAAAATTGCAAAATAATTTCTTTCTATGGAATTTTTGTCCCAAATTCGAAAGTGTCAGAAAAGAGAAAATTGAAATGAGAAAATTGCAATTTCAAAATGTGAGAACAGTCGAAAAATTTAAATCAACAAAACTCAAAGGTTTACATTGCAAAATATAAAAAGAAAATTCAAAAATTTCGAAATTTGAGAAATCTCAAAAATCCTAAATTTAAAAATTGGGCCATTTAAAAAATTGCAAAATAATTTCTTTTAATGGAATTTTTGTCCCAAATTTGAAAATGTCAGAAAAGAAAAACGGAAGTGAGAAAATTGCAATTTCAAAATGTGAGAACAGTCGAAAAATTTAAATCAACAAAACTCAAAGGTTTATATTGCAAAATACAAAAAAAAAATTTTTATTTCCAAATTTCAGAAATCTCAAAAATCCGAAATTTAAAAATTGGGTCATTTAAAAAATTGCAAAATAATTTTTTTTTAATGGGAGTTTCATCCCAAATTTGAAAAGTCCCAATTTTGAAAATGTCAAAAAAGAGAAAACTGAAATGAGAAAATCGAAATTTCAAAATTTGAAAACAGTCGAAAACTCAAAAGTTTATATGGCAAAATACAAAAAGAAAATTTTAAAAATTTCCAAATTTCAGAAATTTTCAAAATCCTAAATTTAAAAATTGGGCCATTTAAAAAAGTTGCAAAATAATTTTTTTTAATGGAAGTTTGGTCCCAATTTTGAAAATGTGAGAAAAGAGAAAACGGAAATGAGAAAATTGCAATTTCAAAATTTCAAAACTGTCGAAAAATGAAAATCAACAAAACTCAAAGTTTATGTTGCAAAATACAAGAAGAAAATTTTAAAAATTTCCAAATTTCAGAAATCTCAAAAATCCTAAATTTATAAATTGGGCCTTTTAGAATTGCAAAATGATTTTTTTCATGGAATTTTTGATTATGATTAAATTTTAGGCAGGAGTGGTAGAGTCCACAGAGAATATCTACAAGTACCATATGCAGCTGCAGCCAAACTCAACGAGTAATAATTCTGGTGCGAGAACACCACCTCAGCCACTTATTCAGACGCCCGTTGGTGCAGGTAGTCAAAGCCACAGTAGATCGTCAAGCCACTCGAGTATGCAGAGTGGAAAGGGTGTGCCACTTGTTAATAATACAAATTTACCACAGACTGTTGTCAAAGAAGAAGCGCCCGAGGTATCCTCGTAGTTGAGATAAATCGAGAAAAAATGTTCCAAGTATTTTGTTGGGATCGAGGACTTGTACATTCAATTATACCCACAATTTCCAGGGAAGTTAGCAGAAATCTTCCTATATGCATGGTTCGACAAAATTTGGGAGTTTTTTATTTTTCAATTTTTTTTTGAGGTCCAAGAATTTTTTTTTGAATTTTTAAAATTTGGACCTTGTCAATTTTTGAAATATTTTCTCTACTATTATTTTCGGGTAATTTAGCAAAAAAATGTGGATCTAATTTCCAAAATTTGTCAGATTTTATCTTTTTAATTTTCAAATCTTCTAAATTTGAAATTTAAATTTTCCAAATTTCAAATTCAAATTTTTATAATTTCACATTCAATTTTCGAAAATTTCACATTCAAATTTTTCCAATTTAAAATTCAAATTTTCTGAATTTCAAACTCAAATTTTAAAAATTTCATATTCAAATTTTTAAAATTTCAAATTCAATTATTTGAAATTTGAGTTCAAATAATCAAATGAAAAGAAAAATAAAGAAAAATAGAAAAATTGAAATTTTCAAAATTTGTACAATTTCGAATATAACAAGAAAATTCATAGTAAAAAAATAATTCCGCATTTCATCAAAAATTTTCCCAAACTTTGTTAGACCGTGATAAAGCTTTCGCCTATTTTGATGAACTTAAATTCAGAAAATTTTATCTATATTAGACGAAAACAAAAAATAAGTATTTTTTTATTTTAAAAAAAATTGAACTTTTCAAAATGCTTTCCAATCCCAAAATGACAATTTTCAAAAGTAAAAGAAAAAACAGAAAAAAATCACGTAGGAAAAAAAAATATCCAAAAATTTTCCCACAATCTCAATTAAAAACATTCCCAAATTTCGAGCTCATGTACTTAGGCTCATCCCCTCGATTCCACCCTGATTTCCGTTGATTTACTGCACAGTACCAATCTTAATTAATTTTAACGCACTCGTTTCACTTGCATAATTATGTTCAACGAATTACTGAATTTTATTTAATTCAAATATATTACCCCAGAAAAATTGTCAGGATTTTAATACTAACCTTACGCTGTATTATTCCTACTTCCTTTCTGTAATTTAATTATTTTCCACTGTGCAATTCCCTATAGACATTGCTCCTAGATTTTACCAAGCACAATTATCAAACAGTATAATTCTTAAACTTTGAAATAAAAAAAGAACAGCGTGATAACGATAATTACTGACATCATCCACCAAAGATCTGGCCTCGTATTAAATCAGTCAATTTAGATTCCGATAATTTGCGCATTTATTTACGTTTGACAATGCTTCAAAAGAGTAACATTAAGGCAATTGATTCGTATCTAAAAGTGAAAATTTGATCACTAGTTGACTACGTGAATCATGATAATAAAGAGGTTACATCTGCCACAGATGTATTCAAATAAATTAATAAGTTAAGTTCATATGTATATTTATGTACCAAAACCTTGTAATAAAGTTATTGCTATAGAAGAGATCATAACAATATTATATATATTATGAACCCAATCGTCATTAAATCCACAGATAAGTTTTTCATAGAATGTGAACTTCGTATATAACTGAAACATGAACACTTGAAGTATTTAAAACTGAATATGAATAAATATATATGTATAATTATATATGTATATATAATTTTTTTTATATAACATAAATTATATATGTATAATTAGTAAATATGCTATATCACATCAGCTAATAGACCTCGCAATAAAGTCTCTAATGCTATAAAAAATAAAAAAAAAAAAACAAAAACAAAAACAAAAAACAAAAAAAAAAGACCCTAAGCATTCTGTCTCAAATGAATCAAGAAAGCTTGTGAGGTCAGGTTATATCGAAATATCTCGAATGCACCTGATACCTGTTCCTCATTGGCTGACGGGCCGCGTGAAGTTGGCTGTAGAAAAAGCGCGGGAATTTTGAATTTGATTGCCATTCATAATGCGTGAATAATTATTGAGTCGTACCTTCAGAATCAATTATTCGTCAATTTCACTTTTCTGCGTTATTGATGAAAAACTGAGCTAGTGGAGTTAAAAATAAACAATTTTAAATTTTTTGGAAAATTTGAAAAAAATGAAGAAAAGTATTGAAACAGTATGGAATCAAAAAGTTGAGTCTTAAAAAGCCTGAAACTATGAAAATAAATCAATCCTATTTCCTATAGTAAGAAGGAGAGACGAAAGAAACTATCGATATATATCGAAGCCGTAAGACCGCAACCAACACCATACTACTCAGTGCGGTGGAAGAGGAAATGCTCGTGGGAAGCGCGCGCCCGCGGTATCGTGATCTACAAAAACCAGAAGAAATCATAATAATTCAGTGAAAGATGAATTAATGAAGCTCATGAAGTTGCCTTGTATCGAAAAATCTCGAATGTACATGATGCCCGCTTCTCATTGGCCAAGGGGTGGTCTGAAGTTGGCGCCAGGGAAAGCGCGGGAATTACGAATTGACTCGTCAGCCATACGGAAGGAATCATTGTGCCATCCATCCAAAAGAAAAAAAATTATCCATTTAATTTTTATATGCTCTCAATAGAAACCATGAATTGACACCTGTCATGGTGGAGCTACAAATGACCAATTACAAGTCTCTCATAATTAATAAAACACGGAAATTGCAACGATTCCAGGGAGTTTCACGAATTCCACCATCTAACTGTTCTATTATGAAAAAGACAGAATCTCGAAATATATCGAAGTCTGTCACACTGTATTGCGCGCGCAACCGCTTCGTTGACAGCCGTAGTCTCTATCTCTCTCAGTCCTTATATATAATTGAGAGCTTCGACCACAAATCAAATGAGAATCGCAATAAATCGATTATTTGAAGAAAAATCTCGATTATCGATGCCATAATAAAAATTGAAATCGAAACCGCATCCGGAAATGGATGTGGCCGCGTAGCGGCCACCGGCAAGGAAGTAGGCGTTATGTATAAAGCAGAGGAACTCGAATCGAATGACAATCGCAATAAATCGATTATCGAAGAAAAAACTCGATTATCGAAGAAAAATTTCGATTATCGATCCTTATATATAATTGAGAGCTTCGACCACAACTCGAATGGGAATCGCAATAAATCGATTATCGAAGAAAAACTCGATTACCGAAGAAAAATCTCGATTATCGATGCCATGATAAAAATTTAAATCGAAATCACATGTGGCCGCGTAGCGGCCACCGGCAAGGAACTAGTCCTTATATATAATTGAGAGCTTCGACCACAAATCGAATGAGAATCGCAATAAATCGATTATCGAAGAAAAAAACTCGATTATCCAAACAAACTCTCGATTATCGATGCCATGATAAAAATTGAAATCGAAATCGCATGTGGAAATGCATGTGGCCGCGTAGCGGCCACCGGCAAGGAAGTAGGCCTTATATATAAAGCAGAGGAACTCGAATCGAATTACAATCGCAATAAATCGATTATCGGAGGAAAAACTCGATTATCGAAGAAAAATCTCGATTATCGATGGCATGATAAAACTCGAAATCGAAACCGCATTTGGAACTGCATGTGGCCGCGTAGCGGCCACCGGCAAGGAACTAGTCCTTATACATAAATGGGAGCTTCGACCAACAAAATAAATCGATTATCGAAATGGAACTCGAAAAGAGAGAAGGAACGGCATGTGGCCGCGTAGCGCCCACCGGCAGAAAACTAGTTTGAAAAATTCGAAAATCTGGTACCAAAATGGATTGAAACAGTTCGATTTCAAGAAATTGAGCTAATTAATGAGTATCTTTTTTTTTATTTAAGATTAATTAGTATCTAAAAGTACAAACATGTGTACTACTTCAGAAGTCGTTTCATATCGAAATAACTCGAGTGAAGTTGACGCCGCTTCCTCATTGGTCAACGAGTCACCCAGAGTTCCGAGCGCGGGAATTTTGAATGGTTCAAAATTCATTGGCATCCAATTAATGTGTACATATAATTGAGAGTTAATCGGCGTTTTTCAGGGACGTGTTGGGGTGCTCTAAAATAAAAATAAATGGGATGTGAGTGTGATCCTCGACGGGTCGCGACTATAACTTCCCGATAGTGTGTGTGTGTGTATGTGTGACGATACACGTATGACGTAAAGTTGTATGTCAGTAACGCAAATTCAACTATTAATCGATTATTACGATTTTTCATCGATATATCGTAAACTATGATCGCTAGCAAAAAAAGTAATACAACATGAAATATGTAGTTTGACGAGCGGAACAACTTTTGTTTGATACTTTTTCTCGTATCTGTCATCGTTCTCGAAATACAGCGTTATAAACAATGAAAATTGTTAATTAAGCGATATCTCGTAAATTAGCGCAATTATGGAAAAAAGTCATTAACCATAAAATATGTATCTTCATGTGGGGAACAACATTCGCTGGAAACTTTTTCCTCTATCTCCCACGGTTTTTGTAATACAACGTTTTAAACAATTGAAATTGTTAATAACAATTGAAGGAATTGTGTTTTAGACTTGACACTCCTTTCCGCTCTCCGCAACGGCTGGATGTAATTTTTGAAAAAAAAAATTCAAATCGGTCCAGCTGTTCAGGAGAAACCGTGTCACAAAAAAATGCTCACATACGTATACACGCACACACACACACACACAGACATTTCATTGAAAACGTGTCAGGATGATGCCAAACGTCGAGAAAAGTGAAAATTTCATCGATCTGACCCTTTTCATTTTCGGGGTCATTACAATAACTTTCCCTATCGGGAATTAAAAAAATAATAAAGAAAAAAAATACAAAAAAATACAAACTTAAAAAAATCAACACACCTATTTAACAGGAATTAATGAAAGCTAAAAATGTCAGGAGAGTCCGCCAATAAATAGCCCACCGAAAAATTGGTTATTTCAATTTCTTTATTTCTCCATCCTGTATCCCCCTCCCACCCTACCCCACCTCCTTTATGTTTCCCTTAAATTTTCTGCATTACACTATGACGATAGGAGCGTTTGAAACAGTGTGTAAATTTTCTCAATTAACTAAATTGTTAAAAAAAAAAAAGTTAAGAATGCAAAAAAAGACGAGCCAAATATTCAACCTCGACAGAATACTGTTATTGTTCCCATTAAGCATATTTAATTAGGGCAGTCTTCAGGGTGATATTTTTCTCGTATGATTAATTTACCTTATTTCCTGTTTCCTTTATTTCTCATTTTTTTTTTTCATCTGCAATTAATGCACTATTTCTTATCCTTACTTTAGAAGTTAATCTGTCAAACGTAAAGTTTTATCCTTGTAATTATTCATCGGCTTCTCTTAACAATTACACAAAGAGTCGCACGCACTTTAACTTGACACTAAATACAGGGGTTTTTTTTTTTAATTTTTTTCTTCTCTTTCATTAATCAATTAATAGGAGTAAAAGTTACTGACAAATGGCATAGTGTAATTATTATGTGAGAACAAATTTTTTGCCAGGAAAAATTATTGAGCCATTTTAATTACGAGTTGGCAAGTATTCCGTCCCATAGTGTTTTTCTCTCTTTTTTTTTTCTACTTTACAATCCATAAATTACAATTTGATAAAATACTTGGGAAATTAACAGTAGGGTAATCAATGACCATGAAAAAAAAAAAAAAAAATGAACGATTAATAATTATGATGATGAGGGGTGGGGAACAAATTAAATAAATGCTCGTGGAATGGCACTGTCAGTCCTTCCTCACGAGACTAAACCGTGATTGGGACTACTATTAGTTAATTACATTCTACCTGGGAGGCTCGACAGCCTCTCAGATCCATCAACAATCGCAGAAGGAAAAAGATTTTTCGATTCAAAAAAAAATGGCGCACTAATTTTGACAAATTAATTTTACATGAATTTGTCAAGCTTTTGAACAATTTGACATGTCAAGCTTGCAGAAAGTATGACAATTCAAGCTTGCATGAGGGTTGACAAGTCAAGCTTGCATGATGTTCGATAAACCTAGCTTGCATCAAGTTTGACAAGTCAAGCTTGTATAAAGTATGACAAGCCAAGGTTGCATAAAGTTTGAAAAGTCTAGCATGCATAAAGTATGACAAGCCAAGGTTGCATAAAGTTTGAAAAGTCTAGCATGCATAAAGTATGACAAGTCAAGCTTGCATCAAGTTTGACATGTGAAGCTTGCAGAAAGTATGGCAGGCCAAGCTTGCATAAAGTATGACAAGCCAAGGTTGCATAAAGTTTGACAAATTAAGCTTGCATGAAGTATGACAGGTCAAGCTTGCATAAAGTTTGACAGGTCAAGCTTGCATAAAGTTTGACAAGTCTAGCTTGCACAAAGTATGATAAGTCAAGGTTGCATGATGCTCGATAAGCCAAGCTTGCATAAAGTATGACAGGTTAAGCTTGCATAAAGTTTGACAGGTCAAGCTTGCATAAAGTTTGACAAGTCTAGCTTGCACAAAGTATGACAAGTCAAGCTTACATGATGCTTGATAAGCCAAGCTTGCATAAAGTATGACAGATTAAGCTTGCATAAAGTTTGACAAGTCTAGCTTGCACAAAATATGACAAGTCAAGCTTGCATAAAGTATGGCAGGTCCAGCTTGCATCAAGTATGACAAGTCAAGCTTGCATCACGTTTGACATGTCAAGCTTGCAGAAAGTATGGCAGGTTAAGCTTGCATATAGTATGACAAGCCAAGCTTGCATAAACTATGATAAGTCAAGGTTGCATGATGCTCGATACGCCAAGCTTGCATAAAGTATGACAGGTTAAGGTTGCATAAAGTTTGACAAGTCAAGTTTGCATAAAGTATGACAAGTCAAGTTTGCATAAAGTATGACAAGTCAAGCTTGCATAAAGTATGACAGGTCAAGCTTGCATCAAGTATGGCAAGTCCAGCTTGCATCGAGTTTGACATGTCAAGCTTGCAGAAAGTATGACAATTCAAGCTTGCATAAAGTATGACAGATGAAGCTTGCATATAGTATGACAAGCCAAGCTTGCATGAAGTTTGACAAATTAAGCTTGCATAAAGTACGACAGGTCAAGTTTGCATCAAGTTTGACATGTCAAGCTTGCAGAAAGTATGACAAGTCAAGCTTGCATGAAGTTTGACATGTCAAGCTTGCAGAAAGTATGACAACTCAACCTTGCATAAAGTTTGACAAGTCAAGCTTGCATAAAGTTTGATAAATCAAGCTTTTATAAAGTTTGACAAGCCAAGCTTGCATGAAGTTTGATAAGTCGAGCTTTTATCAACTTCAGCACTTCAAGTTGAGATCCAGCTTGACAGTTGAAACACTACCCAGTTTACATGGTACATGCTGGGTACATGGTACCCAGACTTGTTCCAACTTTGGATCAAGCCTACCAAATCGACCTTGCAAGCAATGCACACCAAGTTTCAGAAACTAAACTTGTACCAACCCTGCATTGCCAACCTTGTACCAACCTTGAGAAGCTAAACTTGTACCAAGCTTGCGTCAACCTTGCATCGTATCATCTAACCTTGTATCAACTTCGATAATGCAAGCTTGGCTCAAGCTTACCCCAAGCTTGCGCCACCTTCCAAACTAAGCTTGCACTGAATCTGACACGTCAACCTTGCACCAAGCTTGCTGCAAGCTTGTATCGACCTGGTACCAATGTTGCGCTTTTCGATTTTTTCTTGATTCGAAACATCTTTTCTCTCTGAGAACTTTCTCATTTTGCTTTTTTTTTACGTGAAAGAACACTGAATGATTAAAATTATCACACATTACACGTCTAAGATAATCTAACACTTCTCTACGTATTTACAAAGGGGTAACGCCATCGAATTATTTTAGTTTTCGCGGTGGAAAAAAAAATCAGTCGACAGTGAATTTATCTCGACATTTTTTCCTCCTTCATCTTTGGATCGCGCGTCAAACCATTTATATTCATATATATGTATATATTAGAAAGGCTTGTATTTGTTAACGTAATTCATATTCTTTTTTTTTTTTCATTTTGTGTGTGTGTGGTTTTTTTATCTTGTGCTCTTGGGCTTTTTTTCTTTCGTTTTGCATTGTCATTTTGCCACGAAATTTCTTCGTAAGTTAACAAACCGAAATATCGTGTGTCATTGTGGTAGCAATTTGTACTTACTTTAATGCGATCACCTGAGCTGTGGCAGTTAATTTGTTTTTTTGTTTTTTTTTTTTAATTTTTTTTTTTAATATCGATGATAGGCTACAATTGTTTCGTTAGTCTTTTGCACAGCGGAAAAGTTGTGAAACAGATTTTTAAATATGTTTTACAACTCTACTACTTAGATTAATGAAAATCCAGGGAAACTCTCCGCGCTGCCGTGTAATGGTAATGACATTGGCCGATTTAAGTTGGGTGGCTTTTGGTGAAATTGTAGGGATTTTTTGGAGTTATACAATTGACTTTTTGCAATTTTTTTTTCTTTTTGTCGACTCTAGAAATTTGTTTTCCCCCCAAAATTGACAGATTCAGATTTCAAAAAATTTGCAATTTCCAAATTTTTTACAAATTTTCAGAAAGTCCAAAAATTTCAAAAATCCAGTTTCCAAATTGTGGAAAATTTTTGAAAAATTCAAATAATTAAAAAATTCAGTTTCAAAATTTTTGACAAATTTTGAAAATTTTTTGAAAAATGTTGAAAATTTTTGAAAAATTTTGAAATTTTTTAAAAATTTTGAAATTTTTTAAAAATTTTGAAATTTTTTAAAAATTTGGAAAATGCCAAATCCGTTACCAAACTTTAAATTAAAAAAATTCTATTATTAATTTTTTCAATAAAAAAAAAAAAAAAAAAAAAAAAAAAATCGAACTTCCTTACCCTATATCCTATCGTAGGCGTCATGCTCCACTAAAAGCCCACCCAAATTCTATCGAACCATGAAATCAGGGCATCTCCGGTCTCAGATTGTTGACAATAAATAGATTAAATCGGTAACTCCATATAACTCCGATTAAATTCGTATAACCCGTTACTTAGGCAATGACAAAAAATGTGTGTATTTTTTTCCTTCCATTCTTCGAAGACTCGAGAAAAATGATAATAAAAAAAAAACACGGTTTTCCACTACAAATAGCGCATTGCGCGTAAAATGTAAAATATATGTATATATTATATAAAAAAGTGTCTTTTGGTATCCCTCTCACATTTAAATCGTAATGAATTATGAAAACTTGGGGTGCTCATTGACACCAATATCGTTTTGTACATAGACTACAAATTCGCCCATCCAAGGGCAAATTTTTTCCTTTTTCTTTTTTTTTTAGTAAAAAAACTCGTTTTATACATTACGTGTTTTAACGTTTGTTTTTTTTTGTACACTTCGATGTAGAAAACAAAAGTATTGACTTGTAAAAAAGAAGAGAACGCTGAGCTCCAGTTGGCCCCGCGCGTGAGATTCGACGTATGAAATAACCCCATAGGATTCCCATAGAACACCGTAGAATTTCCCCAAAAAGATTATGGAGGTTTGGAGTATTTTTTGTAGGATCAGAATTGGAGTTCTACCCATAGGAACGGTCTAATCCTATGGGAAATCCCATGGCCCACTCTATGGAAAAACACCATAGGATGTCCCATAACATTTCCCATAGAATATTCCATATAGAAGAATGTTATGGCAAATCCCATGGGATACCCCATAGGCTCCCATAGAAAAATTCTATGGCGTATCCCATAGGCTCCTATGGAAAAATCCTATGGTATTTCCCATGGGATATCCCATAGGCTTCCATGGAAAAATCCCATGGCACTTCCCATTTTTTCATGGGGGTCCCATGAAAAAATTCTATGGCATATCCCATAGGCTCCTATGGAAAAATCCTATGGTATTTCCCATGGGATATTCCATAGGCTTCCATGGAAAAATCCTATGGCACTTCCCATGGGATATCCCATAGGGCCCCATAGAAAAAATTCTATGGCGTATCTCATAGACTCCCATGGGAAAATCCTATGGTATTTCCCATGGAATATCCCATAGGCTCCCATGGAAAAATCCTATGGCATTTCCAATGGGATATCCCATAGGGCCCCATGGAAAAAAACTCTATGGCGTATTCCATAGACTCCCATGGAAAAATCCTATGGCATATCCCATGGAATATCTCATAGGCCCCCACGGAAAAATCCTATGGTATTTCCCATGGAATATCCCATAGGGTCCCATAGAAAAATCCTATGGCATATCCCATAGGCTCCCATGGCATATCCCATAGATGCAATGTCATCCCTAGGTAACAGTATAAAATCCTCATGAAAAATACCACCAAAGATTTTTCCCATAAATTTCCCCTTCCCATGGCCGTTAAAATTTTTGTCTCCTATATGGACCTCATAAGAATTCCCCATGGGAAATTCTATAGGATTTGTTCATGTTATAAAAATTCAGAGGACATGCAATTTTCCTAATTAAAAGTATTCCTCCGAATTTCTCTAATTTTTTCCCATATAAAATTCCTACCGGATTTTTTATGGGGAATTCTATGGGGGTCCTATGGGAATTGTATGATATTTCGTTGAGTTATTTTGAGGACAAAAATTTTGTGGGGAGGGTCCCAATTCTCCATAACATATATAGAGATCTCATCGAAGATCCTACAGAAAATCATGTAGGATTCTTATGGGAATCCTATGGGGTTTACTTCCCTACGTGTCTTTGCGCCCTTCTCTTAATTTATCGAATTAAATCGAAATTTGAGATTCATTTGATTTTCCTTTTATGCCTCAGTTTAATGTTAGCCCCCTCATTTTGTCCTCGTCTCAGTCTCGTTATTATTAGGTCTTCTTATTTTCCTCCACATGACTCGCTTTGGTTTAGACTTCATTTTCTTTTTATATCGTAATCTATGGGGTACAGTCCAGGACCCAGTGAGTTTTTTTAATTGTCATTTTAAGTGAAACTTTTTATGCAACTGAACCATTCAACAGAGTCTTGCACCAGCTGATCTCCATTTTTTTATTTTTACAATTTTTTGGTAAATAATTGTATTATAATGAAAGAAAAAAAAATACTTTTTCGACGAAAACTGAATGAATTTTCTCTTTGACTTTTTCCAAAATCATATCTCATTGCAATAAAAATATGTACCAAATAAAATTGCATTAGTGACTTGTGCTGCCGGCCCATACCTTCTGCGCATGCGCAGAACTCTATGGCCAAATACGGAATCAAAATAAGTATCCCTTTCTACAACACAGTTTGCGCAGTTCTTCTGCGCAAACTCCACACTGAGATCTTAAGAATTTCCCATCAAAATTGAGGATGATAAAATAAAAACACTGGACATGCAAATTTTTTAGTAGACCACTCACTCCATTCATGAACTGTCAGGAAAAAAGGAGGACACATTATCGACCGAATTTCACAGAAAATTAATTTTTTTTTTATTATTCAGCAAAAAAAACCTCTTGGTTTATACAGCTGAAAAAAAATTTGATTCAAAAAAAAATTATGTTAAAGTGAGATCTTGAACATGAGGGTGAATCATCGAAAATTTCCAAAATGGCGGAACACGATGTCCACCTCGTAACTTTAAACATTTTTTTCGTTGCAATTTGGTCGACGATGTATCTCCATATTTTGCACAAAGTTTCCTCACAAATGAACAAGTGTCTCAAAAAAATTTCAAGTCCCTCGCTGCATTTTTCACCCCTCCTCAGACCTTTTTTGTTTTTTAATTATTTGAACCCTCCTCAGACCTGTAACGCAAAGTTGCATAAAAGTTTCACTTGCATTGTGCGTACAGAGCTAACCGCACACATTCCTTTTTCACTTTTACAATTCCGTAACAGCGTAGAGATTGGGATCACTTCCCTGCACTTGGCTAAGTGTAGGTATAGCCGATGCCTTTTCCTGTCTCGATCTAGCCCGATTATACGTACCATACATATTCGGGACAACATTGTTCTGCGCTGTTCCGTTGAACTGATTGCATGAAAAATTACGATCCAATGTTCTCACTTGGTCCTGCATCTGATCCTGTATTCTAATATTAGGCGCTTTATTTCTTACTAATGAGCGAAATTGATTCATGTTGGCTTGGGAGCGTGATTCAAATTCCCATGTTGGTTGTGTGTGATTTGTGGGATTTGGTGGTAGCGGACGATTTTGGTTCCATGCTGGCGTGGGGCCACGTTTGAGATTCGCCAAATTTTTTGGGTCCAGGGTTTGGGTTTTGCGAGAGTCTTGAAATGTTGCGAGGTGAGCGGGCTCGTGAGAATTGTGAGAATTGTGAGACATGGTGCCTGTGAAGGAGGCGACACTGGGCGTCCAGGGTGGTTCTCTTCCTAAAAAAATAATAGAAAAAAATTTTTAAAAAAATAAAAATAAAAATAAAAAAAAAATTTCAATTAAAAAAAATTTTTTTTTTCAATTAAAAAATTTTTTTTTTTTAATTAAAAAATTTTTTTTTTTTAATTAAAACAAAAATAGAACTAATTGGACGATTGCTTACCAGGCTCCGAGGGGGCGTGCCCTCAGTAAAAATCACTTGACTCTAGTGTTTTACACTGCTTGCTTAGAGTTGCGTACTGACCAGGTTGATCTCCGTGTCCAGAGCGGTGGTCATTTCGTCCACTCGCCGACTGCTGATTATGCTGAGATGATTTGTGATCTCCGAGTCCACTACTCCCGTTAACGCCCCCACCTCTGTAAAGCCCAATTACAATGTTACAACAATCTGCTTCTATTTCAATTTGTCAGTTTTGCAATCCCTAAGGCTCATGATGGCAATTATTGACGTGCTTTTAGGCCACGAAATTTCACTCACACCTCAATTTTTCGGTACTCTTCTAGTATATTAAAAATCATTTTTCCTTAGAATTCTAACAAAAAAAAAAATTGAAAATTTTCAAAATCTCAAAAAAAAAAGAAAAGAATTTACAGAAATTTGTTAAATTGAGATAAATTTTTTTTTTACATAAAAAACCAAATGGGGAAAAAATTTAAGTAGGAAAAAAATAGAACTAAAAAAATTTTTTAAATTAAAAAAGAAAAATTAAAAACAAATTGAAAAGTTTGACCAGTAAAATTTCGAATGCTGAAAGTATGTCAATAATTATAAAAATGAGTTGCATATAAAGAAAATATGAAAATGATTTTGCTCTATCCACTAAAAGCACATTCCTATTCCTAACAATCATTTAGAGCCAGCTGCATTCAATAAAGATCGTTCAAATAATCGTAAACTCATTAATCACAAGGTATCTGACGTCGACAATATCAAGAAAATCCACTAAAGTCTATTGCAACAGGCAGCGGCTAACTGACAGTGAAAACGTTGTGAAAAAACAAAATCAGACTAAATCATCTGTAAGCGTAAATTATTAGTCGAATAATGTTAAAAATATAATTGGGAGATCTAACGTGTTACATTAGGTGAAAATGAAAAATGCGAAATAATTCAGACCCTTTTTGTTTTCGTACGATAGGAATGTAAAAAATCTTAGAAATTCTAGGAATGTTCTAAATTTTTCAAATCCATAGATGTCAAAAATGTGAAAAAATTCAAATTTCAAAAATCTGAAATTTGTAATTTTCCGAACATTTCAAATTTCACAAATTCCCTAAATTTCAAAAACTGATCAAGTCATAAATATTTCTGAAAATCCCCAAAAAATTCCGAAAATTAAAACTCAACAGTTGGCAACTTCTGAAAAAAAAATTTTAAAAAGGAAAAAAAAAATTGCAATAATTTAAAACCAATTGAAAATTTTCAAATTCTCAAATTTCAAGTAACACCTCAAAATCTCCCAAAAACGAATTCACGATAACGTGGAATAATAAAAAAAAAATATGAAAAAAAAACATGCACAAACTTTAACATGCTCTCGTGCAGCTGGCGTGCTCGAGCTGTCGCAGTAGCGTAAGATGGCGGGGGCGGCGTAAGCAGAAGAGGCTGCTTAATTGTATTATTCGTGCCATGAGCATTCTGATTAAGAGGAGGGGCTGTAGGCGGGTACGACCCTTGGCCACGAAGCGTTCGTGCTGCGATCGCCTGGGATGCTGCTGACGGTGGTAGAAATGGATCCTGCTCGTCAACCTGATGATAATCCCTTCTGGAACGATTGTAAAAAATTCCATTGTATTACTGCAAATATATGTTCCATCCATGTCAACTCAGGTACCCTACCATTTTTTTATTTTACGAGCCTCAATTGATAAGTTCAAAATTGATTACAGAGGGGGGGGGGGGGGAGAGTTATTGTTTTGCCCCCGAAAATAAAAAACCGATTTTCCATCAGATCTCCACATTTCATGGTATCCCTGACCTTTCTAGACTATTCAAAACAAAATGTCTGTATGTGTGTGTGTGTGTGTGCCGATGTACGTATGTAACCAAAAATTTCCCGGAACGATTTCTCGTGAACAAATCATCCGATCAAGGTCCTGTATGACGCAATCGAAGCGTCTTGCCGTAACTTAGAGCTCATTAGTTTTTGCTCCATATATGTCTCCTGGTTTCTATTGTCATCAACACTTTCAATTGTTTATAACGCTGTATCTCATGAAATATTATAGATACGCAAAAATGTGTCGAATAAATGTTGTTCCTTATAAAAAAATACATATTTTGTGTCCTCTGACTTTTTTTGTATCTTCAACCGTTTGGGCGTTAGAGCGGTATAAACAATTGAAATCATTTGGAGAGCTCTATGGTGAGAAAAATGAGAGATTGGAAAGAAAGTGCACACACTCACGCAGACATCGGGAAGTTATGATTTTGGGCCGCGGAGGGTCAAAGCCACAGCCCATTTTTTTTTTTTTAGACCTTCAGACTTTTATCTGAGCCATATTTTTATCAATTTGGCGTAGCTAGATGTACATCAAAATTATGCAGTTCTCACCGTTTTCTGATGTAGATCCACGTATGAGAGTCTACCCAAACAAGTACAGTGAAGAAGAGTCCAGCAGCAAGGCTCGCCAGTAGCATAAAAGTCAATCCATACAGTCCCAAATGACATAGGCTCTTTGCAGCATGCACATACTGCTTATGAAGTGGTTTACAATCCAGCAACGTGGTCAATCCCGACATGAGTTTGTCAACAGAGTTCACTTCGCTCTTCAAACTATTGAGCTTGGGAGCAAGATTCAATGGCTGACCCTTGTACAATTCCAGTGCAATATTCTGCACAATATTCAAACTCGCTCTCATGTTACCAGCCGCCAATTGTCCCTCTCTGAGTCGCTGGGTGAAGGGATTGATACGCGTACTCTCACAATGCGTGTAATAATTCAAGACATCAGTAGCTAGGCTAGACGGCACTGTTCTTGTCAAATATCTGGGAAAATTCAATGGTAAAATCAATGGCACATTCACAGAAAAAAAATTCCGGCATAAACTTTTTGGAAAAAAAAAAAAAAAAAAACCCATCTCAAACTGTTCACAATTCTTCACTTTTTTTTATTTTCAATTTTTGAAACATGCCAGAATACTCCATTTTTTTAACTTTTGTTTTTGTTTTTTTTTTCAAATTTTGAGTTTCTAGTTTTTCAATTTCTCCAATTCATGAAATTTTCTACCATCTTTTCATTCATTACGTTCCATGTAAGATCGACTACCAAGTACCTGTAAGAGCATTGATTGCATCATCAGATTAACTACATACCCATCCGGCGAAATGCAAAGATCCCCAAGTGCCACCGAGGTCGCCAGATAAAGTGATGCCATGAGCCAGGAAACAATCACCGCAAATAACCCAAAAACGGAGAATGTTATAAGTGCGCATCTGGAGTGTCGCGCGACTCCGACCAGCAGAACCACGCAAAGTACGAGGAGTGTGCTAAGAACAGCCATTGTAATGGGCCATCTGAATAGTTCGATTTTCTCCCCAAGATTGATAGCCCTGGTGATGCTGATACCACTCAGTGGCTTTCTAATTTCATAAGTTCGATTGACCGCCATCGTTGTGTTCTGTGTCATGTAGCCCCAAACCTTCAGCAGAATATCCGCCGCGGTTCTATTGCTGACCGGTGTGTCAAAATCATCCCTCAGAGCAGTCAGTCCTGGCTCGAGTTTCTTCTTAAGGATAGTTTCAATGGTATCCGTCTGATTCTTGACGGATATAATGCTTGCATCAACGTGTTTAGCTGCATCAATGAGTTGGACAACTCCGTTGTGAACATCGTCATTGCCGTATAAACCAACGGCCACTGCACCTGAGCAGAGGATCGCCAGGATAGCTAGGGAACACTTCAGCAGGGTTATCGATCTGCGTGGACGAGGCTTTCGATCGCAACATCGGGTCACGAGGTAGACCAGCAGCACTAGTAAGGTCAGAATCAGCCAGGCCGCCGGGATGCTTCCCAGGATCCCAAGGCTCTGAAGGCAAATGCATTGAATGTTCATTAGTACATGGATTAGAGGTTCATATAGACCGAATTAGCATAACGTATAAATAATAGCTTCGCAAGCTTCCAATCATCTTAACCTGCTCCTCTGTAACTGATCTGATCGTGAACCCGAGAGTCAACGGGACTCCGACTTCCGGTAGTGTCGGGGACTATCTTACAACTCCTATCAAAACCCTCCCTGCCCAGCAGAGTTCTAATTCAATAGGTTCGTCAATATATAACACGTTCCGTTTCGGTGATCGAAAAAGACCACCCAATGGAGATCCACCATTTAGAACCAAACCTTGCTAAGGAATCTCCATATTGCGCAACATGATGCAACCATCAAACGGCTAGCTAGGCTTGCCCTGCATATGTAGTAAGGTGATTATATCTAACCTTCCGATAGATCTGTAAATCAATTTATTTCCGTAAGATCCACAATTGTTAGCTTAATGTGTGATAGTTCGCTATATATCTCGTATTATATGTTTTGGTGTCAACCCTCGTCAGCTCCCAACCCGAATGGTACCCCTCCTTGCTAGTCCTGTGTTCGGTCCCTTGGGGGTCTCCTAGGGCCCATTACTCCAGGAAGGGGGGCAGGTAGTTGTCATCTCATGGCTATCATAAATGGGTCTACCCTTCACAGAGCTCGCGTCTAAAAAACGCACCGCTACACATATAACCCTAATCACAAAGATAATATTCCTCAAATCTAAACAAGGCAAATACCACCGGGAGAATTTGCGGCGAGAAATACCGACGACAAGAAGATCCCACCCACCCTTAGGCACTTCCGTCTCTAACTAATCGTTATCTTTTGTTGGGCAAATCAGGGGTTGATCTTTGTTCTTGCGCGATAGACAAGTGCTCCTAGACTTCTCAGACTGAAGAGACCCTCGAATCCACCCCCCCCCCCCCCCACCGAACCCCGCCTCGTTACCCTGACATTACCCCATTGTTGTATGTCACGATGACTAGTCAACGTACAACGTTTATTTTCATCTAGAAAAAAAGAAGCCGTTGCTAGGCACGTGAAGAAATGGAAATAAACGTATAAACCAGATCCCCAGAATACACTCCCTCCGGCACATTATGCCGCTGTTGAGGCTCTCTTTGTTCATTGTTGAGATTCGCTTCGTATTGTACTTCACTGTTTTAGAGGCACCACTACGCCCCAGATTCATTCCCATGGACCGCCATTTTATTTCAACTCTTTAACAGGGACTTTTTTTTCCTTCGTTTTCATTCGTGGGGTAATAACACTGGCCCCATGACCCAGCTATCTTTATTATACCGCAAATTGTTTAGAGACGGTTTCACGAATTTAATTTCCACGTGGCTTCTTCACTTTTCATACTTAAGATACTTTGCAACTCGGAAGACAGATTCAAAAAGGGCGATCTTGAGATAAGATGAGAGACATTAAATTATTTTATGGCTCATATTCTCGTACGAATATTATAAGTTCCCACGAAGCTCCTTTCCATGCTAGAGGTTCTATACCTCTCCAAATACTAATGGCAATTTTCCAAAGCTAATCCCGCAGACTCCGGAGTCCTAACAGTCCATTTTATAAGTCCTGTGGGTTTCAACTACATCTAAACCGTTTAATTACTTTCCCTCAGTAATTCTCGGGAATATCTTTCCATAATCCCGGAGCAATATATATTTCGGGTCTCAGAATCCTTCTCTATGCTTCCCTGAAGACAGTTACTGGTCACATTTACCTCCCACCTTCGTGAGGAACCAATCAGCAGAGGCTTACGCCCTCCAAATAACCAAATTACCCTTTTACCCTCTTGCAAGATCTCCCTCCTTCTGACGATCCTAAAGTAAGCAGAAGAGACAACGGAAACTATCGATGTATATCGAAATTATCGAAAACCGTAAGAACGGAACCGACGCGACTGCAGTCAACACGGCGGAAAAAGGAAGTGCGTGTGTGGAACAGACGCCACCGAGTTTCGTAGAATGCGGAAGCTTGTATTCCAGCAGGAACCTGATCAGTTCCTCTACCTCAATTGTCACCATCTTCTTCTTCTATTTTTATGTCACTGACTGTATATTGTCCTGCGGGCGTTATCCCTATGGAGAGACTTGTCTCTCTTGGTCCCAAAATGTTTACTCCTTTCCTCGAGACCTGGGGAAGGTCTCGGAAACCCTCTCTACCTACCTCCCACTAACCACAACCCTTCGGAGTGACCACCCACCTATCCTTAATGACCAATCACCGCCTTGGAACTTACTCCTACCACTTTACCAACCCTCTCCACTCTACCCTCTTGCAAATCCAAAACTTCCCTCAGAGTCTAAAAGCTCCACAGATTAAAAACCAACGTCTAACGACTAAGGGATCTCTCTCTCCAGTCACCCTCAAGACTTATCCATTACTCAGTGTGAACAGTTAGTACTTCATTAATAAATAGATTCCGTGTTAAATAGAGACTATCAATTATTTCCTACCGGAATCCAACATTGTCATCAGCCGGTGTGGTAGGTACACTGAGAGAACGATTTGGTTGAAGGTTTTTCTCCGATTAGGTTCACGTAACCGTTCATTAATAGCTAGAGCTAATGGCGGTACAGTAGAGCTCCCTTTATTTTCCGAGCTCGGGGGGTGACCTTGAAGCAATTTCGTGGAAAAAAAAATTAAGGAAGCCCCCCACTCTGCCCACTGGTTGGTTGGCGTGGTGGGGGTTGTCGGAAGCGGAAGGGGAAATAAGAGCAGAGGTAAACGGACTATGTATCAAAAGTAAATAGGTTATGTTTCATGAATGCTCGGTCCCACTATTGAGACGCTGCGCAGTCTGGAGCGCATGACGTCGAAAACAAGGATAGACAAAGTACGGGGAGTGGGAGAAGGTTTTTGAGGGGAGACAAGTCGTGAGGGGAGTACAGCGACAATAAAGGAAGCGGAAAATTAAGGGAGCTCTACTGTACACTCAACTGCTAGTTGATTTTAACACCATTTGGTTGTACTGGATTTTTCAGACGCAAATCGGCACTCAATTAATACAACCGAGCGTCTGGTAATAGTTACCGAATGGAGGCTAATTCAACGCGTTACTCACAAATGCAGGCATAAACAATAGAGAGGTTGCATGAATTAGCGATTCGGTAACTATTACCAAATGCTACAGTTGGCTCAACCTTAACCTCTCAACTGAACTATCACCGGGCCATTCAATTGTTCTTATTGAACCGCGTTACGAGGTAACAGTTACCGAGCCTGTGTAGTATTAACCAAATCGTTCTCTCAGTGTAGGTGACGTCTATGACGCCGATAGTAGCGGTAGATTGTTGTTGGAGAACGACGGTAATTGTTCAAAATTGCTATTAGTTATCGGACCGCCAATAAACAGAATAACTTTTTCACTTGTACTGGGAGAGCAATGGAATGGAATGTAATGGGGAAAGATATTTGTAAAATAGGGATTATGATGGGGGTGAGTCAAAATGTTTAGGTGGAATACTGAACAGGAGCATACAGAACGAAGGAGGAAGCTGTTTATAACACCTTTCATCGTCGACGAAGTACTTACTTGTTGGGTAAATATAGATCTGTGCTACCAATACTCTACTTCCTTGGAAGCACTCAGAGCACATTCAAGTGAATCGCAAATCAATTCACAAATTAAGACGGAAAAAGGTAAGCGTACGATGAACTCTGCTACTTTGCCCATTTATTTTTATCTGATGGACTTATGCATTGCGCATGATTAGTACAAGAAAAAACAATCTTCGTTGAGATTTTGACAAGCCACCTATTACATCCTCCTCTCTGGGCAAAGGAATGTTTATGTCAGCTTAATTATCCAAGATTTATGTTACCTCGAGATAAATCTCGGAGCGCGGGTTGAAGGTGTTGTTGACGGAGTGCAGAGACACGTTTAGATGTGGTAAACTGTGAAATATGTTGGCCAATGGTGGTACTGTGTACTGCTCTTGTTGACCAATCGCCATAATGATGTGACCTTACACTTCTGTGACTCCAGCTTTAAGGACCTCGGCACTTGTCAAGACATGCTACACAGATCTGAAATCATCAATAAGCATCGGACCATTATTGAAGATGCTAATTATTGTTAATGAATAAGTGGAATGTATTTCCGGAAGATACACAACTGTTCAATTGTTCAGGGTGTGACATAATATTTGGGCTTGGGCCATGTGAGATCAAACGGAGATAATTAGATCGGATCTTTTTAGGTATGCGTCATCAGCAGTCCAGGGCGTTATACTCTTTCATGAGCTAGTTCCTCTACGGAATTGGTATTGGCCGGATGTGTCTTCCGACCGAGTTAATCAAAGAATAAAGACAATTCGACTTCATTTAGGTACCAATTTGGTTATTCAAAGTACACCATCAAAGCCCTAGATCTTGAATTGACATGCTGAACATGGTGTCCAACTTTAGCGGATGCTACTTGTCCCTGGCACATGGAGGTAGGTGTCGATGTACGTATGTAACCAAAAATTTCCCGAAACGATTTCTCGTGAACAAATTATCCGATCGAGGTCCTGTATGACGCAATCGAAGCATCTTGCCGTAACTTAGAGCTCATTAGTTTTTGCTCCATATATGTCTCCTGGTTTCTATTGTCATCAACAATTTCAATTGTTTATAACGCTGTATCTCGCGAAATATTATAGATACGCAAAAATGTGTCGAATAAATGTTGTTCCTTATAAAAAAATACATATTTTGTGTCCTCTGACTTTTTTCGTATCTTTAACCGTTTCGGCGTTAGAGCGTTATGAAGAATTGAAATCATTTGGAGAGCTCTACGGTGAGAAAAATGGGAGATTGGAAAGAAAGTGCACACACACACGCAGACATCGGGAAGTTATAATTGTGGCCCGCGGAGGGTCAAACCTACAGCACCATCATTGCCCTTCGACACCCACAGGCTGCAGATCTCATTCGGCAGCATGCTACCAGTGTAGCTGCTAGAAACGCAAGGGAGCTTAATGATTAAGCTAGGAAAATGGGAATATGTGGTGTTGTTTTTTTTCTTCGCATGGAAGGGGCCATTCTAAAGGAATGGCATGAAAGAAGCTGAGCCAGGGATATGTGGTTGCGCAGTGTTGAAAGATTTTTGAGAAAAAAAAAAGACTGGGGAAGCTGGAGCTTTTTAACGACCACAAACATACTCTTTCAACTTTTGACTGCTTTCAGACTGGGAAATCTGAGAGGTGGGGGTGGGGCAGGGGGGAGACTTCTCCCGTTATGATTGTTTGAGAGTTCTTCCGAGAAATGCGTTCGTAGTACGTAACTTGGGGTCTGAGTTATATACTATCGGAGGGAAAAGTCTGGGCTCCGGCTGAATTATGACAGTTTAGGGAACGAATATTGTATATTGCGTAATTCCGACTTTTTCCAGATTATGTTTGTATGCAAAAAAAATTTTTTTGCATCTTTGTGATTGGTACACTTGGGATTGACCATTCCAATTGTTTATGAGGCTCTAATACGAGAACGGTTAGAGATACAAAAAAAAGTCGATAATGAAATTTGTTCCTCGCGTGAAAATACACATTTTATGTCTTATGCCTTTTCTTCTTAAACGCCATAATTCGGGGTAGACAGCGGTCTTAAAGTTATCGGCTCAGGCAAATTTCACAATTTCGATTGCTTATAACGCTCTATTATAAGAACGGTTAGAGATACAACAAAAAGTTGTAGTTGAAATTTGTTCCTCGGGTGAAAATACACGTTTTATATTTTATACCTTTTTTTCTCAAACGGCATAATTTAGGGTAGACGGCCATCTTAAAGTTATCGGCTCGCAGGCCCATTGATAGCTTCCATCTTTTATAACGCGCTGATCCGAGAACGGTTAGAGATAGAAGAAAAAGTTGTAGATAAGTTTTGTTCCTTGAGTGAAAATACACATTTTATGTCTTATGACATTTTTACTTAGCTGTCAAAGTTTAAGAGATGCGGCCGATTTAAGTTGCGCGAGTGGGGCGCGAGGCCGTTTCCGCGGTCGCGAAGTTGGTGGTTCAAGACCCCCAACACAAGTTTTATTCAATTTTCACCTTAGTGGAATACACGGATTATTTGCCGAGATTGATCACGTCGAAATTACGTCGAGACTTTTCACTTTGATGCACTTGGCGGCAACTGAATCCAATGCTGCGAATAGCGCCACCAGTGGACGCGCCGATTCAGAAGCAAATAACAAAAATGTCGGGGCAATAGAGACGAATATAGCACGCTAGGATAATATTATCTGAATCTACTGGTTACGATGGTGGAGAAATTCTATCATTGAAGGAAAATAGCCGACTGTTGTGCTTTCATTATCTTGTTGAGATGTTAAAAAATAGTTTTACCGCTTTTGCATTCGAATTCCAGGATCTATGATTCGGACTCGCAGTATTACCTCGGGATGTTGGTCCAATGGAAAACCAATGATAATAAATGGGCTCTGGGTTCGACCCTCCGCGGGCCAAAATCATAACTTCCCGATGTCTGCGTGTGTGTGTGTACTTTCTTTCCAATCTCCCATTTTTCTCACCATAGAGCTCTCCAAATGATTTCAATTCTTCATAACGCTCTAACGCCGAAACGGTTGAAGATACAAAAAAAGTCAGAGGACACAAAATATGTATTTTTTTATAAGGAACAACATTTATTCGACACACTTTTGCGTATCTATAATATTTCGTGAGATACAGCGTTATAAACAATTGAAATTGTTGATGACAATAGAAACCAGGAGACATATATGGAGCAAAAACTAATGAGCTCTAAGTTACGGCAAGACGCTTCGATTGCGTCATACAGGACCTCGATCGGATAATTTGTTCACGAGAAATCGTTCCGGGAAATTTTTGGTTACACACGTACATCGGCACACATACACACACACATGCAGACATTTTGTTTTAAATAGTCTAGAAAGGTCAGAAATGCCATGAAACGTGGAGATCTGATGGAAAATCGATTTTTCATTTTCGGGGACAAAACAATAACTTCCCCTACTGTCGGGAAGTTAAAAATATTTCAAGATATAAAAAAACTATTTTCGAAATATTTAGTTAGACACATTTTACAAATTTTTGGGCAACCATATAATTGCTGAATTTTTATTTCGGGATTTTTGAAAGTCTTAAAATTCCCAGAAGTTGGAAAGATACGCTTTTAATTGCAACGTTATCTCTAGCTATAGCTTCCTCGGATAATCCCTGCTTATCTATATCGTCCCATATCTACTCCCTGATGGAACTTCGGGAATTTTGCTATTTGTTTTTGGGCACTAATCTCATTTTCAAGAATTTCCACGGACGATATAGATTAGTTCAGTAGCGAAGTGGTCGCTTGACTTATCTGGCCCATCCTTATAACAGTTTTCACTAAATATCTCGAAAACTATGAGAGTTATCAAAAATTGCCTCATGACAAATTTATAGATCTCACTTTGCTCTCCAGAAAAGGTTATTATAAAAATTGGGCTATCTTGGCTGAGTTCCGAGATAAGTGCACGTGAGTGAGGTGAAAGATCACCAGACGATCCATTGCCCCACAGCGTCACTTGTCTACTGGAAACTGTCTTCTCTTTAAAATACTGAAATAATTTCTGAGTATTTCGGGAACAAGAAAATTTTTCGTGAAACAATTTAGCTCAACCAATCAGTGATCGTCCTCCTCCCAGCGTTCCGCAAGCGCGCATTGAGAGACTCCCTCCCATTTGGTTTTTGGATCATATCTCGTAAAGTGAAGGAGCTAGCTAAATTTTCATGATAACGTTTTTTGTAGAGCACACTGAGAGCTACAATAAAGCTCCATATGAACATTCGCTAATATTCTTAGTTTTGGAGATATCCGCGAAAAATGCTTTCGGTTGATGCCGCGGAATTACTCCATAGATGGCGCGCTTCCGGTTCCGGCGCGCGCATCCCGCGACGATTCTAATCGAGTCGAACAATATAATTCCCATCAACTTAACTGTGGGCTGTAAATCATTTTCGACTCCACCTAAATAAACTGGAAAACGTACTTGAGGCATTAAAAAAGTTTCGCTAAAATATTTCAATTTTTGAACGTATTTTTGATAATGATAAATCATGAAAAGTTCATATGAAATTATTCTCAGTTTCTCAGTACATGTTGAAAATTTCAATGGAAGGATTTAGCGAGAAAGATAATTTTTAGCTTGGAGAAAATTCCAAGTCTGGGTCTATGAATTGTTTATAAATAAATTGAACGTCAGATGAGGGTCAATTTATCTTTGGAGGGCCCTTTAAATATTCCTTCGACTCGTCCTTTTTTATATATATAAAAAAAACTCACAATTTTGTGAGAATTATTTCCAAGCAGGAGGGTGTAAGGGGCCCTCCGAATATTACGCAACAGAGCCTTCAACAGCTATTTTCAGAATTGGAAAAACAAAAAACCTAATTAGTAGTATTAACAAATTTTTAAATTTTGCGACCTGAAAAAATAAAAAAAAAAGGACCAGAAAATTATTTGGAGCTCCAGGACTACTTCAGAATTTTCAGAAACTTTTCAAGTATCCAAAAATGTGTAAAGAAAAAAAAAGTAAAAAAAAAGACAAAAAAAAACATTTAAAAAAAAAGAAAGAAAAAAAAGTTAAAGAAAAGAAAGAAAAAAAAATTAAAGAAAAGAAAGAAAAAAAAATTAAAGAAAAGAAAGAAAAAAAAAAATTAAAGAAAAGAAAGAAAAAAAAATTAAAAGAAGAACGAAAAAAAATTAAAAAAGAAAGAAAAAAAATTAAAAAAAAAAAAAATTGAGAAAATTTGTATATTTTAAAAAATGTGATAACAGAAAAATTTCCACGATTTTAAAAATGACAATTTTTATTTTTGTCGTGCGCATAGCGACTCTGACCCGATAGACAGGATGACGAATAATTGTCAACAATCGGATACAGTAGTTTTCATTAGATCGTTGACGATAGGAGGTAAATGACCAGTAGGGTCCACAGCCGTTAGTTATATCCGACCCTCGTGTCACTCTTTATATTTACGATGCGTAATCCCAGCTGCGCATCTCCGGCACGTCCAACATGGCTTAAGACCCAGTAGTCCAAAAGTCCTCGGATAATTCACCAAAAAGCCAATATTCTTCCCCGGCGCATAAACACTGAACTTTTGACCGGCTCAAAATGTCGGGTAAATGGAGGATAATGGGGCTCGTGTCGGGTGTCTACTTTCACTTATCCCGACGTGCTCAGATGCAAGTCTGTAGCCGTAAGACGGCCATAAGATAAGCGCGTGAGAAAAAGTGCGAAAGAGGGATTATCGATGGAAGACATTCAAGCTCACAACTGGAAGGTCGTTCATGGGTGTCAGAAAATCGCTGAAATAGCGCAATGTTAGAGATATATTAAGCTACAAAGTCTTCAGATCTACAGATCTTCTATACTCATGGAATATTATTTTGTGATTGGCCTCGTGTTGTTGGATGCGTAATGAATGAATGAATAAATGAATAAATGAATAAATAAATAAAAATACCAACGTCAATGACCGTGTTGAGCACCGGCCTTTGACACCCGAGATCCAAGGATCGAAACCCTGCACGGGGAGTCCCCTTTCTGTATAGTAGTGTACAATTGTCCAGGCTCTAATTCATAGGGATTGATTGTGGAACGGGAGGTTCGTAAAAAAACTACTGTGCAAATGGAGGTCTTCCACCCTTTTCCTTCAATTACTGGATACACCAAGGAATTTAATCTGCATTGCGCATTGTGTTCGTTGGTTTAAACTGTGTGAATGCTGTACAATTTGGGGAGGGTTGCGGAATTTCCTTATATAAAGAGAACAGGGAACAATCGACAGGAGAATGGACAGATCGACATGAAAGTCCATTAGATGAGAGTAATCGATTGTTTTGCGGCTGACATCGAGGAATCGACACAAAATACATGAATTCTCATGAGCGACACTTGTGTAATGCGTACGCACAATTTGCGATTGACGCTTGCGCAGAAACATTTTTGCTTCTGCGCATCTGCAAGGCATGCGTACTGTGGTGCCGCGCGATAGTTACGTACTCTGAGTGTCATAACCGTCTTTTCGTCCAGGCACGTCCTCGACTAAACGTGTTGTTTGTGCATCGTCGACTTCATCCACCACTAATCCTTCCTAAAAATGACCAACCATGTCATGGCAGCGGCCATTACACTAATTTCAATTGTCATGGGCTGTCATGTGGCCCGCCATACTGTTTTCGTTCATGCTCAGTCTGATTGGCTTTGAAATGTGCGTCGCCATGTACCTCTTCGCGCAGGCTCATATTTTAAATTCACAAAATTTACAATTTCATTTGTCCAATTCTAAAATTCAATTTCACGTTGAATTTTTTTTTTCAAATTCAAATTTAAATAAAATTCAAATTCCAATGCAAAAATTTATATCTATTTTTCAATTCAATTGAAAACAATTATAATCAAACTCAAATTTAACTATTACAAAGATTGAAAATCAAAATATTTCAAATTTCATTTCAAACTCTGAATTATTTAAATAAGAAAAGAGTTAATTTGAAAAGTTGGTCAACATCCCAGCCGGTGGCGCTAGTCCTTATGTATATTCGAGAGCTTCGACCACAAATCGAATGAGAATCGCAATAAATCGATTATCGAAGAAAAAACTCGATTATCGAAAAAAGATCTCGATTATCGATCACACAATTGAATTCGAAAACTCGAAAGTCGAAGAAAAAGTATCGATTATCGATCTAGATAAATAATTGAGAGCTTCGACCAGCAAAATAAATCGATTATCGAATTCGAAAACTCGAAAATCGAAAAAAAAATCTCGATTACCGAACTCGAAAGTCGAGGAAAAAATCTCGATTATGGAACTCGAAAGTCGAGGAAAAAAATCTCGATTATCGATGACACAATCGAAATCGAACTCGAATACAGACAAGTGAAGGCATGTAGCTGCGTAGCGACCACCGGCCATGCACTAGTCTATAGTAAAACCGAGCGACCAAAGACAATATCGATACATATAGGAAATATCGAAAAGCGTCAGACGAGAACCGGCACGACACCAGGCCCTGCGGCGGAAAAAGGAACTGCGCGCCTGTACTCTTATCCTAAATCGCCTCGAAGCGCAAATAGTAAAAAAAAAAGACGGAACATGTCAAGTTTGAAAATTTATGATGACTGCAAATAAAACGATATAAATTTGAGAGGCTCAAGGATTTGTAAAACTGCAAAACTTCCCAAACTAGTCAAAAGTTTTAACATTTTAAACATCTCGCAAGAAAAAGTATGTAAGAGGGATTATCACGGAGGCCGTTCACGAGTATGCGGATGATGGTATTATTATAATGATTATGAGGTGAACATGTGGCAGAGCCCAATGCAGACTTCATTTCTGTAGTGAAGTGGTAGAACGGGGTGTGTTAAATTATCTCAAGACACGGTGTTTGATAAGTACGTGAAATGAAATTCATATGAGTATCTTTTCAACATTTTAAAAATAAAATTTGAAAATTTCACAGTTTCAAACATTGTTGCAATTTTAAAATTTTGTTAAATATCAACAAAATTTATATTTATTAAAAATTATGTAAATTAAATTTTTTAAAATTCAATCGTTTCCTTTCGAAATTTGGAACACTTTTTTTGGAATTTTACAAATTAAAAAAAAACGCCTGATTTTTTTTTTTTTACATACACGCACACACACATAATCCCAAAATTTGGTAGCGACCATTCTAGTAGACCAAGACCATTTACATTCGAAAAATCCGATTATCCGCTGTCGTTACAATAATTTTCCATGATCGGGAAGTAAAAATAAGATGGAAATTTTGCGCGAGAAAAATACGTCGGTGGGATTATTGAAGCGAGACCCTCAAGATCAGATGGCGAAGGCCATTCACAAGCATCCGGATGATGATATTATTATAATGATTATGATGTGAACATGTGGAAGATTCCAATGGAGGTTTTACTGCATGCGGTGCATTGAAATTCGATATTAGTCATCGGCAATAAAAGCGATGCACTTTCATTCATAAAGTATCGCTGAATTATACTGGCAGAACTACTGACTTTGTAGTAATGCAAAAAAATGGAAAAATGCAGAAAGTTTGTAGGGAAAGAAAATGGAAAAGTTCCAAATATTAAGAAAAACAATTTTTAATTTCAAAAATTCTTTCAAATTTAACGAATTTTATAAATGTACAAAATTTTTTTTCAAAAATTGAACTTTAGAAAAAAAGAGAATTTTGGAAAAAAATGGAATTTTTGAAAAAATACGAATTTAAAAGAAAAAATGGAATTAAAAAAAAAATTGAATTTAAAAAAGAATTCAATTTTAAAAAAATCAAATTTTTGGACAACTTAAATTTTCGGAAGAAATTAAATTTTTGTAAAAAATTAAACTTTTAGAAAAAATTAAATTTTTGGAAAAAAATCATTTTCGAAAAAAATTAAATTATTGAAAAAAATTAAATTTTTGGAAAAATTTAAATTTTTGAAAAAAAAAATCTAGAAAAATGTAGGGCACATAATATATACTTTTTAACTGAGGTTTCTATGAGTTACAAAAAAAATGTCAAATGATCATTTCACCGTTAAACAAATGGACGTTCCCGTCCCATTCAATTTCCGTGGAAATTATTTCTATTATTCCCCGAGTGTGATTAGTTGTTTCAGTCTAGTTGTCGACCCATTGCGCTATCAAATGGGCGAGCGTTCCATAGAAGTTTACAGGGGTGCGCCCTTTCACCGGAAGTTCAAACAAATCAAGAGGACAATGAGTCCTCCGTTCTCCCATTTCGTCCTCGAGCGAGCCTGACTCTTCTAATTAATTTAAAAGAAAAAAAAAACAAACAAAAATGTACGCTCAAAGTTGAAATTAATGTGCTGCATGATTGATGATAGTAATAAAACCCAATTTTCAAGAAAGGGGTTGAAAAACTCGAGCACGAAGGACTCATAATCGACAAGAAGCAATGATAGAAATGAACTGTGGGTTTGACCCTCCGCGGGCCAAAATTATAACTTCCCGATGTCTGCGTGTGTGTGTGTACTTTCTTTCCAATCTCTCATTTTTCTCACCATAGAGCTCTCCAACTGATTTCAATTCTTCATAACGCTCTACCGCCGAAACGGTTAAAGATACAAAAAAAGTCAGACGACACAAAATATGTATTTTTTTATAAGGAACAACATTTATTCGACACATTTTTGCGTATCTATAATATTTCGTGAGATACAGCGTTATAAACAATTGAAATTGTTGATGACAATAGAAACCAGGAGACATATATGGAGCAAAAACTAATGAGCTCTAAGTTACGGCAAGACGCTTCGATTGCGTCATACAGGACCTCGATCGGATAATTTGTTCACGAGAAATCGTTCCGGGAAATTTTTGGTTACATACGTACATCGGCACACACACACACACACACACATACAGACATTTTGTTTTAAATAGTCTAGAAAGGTCAGAAATACCATGAAACGTGGAGATCGGATGGAAAATCGGTTTTTCATTTTCGGGGGCAAAACAATAACTTCCCCTATCTCAGACTTTCAACATTGCTTATTAGAACGATCTGTTAACAGGACGTGAAATGAAGAAAGTGTTTGCAAAAATTATATCTTGGGTGAAAATCACAAATCGGCGAGATTGCAAAAAAATAATAATTATTTAATTAAAAAAAAAAACAGAAAAAAAAATGTATGGCTTAAGTTGAAATTAAGATGCTGCATGATTGATGATAGGAATAGAGAAGTAGTTTTGGTGAGAGCAGGGTTGGAAAAGCCCTGGCACAAGGCGTGGCATAAAGGAGAACTGAACCCCAGGGAGTTAACCACGAGCCCCAGGAATCGATCGGTGGAAGTTGTATCCTCTCCTCACTTCCACCTCGTGCTTCCACAACCCTCCGTCCCATTCTAGGCACGATGACTCCAATTTCGGATGCGGGGGCAGGCCACACAGAATATATACCGAATGACATATTCAATATTCAAGATCGAGCGATGACTGGAGTTGCGATTGGAGGTCACCCAAAAGATACCGGTTACAATTGAATTCAGGTGGAAAATGGGGTGAGGAAAATTTGAGAAAATTTTGGTCAAACTGTCCCACTTATGGAACACATGTACCAGTTATGGAACACCTTTTTTTTTAATTACTGATCATTTAATGATGATTTGTAGAGATCAGATCATAAAGTTTGATCAATTGAATTTTTATGTTTTTTTTTCGGTGAGGGTTTTTTTATTATACATTCATTTTTTCTGGTGTACCATGATTCTATGGGGTCCATAATGGGAGGAACTGACGATACAAAATTTTAGGAGTCTCGAGACGATTTCTCAAAATTTCTAAAAAATTGCAGATTGTAGAAAAATTAAAATGATATTTTCCGGACTGCGGCGGCGCGGCGCTCATTATGCGAGCAGGCTCGCCGAGGCGCACGGTCCCCCAAAAAAAGCGGGTCAAATTAATGAAAAATAAAAAAAGAAACTTACTTTTTCCAACTTTAGGAAAAAACCAATTCAACTGCAACTTTTTTCGTACCTCAAGCGCTTCAATTTTCGATTCTCTCTTCAGTTTGTTAATTCAACTATTACTCTATTTGCAAGTTAAATTGAGAAAATTAATCCCAATTTATGAATTTTTCATTCATTACCCGAGGAATTAAATTTTTTGCAGTCGCTGACTTTTCCATTTGATCGTTCAGCCAACTTTATTTGCGAATGCAATTTGGGGAACGAAATTTTAAAGTTTTCAACATTTATGTCTTTTTTTTATTCGAAGTTTTCCCGCCTTTTTTCATCATTATTCGCGATCACGTTATTCGAAATTTCTCGACTCTGCAATCTAATTATCAGAGAACTTGAGGTAGGAAATAAAAAAAATTGAGGTAGGTAAAAAAAAATGCGGGAAAAAAAATTTGAAATATCAAAAAAAATTTCAGAGAATTTGAAAAATGTTAAAACCATTGAAACTTCCAAAGTTGCTAAAATCTTCAGCAATCACTTATGAATCGCTGACTTAACGCTAAAAATAGTTGATTACATTAGCAAATTCACTCGTGTTAATTCAATTGATCCTTAAATCTGCTAACACACGAGGCAGTGCGACCTCGCTGAGTGCTTGGTAAAAAGGTCAATGAGGTAAATCGAGTGAGGGCATAAATGGCTTTGAGTCAGTGCCCCGTCGGTGGCACAAATGAAGGAAATATTTTAATGAGTGCCTATCAATTAAGTAACTCGTACGGGGCTAAAAGGCCGACTTGAAAGAACGGAGTTGCTCCAACAACGTCAAGCGAAGAGCGGACAGAAGCTCTAATGAAATGGCTTTTCATGGAATTCACAAAAGAGCCGTCAAAGATGCAAGCGAAGTTAGACACGTAAATTACTTGGGTCAAATTACACAGTTTTTTGTTACAAACTCTTGTAAAAGGCGCAAAGTGTCTTTGACATTTTAAACATTTTTTTCCTGATTTTATCATGTCATGGTAATGATTCTGACTTCGGAAAGTGTATCCCATAGCTGGTATTTTAACGGCACTACAATGCCCAATAAATTTTGAAATTATTTGTTTTGTGTGTGTGTGTGTGTAACGCTATTTTTAGCGCGCGATTACAGAGCGTCCGTAGGGTATCCCCTCTCCGCCTCGCGGGAAGCAACTTTCCCCTACTTTCCCCACCGGTCTCGCTCGCTAGTGGCCGCGCACGCTGTGTCTCTCCCGTGCGCATCCGCGTCAGCACGGAGAGGGGGCTCCCCGTAAGTTCTGCGCTCGAGAAATTGAAAACCCGGTGTGAGCAACATCATGGAAAAATCTCAGAATAATGTGATTGAGGTGATGCTCTAGTATTTATATTGTTACAAACCATTTCGAATGTTCGTAACACCGTATCTCAAGAATAGGGACGAATAGGAGAAATTGTAGTAGGAGAAAAAGAATTTCCTCGTGTAAGAATACACATTTTATGGTTTATAAATTAATGTATCTCGGGAATAAATAAATTTTGAGAACAAAATGAAACGAAAATAAATGAAAAAAAATCTTGTACATTTGGTAAATTAGAAAATTTCAGAAATCGAAAACATCAATAATTACACATTGTAAAATAGTTCAAAGGTTGAAGCAGATGGTTTTGAAAGTATTGCAATTTTTCTTAGACGTTCCGGAAATTACGTGCCCATCCACAATAGTTGGGGCTCGGTTGTGAATGAAGTATTGATATTCTGATGGCAATATTCGCGGAATTTAATAAAAGTAATTTTCTCGTTTCAATTTGCGGACACTTGATTGAAGCAAAGGGAGAGAAGAATGAGCTCTCTTTGAATTTTTCGATTAATTTTTTGTCCTCAATTTTCTTGATTCAATTTCCAATTCTTAGTGTTCCTGGGTAAAATGAGGAAGGTTTTCCCCTCGGATTTTCCTTCGATTATGTCTTGCCCACCCCTCCCCCCACCCTCTTATTGAGATGGAAAAGAAAGTACAAGGCGACAGCAGCTGAGCAGATGTCCCTCCACAGAGGCTGTTACAAGGATACTTGAGTCCCTCGGGCAAACAGGAACAGACCGAATAAATAGATGTGACGAGCAGATGTGGTCGACAATGTTTACGACCACTATATCCATCCAATGTGCTCTATTTTCAGAAATTTTGAAAAAATTTAAAAGCTCAACTTTTTGAGAAATATCCCCAATTGCAAAATTAATTTTTTTTTTAATTTCAAATTTCAAATTTGGAAAAATTTTAAATTTCAAATTTGGAAAAATTTCAAATTTGGAGAAATTTGAAATTTAAAATTTGGAAAAATTTGAAATTTAAAATTTGGAAAAATTTCAAATTTCAAATTTAGAATTTGAAAAACTTTAGATTGAAAATTTGAAATTTGGAAAAAATTTAATTTTAAAAAAGTTTTTTTTTTCCAATTTTTAGATATCTTAATTTTGGATTTTATTTTTCTTGTGTTCTTAAATTTTGAAAAATGTTAATTTTTTGACGATTTTGGAATTGACGTTAATGGAGGTGTTTTGAAAATTTTGGCAAGGTATATTTGAGTATTTTCCCTTAAGAATTACGCGCTAACGGATCTTGTCAATAAATAGATATAACAACCAGACATGAACCCAGCTTTTTCCGTCATTCGGCCCCTGTTCCCTAAATTTACGGCAATTTGTCTCCATTAATTGGCGCTAAAAACACCAAGCTTCTTTTTATAGTCCCCCTAACGTGCCCTATTTCATGTTCGAAATTGTCCGGATTTCTGTGCAATTGTCCTTTACAACTATTTCCATTTATAAATCTTCACCCGTCCTCTTTTACATATCGAAGTGATTCATCGAGCGAACCCCTTATCCCACTTTATCTCCTAATTCCGGGCTCCGGAAAAATCTTGACATTTATCCTTACCAACAATCTTTCATGCTCCATTTTTAAAATTTTTTGTATTTTCAAAAATTTTCAAATTTTCGAAATTTTCAATTTCCCAAAATTTTCACTTTGTTAAATTTTGAAATTTTAAAATTTTGGAAGTTTTGAAATTTTAAAAATTTTGAAATTTTCAAAATTTTAAAATTTTGAAATTTTGAAATTTTGAAATTTTGAAATTTTAAAATTTTGAAATTTTAAAAATTTGAAAATTTCAAAAATTTCAAAAATTTTGAAAATTTTGAAAATTTCTAAATTTTGAGAATTTTTGAAAATTTTGAAATTTTAGTTTTTGGAATTATTAGAGATTTTCAAAAATTTCCTACTTTTTAGAATTGAGAGAAAAATAATGTTTTTAAATTTTGCAATTAACAAAAATTGTTTTATTTTGTTAATTTTGGGAGGTATAAAATTTTTTCAACCGAAATTGATTCGTGGGTCAAATCCCCTTGCCCCACTTTATCTCTTATCTGGGAACATTCGTCTCCACCGAAAATATCTCAAGTATCGACTGCAGATTTATTTCACTCCTTTTTCCCCATTCGAAATGCCAGGCGCATGCATCAGGAATAAATCAGCGAGAACAGTATTTTTCCCTCTCGAAGTTGAATTTTCCACAATAAAAATAACTTTTATCATCCCTTGCTCCAGTGTATTCCATTGGATTTTGAATTTGCATCTCGACCTGACAAAAAAATTTAATACTCGGCAATGGGGATGTTGCTTACAAAAGGGAATATTCCTTTATGAAAAAGCCAAATGGTGCATTGAGGCGCCTCGTACAAAACCAAAAAAAGCCAGAGCGAAAATCCACTAGGATTCGAATTACGCGAGAGCGTTGGGAGGACCTCAAAAGCCATCTCATACGAATTCGTTTTTTTTTTTTTTTCATTTGTGGAAATGTCGAAAATTTTGGTAATTTTGGAATTTTTTGGAATTTTGAAAATTTTCCAAAATTTTTGAAAATTCTTCATAAGTTTAGAAATTTTCCAAAAATTCGCAAATTTTTCGCAAATTTCGATTTTTAAAAAAAAAATTAGGAATTTTCCAAAAATTGAGAAATTTTCCACAATTTGTAGATTTTCCAAAAATTTGGGAATCTCAATAATTTGTAAATTTTTCAAAAATTTTCAAATTTTTCAAATCTTTGTAAACTTTCCAAAAATCCGTAAATTTGTAAACTTTCCAAAAATATGAAAATTCTCAAAAAATTTGTAAATTTTCCAGAAAATTGTAAATTTTGAAAAATTTGCAAAATTTTGAAAAATTTGTAAATCGTTCAAAAATTTGTAAATTTTACAAAAAATTGTGAATTTTTGAAAAATTTGGACATATTACAAAAATTTGGAGATTTGTCAAACATTTGAAATGTGTCAAACAGAGAATTTGCAGTTTTCAAAAATTTGAGAATTTTCCAAAAATTTCAAAATTTTCCAAAAATTTGAAAATTTTCCAAAAATTTGAAAATTTTCCAAAAATTTGAAAATTTTCCAAAAATTTGAGAATTTTCCAAAAATTTGAAAATTTCCCAAAAATTTGAAAATTTTCCAAAAATTTGAGAATTTTCCAAAAATTTGAAAATTTCCCAAAAATTTGAAAATTTTTCCAAAATTTGAAAATTTTACAAAAATCGGAATATTGTTCAGGATCTTCCAAAACAATCCAAAATAAAACCCCGATATCTTAAAATAGCATTCGAGTCACAGACTTCCGTGAAATTGTTTATCAATGGGTTCAATCAACTACCCCATCCCCCAATCAATACCAAAGTATTCAACAACGTAGTAGTAGGAGCAAGGTCGTTAGACTGTTCTATCGATTTCCAAAGTAGATACCAGTAAATGTCCGCAGACACGCGACTGTTATTCCCTAATGTTTAGAAATATTCAGTCCCCTTTATTTCCCCAGGTCAATTTGCCCAATGGCGATAATCCGGACTATCCCATTTCAGTCCTAAAATGCTACTCGGCATGTGAAAATGCGCATGAAACTGAACAAGCGCCCGCAATAAAATTGTAACCCTTGGGAACCATTCAGGAGCAAAAAAACTGTAATTTCCGTTTTTTATCATTCAAAAATTTCCCGCCAAATCCCCTAAACCAATTTCACAAATCAATTAAACCAAACAGTAAATTTTCCCGTCCAATACCTAAATTTTGTCCTGCGAAAAGTAAAATTACCAGTAGCGTTAAAAAATTCCTAAAAAGTCCACAATTTAAAAAGGTTTGAAATCCTATTTTTCAAAATGTCTCAGTTAAAAAAATTCCAGCACTTTTTTCCCCCACCTAACCCAATGACTATAATCCTGAATATGATATTTCTGACGAGTCTTTTCGTAAAAACCCGCATGCGACTGAACGAAAGCCAGGAATAAAATTGCTACCCGTAGAAATGAAAACCTACCCTATTATTTTCAGTACTCTTCCCTCATTCTATCCTCATTTTTTTTGGGGGTTCTCTTCACAAAAAAAAAAAACAAATAGATTGAAAACTCACCATCGGAGGAAAAAATATTTTGAACCAATATTTTGGAAAAATATTTCGACAAAATATTTCGAAAAAATATTTTGAAAAACATATTTCGAAAAAATATTTCGAAACAATTATTTTGAAAAAACATTTCGAAAAAATATTTTGAAAAAATATTTCAAAAAATATTTCGAAAAAATATTTCGAAAAATATTTCGAAAAAATATTTCGAAAAAACATTTCGAAAAAATATTTCGAAAAAATATTTCGAAAAAATATTTCGAAAAAATATTTCGAAAAAATATTTCGAAAAAATATTTCGAAAAAATATTTCGAAAAAATATTTGGAAAAAATATTTCGAAAAAATATTTTCACAAAATATTTCGAAAAAACTGAGGTGCCTTCATGAGCATTTTTTTGTTTGGGGATGATATAACACAGTGAAATGGACCAAAACGGGGGGGGGGGGTCCAGAATTGTCGCTACGCCCCCTCCCCCTCCTATTTTCACCCCCCGAAGAAGTCGCCCTAAGATGATGACACTCTCGTAATCTCCAGTCTCGCGTAAACACGAAATACTCCTAAAATGCGGAAAGTAACTGCAATATTTTCCCTCTATGTGTACCACCCATGTGTATCGATCCCCCTCGGCACAAGTTGTACTCTGTTGCATGGGTAAAAAAGAGTGCGAGTGAGTGAGACAGAGTGGGGACAACAGCGAGCGCCATCGCGTTCTGTCTTTCTCGAGGGAGCGGCGTTCAACGGAGATGGCCAATGCTGGCTTGTTGTTTCGAAATTACCCCCGAGATAATCCCGCAACAAATTTCACCAAAAGGCGCAAAATCTTATTTTTGAATTGTCAAAAGTTCCCGCCATTTTTCACTGACATTACCGCACAGAAATTTCAGACTATGAGCACCAAATATTAAGCGCGCAAATTTTCTTAGCAAACTATAATCATTCCGCAATTGTTTTTCAAAAATTTTTATACTATATCTGCTATTAATTGACTATATTTGTAAAAAAAAACGCCAATAAAATTGCGCGCACTAAAAGCGATTACTTCACCGTCTTCGCATTCGTAGTTTTTTGCGCTCACTGCAATAAATCGTACACACCAGATGTTTGCAACTTGCCTTTTCAAATAATATATATATAGATATACATCATTATGACAAAGTGTCTACAGTAGAAGACTATACTTGGCCGAAACTCTACCGCACATTTCGATATTCAAAATGTCTAGAACCATAATTATCCACCAAAAAAACTGCAAATTGCGCATAACTCAACTAAAACCAAAACCTCGGTTTGAATAAAAGCGCGAAAAAAAATAATCAAAAATGCGCGCCATTTTCTTTTTTTTTTCTATGAATAAAAACGGAATAATGGAGCAGGAAATCCTTGAGGATCTGTCACGCAAGGATAGGATCCTTTTGTTTGTTTTTTTCCCCCGCAATATTGTTCAATTTTTGAAATATTGTTCGGCTTTTTTCGGAAATTTGAGGGGTTGGGGAGGGGGGGGGGGGATAATGAGCTTTGACTCACCTCTGCTTATTACCAGTGAAAAAAATCCAAATATTTGAACAACACGATTTTATCAGAGACACTTAATTTAACGAGGAGAACACAACGGAGCTCCGAGCTCAACTCTCGGCTACGCCGGCCTAGAGGATTGTCTATAGTTTCCGTTAAAATGAGATATAACTTCGGCTCGCGGACCGAAGTCCCCATACCTGTGTTAAATGATACATGTGGGCAAGTGGTGGGGGTACTTCGGCTCCAACCCCGAAGGACTATCTCTTATTGAACATAGTATATGCGCGGTGGGGATACACAGTGAAGATGGCGACCGCGCGGGCGATTAGCCAATCAGAGCTCAGTTCCGGAATCAGCCATTTTTCGAGTCATTATTGCGCGCACAGTTGCAATGAAAAAAATGGAATGAAAATTGGTAATATGGCCGTTTGGCATGAAAAGGGCCCACTTTGTCGATGCTCATCTCGGGGACAGGAGAGAAACTGCGCGGTTCTCGAGTACCAACTTCCCGGCGAATGGTAGGAAAATTATTAACTTCACCTAAATAAACTGACAGTTACTTGAGACGTTGAAAAAATTTGGCGCCAAATTTTTGAATTGTCGCACATATTTCCGATGATATGAAAATTTCCGGTAATAATCCCACAACGCCACTACACATGGATTAAACATTATTGAGGTACTTATTTATGCATCTATATTTATGAAAAAAGGCGCGAAATGTAGAAAATTTGAATAGAACAAAAGTTACAGATAGATTCATGCATCGTTCTATATATTTATATAGTGAATTTTTGAGTACCTTTTTTCAAAGACCGTCACTTCAAAAAATCAAGAAATTATTGTAATCAATTTGCCTTCTACCCTGAGAGCATAATATGGGCTGACCTCTGACCCTTAGTGGTTTCAAAACTTGTCTTTGATCAATTATCTCGGATATATTGCGGTTGAACCTTATCCCTCCTGTCGGTTCAAAAGTGCCTCTTCAATGCGATTATAACCAATTTAGATCAGTCTAAAGGTCACACTTTGGGTTCAGTTCTCGCGCAGTTTTATTTTTCCCTTTCTTATCACTTTGTATTATTTTTTGTAACACTTGTTGATCCCTCAGCAGTTGAACCGCCCCGCCCAACGTCATCGGTCGCATGATGAGCGCAGTGCCACGACTTATCAGCGCTCTATCTTGAAAACGAGCAGAAATAGAGAAAAATGTGTCCAATGAAAATTGTTCCTCTGTAAAAAATACACATTTCATGTCTTATGACTTTTTATGTTAAGTTTAATAATATAGGACATATCGCGATTTCAAGGCTATCCGTCCCAGCCACACTCTCATCTCGTGCATTGAAATTTCGCCTCTATCTCGAAAGCGAGTCGCCGCCGAGAAATTTCGCAAATACATTTTCTGTCCGGCATTAAATTATCTACAAAATATGTTTCATAACATTTTTGCTGAAAACCATTTGGTGAGGAGATAATCGTCTTTTTAAGGAAAACTTGGAAAATGGAGGTAATTTTCCGCGGCATATTTTGTCATTATCTTTCTATGAAGTTTTTTTTTTCAGTTGAGACATATAGATAGAGCCAATCAATATTATTGTAGTGAAATACGATGGCTTGATTGTTCCAGCGACGAACTTGTTATTCCCAGTTCCTGCGTTGAAATCCCAGACGCGCCGATTGATACAACCACCAATGTAATTTATTTATTAAGTGCTGTGTTTACAAAACACATCTTTGATCACCGTCATTGATTATCACGTAAAATTTCATTTCGAAGGTCCCCCACTTCCAACTCTCACATTTGCGCGCGTAGAAACTGCGGGCGGCGCGGCGCTCACCATGCGAGTAAACCCCTCCTTCAAAACCTAACTTCACAATTTCAAAATTCCAAAGAATTCCATGATTTCAGGAACATCAAAAATTCCCAAAATTCCAAAATAATTAGTAAATAAATAATTAACCAAGACTCATGTTTATCGCATTTTTTCTATGTATTTTTCAACAAAAATTAAAGTGATTATTTGACAAATATGGGGTGATAATATTTTCTTTTCATAATCATAATCATGATAATAATAATATAATAATAATTATAATAATTATTCCTCAGTCATAAACGGGAATAATGCAATAACACGTTTGAACTCAACTCATAAATTTTCTGTTTTTCATTAAATTAAAAAAAAAAGAAACAATAATAATTATAATAATAAACAAGGTGAACACGCCTATTTTCTCCACTTCCTAGTCGTTCATTCATTCATCAAATTATGGTTGTAATTTCTCTCGATGTGTTTACGCATGAGTTTGTCTATATCTGTCCATAAATGTGACTAGTTCAAAAGCATTACATTTAATTTTTTTTGTTTATCTCATGAAAATAATAACCAACATATGTATCTCAATCTACTTCATATTTACATATGTATATTTATGTTTCCTCATTCAATGCTTTATATATAAAACTTTATTTTTTTTTTCAATCACTCTCACAAATGAAAAAGCATTTTATCGTGGGGGGGATTCCCCGTCAATTGAGCCGTCCATTTCCATCATGGTTCTGGTGAATTTTGAAAAATATCTGGATTGGTGCTACAGGTGAAACATCGCCGCATGATTTTTTTCTGATTTTTAAAGTCATATGGTAAGAAGATATAAATATTTGAATAATGTCAGGTAGTTTTTAAATTTGAAAAAAGGCTGTACTTTTTTTTTTTTTTTTTTTTTGGAAAATCAAAATTGCTAATATTGCAAATTTTTCATGTATTCCCCAGAAATGATTTTGAAAATTCGAAAACAGAAAAAAAAATACAAATTTTGAGCAGCCATATAAAATGCGTATTTCATTTTCCGCAAAATTTGTAAATCTAAATTTTATTTAGAAAGATATCTTTGGAGGATACTGCTAAAAAAATCTGAAAAAAATCAGGAGACAGCGTTTTGAGTGTGGAAACCACCTGGAATTTTTTCAGATTTTTTTTTCGGAAATTATGAGGGGACTGAATTGACGCAGAATCGTCCCTATTTGGAATGACATTTCTGATACGCTTCTGCGCATTTTAACTTGGGGGAATTAAGGAGGCGAGCATGTATTGTTTAAAAAAAATTGCCTCGTAAGTCGATGCCACAAGTTTCGAAAATTAAATACATAGTTATTTGTTGCTAGTAAAGGCTCGTTGAGAACGGTTTGTTTAAAAATTTTGCGTATCAATTGTGTCGAGATAAGGCCACTAGTGGATGATACGAATACAGTACAAATATTGGGATGATTTCGTCGTAATAACAAAATATAGAGCTTGTCAAGGATGTATTGCACACTTTTTGATAATTTTTACGTTTTTTGAGGGGATTATGAAATTAAGAAATGACGGAAATCAGATCTCACAATTTTCAAATATCGAAACTTTTGAAGATAAATATAGATCAATGTACAAATTTTGAATCTAAATATCAAAAGATCGTGAATTAGAAAACAAAATACAGGAAAATTACAGAAAATTCAGATTACAAATTTCCAAACATTTGACGATTTTCGTTTTCAGAAAAATCACGTGAAAAATAAAAAAAAATTAGAAATTAAAAAAGTGAAAATTTAAGAAAAAATTGAATATTTATAATTTTCAAAGTCGCGATTTTTTTTTAATCGTAAAAATATTTTTTTTTAATCAATGAACTTCAAAAATTTAGAAATTTCAAGTTTCGAAGTAATAAAAGGATTTTTCGTGAAATATTGATGGAGTGGAAGAAAAGAAATTTCAACGATTCCCAGAATTTAATTGCTACTCAACTATTTGGCACTGGTTATATTTCTTAAACGTGAAAAAATCTGAAAAAATCCCATTTTCAAAATGTTAAGAATGTCAAAAATTTCAAAATTTCCAAACATGTACAAAAATTCAAAAGTTTCAAAAACTTCTAAAACTCCTAAATCTGGTATAAAATTTTAAAAATTTCGAACAATTTATAAATTTTGAAAAATTTTGACATTTCAAAAGCTCAAGAATTCGGAAAAATCTCAAATTTCATTGCTTAAAAAAATTGAAAAAATTATTGTAGAAAATCTTATTTTCAAATCGCAATTTTCAGTCATTAAAATCCCTATTTTGCCAACAAATATTGAAAAAAAAAAACCGTAAAAATTTTGTGAAACGGTGTAATACAATCTGAAGGTACTTCCACTAAAAAAATATATAAGAAATTTACAACGTACCAAAGACATCAAATTTCATCTACAGATTGTCAAATACCCTGAAAAATTGTTTTCCATAATTTCAAGAATCTTCCCCCCCCCCCCCCCATTTTTAAAAATTTTCAAATTTCCAAATTTTCCACGTCGCACATCTCAAGAAAATTTGTTAACACGTTCTAAATTTCGGAAACTATTTTTCAATATATTCCACAATCTAAAATTCGAATTTTGTGTCTTCAGCAAAACTGATTTTTTTTTCGTATTTTCTGTTAAGTAAAGAACCACCTTAAAGCGTTAATTCGTAAAAAGTAAGATCACGCAACACATATCTGCAACATTTCCTCGTTTTGTTAATTGCTCGACACATCTCAGTTTTTTTTCTGTCAAATGAGAAATTACGGGTTATTGTCACAGGCTTGTGCTGCCAAATATTATGGGGAATATTAGCTAAATCGTCAAACCCCATTGCTACCTCAGACTCATAGATATTCCAGGAGAAAAACTTTAATTACAAATGGGGAAAATTGCTTGGTTCGTACAAAATTTTGGATCGGTTCTGCAAAGTATCCATCATGACTTTTGACATTTTGCGCGCGAAATTTGAATTCTTTGACAAATTGACTGATGGGTAAAATACGACTTCTCCAATTTCAGCTCTGGAAATTTTCTGATTTTTTCTTATGACCAATGATTTATTAAGAAGTGGCTTTGACGAAAAATGTCGTAAGAAATTCTAGAAAATTTAATGTTCAGTCAAAAACGATCTTCCAATGTTCCTCTGAAATGGACTGGCTCTTGAAATAATTTTACTCTTCCATTTCCGGCCAGAACCAAAATTAAATGAGCTTTGCTCATAAAAAAAATTTTGCTTTACCTCAAGTATGAGAAAAAAAAATTGGAATTGGAAAAGTTGAATTTTTCGAGATACGGAATGACTAAATTTCTATTTTCGTTAATATTTGAAAAAACTGAATAAAATTATCAATATTGAAAACAAATGAAATCATGGAAAATTCCAAAAAATGTTACGAAATTCTGACAATTTCAATTTTTTTTAACTATTTAAAAAAGTGAGAAATTTTGAAAATTTTAGAGCCTCCCAAAATTTAAAAAATTTGAAAAACTTCATAAATTTCTTAAATTTTACACAGTAAAACAAAAAATGTAAGTTTTAGTGTTGTGTCGCTTTTTGAGTACATATTTTTCTAAGCAAATGAGTCAGATGAATTCTTCAAATTCGCATTAAGTCCATGAATATGGATACCGCATTGTGAAACCCACTTTAATTTAGTCGAACCTCACTATTAAATGTCTACGAACCCAATCATAACTCATGAAAAATTCCACAAATTAAGAAATTTTTCGTTTCACAAAGAATTATAATTTTTCGTTTCGCATAATAATAAATTAATTTTTACGTAATTAATTTTTTGCTCTATTTGACCAAAATCATCATTCACTTTCTGTAAAAAGTTTTCTCTTTGTTTCACTGATTTGGAATTTTAAAAAAGTTTTTACACATTTCTAAACAAATTTGAAACCAGAGCTTTTGAATGTGTCAAGTTTCAGACAACTCAAGAATAACAAAAATTGTGGAATTGTCAAAAAAACGAAATAATAAATATATTGGAAGATATTAAAAAATTGTGAAATAATCAAAACGTTTTAGATGTGAAATTAGAAGAGAAATCCAATTTAAAAAAAAATTTAAGATTAAATTTCGAAGGTTTTGGTAACGGTTCTTAAAAACAATATTTATCTATATTAAGCAAAACATAATTAAAATTTGGGTCAGAAAAATTTCTCAATTATTCACCCTAAAAAAAAATGATTGTCTCGAATATTTGGGTTCGTAACTCCTTAATCGCAAATGCCCACTTCTCAGGGAATAGTCTTTCATAAATTGAGAGAAATAAAATGTACAATTTTAGTTACAAAAAGTTACACTGAGATCTCTCGTTGCCCACGATTATTACGAAAAAACAGTATTAAAAGACGATTACAAATATGTGAGCAATAAATTTGCCTATTGGAAATTTTTCGTATTAGTTCAAGGAATCAAGTATGAAAAAAAAATCTATAGAATTCTTATAGAAAATCTATGGAGATTTGACACATTTCTTCTAAGATTTAACTTTGTCAAGTTGCAAAATTTCACCAATGTGTTACAGAAATCTTATAGACATGTTATAGAATTTTTTCATAATATATGAGACTCTGTACTCCTAAGAATTTGTAGAAAATTCTATAGACGATTCTATAGAAAATTCTATAGACTATTCTATAGAAAGTTCTATAGATGATTCTATAGAAAGTTCTATAGATGATTCTATAGAAAGTTCTATAGACGATTCTATAGAAAGTTCTATAGACGATTCTATAGAAAGTTCTATAGACGATTCTATAGAAAGTTCTATAGACGATTCTATAGAAAGTTCTATAGACGATTCTATAGAAAGTTCTATAGACGATTCTATAGACGATTCTATAGAAAGTTCTATAGAAAATTCTATAGAAAATTCTATAGAAAATTCTATAGAAAATTCTATAGAAAATTCTATAGAAAATTCTATAGAAAATTTTATAGAAAATTCTATAGACGATCCTATGGAAAATTCTATAGATGATTCTCTAGACGATTATATAGAAAATTCGATAGACCATTCTATAGAAAGTTTTATAGACGATTCTATAGGAAAATCTACAGAAAAGTGTTTTTTGTTAAATTTAGAGCAGCTATATTCAACTCTACAACAAATCTATAAGCAATCCAATTCTATAGCAAATTTGAGGTTTTTTTTCATACGTGATTCCTCTAGTATACTACGTTTGCTATAGTATGTGGTGAATTAAACCAGTCCAGGCACTCTCCTTCATTGCCAGATTTTTGTCTGGCTCAAATTGTATGTTACAATGTTGATTCATGGATGAACGCTGTGTCTGGATCACTGTGGGCGTTTTGAATTATTGTTGGGGGTGGACTCGGTGTCAACGTTATGGAGGACGTTTTGCGGACGGGCTTCGGGGATGCCTGAAAAAAAAATTGAAAATTAGGAGATTTCTGAAGACCCAAATCCAAGGAATCACATATGAGGGAAATAAAAAAAAAGAAAAAAAATATATGTAATTCTGGAATTTTTTAAATTTTAAATGTCCACAATATTGCAAAAGATTCAAAGGTTTGGAAATTTTTTTTCAGTTTCAAGAATCCGAGAAATCTGAAGGAATGAAAAATCCCAGAAAATTTTTAAGAAGTCATTTAGGAAGTTTCAAAAATTTTTGGGAAGTTGAAGAAAATTTTTTAATTGCCAGAAAACTCAACACCTGACGTTTCTCATTGAAATCGTGACTGTCCTATTTTTCTGAAAAAAAAAAAAGTTAATTGCTCAACTTACCCATTCTCTCCTGGACGGCGCCTCATCATCAGAATAATGATCAATCTCCCCAGTTTCATCCCCAGTTTCCGTCGCGACATGCCTCTTACTCGGTTGTAGAGTGGCATAATTGCGACATCCGCGATTAAAATTATTAAGATTTTTCTCCTCCACAATTTTCTCCCGACATAATACCTCCTGCGACTTGCTCTGCTTATTGTTACCAATAACTGCATTATTATTTTTACTATTGAAGTAAAATGGAGGCATCCGCGAGACCCAGTGATCAATTCCTGATCCTGTAGAACTGGTAGAAGCTGCTGATGAATTACCAGGTGAATTGGTACTTCTTCTTTGATAAAATAACATGTAGGCAGCGTTTGTTATCAAATTTGTGTCGTTCACAGCCTCGACCCGAGTGTCATCAAAGCAGTACCTGAAAATTATATGTTTTGTAGAAAAACAGAATAAACTTTTTCGTCCAAAGTTACAAATTTTATATTTGACTTTTTGCTCTCAAATTTCTATTTTTCAAAAATTTATAACTTAGACCTCAAATTCCCAAAAAAAAATTTGCAATTTGTTTGAATTTTTTAAAAATTCAAATAATTGTTAATATTTTCAGATTTTTTTTCCAATGAAGCTTGCTGCAGTTTTACGAAACAATTTTATATAAAAGTTATGAAATTCCAGATTTTCGAATATTGACTGAAAATTGAGCAATATTTCGATTTAAAAATTCTAACTGAGCTAATTATTTTTACGCTTTTTTAGAAAAGTTGGTGACCTCCTAAATTTCCATAATTGTGGAACAATTGTGAGACATTGAACAAAATTATTTTTGGCAGATATCGTCAAAATTAAGAATATTAATGAAGGCTCAAATAGAGCTTTATTGTAGCACTCTAAAAAACATTCTTATAAAAATTAGGCTAGCTCTACTAACGGATTAAATTAATAGTTTCATTTAAATAAATAAATAAATAAATGAATGAGTAAATAAATAATAGTTTCATGGGATACCATTGTGTGTCGTATGGGTTCTTGCAGAAAGCAGTGTAATGACCACCCTGTAGATCCTGCCCATGGTGATTGCAAATTGCGTAGAGATCGTATACGTTCTCATCGTACTTGGGAATGTTGTGATGGCGGGTGCGTGGTTTTTTCCATGGCGACCAGCCCAAAGCCCCCAGAGTTGTCACATTTGTGTGATTTGGCTGGACACCACCGTGGGCTAGATGGGGAGTCATATCGAAGCCATAAGGGGGAAAGTCGACGAGCATTGTTAATTTTGATGTCGAACGCTGCTTCGCTGTCTGCTGGCGAAACCTCTTGAGATGAATCACCAGAATGTCCGGCAAGGACCACAGCCCCAGCTTCTTCACAACCTTCATGATCAATGCAATGGTTAATAATTGAACAATTCACATCAGACCATATACTTCCTATACTCAATGTATTCAACAGAATACTCCAAATTTAAAATTCAGAAATTTTTAAAATTGAAAATTCCAAAGTCAACATCCAAAATTCAAAGACTTTTCTCAAATTTATCAATTCGTCAGAATGTTCAAAATTTTTAATTTATTAATTTTTTGTTTCGAAGAATTAAGGCTTCCTAATTTCCAATTTTCAGAAGAAAATTTAATGGCTAAAAGAAAAATTAATTTTTAGAAGAAAATTCAATTTTGAGAGGAAAATTTAATTTTCAGAAATAAATTTAATTGTCAGAAGGAAATTTAATGTTGAGAGTAAAATTCAATTTTCAGAAGAAAATTTGATTTTCAGAATGTCAAAATTCTGTTCAAATTTCCTTCAATTTTTTCAAAATTTTCAAATTTTTGAAATGTTTTTTTTTTAAATTTCAAGTCAGTAAATGAGATATTAAAATTGTAAAAATTTCCCAAAATATTGAAAACACACAGAAACCTGTAACGTTCAATTTTGTTTCCTCACCTCCTGCTTTCTGTTGCAATAGGGACAGTGCCAGGCATCTTCTGCCCCCAAGGTTTCCTCCCTCGTATATAAATCAAAACACTCTTCAAGAGTAACTGTACCCCCTAATTCGGCGTTTGTCTTCAGCTGTTTGACACTAGCGTGCTCCTCAATTTGGTCCGTATCGTCCTGAATGATATTGGATTTTGTCGCCTCATCCCATTCGAGAATAAGTTTGACGTGTTGTGGGCCAGAATCATCAGCACACAGAGCAAGTGCCTGACAGGAGTGAAGAGAAAAATTAACAAAAAATTCTAGTAGATTTGTAAAGTTTGTTAAATGGGTCCAGGGGGAAGCAAAAGTCCAGATGATCTCTCAGGAGTTCTCTGGATGATCCATTGCTCTTACCTGCTCTATTTGCTCGGTGTACAGGGGATGCTCAACGCAGGGATCGATACAAGGATGCTCGTCCTGGACCGGTGTAGCTGCAGGATCTGCCACACGAATATTGAAGAGACCTGGCGCCTGACTCGACGTCAGAACGTCCTCGCAGAGCGTCGTATGCATCTCCTTTAGCAGAAGTTTCTGCAAATCCTCGTAGGAAGTTTCACGTGAAACCTGCATTGTGTAAGGACTCCCAAATCGCTCGCGAAGGTCACCTTTTACCAGTACATTGGCCCATACTAGAAGAATGTACGCCTGCTCCGTAGGCTCCTTCAGCTGGGGCAATTCTACGCAGTACAGGGGGTCGTTCTCGGTTATCACCGAGAGGGGCTGGCAGTCCGAAAAAGTTCTGGAATTGGAAGATCAAAATTTGAGTCTTCACATTTTATATATTTATACACTGTTTTATATCGACCCCTTAAAAATTAGTTGTTCGTTTCCAAATTGTTAAAATGTGTTTGAAAGAACCAAAAAAAAAAAATACAAAATACAAAAATATTGCAAAAATTTTATTTTTTTACGTTTGAAATTTAGACATTTTGCATTCCTGCAATTTGTTCCATTTTTGGTTTATTGAAAAAAACAGTAAATACTTTTTTTTTTTTTTTTTTTTTATAAAGACAACTTTAGAAGTCGTCATAAAAATCAAACGAAATAATTGATTTTTTTTTAATTATTGATATTTTCGACAATTTGAAAATTTGAAAAGCTTTTTACAATTTTTGAAGGGATTGTACTTTTGAAGTTGGCAAAATTTTAGAAAGCAAAATTTCAGTTAATTTTTCAACAATTCAAATATTTTTTTTAAAATTGACAAACTTTTCAAATATTTCAAAGTGATAATTTTGTAGTAAATTTCAAATAGTCAAATATTTTATGTAACTAGCGCAATGGCACTGGGTAATTTTGAATGAGTAAAAATTTTCACGTATTACCTATGAAAGCCTTCATCGTGGACCTCCGTCAGCAGCATGTGACTTTCCTCGATGCCGGTGTCACTGGCAAGTATCTCTCTAAGTTCTTTAATATTCGCTGCTTGATTCACACTGACCCCAATTCTCACTTGTCGAGGTTGTTGCGATGTGTACAGAACATTCACGAAGAGGTTCATTTGCCGTTGCTGTTGGGGTACGGGTACAGAGACACATAAAAAGGGGTCGAAGGTGTTTGACTGGCGATGACACCTGGGGCATGTCAGACTCGAGCGAAATTGCGCTTGGAAAACTTCGTGAACGAATGAGTAATTACACCGCACGTGATTTGCCAAAGTTTCAGCTGCTACGATGTCATCGGGTCGACCGAAGGAGTTCTGTAATTGAAAGTCATTTATTAGGCTTGTTAGAAAAATTTGTGGTGGGCATATACACGCGATGGAAATTAAACAATTAGACATAGTTATTTCATTTTTTTTTTACAATTCTAAATTATTGTATTTCAATTTTTTTTTAGTGGTTGAGATTTTTGGAATTTAAAAAAAACTGGAATCTGGAAACGGCCGTCTGTGTGTGTGTGTGTGTGTGTGTGTGTGTGGACGAGTGAGTGGGTGGGCGGGTGAGTGGGTGGGTGGATGAGTGGGAGTGTGCGAGTGGGTGGATGTGTGCAAGTGGGTGAGTGGGTGTGCGCGAGTGAGTCGGTGGGTGGGTATGTGCGAGTGAGTGGGTATGTGCAAGTGAGTGGGTGGGTGTGTGCGAGTGAGTGGATGGGTGTGTGCGAATGAGTGGATGTGTGCGAGTGGGTGGGTGTGTGCGAGTGGGTGAGTTGGTGTATGCGAATAAGTGTGTGGGTGGGAGTGCGCGAGTGAGTGAGTGGGTGGGTGGGTGTGTGCGAATGAGTGGGTGGGTGGATGAGTGGGTGGGTGGATGAGTGGGTGGGTGGATGAGTGGGTGGGTGGGTGAATGAGTGGGTTGGTGGGTGGATGAGTGGGTGGGTGGATGAGTGGGTGGGTGAGAGTGTGTGTGTGTGTGTGTGCGTGTGTGTCAGCAAACCCGATTGGTTTCCTTGTACTTTGTGTATATCACCAAAAAAATGGACTCATTCATAGTGCCCTACCATGAGAACGGTTAGAGCTAGAGCAAAAAGTGTATAACAAATATTGTTCTTCGCCTAAAAATCCACATTTTATGTCAAATAACTTTCTTTCTAACTCTCACAGTTTGGGAGATTTCGTAATGGAGAAGATAATTAAGTTAACCCAGGCAGTCACACTCCCATCTAGTTTATTCATTCCTATTTTTACTAAGTATTTGTTACACTTAAAAATAGAAAAAAAAGGAGGAATTTCGTAGACGCGAAAAAGTCAGACACTTCCTCATTAGAATTTCTCGATAAAAATATGAATGATAGTTGCAGTTGCTATTTTTAGTTTAACGCGACTTCTATGACTGTGCACATCGCGCCTATCGCGATTTATTTGCCATTCGGTCGTTGTCTCTTCAAGGACGAGACCCACATCTGCGATTGAACTGTCAATTGGTTGTTTTTTATGTTTGAAAATTTTTTAACAAATTTATTTTAATGGAACGTGAGCGAAATTTGAGGAATAAACGAAATGTCGCGTCGTACCTTGACGCCTCGTCTAACTCCTCTATCACGATATCTTCTTAGTTATGAGAGTTAGGAGAAAACTTCATATGACATAAAATGTGTGTGTTTTAACAAGGAACAATATTTGTTGAGCACTTTTCTTCCTATCTCCAACCGTTCTCAAGATAAAGCGTTATAACCAATTGACAATGACACAGAACCTCCATAGCTGCTCGTCTTGTTCGTCATATATTTCGATTTCTAAGAAACATAGCCCAATTTTTATATAGAACTTTTTCTAGAGTGTAATGAGATTTGCAAAAAAGTCTTAAGCAAAAATTTGATAGCTCTTGTAGAATTGGAGATTTTTCATAAAAACGGGAGAAACTTTGAAATGTTTCAACTTTTAATATTTCCAAAATAAATAAATGAAAAAAATTATGTCCATGAAAAAAATGTTCAGATAGTTGAAAATGAGAATCGTATTAATTGTCGACAAATTCTCGAGTTTCTCCTTTTTTTTTCGAGAATATGAAACTACGAGTTCGAAATACACGGGCCTTGAATCTCACCTCAAGGCCCATTCACAATTGATTGAATAATACAACTCGTGATAATGGAAGCCAGAGGGAATAATTAATCATTACGCAATGCTTGGAATGAGGAAAAATAATAAAAGTGACAATTAATTCCGGAAGTGGAGCGAGTTAATTTATCACAGCATGGCCAACTGAGTTTGTGCAATTTGATTGTTGAGTGAGATTTGAGTTTTAAACAAATGCGCTTGTTTGAGATCTCGACTGTACACTTTAATTTTTTTTTTCACTTCCCGATAGGGGAAGTTATTGTTTTGCCCCTGAAAATGAAAAATCGATATTCCATCAGATCTCCACGTTTCATGGCATTTCTGACCTTTCTAGACTATTTAAAACAAAATGTCTGTATGTGTGTGTGTGTGTGTGTGCCGATGTACGTATGTAACCAAAAATTTCCCGGAACAATTTCTCGTGAACAAATTATCCGATCAAGGTCCTGTATGACGCAATCGAAGCGTCTTGCCGTAACTTAGAGCTCATTAGTTTTTGCTCCATATATGTCTCCTGGTTTCTATTGTCATCAACAATTTCAATTGTCTATAACGCTGTATCTCACGAAATATTATAGATACGCAAAAATGTGTCGAATAAATGTTGTTCCTTATAAAAAAATACATATTTTGTGTCCTCTGACTTTTTTCGTATCTTCAACCGCTTCGGCGTTAGAACGTTATAAACAATTGAAATCATTTGGAGAGCTCTGTGGTGAGAAAAATGAGAGATTGGAAAGAAAGTACACACACACACAGACATCGGGAAGTTATAATTTTGGCCCGCGGAGGGTCAAACCGATAGCCTATTTATTTCTTCATTTATTTATTTTCAATAAAGAGATCGTTTTGGAGTTTTGGAGTCAATTTGGGAAAGTCACCTGTTTGGAGTCGCGTTTTGAGGGTCTCAAAATCTCGGAAGCAAAGGGAGATGGAAAAAATTTCATACAGAGTTTTTTGTAGATACAATTGAGATCTACAAAAAAGGTCCTATAAAGATTTCGTCAATTCCCATAGGTTTCGAGATATCTCCGAAAAACCGCGGCCAATGATAATTGAGCTCACCCCGTTTTAACCACTGTGCTAAACAGTTTTTTTTTTTGCAAAATCAAACGCCGCAAAAAAAGGTCGATGGCAAAATCAATTGTCAATGGTGTGAGAAAATATTCAGCTGCGGGATTAGTTAGAGCTACTCGCGATAATTAGTGAGTCCCAAGTCGAAGGGGAAGGGATAAGGCTTCGTGTAATGGGATCACGATTATCGAGGGCTGACGCACTGGACACGTGAGTCTATCCTTGAATCATGCTGAATGACAATTTGAGGGCTTCGCAAATTTTTGCGCCTCCAAGAAATTGCAAAAAATTTCTTTCAATATTTGCACTTCTCATAATTGCCGACAGAAAATAAAACTGCAGAGCCAAACGGTAATTAATGCCCGCACTTGCGAATTTTCACCGTAAGCACGCGACGCCCAAAGAGAAAGTGAAATAAAAGAGCACACAGACACACACAGGCGCACATATATAGAGAAAAAGAGAAAATAAAAGGCTATTGTCAGGGGTATGAGGAAATGGCTCGCCTCAAATTTCGCATCACTCAATAACTATTTCTAATGCCGGTTTTTGGGATCGAGGAACAGAATAATTTTTATGAATGATACAATGCTTTTTTTTTTTTGAAATTTCTCAAAATTTTGGATAGAATTTCCGATCCCACTGAAATCTTTGAATTTTTCGAAACTTTTGAGGCGGTGCAAAATTTTTGACCATTTTCAAATTGTATATAAATTGACCATTTATGAAATTTGTGCTCGAATTTAAGAAATTATTCAAATTTGGGATTTTTTGATATAATAAGATTTTTTTTCAAAATGAACGAAAATTTAGTAAATTTTCAACGCTTTGAAGGGGTACCTCAATATTTGAAGCATGTCATTAAAAAAATTTTCCTCTCCACAATTCCTGTCAATCTATATCTATATCCGTACATATATATATATATATATATATATATATACATTGCGATATAATGACCTACTTACGATACAATGACACTCTTTTTCTGCGGAGATTCAGTCAAATGTAGTAAAAGTCGTCATTTTTTCTGAATAATTACGAGGGCGAGACTGCGGTGAGCAAGTGACCGCGAAGGCCAACGTCTTATGTCTCGATGTGACACTCGAATATAGACACTGACTGTGACATCGTATCTCTCTGAGACTATACTCAAAAGTAACAAGAAGAGACACAAGCAAAAACATCGATATATATCGAACTTATCGAAGAGCGTAAGACGGAAACCGCCGCGACACCAGTCACCGCGGCGAAAAGAGGAAGTGCGCGTGCGGAGCACGCGCAGCCGCGCCCGAATTCAAAATATTTGAATCACAAAATTGGCGCGCGTCTCTCCCTCCGTTCCTCTCTCTTCTACTCCCCAGGGTAGCCACTATTCAGCATTTCTAAACACAGGGTAAACCTTCAGAAACCTCTGTTCTACCTCCACCCCCCCCCCCCTCCCGGATCGGGTTAGGTTCGCGCGGTCTCGTTTTATGGGTCCCGCTGATAACGCAGTAAGCAGATACTACATCAAAGCCCTGTGTGTGTGTGTGTGTTAATGGGAAAATATGCGACCTGACGACTACACTGTCCGACTCGATTAGAACTCTCGCGGGTTGCGCGCGCCGCGGGATCAGACCCTGCGCCATCTGTGGAGTGATTCCGCTGCATCAACCGAAAGTATTTTTGGCAGATATCTTCAAAACTAAGAATATTAACGAACTTTCGTAGGAAGCTTTATTGTAGCTCTAGGTGTGCACTACAAAAAACATTCTCATGAAAATTTGGCTAGCTCCTTGACATTTCGAGATATGATCCGAAAACAAATCGAGAGGGTCGTCTAACGAACGCTGGGTGAATGGCGCCACTAATGGGTTCAATACGATTTAATTTTCTTAGGGAGAAACTTTCCAAGTTATTGGTACAAGTGTCATATGGGCATAGTGATAAGAGCCTATTCTCCTTATTCCACATTTTTATTATTGCTTATCAATTTTCCTACGATTTCATACGCAATCTTGCGCTATCGATAGTTACTCATTGCCAAAGGAATTGATGGTTCAGAAAAATTAGCAGGAAAGCTCGGTATATTTTCTCGTGAAATTTCACGGCCAAATGTTCCTCGTGTTTTTAGCAAAAATATTATTTCACCCAGCGCCCTCGTGATATTTCAAAAGTCTACCAGTGATTCACCAATTCTACCCACGCGCTTTCATTGTGACTCGAGTGCCTAAGAGCATTCAGCTTGTTTTTTTTTTTTTTTTTTTTTTTGCAAATTAAAACCCTGCGCATGTTGATATAGTGTAAGGCACGTTCGAGGGGGAACCCCCCTCGAGAAAATACAAAAGCTGGGGAATGATCCGTATTGCCGTTTCTATACGTCACTGTAGAATTTTCTTCTTTTTCATTCATTATTTTTCGGTATTTCAAATTTTACGAATTTTGGAATCATTGATTAAATTTTTTTTTACAATTTTCAAATTTTACAAATTTTGCATTCATTTACTTAAAGGTTGTTTTTTCCAAAATCTTACAAATTTTGCATTCCTTTATTAATTTTTTTTTTTCAAAATTTCTGAATTTTTGAGATTGGTAAAACTTTCGGAAATTTTTATTTTTTGATAATTGCAATATTCGAAATGAGAATTTTTGAATAGTGAAAAATTTTGATGTATTCGAAAAAATTAAGATTTTCAAACTTTGGAAAATTTGAAAAAAAAAAATTTAATTAAAGCAAAATGTTCCAAATTTCCAAAACCTCAAATTTGCATAAAAAATTTTTAGATTAATTCTCATCGTTCCATTACTGAATTACGTGAAAGGAGAGAAAAGTTACTATGACTATATTTCCAACAATCCTAATCACGTGCAACGAAACAAGAATACAAAACTGTGGAGATTGCAATTTTCGGCGGATTCGTCCGCAAAAACTGGGGAAAAAGAATTTCATGATTTCCCATGCGAATGTGACTGGCCGAATACGAACACGAGGAACTTGTTGATTGGTTACTGAACAATTCAAGGTCCTGTCACCTCCCCCCCCCCCCCCCCCCCCCCGCCGACTGACAATCGCGTTCTACAGCAATTGGTGTTAATAAAGCAGTCAACTGCCAAATATAGCGTATTTTTAGATAAAATAACTGACTCAATTAGCATGAATTTCATTACTTACAACATGACTTGTTTCGTCTTTCCTTAAACATGAACATTTGTAATACTTTCGAATTATTTTCGAATGTGTGTGTATGTATGTCCGTATGTGTGTGTGTACGTGTGTGTGTGTGTGTGTGTGTGTGTGTGTGAATGTGTAGGTGGGTGGGTGAGTGGGTGGGCGGGTGGGTGAATAGGTAGGTAGGTAGGTGGGTGAGTGGGTGGGCGGGTGGGTGAATAGGTAGGTAGGTAGGTAGGTGGGTGGATAGGTTTGGTGGGTGGGTGGGTGGGAAGGTTTGGTGGGCGGGTGGGTGGATAGGTTTGGTGGGCGGGTGGGTGGATAGGTTTGGTGGGCGGGTGGGTGGGTAGGTGTGGGTGGGTGTGAGTGGGTGGGTGGGTCGGTAGGTGTCGGTGAGCGGGTGAGTGGGTCGGTGCGGGTGGGTGGGTGGGTCGGTAGGTGTGGGTGGATCGGTAGGTGTGGGTGGATCGGTACGTGTCGGTGGGTGGGTGAGTGGGTAGATGTGGGTAGGTGTGGGTATGTGGGTAGGTGACGGTATGTGGGTATGTGGGTATGTGGGTAGGTGTGGGTATGTGGGTAGGTGTGGGTATGTGGGTAGGTGTGGGTATGTGGGTAGGTGTGGGTATGTGGGTAGGTGTGGGTATGTGGGTAGGTGTGGGTATGTGGGTAGGTGTGGGTATGTGGGTAGGTGTGTCTTCCTACCTAACCACCGAAAATATTGACTAAGTGATATCGCTCAAGTCAAATTTGGGAGTTCTCAAAAATTTTATGTAAATTGCTCTTTTCTTCAGATTTTTTGTACTCTTCATTTTTTTAATTGATAAGAACAAGTCTATTCATTGAGATAAAATTCTTAGGATATGGAAATGTAATCCCGATATGACCGAGATTATGACTCATGAAACTTTATCAAGGCTATAAAAAGCCACAGCTAAATAAAACAATTGTTTCAGTGTAGGGTTCAATGCAAGGATGATTCATCCACCCACGCAGTATCCCTCCCTTCCCCCCGCCCGTTGCATCACTCATTAGGACAATAATGAAATTCATAAAATCCAGAAACCCAGAATTCCAATCTGTAGCCATCGATGTCCCCATAACGGGAACTCCATTTCTACCGTTATAACGAACAAGCAGCACAACAGAACTAAAGAAAAATATTGAAAAATTGAAATATCTCGGAATCATGTATCTCAGGTCGCATCTGGGTCACATTAATAATTCTATCTGTGATATCAGAAAGTTGCGTAGAAACTTTTGCTAGTTAAAAAAAATTGTAAATATTTTTTAATCAAAAAAAAAATGTTTATCGATTTTTTTTTTCAGTGATTTTTTCGAGATATTGCTCAAATGTTGAACCAAGTTTTTCAAATTTTAACGGTCAGACATTTTGAAAGACAAAAAGATTTGCCAATTTGGAGCATTTAAAAAAAAATTCAAGTTCAAAAAGTTGACTCAAGAAGTTGGAAAGATTTGGATGAATTCAAATTTCTCACAAATTTTTAACTTAAAAAAAAAAGGAAAACTTTTTACAAATTTCCAAAAATTTCGGGAATTTCGAAAAAAAATATTTTTTTTTTCAACAATTTTGAATTTTAAAAATCTAAAAAATTGAGGGTATTTTCAAGAAATATCCATTTTCTTTTAATTCCCAAAAATTGCGAAGATTTTTAAAAATTTCAAAAATTTTGAAAACATTAATCAGAATTTTTAGAATTGTCAATTTTCAATTAAAAAAAATCTCGCTCTATATACAGCTCAAGCAAAGCACAAACCCCGCGAAAAATATGGAAAAATTGAAATTTCTCTGTACGATTTATCTGAGCTCTCCCATGCCTCATAAATAACTCAACATGTAGCGCGTACACTGTTTGCTATCGTCATCAACAGTATCGTATGTTGCGATTACAAAATATATCGACTTACGGCTATGATCCCCCATACCTCACCCTAATCGTCTGATTAAGATGAATAAACATTTGCGCCAACTGCCAGGAATGTCGCCAGTTAATTTTAACCTTATTTAAGTCATAGCTCTTATTAACAATTAACATGTGCTATTTTCTTTCTGATTAATGGAGTAAAAAGTAGCTCGATGGGGTTCAGAATGAAAAATAAAACCGGTTAAAACTGGTCGAAGACGTAAAGAATTGGGGGCACTATCAAATATTCTGTAATTTACTAAACGAAATTTTCAGTTTCTTGGTTTTTTTTTTATTTTTTATTTTTTTATTTTTTTTTAACCATATATATATATATGTCCATATAATTTTTGGAAATGTTTGAAATGTTCCAATTATGAAATTTTGAATTCTATGAATTGCCAAAAAAAAAAAAATTAAGATTTTAAATTTTAAAAGTTACAAACTATTTGTAAAAAGTCAAACTGATTCCTCATTGAATTCTCCCATCAAAAGAGTTTTGATCATTATTGGAATATAGGATATGGTAAGGCAATGGAATAATTCTTGAGTTTTCAAGAGAATAACTTCAATATATTTTCATGTCTGTTCTCTTCGGAGTTGACTCGACGACTAAAACATTAACAAAGATATTTCCTCCTCAGTCCCTTTTCCTAATGAATAGGTCCTCTATATTCATTCTTCTCTTGCGCTAACACAATTGTTTTATAAACAATTTTTGTGGAGCCCACGTGGAGGCATAACGGCGTCCAATTTCTTTAACGGGTTCGAACGCACAAAAATAACTCTAGGAATTATTTGATTATATTTCGATAGTGTGGTTTTGTATATTCCAATAATCATATATTGAAGGATGTGAACAAAATTTATTTGGAGTGTACCTTAATAATCCTATACTTCTTCTTGGTCGCCTGATTGAGATCCTCATGAACCTTGTCCAGCAGCCAAAGGAGAAATTCTTGGGCGTCATGTTGCAAATTGCCCCGGTACTGGCTCCCATACTTATCAACAACACTTTTAAACGCAGTACTCATCTCTGGATCATACTGACAGCTCCAAATGGCCTTAAGAAGCAGAGCAAGTTGTTCAGTTATCTCTCCCTTGGTCCCGTATTTCTTAGAATTCAGTTTATTTCTCCTCGACAAATCCGCTTTATACTGATCAAGTACAAAGTATTCTGCAAATTTGTTAGTGTGCGAAAGACACTGAAGTACAGCATTCATGAAACAAGTATTTCCATGATTTCTTAAGCCAATCACCCCGGGTATTCTATCAGCTGGTATATGGGCCGGTCTCGGGGGTGGTACCTAATGAAAATAAAGATTTATACTATATTAATTACACATTAATTTTCTTAATCGCAACACTAACATATTTCACTAAAGGGGTAAAGAGATGAGATGAGATCAGTGTGTGTGGAGTTGAGGATCTTTGCGGAATAACTCGAAAGCAATGAGAGATAGAGGAAATTTTAAGAGGACTTTTTTGTAGAGGACAATGTGGTTTATAGAAAAGGTTATTACATAATATGCGATATCTTGGGTTGTTTTCGTGTTAATCGTTAAGGAATGCCGTAAAGTACAGATGAACTTATTCGAAACTGATTTCTAATAGGTTTTGGAGATTCCTCAATTGTGTGTGTGTGTGTGTGTGTAATATGAGAACCTTTTGAAATTGAAGAAAAATATGAAATAGAAAAAATGTAATTCCAAGATCATCAACTTCGAAAGGGGAAGTTAATAGGATTACAAAAATTAATAGGATTTCATGAATTGAATATAACTAATGCTCATATCAAGGACAGTCTCAATCAAATTTATAATTACTATGAGTGTACTTTGACTTATTTATGACTAATGATTTTTCATTGTTTATCCACTTTTGTTTACATTGCTCATAGCCCTCAATCTGAGTAATTAGATCGATATGGATCTAATTGCATTGATATATCTATAATTCACAGATATTCTCAGATTAATTTTCAATTAAAGTTCAGCCAAAGCATGATTTAAAAAAAATTTTTTTAATCCTGGTGGTTTCTATATTTAGAAAACTATCCCATAATTTTTTTAGTTTTTTTTTTTTTTGAGTAATTTGGTATAGGAATACAATTTTTTTGAATGTAAAATAAGGTTTTTAAATATTGCAAAAAATTAAATATGCGTCAATTTTATGCCAATGTTTATACTCAATTTCATGTTTTTTTTTCTTAGTTTTCCAACATATATTTTCATTCAATTTTTTTTTGTAAAAGTTCAAGGTGGCATTACTACCTTAATATTTCCATATTCCATTATCAAGCCTTCATGTACAATTAATTTTTCTCTACACATAGGCTTCCATGGAATATTCTCCTAATTCTAACATAGATGTTAATAACATTTTTTTCCATTCAATTTTTCCTCTATATATGAATACAAAATTCATTTCAAATAAACGAAACTGCACAATCTGACAGATTTATTGAATATGACGTTTATTGCAAGATTTTTTTCCTCTAGAAATATAGCTCTATAATTTTTTTGCTATATATAAAATTTCAAAAACAAGTTCGACATTTTTCAAAAAAAAAAAAAAAAAAAAAAAAAAAAAAAAAAAATCTGGTGTCGACTAAACTGAAAAATCTTGCAACATCCTCAATTTTGGCATAAAAAAATTTGTAAACAACAATTTGAAAGTACCCGCATGTCATTAGCACTGGATCCAATGTCATCACGTCTTCCAACTTTGTGTCCTTGAGCACCTACACTGGATATATGCTGTACAACTTTATTAATAAATTTCCTCCAAGAAGGCCTCCTGAAGACCTTTCTTCCATTTTTCTCCTGATAATTCCCATTGGATAAACCATTCTCTGTCATTCTGATACTGTCACGACTGTTGTAGCTCTCCTTATCACTAGGCTTGTGCATTCTCGACATTTTCGCCGCACTTTGAAATGGATTTTTTGGTAACGTAAAAGTCCTCTTTAACCTGTAATTCAAATCCTTAACATCATCCGCACCCTGACGTGTCTTAATTTGAGCCTGCTCCGATCCTTTATCAACAAGTTCACCCTCTGACACTGATTTCATAACCGGTGCGATTTTTTCACAGCTCATCGCCCGATTATACCCCAATTTTCCCGCCTTATCCCTCAAAATTTTTTTGACACTCTGCTGCTATTTTGCATTGTTGACTTTTGGTGACGTCACCGTTATTCAATGTCATTTATTTGAACTAAAATTCCACTTTGTCGCCAATTTTTTTTTTTCATCAGATCCAAGCGCGAAATTTTTTGACACTTGTTACCCCAATTCTACTTGTTTACTTTAAGTAACTTCACTACTATTTTACAATGTTTACGGTCACTTTAACTGCAACTTCTGACACTGATTTCATAATGGGATCAATTTTTTTTCCACTCATCGTTCGATTATCGCCAATTCTTTTTTTTTAATCAAATTGAAGTGTGCAATTTTTTGACACTTGTTACTGCACTTTTAATTGTTTAAGTCACTTTTGTTCAGGTCATTTGACAGTCGGGGCTGATTGTTGTGAAGCTCTCGGGCATTTTCGATTGGTAAATTCCTGGGAATTGGGCAATTTTGAGGGGAAAATTGGTGGACGCATCGGTAAGGCTAATACGGCCGCCATTTGCCCACACTCATTTTCACATTTGTTCAATGTTCACGCTCGTTTATGGGGAAAACACGGCACTGGGCGATTATTGTTGGGCGCTGGAAAACAATTGAGAATGTTCGGAGATGTGTGTGCACGGGGGTACTACTGTAACATACGGCACTTGGTTGACTTCGTGGAATATGGCGGGGTTTAGGGGGACATCGTGGATTATTGATGACACGTGGCGCCATCTGGCGGGATTATTTGAATTCTACCCGGCTGGGCTTACCCGATACACTTGTCATCATTTTTGTCCCCTTCTTACAATTATTTCGAAATTGTTGTACAGTTGAAAACTCAAATTCGTCAACACATTTTAATTTAATAGAAACTTCCAAGTGAAATAATCATTTACGTCTTATTTTTTCCTGCAACTCTATCACAATTTGAATAACTTGCAATGGTAAGAAATGTTAGCCAATTAGAGAACGTCATCTGCTGACACTGTGCGGGGGGGGGGGGGAAGTTTGACGATGTCGAAGGAAATCTACAAACAAAACAAAATCGAAAATTGTTTGCGAAAGTTTTAAAAATTGCAACAAGTGCAGCAATTTTAAACACTCCGCGCATTTCAAGTATTTCAAATATGTTAATATATATAGATATATAACCTGTTAGAAGGACGTGTTAAAAAGTTGAGCATCTCAACAATTGCGCAGAGGTAAAAAATAAAGTAATTCTCAAGAGTTTACAAATGGAATTAAGAATTTGAATTTAGAAAAGAAGTTGAACATTAAATTTTGGAAATGTTGCGCTTCAGGTATTATGCGAATTTTTATTAGAAAATATTATCTTTTTCCAATCTATTTAAAATACAGAAAGTTGCATTCATTTTTCGTGTTTACCGATTGCTTACGCGCATGCGCGCGCACGCGCTATACCGATGTCCGTTATTTTCACTTCAGTTGTACAAGGAGGATTCAGCGTTATCAGCATTGGAAAATGCCGACTTGCAATTATTATCGTCATAAAATTCACTTCTTTTTGCTGATTATTCAAAAGTTGCGGGGGGAAGTTTCATTTGCAATTGTCCACAGTATTTGTTGTGAGCATTCACTCGACATGTTAACCGTAATTGCCTTCATTTTTTCCGCGCCGCTAACCTGTCATTCGCTATCTTGGAATTTTTCTAAATTCAATATTTTTGATGATGTTACTCTGTGGCGATTTACTATCTGGAGAAATAGGGCCTTTTTCGCTGTTCCCAGGTGAATCATTTTTTTTATCAATAAAAAAATTTTAAACTGAAATATTTTTATTACTTTGAAAGTAAAAAAAAATATATATAGCAAGTTTTGGAGATTTTCGAACTTTTGACGTTCTATTTTGTTCTTCCTGTGTTTTAGTGTTTTGGATGTAACAAAATGATCTCCAACATTCTGAGGGATAAGGGGGGGGGGAGGGGTGGGGGATAATTCCACCCACTAATTTTTTTCTCCTGCGCAGATGGTCCAATGACTCTATATGGCGCCCCACGTTATTGGAAGCGCCTTGGTATCCAGAGCAACCACCCGAGCTCCAATTCCTGCTCCCACAACCTTCAGCATTCCCCGGATCCTCAAATATCGGAATGCAAGCGCCTGACACACGGTGCAAAAATTTGATATCAATCGTGGGATTGGATACAGACTACCGAGGACGTCTCTGGATCTTAGACTCACTTGAAAATTCTCATTGTCCCGCCAAAATTGTGATTTTTGATCTGCGACAAAATGAGGAAATCTGCCGAGACTTTTTGACGGGCGTTCCGAAGAAGAGACTTGAAAATATAATCATAGATCCAGTCATGGGATTGTGGGGATACCGAGCGTACATTGGAGATCCTGGAGATGATTCCATCATTGCTTACAGTCTAGGTGAAACATGGAACTTAATAAATGTGCTGTGGGTTTGACCCCCCACGGGCCAAAATTATAACTTCCCGATGTCTGCGTGTGTGTGTGTGTACTTTCTTTCCAATCTCTCATTTTTCTCACCATAGAGCTCTCCAAATGATTTCAATTGTTTATAACGCTCTAACGCCGAAACGGTTGAAGATACAAAAAAAGTCAGACGACACAAAATATGTATTTTTTTATAAGGAACAACATTTATTCGACATATTTTTGCGTATCTATAATATTTCGTGAGATACAGCGTTATAAACAATTGAAATTGTTGATGACAATAGAAACCAGGAGACATATATGGAGCAAAAACTAATGAGCTCTAAGTTACGGCAAGACGCTTCGATTGCGTCATACAGGACCTTGATCGGACAATTTGTTCGCGAGAAATCGGTTCGGGAAATTTTTAGTTACATATGTACATCGGCACACACACACACACATACATACAGACATTTTGTTTTAAATAGTCTAGAAAGCTCAGAAATACCATGAAACGTGGAGATCTGATGGGAAATCGATTTTCGGGGGCAAAACAGACTTGTTTACTTGTCTTATCATTTGATTTCTCAATGCAGAATTTTGGATTCTCAATTTTTTTTCGGATGCACTTCCGGTTTGCAGAAAGACTTTCAATGTTTCTTTTTATTTCTACAAAACACTCTTTATATTCCTGAAATCCCCAGGACACACAGGTCAGCGAAAGTGGTGGAGAGTTCACCTCCTACATAATCAGAATGTCCCTAGGATCATCTCTACGGACCTTGCAATCTGTCGTAGAAATCATTTATTCATAACTGGCGGCAATTCCCTGGATCTCTTCAGCATAAATCTCGAGAGCCTGAGGAATGAGGAGCCTCATAATTCAGTTCAAATCACCAATGCCACCTACCATGGTATCAAAATGGGAGTTTCCTCGGGACTTTTATGCGACGCCAAGGGTGGCCTTCATTACTTCCTGGTGACGGAGCACGCCAGTGTGCGATGGGATACTAAGCACGATTTGAAAGTAAGAGTCTTGGGCTACTTTCTTAACGCTCTATTATCGATTGAACGGATCGAATCCAGTGTTGGGCTACATCCTAATTACAACACCGGATTTGACGATCATTTTTTCACCTCCAGCCATGTTATTAGGGAAATTATCAGGCGTTGAGCTTGTGCAATAGGGATTCTTCGTATTATTTCGCGCGTTTTGTAACCTCGATAGTGCCTTTTTTGTTATAACAGGTTGGAAGCTAGGTATTATCAACCTTGCAGTACTTGCATCTTTTTATGAAACTAGAAACTAGACTTTGCGACCCACATATATATTTTTCCAGTGGACCGGTGGAAGTAGTGATCAAGTGCGTGCACAAGTTGATCCCCCCAAATCAAGTTGCAATCAATTGGTCCATCAGGGTAGTGGGATGGAAGTGTGTCTGCCCCCGTTGGGAGCACAAACAAAACTTACCGATTTGTAATTTATTTTTGCCATTCCTAGATTTACTGACACGTCAATTAAATGATCAAAGACTAGTTTCAGAGAAAAAAAGTGAGGCGGCATGGGACACCTGGTAGATGTGAATCATGGAAACACTAATGTTGATTTAAATTGATCCAAAATTTTTGACGATTTCTCGAGAAATTGGAAATTTTCAAATACTCAGTTCTTTTAAATGTTTGAAAAAAATTTCCAAAATTTCAGAAAACTTTCTCAAATTTTTAAAAAAATTGCAATTTTTTTAAAAATTGTTCCGAACATTTTCTAATTTTTTCCACAGTTTTTCAAGGTTATTAGAATTGTTTTCCAATTTTGTTCTACCTTTTTCTAATTTTTTTGTAAATCTTTCCAATTTTTTTTTTCAAATTTTTAGAAACGTGTTCCAAACTTCTTGAAACTTGTTGCAAAATTTTTTCAAAATTCTTCTGAATTCTTGTAAAAATTTTCCAATTTTGTTCTAAAATGAGCCAAATTTTTTCTAAAATTCTTCCCAATTTTTTTCCAAAAAAATTTTTTTCCGAAAGATTTTTCCAAATTTTTCAACATTTTTCTAAATTTCCCAAACATTTCCAACATTTTTCAAAATTCATTTTGAATTTTAAAATTTCTTCCACATCGTTTCAAAATTTCTCCAAACCCTGTCAAATTTTTTGAGAAATTGTTTCAAAAATTTTCTCATTTGTTGAAAAAAATTTCCAATTCTTTTCAAACTTTTTTGAAACGCTGTAGCGCATCTCGATATGTACATACAACTTGTGCGCATCGCCTTCGTGTCGATGGCAGAGCGGGAGCGATGGGTAACCAGTAGAGTATATCTATATATACATTTGTACTGGAAATGCCTGTTCCAGCCAGAATTTTTTCCCAACGCAAGCGCCGCATGAGATGTTCCACATCAAAATAGGAATCATGAAATTTGGAATACTGGAATACGACAGGCTACATGCGAATATGCCACGTGATGCACTGACCAACACACTGCGCAGTGCGCAATTTAAAAAAATTGTGTTGATAACTAGTTTACAAAAGTAGCACTTTTATATATCTCATATATTTTTGTTACCCAGCGTTTAACCAGTAATTGAAGGAAAACCATGGAAAACCTCAATTTGCACAACCGTGTCGAAATTTCCATTCGACGATGAATTCGTATGAATTAGAACCTGAACAATTCCACACTACTATACCAAACGGGGATTCCCCGCACTGGGATTCGGGCCTTGGACCTCGTCAGTTGAAATTTGATTGGAAAAATCCTAATTCTATTTCGCGATAGGTCCAAGGTCCTGCTATATATCATCACGGTATAGATACAGAATCATCGTGATTCAGGATGAGAGAGGATCAATCATGACACGTTGAGCTTCAGTCAATTTCATATTTTTATTCCACATTTCCTTTCCCAGGCATCCAGTCACACTATCCTCCTACAAACCGAAGAGATCCTCAGCATAACTGATTATCGCATGGACGTGCAGAAAAATGTTTGGGGACTTGTCAACACTGGACATCCGTTTTTGGGAAGAAGTAAAGGCTCGAAAGTCAGATCAGACTTGTTCAATCGCGTCATTAAAGTATACAAGCATAATAAATTCGGTAATTAATTTTCTTGTAATGAAGTATATAATTATTTACGAAGGAATAAAACGTTCGATTGGCATTTGCCGATAATTATTGATCTAGTAGTTCTTTATTTTCGATTATTTATGATTGGAGAATAATGTCTTTTTGTTAGATTCAATATTCAGGATGTGGGGCAGGGGGCGTGGCTCATTGGCCAATGGTTAAAAGCTGTCAATGATACGTTATGTTCAACTATCACGTCCTGTGGAAAAAAATTAATTGCTTATTGCCGATTGATAGAGCTCCATTGAGATTATCGTGCTGAACCAATAATCATGGCGATAGTAACACTGGGAATTTTTGTCCACAAACATACAAGAATTTGGAGATTTACTCATTAAGGAAATAATTTTCTGCTGTGACTAGATCAACAGAAAATTAATTTTAAGTGAGATATAAGAATTCCTATATCTATACACTGCGCATGCGCAGTAGATCCTTCTTTGGACGAAGAAACTTTCAAAAAAAATTCTATCTAATCCTACGTCGATGGTTTATCATTCCTGCACGCATGGCCTGACGAGTGGCTGGATGGACATGGACGCTCCAGAGCAGGGAACAGTATCCTGGATGAAATCCTGGAAGTTGCTTTCCAAAGACCACATGGCTTTCATGTGTCCAGGAACTACCTGGGTTGGCAGACGGCATTCATCACCCTTCTGCGCGCGATAGAAGTTGTTGGTCGTGAAGGGGGTTCCAGTGTTCCACATATAGATGTCGGATTCTCCTGAAAAAGGGAAAAATGTTATATTTAAAAAACCCGAAAGCTTCATGAGAACTACCCTAAACATTAATACGCACCCTTGACCCGGAAGAACACGTGATCTTTGTTATCAGTTCCAAGGATGACAATTGTAGAAGGTTTAACTCCGAGAGTTGCAATAGCTGCCTTACTGACTCCTTTCCTCAAGTCACTTGCTGACATACTGAAGACTCGGCTGGATCCGAGATAGCTCAACAAGAGCTCTACATTACCTTTCCTCGTGACAAGATCCGTGTAGAGGACATCTCTATCGCTACTACCAAGATTCACGTCATCAGGAAGGCCCACTCGGTGACCGCTGTTTGCTAGGACATCATAAGAAATTATTGCACGCCCAGCTGCGTCCGCAATGTATAGATAGAGCTTGCCGCCTGGAGCACTGTCTACCGAGAGGCTCTGAAGACGAGACGCTTTGGTTGTCAGATGGTCAAGGTGCACAACTTTGATAACCTGGACAATAATTTATCATGATTATTCTTCGGGTATTATTCAGCTTGTGCTATTTAACGCTTCTGTTCGTCTATGGAGTGTTCGGAAGGTGAGTATACGATTGGTAAATTCTAGTGAATTATCATTCACTGAGATTCAGCCAACTGTACAAAAAACTAGCGTTACTGCTGGATGCTAAAAATGCCGAACACAAGCTTCCATATTGGCGATAGGAAATATCGATGGTGGCGTTGTGAGCAATTGTAATATGGGCGGTTCTGAAGGTACAATCGACCGCGAAATTTTAAGTACTCGTATATGAAAGTCATAAGGACGTGCAAGTTTAGAAACAAAATCAATTTGAAAATGAAGACAATTATGCTGAAACACATCTGTCAGTACTGCAAAGCGACATTAAATTCCCGAAATATGATCGGGACTCACATCCCTTCACATTACACTTGTATACTTTTTTGGATATTCGTTTTTTGGTGCCGGTAATTGATTCTGGTGCGTTACTCTCCATTGAACTTATTTAACTTATCAAATTTGAAAAATATGGAAAATGGAGCAAAAATCACCAACAAAAAGTACGCATTGTAAACACAGATCACAGATACACACATGTGAATGCAGTTCTCAGACGGGCAGGGTTATTAGTACCGATGGACCACACAGGACGTCGCCTTTTTATTTCCTATCGCCAATACAGTAGTCCGAACAATTGTGAGTTGTCTTCGGGTTTCCAACCGAGCGCTCTCCCCACTGCTGACGCCTGCGCATTGCGTTCCGCGATAGTGATGGGCTGGCGGGCGGGGCGGAGTTTAAAGTGGAGGGGGGGGGGGAAGTTTAAAGGGCTGCGCGCACGCGTTGCCGGTGGTGGGGGCACTTCGGCTCGCAGTCAGAAGACAACTCTCATATTGCCCGGGACTATACCCCAGTCCTTGGGAATTTCGTGTTAGTCTGTGCGCACTTTCGAAAAATTATTAAAATAATTATGGTTAATTATTAATTATTTTTATTATTATTAGGATTTTTTTTTATTTTCAATGTTTATTTGAAAGTGTTTGTCAATCAAATTTGTTGGTAAATGCCAAAAAATTAAATGTCTGAACAGGAAACTGCTTTAATGGAACTTACCTTTCCCGATTTAACATCGAATCCGACGACCTTAGGCGGGCACCTCCGTACAGCGGGGTACTGACTAAGTGCATTAACAATGCCAGAATCAAGTACCCAAAGATTGCCATTGAGATCTAATTTGATGTCAACAGCGCTTTGCAATGCATCACAATTGCCCTCTTCCTGAATGGCCCAGCAGGGGAATGGTGCAATTTTTCCCGAACTTCCTTTTTTCAGGGATACCACACCAAGTGTTAATGGCACTCCCGGCTTCAATCTGGGCAGAGCCACAATCGCTTCGTCATTGTAGATCTGCATTTTTGTGGCAATTACATTTCTTGGAATATATCGTCCACTTGATTTGTATAGGTGCTTCGTACTTTCACACGGCCATTCTAAGTTGTTACCCCGAAGGGTAAAGGTCATGTCCAAAATTGGATCGGGTATACATCCCGCGAAAACGGTGGACACCAGCGATAAAATTAAAGCGCCACTAAAAATGCCCTTCATTGCGGTATTTGAAACTAAAGTTACGGGGTCTATAACTAACTTGGAGCGATTTAATTTTTAAGTAAAATCGGAAGAAAAAATCGGGCGATTCATCGACGGAAATGAATTGGAATTTTGACGGCGGGGTATATATATATGGAATGAGATTGTTTATCAGCGTTGGTATGTTCCGCAATTGCCAAATCAATTCGATGAACATTGTGAGGCTTCCAGCTCGCGGAAAGGAGAGCAATGCGGAAGTGATGGGAGGTATTGTCAATGCCGCTTTTCATTTTTGAGACGAGTATTCAAAATGTGGACTCGTGCTGCGCGCTCTTTTTAAAATTATGAAAGTTTTGGGAGTGACCGAAATTTGTAGAAATTGGATATTTGCAAAATGGGGTAATAAAAAAATCCCCAAAAATTAATTTTTGGAAAATTAGAAAAAAATTTCGAAAAATTTCAAAGCTTGCCAAATATTCGGAAAAAGCATATATGTATATATATAGCAGTGAACTATATTGAAAAAAAAACAATTTTTTTGCGAATGAAAATCTGAATTTTTCAAAAAATTTTGGCAACTTAAAAATTTGCAGAATTTCCAAAACAGTCCGAAACCACCAAACTCTCAAAATTTTTACCCGTTTCAAGAAAATGAACGAAAAAATGAACATTTCGACAATTTCAAAATTTTTAAAAAAACAACACAAAACCTATCAAAAATCTAAAAGCTCCCGAAAATTGAAAATCTTCACGATCAAAATGTCAAAAGTTCAAGGAATTGGGAGAATCATCCGAGCCGAAAGAAATTATTTATAAGCCTGCATACTTCCGGAATTTCAAAATAAATTTACCGAATTATGTTGCACTTCCGGTTTGCGCGTGAATGAAAAAATACGGAACTGGAATGGCGTCAATTCAATTCTTAATTAATCACATCAAAGTTCCGTTTTTCCTGCTTTCATAATTGTATATATGTTGGTGTATATAAGTACCGCAAAATTTGGGGAAGCTCAGTCTGTGATTGGTAATTGAGGTCGGGCGTTTGAGCTGACAGGATGATGCTTAAATTAGTAGTTCTAGCTGTAACCATCGGTTGTGCTTTTGCGGCTTATCCGATTAAAGATAGTGTATCATGGAGTGGTGGACCATTTCATTGGCCCAGGGAGGACATCAAAGGCATGTTCACCAGAGCTGGCAAATACGTCAATAAAAATATAATCGCTACCCGCAGTGTTATCTACAAGAACCAAGCAGTCCTTGCCTTGCCGAGGTAAAATATATTCACTCACTATTTCCCAATTCCCGACAACAACCACTGTCATGTCCGCTCCGATAAATAGAACGGACTAAAAGAACAGAGAGAAATTAAAAAAATTAAAGCAGAGGGTTTTCCATAATTCAATAGATTCAAAAAGGGAGTTCCAGCAACGATCGCAACGCTTCCCTTGGACTGCAAGCATGGCCGCCCGACCCTGAGTCCGTTTCCTTGCTGGTCCCTTCACGAGGAAGGTGATTGTCGCTCATTCCAAAATGTAGTGGACCTTTTCCTGGACCCGCAGAACATCCTCTGGGTTCTGGACACTGGCATCGTCGATTCCCTTGAGGACCCGGTTAGCGTATGCCCTCCTAAGGTTGTGGCCATCAACATGAAAACCGGAAAAGTAAGTTTGACTATAGAGTAGGTGTGACTCTGGAGAGTGGAATCGATAGGTTTTGAATATTTCTGTGCACACACACACACACACACACACACCCATCCACCCACACCCATCCAGCGACCTATCCACCCACTCACCCATCCATCTCCCTACAGCTATCCATCCACCCACACCCATTCACTCACCCACTTACACACTCCCCCACTTACACACCCACCCACCCACTTACACAATCACCCACCCACTTACACAACCACCCACCCACTTACACAGTCACCCACCTACCCACTTACACAGTCACCCACCTACCCACTGACACAGTCACCGACCCACAAACTCTCCCACATAGCCACACACCTCCCCACATAGCCAAACACCCGTGTTACATGCGGGAAAACCCAATTCAGAGCACTAACCACTTTGATTGAAGTCAAACTAATGACATCCAACTCCCCCTTCCAGCTGGTCCAAACCATAGACCTGGGCCCACTGACGGAGAAGATCTCCAGATTGCAATACGTCATTGCTGACTACAGTACAGACGGACGTGCCTTCATCTACGTCACCGATGCTGCGACAAATATGATCTTGGTTTATGATGTAACATCGGGTTGTGGTTACCGTGTCATCCTACCCAAGGAGACGATGATGGGAGCCAAGAGACGAGACGTTCTGTACCCATCGCTCATCCGCCGTGCTGACGGATCCAGTGTTCTGTTGTTCTCTTATCTCAGTGGATGCAGACTCTTCTCCATACGCACTGATTATCTTCAGAACAATACGAATAATGCTAAAATACGGGATCTTGGAAAGATGCCCAAGAAAATGGTGATGCTGGGAACTGATAATGGATCAGCCGTTTTCTTCAGGTACATATATACTCATATAAATGGATATATGATAAATAGTGGGTGGAGTTTCTGCCAACTGCTTCAAAGGAGAACCCTACTGAGTAGTAGGGTATGTTCTTATGGGTTTCCTCCGAAAGCGGGAAGCTTTCGCGGGAAGGCGGGGTGGGCGTGTCAGGAAGGCGGGGTGGCTGAGTGGGCGTGTGGGGAGGGCGGGGTGAGTGGATGGGCGTGTCGGGAGGGCGGGGTGGGTGGGTGGGCATGTCGGGAGGGCGGGGTGGGTGGGTGGGCGTGTGGGGAGGGCGGGGTGGGTAGGTGGGCGTGTGGGGAGGGCGGGGTGGGTGGGTGGCCGTGCCTGGAGGGCGGGGTGGCTGAGTGGGCGTGTGGGGAGGGCGGGGTGAGTGGATGGGCGTGTCGGGAGGGCGGGGTGTGTGGGGAGGGCGGGGTGGGTGGGTGGGCGGGGTGGGTAGGTGGGCGTGTCGGGAGGGCAGGGTGGCTGAGTGGGCGTGTCGGGAGGGCGGGGTGAGTGGGTGGTTGCGTGGAGAGGGCGGGGTGAGTGGGTGGGCGTGTGGAATTCCAGCTAGGCCGGAATGGAGTCCAATCCAACGCAGGGGGAGGAAAGGGGGGGGCAGCGCTGGAAGGGGAGGGGCAAAATAATTGCCCTCAGCATTTGAGATGACTATAACATAACACCTAAATCGAATATGGTTGGCCATTTTTTCTCAGGTACGAGGGAGAACCCGATGTTTACAGGTGGGACGCTGCGACGGCTTTCTGTGCCCAAAACTTCATCAAAGTTGCCAGTGGTGATGGATGCTCAATGGCTACGCAAGTTGTTCCGGACTACAGTGCAAATGGCGGTCGTGGTGGCATGCGCATACTCGAGACAAACGCCCAGGACTTCGTCCGGGGTACCGTTGGCTGTGGTGTTGATCATTCCTTGTCAGTGATGTGAAGAAAAGCTTTGGATTATTCGGAAAATTAGGATATTCTAGTCTCAGTCAGACGCGAAGATCATTGGACGGACGAACTTTTTGGCAGAACCTGCACTTGCAAAAAAAAACAGGTAACAGCTGACCTGAATTCGAATTTAATATGTAAATACGATTCATGTGGAACCTTATGTGCAATGAGTTTGGGTTTGAAAGTTGATATGAGGATAATGGAGATCAACAATAAAAAATGAATTATTTATTCCAAAGCAATCTCTTACATTTTTGTCGAGTACCTTGAGTAGCCAGTCCCAAATCTGCTTTCGCATTTGAATTCTTAAATCTGCAAGTGTTACTTATGCCACCAATAGGCGTCACATTGATTAACCAGGGTATGTTGGAGAAGAATAAATTCAGTACGCTGTGCTGAAATACCAAATCGGGAAGTTTTGTTTGTGCCCCGAATGGGGCACACACACGCTCACACCACTAGTTGTATTTTTTTTTTAGAAAACTTAGTCGTTACTTTCATATTTCATAGCTCTATATCTTGTTATTTTTCTTGTTGCCGCACTTTCTTTTTCGTTTTGATTTTGTAATTCTTGGCTGTATATTTTATAAAGCCGATTACTTGATCCAGAGAATTCAATGCTTCAACCGCACGTTCCCACTTCATTTTAGAGCTGCATAACAGATTTGCATATGTGTAAAACACACTTTTTTTTACTAATAAAACACCCTTTTCTTGTTCGAGTTTTTTTTTATTGTATAATCGAGTCATTGAAATACTGATAGGTCCTTCGTACTATACTAAAAATGTCAGTCGACTCTGTACCAAACGAGTTATCTCATATTTTTTTTTGTCCCCATCGAAGGAGTATTAATCTCGCTATAGATCGGTAAGTTCCATTGCAATTATGTTCGCCTTGAATAATTTTCTTATAAATTTTGAAGTAACATAGGCGGACAACGAAATTTGAGTATTCTTTTTTTTCCAACGTTAATCATTCAGACATGACAGATCTAATTTCAATGGACTCCAGTACATGGGTAATAAAATCGTTGGTAATTTTTAAAACTCATCGGGTTGCAGAAAGCGAAAGTACTCGATGTAATGCAATCTCGTGAGATTGTGGAATTTTTTTATTTGTGAAGTTTGGAGACCACTCTCCACCCACCCGTTCTCACCTATCTACACGCCCACCTACCCACCCCGCCCTCCCTGACACGCCCACCTACCCACCCCGCCCTCCCTGACACGCCAACCTACCCACCCCGCCCTCCCTGACACGCCAACCTACCCACCCCGCCCTCCCTGACACGCCCACCCACCCCGCCCTCCTCAATACGCTCCTCCCGCCCTCCCCAATACGCCCACCCATCCATCCCGCCCTCCCTAATACGCCCACCCATCCATCCCGCCCTCCCAAACACACCCACCTCGCCGTACCCACTCACCCCGCCCTCCCCACACGTCCACCCATCCCGCCTTCCCTAATACGCCCAACCATTCATCCCGCACTCCCCAACACGTGCACCCTTCCATCCCGCCCTACCCACACGCCCAATCACTCACCCCGCCTTTTCTAACACGCCCGACCGCTCACCCCGCCCTCCTCAATACGGTCCTATGCCCCGCCCTCCCCACACGTCCACCCATCCCGCCCTCCCTAATACGCCCAGCCATCCATCCCGCCCTCCCCAACACGTGCACCCTTCCATCCCGCCCTACCCACACGCCCAACCACTCACCCCGCCCTCTCCAACACGCCCGACCGCTCACCCCGCCCTCCTCAACACGCCCACCCACCAATCCTGCTGTCTCCACACGCCCACACACTCATTTCGTAGTGCCCACACCCATATTTATATATATTTGCGCAAAGTCCGGCGGGAACCCAACCCAATGCAGGGAAGGATGTGTTGCTTCATAGGCGCCCGCCATCGTAGCACAGAAGTTTCTGGAGGTTTACCCTGGGTTTAGAAATACGATGGCCTAAAAAAAGCGAAAGTCGGCCCCAGCTGCATGGATGGGTGTCCACTACTCAGTTCTGAAGGAGTGCTGAAGAGCAGCTACCGTGAGAAGTACCAGAGAGAGAGGGACGTAGGAAGGAACAAATACATTTTGTTGATAATACAGATACATACGCAGGTTGGAGCATGTAAATTGTGAAACCAGGAAGCTAATGTTGTGGCCGAATTTAGATTGAATTTTTTTCATACATTCCGTCGAAAGCGAACGGTACAGCACTTTATGCTGTTCACAAGAAAAAATAAAGTAGAGCATGAAGAAAACGGGACTAATTGTCTACCACGAACAATCGCTGAACTGTCGATACCTTGATATTCCATTTCCACATAAAATGCCTGAATGTGTTTCAAACCCAATGTCGAACTGCTTTGAATTGTCCGTTATTTCCCAGGTTGAGATTATTGGTCGGCGGAATAGGAGAATTATTTTGCCATTAGAAGTGCAAGGGGGGAAATATTGCAGAAAAGCCGGGGGATATGTAGCGAGGCTGTATGCATTGCGGGGAATGAACCGGGAGGTGGGTGCTGGTACACGATAATTTCTTCTACAGGGTGATTTATGCTGAAAAAATTGTGAAAAGTTTGGAATTAAAAAATTTCCAAATATTCGAAAGTTTGAAATTTTTCAGATTTTTAGATTCTTTGAGATCTTTGAAACTTTTGAAGTTTTTAAAATTTTTGAAATTTTTGAAATTTTTGAAATTTTTGAAATTTTTGAAATTTTTGAAATTTTTGAAATTTTTGAAATTTTTGAAATTTTTGAAATTTTCGAAATTTTTGAAATTTTTGAAATTTTTGAAATTTTTGAAATTTTTGGAATTTTTAAAATTTTTGAAATTTTTGAAATTTTTGAAATTCTTGAAATTTTTGAAATTTTTGAAATTTTTGAAATTTTTGAAATTTTTGAAATTTTTGAAATTTTTGAAATTTTTGAAATTTTTGAAATTTTTGAAATTTTTGAAATTTTTGAAATTTTTGAAATTTTTGAAATTTTTGAAGGTTTTGAAATTTTCGAAATATTTGAAATTTTCGAAATTTTCGAAATTTCGAAAATGTCTAAAATTTCCGAAATTCATAATTTTTTTAAACAGTCAAAATGCAATTTCAAGATTTTTAATCCATTAAACTTTCCCAAAATTATCAGAAATTCCGGTTTGAATCTTTCGCGGAGCGGGCGGCCTCCGCCCAGCGTGCAACGGCGGGATATGTAGTGAGGTCAAATGCTCGGGCATTAGGAGAAACGGATCCGGAGGTGTGTCTCAGGTTGAGTGCCGGGACATGTTAATTTCATCTACCATGACGATTTTTATATCACGAGAGTATCAGCTTTCTTAAGCTGTAAGGAAAAAGTTAATCCACTCAGATGTAACAAATTAGAAAAAAAATTCATTTCAAATGTCACATTTTTTTTTTTTTTTTTTTTTTTTTTTTTTTTTTTTTTTTTTTAAACGCCTTTCGGTTCATTTTCTATATTCTCAATTTTCTTTTAAAATTACCCCTTTTTTTTATCCATACTTAAAAAAAAATTCGACATGAAAATGAACGGCTTCGAACCTTGCATGCAGCATCATGTACCAGCATCTGTGTTTTCACTGCAATAATAATTTTTGATGGGCCACCGCCGATTTTTCCCGCGATTTTCACCACTTAATGAGCCTCTTGTTGGCTCGTTACTCTAACCATCAATAAGCCGCTTCTACGGCATTAAAATTAATAATTTAATCGCTCATTATGTCTTGAGGGCAAAATTGCCTAAGACTCCAACAGGAGATCATTTTACTGAAAAATATGAGACAATGCTCGTTTTTACGCGCCTGACAGTGAAACTTGGCCACAATCTTCCTTTCACTTCGCGGATTACGCGACTGACCCTGATGCTCTGATTTTGGGCCACTTATCAGGATTAGAATCAAGGTAACTGCTGTTGTATCCGTGTCTATGATTGATTGTATGAAATTAATCAGGGTCAGAACATTCAAAAATAAGTCGGAGGCGTTTATGTTTCTGTTGATTTTTTTCAGCAATAATTTGCAATATCTCGCTAATTATGCGAGCTAGCGTGAAAAGTCATATGACCTAAAATATGCATTTTTAGACGAGCAGCAACTTTTGTTATACATATTTTTTTGTGCCTTCAGCGGTTCTCTCGGAACAACGGCTTGTTCCGAGAACTGATTGATTTTGTTGATTTATTTTTTGCAACAATTTGCAATATCTCACTAATTATGCGAGCTAGCGTGAAAAGTCATATGACCTAAAATATGCATTTTTAGACGAGCAGCAACTTTTGTTATACATATTTTTTTGTGCCTTCAGCGGTTCTCTCGGAACAACGGCTTGTTCCGAGAATTGATTGATTTTGTTGATTTTTTTTTTTGCAACAATTTGCAATATCTCACTAATTATGCGAGCTAGCGTGAAAAGTCATATGACCTAAAATATGTATCTTTACTTATGGAGCAACTTTTGTCATACATATTTTTTTGTGCCTCCAACGGTTCTCCCGGGAGAGCGCTATAAACAATTACAGTTGTTTATAACAATTAATGCAATGGACCGACTTAAACCGAAAGCTAAAAAAAATTAAAGTTGCGACCTTAATCGCGAGGAAAGCCCTCTCACAATTTCGGTGACAAAGATACACACATACACACACATACACACACACACACACACACACACATACGCCATCTGATTTTTTTTTTTTTAATCTACTTGTAAACATTGAGAATTTTAAGAGACCTAGCTTTCGAGGATTATTAATTTTATTTAGAGTCAAGTATTGGTAAATAATTGTTACGACGAGATGCAAGATTCATTGACCCATTTGTCGGACAATCTGATTGCTGAGTCAAGTATTGAGCAATAAATTAATGATAAACGGGAATTTGACAATGGTGACGGCAATTGTATGGCAGTAGAATGTATGTAAATGTCAACAGAGATTGAAACTTGTTCAACACCAAGGCTAATTAACCGTGGGTAAATCCGTGTTAATTGCATCGATTTGTAAGGTCAATTATGTGAAATTCATTGATATCCAACTTTTCCCAAAATCATTCTTAAATTTCTGTATTTCAAAATTTTGTAAAAATAAAAAAAAATTGTGAAGCTTAAAAAAAATTTGTAGAGCTTAAAAAAAATTGTAGAGCTTAAAAAAAATTGTAGAGCTTAAGAAAAATTGTAGAGCTTGAAAAAAATTGTAGAGCTTAAAAAATTGTAGAGCTTAAAAAAAATTGTAGAGCTTAAAAAAAATTGTAGAGCTCAAGACAAATTGTAGAGCTTAAAAAAATTGTAGAGCTCAAAAAAAATGT